>NW_004624766.1:10686928-10726908 GCF_000247695.1 Heterocephalus glaber
CCCTCCACCCTTCCCTATTTGCAAGCAAAGACCTTGTTTCCATTTCTTTCCTCTTCTCATATTTTTTCCTTTCCCTTTTATCCCTTCCCCTACCCCTCCCAATTCCCCTGCCCTTTTAGACCTTTTCTTCCTGTTACACAATATCAGTTATACATAAATCTTTCTTTTTTTCTTTTTTTTTTTGGTACCAGGGATCAAACTCGGGACCTTGAGGTTGCAAAGCAGGTGGAGAAACCACTGAGCTAAATCCCGGCCCTCGAAAAAATCTAATTCTTGCTATTATTATTACTAGTATCTAACATTCATTTATTCAATCAAATATATTTATTGAGTGCCTGCTGTGCTCTAGGCCCTCTTTTAGGTATGGGGAAATACAACAAAACCATAAAACTCCACCTTCTTATTTGCACAGGGAAGAGACAATGTGAAATGAACAAGCAAGATAACTGATATATCAGATGGTGATAATCGCTATGGTGACAGAACTGGGGAAGGGGGAGGGTTGGGGATGGAGAAGGCTTCCTGGAGCAGAGAGAAAAGAAGTCAGGGGAGGAGCCACCCAGTGACACATCCAGAAAGTGTCCTCGGCAGGGCAGATAGCAAGTGCAGTAGGACAAACTTGCATGGCATGTTCAAGGGAGCAGGAAAGAGGTCACCAAGGAGAGCTCTGACAGATGTAAGCTGGAGAGGGAGAAGGAGACAGGAGACAAGTTAGAATAGGCCGGGGGGCTTTGTCCTGCCAGCTGTTTCCAGAACCTCAGCAGACCCTTGAGAAGGTGGTCTTGGCAGGGCTTCCTCCCTGGAGGCCAGCAGGCCCTTGGGTCTGAAGGCCTGGGCCTGGTTTTGTGTTCCTTCCCAGCTCCAAATCTGGTCAAGAAGGCAAGATTTGCACTCCAAGTTCTTCCCATGTGGGTAGGCCACGTAGGCGAGTTCTTTCTATATTGGTAGCAAAAACAGAATGAAGTCAGAAATTCTCGTCCTGTTTGCCACTGGCTGAATTCTTGGCCTTTAATCACCTCACCTCTTGGGATCTCATTGTCTTCCACCTGTTAAAGTAGAGCCTGATACCTAAACCTCAGGATGTGCTCTTCCATCTCTTACTTAGGCTTCGCAGCGCTCAGGCAGCCCCGTCTGGAAGTTGCCACTTCCCGGAGAGATTGCAGCTGCGAGGCTGAGGTTCTTGTCTGACTCCTGGAACTGCTGCGAGGGAGGTGCTCCAGCCCCAGGCCAGCATGCGTGCAGCCACATCACGCTGACCTTTGGTGTCACGCAAGGGAATTGGTTTGGAGAGCGTTCTGGCTCCTTCCAGCTGGATGCCTGTGTCTTGAAGAAGAGGAGGGGTGGGCTAGGAAACCTAATCTACTAGTAGGTGTATCTTCACGGTTGGTTGGATGTGCGAATTCATTTTGAGGGGTTGCTGGAAGCTCTGTCTCCTCTCAATGTCACCTCCCTCCTTGTCCCGGTCAAGTGAATGACTTTCAGCCACTGCCTCCTTTTCTGGTAGGAGATTCTTTGGCCTGTTGATGTGAACAGAATCAAAACGTGCCTTTCCCTCTCTTCTCCTTTTTGGCTCCCTTTCTCAGGCTGCAGTAAAGGAGTCTTGGTCAGATTGTCCTGCAGATTGAACAGTTAAATGAGTCTGATCCTTTTATTCGCAGCCACCTGGGCAACTGGCTGTGGAATGAGCTCCCTCCCCAGCCTGCCCCTGAGAGGAGAATTAAGCTCTGGCCTCCTCTTTTCCCTCTGATCCCAAGCATCACAAGCTCACAGTGGCTACCACATTCTTGAGACATAATCCCTACCCTTTGGTGAGGTCAAGCATTATTTTCTCCCAGTTATCTTTTTGCCTGGGGTAATAAGTGTGGTGTTAAAGTTTAGACTTACTTTTCCTTGAAGTCGTGGCTATTTGGTTGTCACAAGGCTCCTGATCCTAAGCTTATAGAACCTGGAATGAACTTGATTTCCTCATGTCATGGCCATGCCAAGTGGCAGCTCTATTAGAATGGCCGCCCAGCTCTGCAACTATCACCTTAGCCCATGCAGGGCCTTGGGTTCAATCCCCAGTAACCCAAGGGAGAAAAAAATGTAAAGAAAGTGTGGAAGGTGGGCAGCAGACCAGTGGGCTAGAAGCTCATCTTGGCCACCTGGGCAGAGCAGGTGTGTAGGTAGGCAGCCCTGGGCAAGGTCCAGCCCAAGAAGGACTGCGATCAGGACCTCAGGGGCCAGGAAGTAGGTCCGAGGGTGGAGGTGTCCTTGGTGGAGCTAGGTAGCCCGCATGTCTGATCTGATGATGTGGAGCCAGCTCATGTGGTTTCTCATAGGACACTGGTACACAAGGGCTGGCCAGTTGCCCCTACCTGGGCTTGAAATGTCCATTTTCTGGCAGGAACAGTGACAAGAATAATATAGAAATATATAAAGCAATGTCCTCTCTATTGTCTTAGCTGTATTCATCATCTGGACAGCAGACTCACGGACCCCTTGCCAGGACCAGCTGCTGTGTGCCTTACTTATAACCAGCCAGCCTCCACCTTTGTAGTGGTAACATTTCTTCAGCTGAGAAGATGATTATGCCGGGGATTTAGCTCAGTGGTGCTGGGCCTGTCTCCCAAGCGCAAGGTCCCGAGTTCAATCCCTGCTACCGGCAAAAACCAGATTATGCAAATAGATCAATTGCTCTATTATCAGTGCTAAGAATACTGCTTGGCATATAGCAGATGCTCAGTTAAGATTTTTGAATGCTAGATTAATATGCAGGTTAGTCTGTTTCCCTTTTAATAAACCAGAACCTGGCCCAGGAAAATTGATTTGGGAAATCTGGTTCGGCACGCTTTCCCTCCTGAGACCAGATGGCTCCGGTCTGAAGCTGGGACTCTGGAATTTCACAGACTGGTAAATTTCTAGTCTAAAAATACCCAAAGTAGTGGGGGAAAGAGGTGAAAAGTTGCCAGCTTCTAATTTTCCCAAGTAGGAAGATGGAGAAAGATATTGCCAACAGTGGATACTAAACAGAGGACAGTCTTAGTATTCTGATTGTGTGAAGGATGGTGCGCAAATTTTTAAAAATTGGGTGTGTTTGGGGTTTATGGAAAAGCTGCTACCTTGTTCTTATGTTTCATACTGACAGATAATAATTATACATCTTTATGGGATACAGTGTGATATTTAGGTTCACGTCTACTGTGTGTGTTGATTTAGGTTTGTCTCAAATGTTTATTATGTTTTTGTCACGAGACTATTCAAAATCCTCCTTTCTAGCTCTTTGGAATTATATGATCCAGTATTAGAACACCAGTACTTACCTCTCCTATGTCAGTTGGTTAATTTACGTCAATTACAATCTCCCATCTACCCAATCCCCTTCTCTTCCTAGCCTCAGGTGAGGTGACTACTCTGTTTACTGATTCTATGAACTCAGCTTTTTAAGAATTTACATATGAATGAAATCATTCAGTATTGATCTCTATGTGCCTGGCTTATTTAACGTAACATTATGATCTCCAGGTCCACCCATGTTGCTACAACTGACAAGATTCCATCCTTTTCGTGGCTGAATGACATTCCATTGTGGGTATATGTCAGGTTTTCTTTACCCACTCATCTTCCCATGAACACCTCTGTGGATTCCACATCTTGACTATTGGGGGTAGTGTAGCAGTAAACGTGAGAGGATTGGTTTCTCTTTGATACACTGGTTTTCTTTCCTTTTGGTATATGTGCAGTGGTCATATGGTAGATCTATTTTTTAGTGTTTGAGGAACCTCCATATTGTTTTTCAGAAGAGCTGCCCTAATTCACATTCCACCAACAGTGTATAGATGTCTCCCTTTGTCCACATCCTTACCAGCATTCATCTTTTTTTTTTTTTTTTTTTTTTTGTCTTTTTGCGTTTAGCCATTCTAACTGGAGTAAGATATCTCATTGTGCTTCTGATTTGAGAAAGCCTTCCTGATCAATAACAAATAGTCAGGTTGAGGATCAGATGCACATTTGGGAGCCTCTGCCTGGAGGACTCAGTCACTCAATTTCTTGCCTATTTCTCTCTTTACTTCTCAGCAGTTCTTCACTTTCCTGCCTCTTAAATATGGACACACACACACACACACACACACAGAGGCACATTTCAAAGCTTCAAACAGAAGAAGCACACTATGTATTAGAGTTAGATCTCAGATGGAGAAGAAAGGTGATCTCTCTTCTTCCTAGGACTGCGCCCCTCTCCCCAGAAAGAAAAGGAAGAGAAAGGAGGAGGGTGGGATGTGCAAGGGAGGAGAACGCTTCCCCTTCCCACCAGACTTCTTCACTATATTCATTCAGAATGAAAAAGATAATTTTAAACTCTCAGTATTAGTTTATGACTCCTATTAATCATATGTTAATAACCTTCCCAATTATTAAATTATAGAGATGCACATTCCCTCAGCCAAACAGAATAATTATTGACTAAAATGAATTAACATATAGAAAAGCTTCCATTCTATGGAGGCTGAAACTTAGCATAATGAGTTTATGAGGCTTAAAAGAAGCGCAGACAGGTTTTTTTGGGGGGTGAAATAAATACACTGATTACAGTGAAGCTTATCCATGCTGGCAGCGTGCCATTTGCTGTTTCTTTAATAAACACAGCTCCAGTTGTCTATTCGATATAATTTATTGAGGCTACGCTTTGCAGCTGAGGGAGGGGGACATGTTCTTACCAGCCTCCCCCTGCAGGTCCCCAAAGTTGCTCATTTTGGATCCTCTTTGTATTTTAATAGGCCTGCCAATCCGAGTGCAGCAGCGCACGGATCTGGTCTGCATTGGAAATATACTTGTCACTCGGAAAGGCAGCTCTAGGACACCAGCCTTGGCAGGGTAGGAGGGGGGCAATGAAGGGAAAACAATTATGCAAATGCAGGATTTAAACTCTCTGGAGCCTCTTCCACAACCTGGTAGGAGATGAGGGTCTGCCTTCCTTCGCTCTCTAGGGACATAGCTTTGGGGGGGGGTGTCCTAAGTTATTATAGCATCTTCAGAATGGCCCCATGGACACATACTTGGGAAACAGGATTTAGGGGTAATTATGCCTTAAAACCCTCACTTTTCATGACACTCACGAAGCCACTCAGTGTCCCAAATTGATTTTTGTCTAGTGATGTAGGGATCGCATCAAATGTTAGCCAATGGACACTCGGATCCTTCTTTCATTCTTATACTCAACAAGTATCTAGTTATGTATATTTCAAAATTAATGAAAGTAGATTTCTTTTTTTGTACCAGGTATCGAACTCAGGACCTTGGACCTGCCAGGCAGGTGCGGCGCCACTGAGCTACATCCCAGCCCAAGAGAGTAGAATTTTAAATGTTCTCATTTTCCCCCAAATCATAAATATGTGAGGTTATAGATATGTTAATTAGCTTGATTTGATCATTCCACAATGTGTGCATATATCAAAACATGACATGGTACTCCATAACTACATATAATTATTGTTTGTCAGTTAAAATTAAAATGAAAACCAAACAGCCTTCTAGGGTACAAACTGGAAGCTTACAGCGCTTCCCGTTTCCCTTGCTTTTTCCTTTAAATATACGCATGGGCACTCACTGTGCGTCAGGCCCTGGGCTAGGGGCATGAGGGAGACACCCGGGCTGTTGTCTTCACAGAGCTTGTCTCCGGGCTGCGTGGGAAGGAGAGTGGCAGGTGGCTTCTGACATCACTGACAGCCATGAGTTTGGGGTCACAACCTTTTACGAGTCCCTGTTTCCTGGCGTGGGATGGACTTGTGGCTTGCTACTTAGACACAGAATACAAGAATAATCGATGGAGGTTACTTCTGAGTAGGGGACAAAAGGCTGTCGCTTCCACCTTGGTTGATCTGATGAGTCAAAGCCACCACGGTGGAGATGCCCTTCGGAGAGACCCAGGTGGCAAGGGACTGGGGTGGGGGGTGGCCTCTGACCCTCAGCCACAGGCCTGAGCAGGAAGAAGGTCCTCCTCCTAGCCTTCAGGGGACCACACCCCAGCCAGAACCTTGACTGTGGCCTGTCAGACTAAAGTCAGGGGACCCTGCTAGCTGCCGCTGGATTCCCGACCCACAGAAACGGTGACAGCAAATGGTTTTTTAAGGTACTAAGTTTGGGGACAGTTTCTGGCTCAGTGCAGGTTAAGGCTACCACAAAAGAGATGGCTTCACAGCAAACAATTTCCCATGGTTCTGGAGGCCGAATAGCCTAAGATCAGGGTGCCAGCAGCATGGGTGTCTGGTGAGACTCCTCCTGGCTTGCATACAGCCACCATTTTACCATAACCTTGCAGGAGTGAACCTCGGAGAACCCTGGGCTCTCTCTTATCAGGACACTGATCCCACCGAGGGGCTCTACCCTCACAACCTCCCTCATCTAAATCCACTCACCAAATCCCATCCCACGGGAGTGGGGGCTTCAGCGTGTGAATTTTGAAAGGACACAAACACATAACAATGCATTTTACAGCGATGGATAATTGCACAGGGGAAAGGAGGAAAGTGAGAAGTCATAAACTCATACATAAAGAAGGAAACATCAGCTGGTGGGTGATACTCATGAAGGGGGAGTTGGTGAAGGGTGATAGATAGGAGTGGTGGGGTGGCTGGTAAGAGTTCGTGCCCCAGGGTAGGAGAGATCCTGTTTCTCTGGCCCCATACCCCAGATGAAGCCTCAGTGTGGTCTTCCATGTCCCTTCCAAGGAGCATCCAGCCTTTGGTGGAACGTTCTTCGTGATGGGACATTTACATCTTACCTGTCACTCTGTCCTGTCTTTGGAAGGAAAAAATATTTTCTGCTGGGTTGAAATTCACATCCCTGCGGTTTTCCTGGTCCTGGTTTGTCCCCTTGTGGTCACACTGCCTTTCCGGGCTCTTTTGCCCTCTGCCTTAGGTGACCTTCTAGCCCTCCCTTCTAGCTCTGCTTTCTTCCCCAGGCACTTAGCTCCTTCTCTTTGGATACTGCTTTTGGCCTTTATGCGCCAGCTGTCTTTCAAAGTCTCCTTCCCCTGTCCATCATTTCTGTGACCACGGTCTCTGCTTGTTCCTGGGCCTTGGAGTTCTTGTAGCTTTAGGTGAAAAATTCGCAACCCGGGGTTGGTGACTGTACCCAGAGCACCTTACCAGACGCCTCATTCACACAGGAAGCTCTGCTGTTGACGGGAAGTGGCCACCACGTGCCAGCTGGGCATTTCCATCTCCAGGCTAACTGTGCCCACCTCCCTGGGCTCCGCCTCTTCCCTGGAGACTGCTTCCCTCCTCTCTCCTCCACCCACCGCCTCCATTATCACCTCTGCACAGGGCTCCCTGGAGGGTGGCTCCTATCTGGCCAGCTGTGAGGATCCTGCTGGCTCTCGAGCACGAGCACGCAGTGCCTGCCTTCCAGCCTTCCTGCCTGTCCCAGTCATCCTGTCCTCCCAGCCTCACCTGGGGGGTCAGAGTCTCCAGCACCTTCCAGTATCTCTGGCTCTAAGTCAGGGGTACCAGGGTCCTTCTCTTTCCTCCACCTTCCATACCAAATCTGTCCAAGGTTTTCTTCCCTGCACCCTCTCATCTGACCCTTCCCTTTGTCGCCATGGAGGCCTAGCTTCTCGTCAACCCACCCCTGACTATAATAATCCCTGCCCCCCAGAGAATTTATGACATGGAACGGTGCTGGGCACTGGGAGTGTAGAAGTAGGCAGCACAGGGCTGGCCTCTGTCCTCATGGAACTTACAGTCAGCTTGCGCATGCAGGGAAGTATTTATTGAGCATCCACCGTGTTACTTTGGTTGACTTGGGTTCTTGACAACTGGAGATAACTTCGCTTTCAATTTCCTTGCACTGAAAGGACAGTTTTCAATAAACTTCTTGACACTCACTTTGATAACTAGCAGCAGTAAGTGTGAAGGCCTGGAAAATCAGGCACACTTTATTTTCTACGCTGGAATATCATGATTCTGAGTGCTTTTGGGCCAGGGGCCTTATCTGTAGATCTAATTGACTATCAGAAGCTCCAAAATGACATCACAGGAAAGGTCAAAACTGGGGAAGCTGCCCCAGGGCTTGCTTCTACATTCTTTGGATTCTGTGAGTTCCCTCATCCAAGTCCACCTTCTTCCTGTCACCTGTAGCTCATCCACTTCAAGCACGTGCATCATCCAAGGTAGCCTGGCCTTCGGTGATGGGGGTGTCCTTGCTGCTGCGAAAGAAGACGAGAGGAGCAGGTGGCAACAGAGAGGTCTGTATCCAGACCACTGCCTGCAGATTGCAGGGGAAGAGTCTAGGTCAGAGGAAGGGAGGGAGGTGGTGGGCAATGGGCTGCTACAACTACAAGTGGCAGGGTGGGTGTACACATGCTAAGAAGGCCAAGTCAGGTAACAAACCGGGCTGAAGAATGTGCTGAATCCAGTGTCTAATTCCCGTTAGCTTGTTGATGTCCTGGGCTAATGGAGTTTCTCTGAGTGGCATCTGTTTCTTTATCGCAAACAGGACCAGTAACAGCAGCCTCACAGGGCTTGCTAGAGTTTATCTGAGATATGGGGAGGAAGATCCTGGCTCAGGTGGCCAATAGAGAGTATCCTCTTGTTATTGGATTGGTTAGCCTGGTGCTGAGGTTGGGCTTGGGCAGAAAGAACCAGCAGATGGGAAGGAACCAGAGGCCTCAGAGAGAGCATTTGAATTCAGTCTGATGCAACCAAGAAACGTCCACAAATACAAAGAGCAGGTGCAGGAGTGGAAGTGGGTCAAAGCTCAGGTTGGAGCAGGTGGGGTTGGGAGAGGTAGGAGAGTCCCTGGGCACTTACCAGGATTTTTTCTGAATTCTCAGCAGCTTCTTTGCTTAACTGTTTTCTGGGATATCAGACAAAGAGTGGGCAGAAACTAGGTCAATGGGCAAAACTGTTTCTAGCGCAAAGCAAAAATTCCAGGTAACTTCCATAGCCCTGGGACAGGGACTGCGGAGCTGTGGGGGAGGTAGACACATCTGGACTCAACCTGGAGTATATGGAGGCTCCGCCAGGGGATTGGCTCCAGGTCCACCTGGAAGCCTTGTTCCTCCTCTCCTCCTGCCCAGACTGTTCAAGGCCATGCCCATTCCACCTATTTCAAGCACCCTTGTCTGGCAGCTGTTGTGGTCATGGATGACTACAGTCTGTCCAGCCGGCCCCAGCAGTTCTCTATGTCTGCAGTTCTGGGTTAGTTGCTCTTGATATATTGTTCCTCAAAGCAGCCATGTGCGGTAGATGTTACTTTTATGCTGCAGAGAGGAAGAGTGAGGCTCTCACAGATGAAGGAACTTTGACAGACCCTTACAACTGGGAATTGGCAGGGCTGGTATTAATCCAGCTCTCCCTGGTTCTCAAAGCCTATGCTCTGCTCAAGACCCAGGATGTCCCACTTACTATGGCCGAGTAACACATGGCCCAAGATTTAGTGCTGTAAAACAAACACTGGTTAGGCTCATAGATTCTATGGCTCATAAGATCAGGCAGGGCACAGCAGGGATGAGCTGTGTCCACTCCATAATATCTAGACCCTTCCCAAAGTCTTGGAAGACTAGGGGGGTGGAGACTGGACTCATCTGATAGCTCAGTCACTCCCTTGTCTGTGACTCAGGCTGGCTTGGAGCTGGGGCCTCAGTCCCTCTCCAAATCGGCCAACCCAGGAGATCTCTTTACATGGTCTAGCTTGCTCTTCCTTTAGCATGATGGTGCTGCTTCCCCCAGTTCACAAGACAGTGTCCCCCAGAGAGAAGCAGATGGAGATTGTCATCCCTGTGACTTAGCCTCAGGAGATAGGCAGCATCTGTTTTGCTGGGAGCTACTCATCAAGGAAGTCACAAACGCCTTTCAGAATCAACAGGAGGAGAAACACTGAGGTAGAAGCGTAGCAAGGTCTTGAAAGAGATATGACCAGCAATACTACTGTGGGTGGCTAATTTGGAAAATGTGATACCAACATGAAGGAAACCAGAGGAACACATCACTGGAATGGTGAGCTCATGAGGGTCAGCTTTGTCCTAGCCCACCTTGTAACTGTTGTAGATCCATACATGGAAACACAGAGTATTTGTTAAAGCGACTAAATAAAGATTATCCTAGTCAACCTATCTTGAGGGTTCCATTAGCATTCTTTCAATTTCCCATTTACTATTTTTTACCTCTACAGGTGAAGTAGTCCATCTCATGTGACATTTGTTTTGCTCCTGAGTTTGCTTCTTCCACCTGAGAGCCAACAGGTGCCATTTCATTATGAACATCTGCTTCACGTCTTGCATAAGAGTGTGGGATGGTGCCTGAAGTCTCAAAGCCAGACTTCAAAGCGAATCAGAGCTGGCAACTCTTAGGACAGCATCACCCTTCTGCTCTGTCCAGCTGTGCCCAAAGATTGGTTTTTAACATGCTTTCTTGGATTTGCATGGACTGTGGGTGGAAGTCCAGAGGATTTTGAAACTGTGCCCTTGAGGCTTGTTGTGGGATTAGTTTAGGCCCCAATCATATGGGGAAAATATGAATAAGACCTGGATAGTCATCTTTTACCCCATACAAGCACTTTTTGTCTCTCTCCCTCCTTTGCTCCCTTCCTTCCTTCTTTCCTGCCTTCCCTTCCTCCTTTTTTCTCCGCAATGCAGTTTTGGTTTTGTTTGTAGCTTAGTCCTCTCTCAATTGATCTAAAGATCTTGGAAAACCACAGCTCTGCTTCCCCTTCCTGTTCCCTGGGCTGCTGCTGTCCTAATCCCTGCAGAAGGAACTCTGGTCTGGCAGCCTGGGTCCATGGGAAGAACCTGCATCGGCATCAGCAGACCTGGGCCGCAGACCTGCACGTCTCCTCTCTGAGCCTAATTTCGCCTTCCTCGTGTGTCAGATGTGCAGAAAGCACCACCTCCCTCCCCACTGAGAGCTGCTGTGAAGATGAAAGGGGATCCTGGAGAGGAGAGGGTTTTGCAAACCATCCTGGGCTGTGTAATGCTGTGGTTACCCCTCCAAGTCTGAGCTCCTACCTGCACAGTGAAGTGGAGGTTGAAGGTAAGCAGCCGGAGAAACCTGCACCTTGCTGCACATCCTGACTCCAGGGATCTGGGAATTAGGATAATGAAGGGGGCCCTCTCTCACATCCCATTGGGTAGCACTCTTCACCTGTGCATCAGGACCTGATTCCACAAGGGCAGAGAAGGCAGCTGCTTGCAGGTTGTTCTCCAGTTTTGCAGGTTCCTGCCCACCATTCATTGTTTTGCAGCATTCTGAAGGTAGAGTCTGAAAAGTCAGATATTTCAGAAGCCAGAATCACACATGGGTAATGGGCCTATGGGAAGTCAAACACCAGCCCTTTTCCAAGCTCCGTAGTCCTCTTTCAGCAATAGCCGTATGTTGCATTAGGAAGGCAGGACAGTGAGGTTTCCCCAAGAGAAGCAAGAAACCAAGTTTTAATTTTTTACATGAAAACTTACATGATATTTACACGTTGGCAACAAATTCACATTTTCAAAACCCAGGGCAAGGGCCAAAATCCATGGGCCACCAGTTGGCAGCCCCTGAGCCAAAAGACTGGGGTGGGGAGGGTCCTGTGGGTGAGATGTCAATCTTTACACCTGAGCTATAATAGCGCTCTGTGTGACTGATATCAGAGATGGGACGGAGGTTTCTGCCAGGGAGGCAGGAAGAGAGACAGGTTGTAGCTGAGCAGTTGGGATTCAAGTCCAGCTCAGACTCTGAAGCCCTGGAAGCTTTTCGTTTGTGTGAGCAGATGACAGCTGAGGGCTGGGGATGAGGAGAACAGGCAGGTTGTGGCCGGGTGTCACCCCAGATGCTGGTGCAGGGCTGGATGTTCTGCAAAGGGGTAAAGAGAAGTCACATGGCAGGCACTCGGGATTTCACCTGCTCCTTCTCCCTGAAGATGACAAAAGCTGTCAGGTACAGCTCAGCACACAAACCCTACAGGTGATCACTGAGGACCTCAGCACCAGCATGGAATTCTGTCTTTCACAGAAGTGACTGCCCATGAAGCTAGGGGCGCAGTGCTAGTGGCCAGGGTAGAAACACAGGGGTTGAAAACCAGGCTCACCACTGGGACCAGGTTACTGCATCTTGTGTATTTGCGAAGTCTCCAGGCCTGGCTTTAAGTTCTCCTAGGATCGCATCTAGAGAGCTACAAGGCTGGACAGTGTTAGGAAATCTATGGTTCTCTTATAAAGAGCAAAGTAAAATTTCAAAACTTCTAAATCACAAAGAATATATTCATAACGAAAATTAAAAATACACATGGGATAAATAAAAAACACTCAAAGCCAAAACAAAATCACCCAAAAAATCCCTTGGTCATATTTCAGGAAAGTTTTTTTTTTTGTATATACATATGCACACAGATACAAAATATTTTTCACAAAGTAAATATGGCTCATACTTGAAAACTGGTACCTGGCTTCCTAAGCTTTTCTTCATTTAACTCTGAAGAAGAATATGCTTCATGACTAATGGTAGTAATTTCAAGAGTGATTATTTACTTTGTGGGTACACCATGATGCATTTTACCAATCCTTATTTAAGACACTGAAATGATTTTCTTGTTTTGATTGGAATCAACAGCTCAATGAACATCCCTACAGCTAACTGTCCTCTCCATACATCTCCTTTTATTTCCTCAGCATGTATTCCCAGAAGTACAATACATACAGTTTTTTAAAAAAGCTTTTGAAAAGCTTAAAAATGATTCCTCCCAAAATTTAACTTCTGTAAGTGCAGCAGTGTGTGAAGATGCTAATAAATCATTATCAACACAGTGTTTTCAATGTGACCAACACTGTGAAGGTTTTATAGGCACTATGAGAGGGTATTATTATTCCCATTTTACAGATGGGAAAACAGAATCAGGTGGCCAAAGTCATGTGCTCTGGGTCATACAGCCAGGAAGTGGTAGAACTGGGCTTGAATCTCAGCTCAGAATGACCCAAGACTGGCCCCACTTGTACAGGTTCTACTGGTAGCTGAAGAAACACCTGATTATTTTTTCCTGACTTACCGAGTTAAATGTTCCTGCTCCCTTTTGGCTGCTGTTTCCATGGGCTGAAGAGGCTCTGAGTGACTAAGAACTGTGCTTGATTAATTAGATTTTTGTTGCCAAGGAATTAATTTGGCTCCCAACCCCCTCCTCTTGCTTAAAAAGCCCACAACAAAATGATTTTAGCTGCAGGAATAATTACAGAAAATGTGGTGTTAACTTGAATGGAATACAAATATTTTAGATTTTTAATTTTTCTCCAAGACTTCCAGGGTGCAAAGGAAAGAGGGAAGACGCCTCAGCAGACCTCAGGAGAAGGAAACCTTCTGGCCGCTTCTGCATATGTCCACGGTCAGTCTAAGAGAAGCAAGCTCAAGATCTCAGACTGATACACTGGGCGGCTGGAGCCAGTTGGAATCACTGTCCTTCCTCTTTCTAGCCCCCTCCTTGCTGGCTGCCTCAGCAGATGTGCATGAAACCTTAGCCCAGCACAGGTGCACACCTGTGGGTTTGCACAAAGGATAAAAGGCAGAAGGCTTTTCGGGGGAAGCCACACCCACACCTGCAGTCCAGGCTGTAGACCTGGGGATGACGGAGAGAGACGTCCACCAAGAGCTCCCTTTGACCCGGACTTATCTTAGATTCTCTAAATTTCCCGTCCTTGTGCTTTTGCACCTCTTAGCTTCTGAAGAAAGAATTCAGCAGGGTACATTGTCCTTAGTCTTTCAAGACTCAACATTGCATCTTTCTGCTCTCATCACACTGGAATGGCAGTGTGGGTACAGACTTGTGAGTTGAGAATGAGAATTCTGAAGGCAGTTCTGAAGACCTTTCTCCTACTGCATTGCTACTCAGAGTTTGGTCCATGGCCCAGGTCAGTCTGGAAACTTTGTTTTCCATCTGTGATGAGAAGTCGAGAAACCGAGATGAACCATTTTGAAACTGTCACTAATGTGACTGAGTCATTTTGTGTCTAGTGAAACTTATGGTAAAACACAGAGGGCTTTCAATTTATACATATTTTTGAACTTTTTTTTATTAGTCTTCCTTTCGTACGCTAGTCTACTTTTATTTTGCACGTTATTTTGTAGCAGTCACCCACATATTGAGAACAAAATATAGTCCTTGGCTACCTGCAGATGGTTTGAGAAACACTCCTCTGAGATATGGCTTTGCTCTTGAGAAGTCCTATCTGCCTGATTTTAGTATTTTGAAAATAGCTTGCTTTTTCTCTCTGAAGCGTTGATGGGTTTATTTTCATCCCTAGAGCTCAGATTTCTGCTATGAGAAGGCTTGTTGAGGGTCGTTTGTCATCGCTCTGCTGGGCCCACATGGGTCCTTCATCTTGGAGATCCATTCACTCATGTATTGTAATAATTCCTCCCTTCTCTTTCTCGGTTCTCTTTTCTTCAGGAATTCTTGTTGGTTGGACATCAGTCTTTATGTTTTGTCTGTGAAATCTTTTACTTTGTCTCCATATTTTCAGTTCTTTGTTTACTTAAATTTCCTCAACTTTATACCCCAACTCTTTCATTTACTTCTATAGGCTATATTTATAATTTTGAAAGCTTGTTCTTATCCTTTTTTATTTTTCATAATATTCTGTTCTTTTTTATATGCAATACCATTTTTAAGGAAACTGATTAGGTTTTTTTCTTTCGTTGTCGTTGTTTTGCAAGTCTTTGCTTCCTGGATTATATCTGTTTCCTCTGCCTTCCTTTTTTTCTATTGGCTGAGCATTGCCTCTGTAAAGATCACGATCGTCCCAGTTGGCCGGTTTTGCTCTTGGCTCAGTGGGTAAGGAGGCTGACATTGGAGGAAACCAAAGCATTGCTGTGTGCATCTTTTATTTAGGATTGTTCAGTTCCATGTCCTGTTCTCCTCCCTGGGGACAGCTGGTGGTGAGTACGGTGGCATACATACGAGCTACTGTACCCTGCATGTCTGGTGGGAAAGAAAGACAGGGCTTCCGATGTTCAGATGCAATTCTATACAACCCTGCCCTTCTCCATGGAAATTTCATCAAGTCTGTAGCCTCTCCAAGGTTCTGTAAGGCAAACTGGCAACAATTTATTGAAATATCACACCCACTAATGCCACTTTTCCATTCAATTTGCCTGGGAGAGAAAGTAGGTAAGCATCTGTGGTCATATGATTATTTTGAAGCAGAAGCCTACATCCTATACTTTCAGGTTAATTTGTGACAGACTGAGTATTTATTCATTGACTTGGTTGCTCCTTGTTGCTGGGACATAATTATTGACACCCACTACTAAAAGAAAGAAAAGGTTATGTTGGTCCACTGTTACAGTCCAGGGCTGACTGGCTCCAGGGGAGTATCGGTGTGGGAGAGGGGCAGAGCAGAGGAAAGCTGCTTGCATCATAGCATCCAGGAATCAGAGAGAGAAGCAGGAGCCAGAAAGGGAGCTCTTCCCTTCCAGGTCAGGCCTGTAGTGTCCAGCTTCTGTGGCTGAACCTCTTCCTAACAGAACATTTAGCTGCAGAGCCTCCATGACTCACTTTCCAAAAGCCCCACTTATAGCACACGAGGCATTTGGGCGGCATTTTCAATACAACCTGTAACATTCGTATTGCATTTCTTTTCATTAGCTTCAGCCCACCCCATTAGGACTCCGTAGAAGAGTGATGAACAAGATAGGGCTGAGGACAGAGCCCAGTGGCACAGTCCTACAGACCTCCACTGTTGGAGATAGGCACTATGTCTGCCTTGTATACTGCTGCACCCTGGTGCTCAAACTTGGCTGTATAATAAACTTCTGTTGCATGTGACCACCCTCTCTGATGAGCAAGGAGACCTTTTGAGATTTGATCCTAGTGGACCTTGCTGGCTTTAGGGTTTACCACTTTCCTATTGTTCAAGAAATGCTACTACTTCATTAACCTCTTATTATTTTTCTGAGATTGGTAGTCTTGGAATCTGCCTCCTAACCCTTTTTGAAAAGATGAGCATTGCCATTTCCATCTCCTGTCCAAGTCTCAGTTCTAACACGGATGCTGGAGATGCCCACCCTACCCTGGGTTGTATTGTTTTGGGCCTGGCCCATTCATCTCATCTCAAATAGCTTAGGACTGTCTTACTAGTTCACATCGAGTTTGATGTCTTCTTAACCATGTGTATTCTATGCTTTCTGGTTTACAGGTTATTGTTGTTGACAGAGAATAGAGACTACAGAAGCTAAAGGTTTTTTTGTTTTTAGTTTTTAACATCTTATTTTGCAAAGATGGCCCTGGAATCACTTGGCTAGTGGCTTCCTTATTCTGCTTGGCTTGAACATTGATTTTAGGAAAGAATGGTGCTTGGAAGAGATTTGATCGAGTGCCTAAAATCTTACCACTGCATTAATTTGATTTAAATCTGTCTTCCATCACTTTGGGTGAAAGCCAATGTGTTCACTTGATAGGGGAAACTGTTCTGCCAAAACATCTTTTAAAGCTCAGGACTAGCCACACCCGGTGGATGCAGGGAGTGCTGAGAATGTCCAGAGCCTTTGAGTTCAGAGTTTACAGGGAGCCAGGATTGCCACACAGGGGTAAGGGGAGGCCTAGGTGACATCCTATGACTCAGAAGGTCCTACATGAAACGCGCCCCCCCCTTTGTCACAGCCTTACCTGAAACTATATTCTGCTTGTTCAACATGTCACTTCCAGCCAGTCTGGTCTTTCTGGTCTTCAAACCCATTAAGCCTATTCTTGTTTCTGCCCTTTGATGTGGGTTTGATGTGGGTTCTTGACTCTGGAGAGCCTACTCTTTGTCCAGGTCTTACATTTGCAGTTCCTTCTCCTCACTTTCATGGGAGTTCAAAGGTGCTTGCTTGAGAGTCTTTCCTGACCATGTGACCTAAGGGGGGTCCCACTCCCCACTACAGTATCTATAGTTTTATATCATTTATTTTTGTTTGTTTGTTTGTTTTTTTGGCACTGGGGACCGAACTCAGGTCCTTGAGCTTACACAGCAGGCAGCAAAACCACTGAGCTAAATCCCTGGCTATATCATTTATTGTTACCAGAAATTCTTTTTTTTTTTTTTAACTTGCTTACTATGTCCTCCTCTATCAAACATAAACTCTAGGGAGGGACTTTGTTTTTCTACTTCTGATTCCCAATGTTTATACCAGAGCCTGGCTAAGGGATGCAGTACTGAATAAACCAATGAGAACAACTTTGCCAACTCTCAGGTTTTCCTCGGGGTAATTTTTGAATACCACACACACATACACACACACACACACACACGCACATGCACATACACACACATATAATCCACTGTGTGTTTTTATAAATAAAGTTTTATTAGAGCATGGCTATGCTCATTCATTTTTCCCTCCTGTGTAGAGCTGATTTTGCCTTTCAAGAGCAAAGTTGAGTAGTTGTGACACAGCCAGTTTGGCTGCAAAGCTGAAAATGTTAAATATTTGACCTTTTACCAAACAAGTTTGCTGCCCATAGCTCTAGACTGAGGGAGGGCTGTCTGGATTACACTAGACCTGTGAGAGCGAAACCTTTAGAGCTTTTAATGATGCAAATACCCTGCAGCGGCACACATGGCATAGGTTTGCCACCCCTGCACTAAAGCCCGGATGGCAGAGTGCTTCCTCGTCTCCTCTTGCAAAGGCTTTCTTCATGTCAGTGTCTTTGGAAAAGGGACTGAATCTTTCTGTTCACGAAAGGGTTGGCCTTGACAACCTGCTTCATCCTGGTGGGAAATGACTTTGACCTGAATTATCCAGAGCACAGACACCAGCGTGTTTTCTCTAAGTGTTAACGATCAGCATGATACACAACAGGAGCTGCTCTGTCAGACTTTTCATCCAGAGAAAGGGGTTAGCAAGGCATCTCAGTAGCATGAAAGATAGACTTTACATGTAAGATTTTATTATTTTTATTATTTTCCCTTGCTTAGATCTCTATAAGAATCATGATGTTTCCAAGGCAACACATGGCTTGGGGAAATTGGAGAGAATACTCCCGATGCAAAGGGATAACATCACAGCTACCATGACAGACAATGCTATCCAGCTCAAAAGTGTCAGGCGCTCAGAGGGACCAAGGGATCTTGATTACAATCTGGAAGGCATGAGTTTCAGAGTGGAATAATCATGCTTGTGTTCAGTACGTTTGCAAACCCCCCTGGACAGTGCCGTGACAGGAGCGCGGTTAAAACAGTGCGCAGGACTTGCCTCCTGTTTGTTCAGGTATGCAAATGACTGGTGACAACTGTTTTCTTATCTTGCCCAAGTGACATGGATGCTGCTGAATGTCTTTTCTATTGTGCACGTCTGTGGGGGACATAAGTTTCCTCTTTTATTTTCCATTCCAGATATTGTAAAGCCGGTCAAATTGCCAGATCATTTTCCCGGAGATGACATTATTTCTTGGAAAAAATCCTTAAAGTGTTATTACATAGACTGGTTATTTCAGAAACTGTGCAGTGATACAAAAATAAGAAAGTTAAAAACATCAAACCACATTTCTGAGATATCCATTTTTAATATTTTGTTATAAGCCCTCCCAGACATTGCCCTATGAACTAAAATTCACCCCCCACACCTATATATTTGTAAGTACGTGTAAATACATGTGTGTATACTCACTTTTTATAGGCAGGCACAATACTAGCTATTCACATTTTCTTTTTAATAGAATAAGGTATCATGAAAATGTTTATATTCTCCTGAAGTCAGAATAGTGTGATGGTTAACATCATGTGCTCTGAAGTGGATTGCCTTGTTTCAAATACTGGCCCAACAATTACTATCTGTAGGACCTTAAGTAAGTTGTGTAACCTCTCCGGTGCTTCAGTTTCCTCATCTGCAAAATGGAGATAATAATGATTGGATGTACTGTATCAGGTTGTTATGAGCATAAAATATGGTGAGATTAAAAAAAGCCCTTAACACAGTATCCAGGACATGGGAACATCTTATGAAATGGTAGCTGTTATTATCTTGGCATGTTAATAGATGTGCCTATATCACAATTTTCTTGACTGTATAGGATGCCAGTGCGTTGATATGGAAGCACTCTTTCCTGATTTTCCTTTGGCGTTGTGTGTGTGTGCATGTGTGTGTGTGTGCGCGCACGCGCATGTGTGTGCGTGTGCGTGTGTGTGTGCTTTAACATGGAGCCTGCCCTTGGGATGTGCTTTGGTAACACCACAACTTTGGGCACAGAGGGATTTGGTGGCCCTCTGGCTGGAGGGGTCTGGACAGTGTTGGTGAGAAGGGACATCAGGCTTTGTAGCTGTGGAGCTTGGCAGATAAGTGCATGAGCTTTATGGGATCGGGTCTTGGATCTACCCCTTTGTGAGCAGCATAAGCAACTTAACTTCTCTGAGTCTTCCTGTGTCCATCTATAAAACCAAGATTCTTTTGGTATCTATCTCCTCAAGTTGTTGTGAGGGCTGAAATAGGTCACTTGTCTGATTCCTGGGACAGTCTCAGTAAATATCAGATATTATTAGAAGTTGGAAGTTGCCTTTAGAATATGATCTGTTCATGCATGTATGTGTATTTACATAGCTGATATATGGAACAGTCATTTGATCAATTGTAAAGTTATACCTTGTCTTCCTTTTCTGTTTCCATTGGCTTCTTGTTGTTAGTAAACAACTGTGTCTCAAATTCCCACTTACTCTTTCCTACTCTGCCTTGTGGTGCTGGGGCTGGCACAGCTCTCCTTTGCCCTCAGGATTCCTAATGGGCTCAGCTAGAAGGGGGTGCTACATAGAGACAGGAAGCAGGAGGAAGGAAACGCTGCTTGGTGCTTGATTCCAGTTCCTGCCAACATCACCTGGTGATGCTCTTCACCTTGGCAGTCGATTTCAATAAAACAGCTAGGTCTGGCTTTCATTCTTCCCCACACTCTCAAAACTAGCCGGGTGGTGTGCCTTTCTCAGAGGTCTGGGTTCCACCTCTATGGGGCCTTCTGCATGTGGCCCCACATCTTCCTTGCGTCTCTCCAGTGGTGGCTGAGAGTGCTTCCTACAGTTGTTTTGCACACTGCAGTGTTCCTTCTGTGTCTTCTCAGTTCTCCAATTCTTGGTGAGCAACTACTTACATTTATTATCTCTGTTAAAATTACTCCTGTGCTTTCTGTTTCCTAACTGAACCCTCACCCAAGCTTCACTTTTCCTAAATGAGCCGGTTGAGAAGGAAACATCCATGTAATGGGCAAACGTATCAAAGTCGCTCTGGAGGAAGGACGTTGGGTGTCGAGTGTGCATGCTGGTGCCCTGAGCAGATTCTGAGGCGGTACCTGTCTGAGATGACTGCCTGGCCCCTAAGGGTGCTCAGGAGCCGTGGGTTGGAGTGACTGTGCTCTGTGAGCTATCGCTGCTGCCACCAAGTACACAGGCCAGGCTAAGTCCTCAGGAGAGTGGCCTCAGTGGAAGCAGAATAATTATTTAGGACAGGAGGAGAATGAGAGAAGGATGAGGGTCTGGTGGAGAAAGGAGAGCTGTAGTGACAATTGGAATCAAAACAGGAAGGTTTATGTGTAGAAGGGATTCTTGGCAGAATTCAGAGTGGAAAGCTCCTCACCAAATGCTCTCAGAGGTCGGAGGACAGAAAGGGGAGAATCATGAAGACTATTACTCTTGGTATGGAAGGACAGGTTCAGCCTTTCATCTATTTACCAATAATAGAAAGACCTGCACAATAGGTTGGTCAACACTGCTTTCCTGCTTCATTGGTTTCCAAAAGAACTTGCTGTTTCCCTGCTGAGAGGTTATTTCCAGGATTGTGTTTCGGGTTGCTCACCCTGACCTCCTCATTCAGCGCTGGCTCTGTCTCCCTGTCATGTCTGTCTGTCTGTCTGCCTGTTTGTCACACACACACACACACACACACACACACACACACACACAGACACGCACACATGCATGCACGCACACACGGAATCCTGGAAATCTCCTGGCCTCAGATGGGCCACCTGTCCCAGCCCATTCCCAGCAGTGAGGAGGTTGTCCTTCCCCTTGACCCTCAGTGTCCAGATCCTACATGGCCTGGCGCCTCGGTTGAGTTCAGAGAGCCAGGCTGTGTTGTGACAGGGAGAAGATGGCAGGCTCCAGGGGGAGGAGCTAGCTGACTCTTAGTACCAGGCCGTCTTGTGTGGGGTTTTAGGAACCAAATCGGAGAAGTTCCTGTCCTTGGCTTGAAAATTATCCTGGCTAAATATAAAATATATCCTTGCTTATTGGGAGAAGATTCAACAGGAAGGACAAAGTATCTAGTGCTTCACTAAAATTCTTTTAAATACACTTTTTATTCTGGATTAATTTCGGTTTTGCAGGAAAGTTACAAAGGCAGTACAGAGAGTTCTCATAAACCCATCTCCTCGTTTCTCCTATCGTTAACATCTTATGTCATCACGGTACCTTCATCAGAAGTATGGAACCAACATTGGCAATTATTATGATTAACTGAACTGCAATCTTTGTTCAGATTTCACTAGCTTTTCCTCTAATGCCCTTTTTCTGTTCCAGGATCTCCTCCAGGAAACCACAGTTTCTCAGTTTTTCTTTGTTTTTGATAATCTTCACAGATTTTTTTTTTTAAATCTTGACAGTTTTGATGAATATCATTCAGGTGCTTTATAGATTATCCCTCAATGTGGGTTTGTCTGATGTTTTATTAGACCAAGGATTTTTGGGAGGAAAACCACTGAAGTCTTTACCATGCTATTAGCATGACCTATCAGTAGTTCCCACCGTGATTTTGAATGCAGAGGGCAGACTGAAAGGAGCCTCCTCCAGGATGGGGGTCTTGATTTGGATCCCTTCTCTCTGAATACACAAAGCCACGGATTGCTGATTAAGCCACCCATCTGCAGGTGGGCTGAGCAATGGCCAACAGGGTTATGGAAGAGCAGCAGGCTAGACCTCAGAGGGCCTTCTGGGACTGTGCCCACCTCCACCCCTTCTGAGCTGGGTGATGTTGAGCAAGAGTCTTTAACCTACCTGGCTTTAGTTTCCACATTCACCAGTCAGTGCACAAGTCCCTTCCCATCCCTTCCCGCTCAGGTTGGTGACTGGATCCCATGGCGTATTAGATATGAAAAGATCTAAAAACTGTGAGAGGCCATGCACATGTGGGGAGTCAGCCTTTGAAGTCTTCACTGGATTTTTCAACATTTCAGTCTCAGCAGAAGAATTTGTTTATTACCTCTGTTGGCAAACAAATGCAGATGTGTATATGTGTGTATGATCTTTTTACTTTGTTAAAACAGTCAGATTTATTAGTATATATTTGCATGCAGTAAAATTCACCATTGTTACAGTTACATGAATTTTTTTTTTTTGTACCAGGGACTGAACTCGGGACCCTGTGGTTGCAAGGCAGGCACTGGAACCACTGAGCTAAATCCCTGGCCCCAGTTCCATGAATCTTAACAAAAGAGTTTTAACAATTAATATATAGACTATTTTCACCCCTCCATCCCCAAATTCCCTTTCTTTCATCCCCAACTACTGATTTTTTGGTTTTTTTCAATACATAGTAAATATTGTCACGGGGAACTGGTACATACACATATTGCATCTTCTTCCTTTTCCTTCCACTTCCTCTCACCTCTTTCCCATTTCCTCCCTTCCCCAGACCCCTTCCCATCTCCACAAATTCTACCTCCCTGTTCCCTGTCATCGATCTTTTAATTTGCTCTTTCCATTATTTCTACTTTGGGTGTCTCAGGTAAGAGAAACCATGTGATATTTAACCCCGTGTGTCTGATTTGTTTCACTTAGCATTACGATCTCATTTTGCCTTTCCCAGAATGTCAGATAAATTGCATCATATAGTACGTTCACCTTTGTATTTTCAGTTTTAAAAGCATCCTTGGTGAGATGTCACTGATACGTGCTCTACTGTACTTATGTGAAGAGCACAGTCGGATGAATCTTGATGCGTGCCCACTGCCTCTGCTCCCCTTGCTCCTCAGCGCATTCAGTTCTCCACACCTTCCCTGAGGCACAGTACTGGTTTCCACTCTTAGGCCTTTGTTCATGAAGCTCTCCCGTCCTACAACTACCTAACTCACCATTTTGGTCTAACCAAATCCTGTCCATCTTTCCAGTCTATGCTTTGATCCCTCCTCTCCCCAATAGTTAAAGGGTCCTTCACAATCATCTTTTGAGAATAGTTCATCCCATATTTGCTACTTCTTTCTCTTATCCCACAGTAATTGTATCCAAGCTCTCATTGTCTTCTGCATTTAGTTGTATAACAATGCATGGATCTTTCCAAGGTGGGGTGATCCAGTGGTTAGCAGCATTGTTTCCTGGGTTGAATACTTGGGTTCATGTGATTAACCTTAGACTCCTATTTAATCTCTCTGTGCCTCATTTTCCTTGTCTTTAACATTAGGAAAGCAATATGGTACCTAACACAAAGAATTGCTGGGGGATTAATTGAGTTTATCAGCATATAGCACTTGGAAAAGAGTCTGTTATACAGTAAGCACTTAACAAATGTCAGCTATCATTGTCAGCATCATTATTGTGAAAAGCTCTTTAAAGGCAAAAGCTACAACTTGTACCATGATCATGGTGCCTGGCACAGTGCTGGGCATGTGGGTGGAGCTCAGATATTTGTGGGATTTTTGATCCAAGGACCATGTCAGCAAGTCAAAAGTTCCTGGAATACTAATATATTACACACTTGTTTATATTTGCTGTGCTGTTAGATAAAAGAAAAACAAACCGAAACAAACTCCCAACCCAAAAAGCTACAACTCCTTTGTCTGAGCAAATATAGCCATGACGTGTCTATTTTCATGGTTTAAAATATCACCGACGGAAATCTACTGTGGAAAATTGAGTACAACGCTCTCGTCAGATGGTTTGTTTCGCTCCTATTTGAATATCGCATTGGCTTGGGAGCCAGGCAGTTGCATCAACTCAGTGAGGAGCCTGCTGATACAGAGAAGGCCAGGAAGGATTTAAACCCTTTGAGAGCCTCTCCTTCAGTGGTGTTTCCAAGCCGGCTGTACTACCTTGTGAGACCTGGATGTTAAATTTTCAGGATTCTTGGGAGCCAGTTATTAAACTTCAGCCTTATAAAAAATAAATTATACAAACCTAAATAAATTGTATCAAAACAAATATAACAGAATTGAATATTTGCATAAATTGTGCAAATTATCCAAATTGTGCATAAATACCCAATTATTTTTATTGCTATCTATGCTCTTGAAGTTAAATTTACATTTATTGCATCCATATAGCGCTGGTGTGCTATTTCTCATTGCTTATATTTAATGGTGTCACACTGGTAGCTTGAAATTGGCCATGGTGAGAATATTTACTCCATAGATATTGGCAAAAATTTCTAGTCAGGGTTCTAGATTTCAAGATGGTTGGTTAGTAAACATTTGCTAGCATACTATCAATACGGAGTACCAGGCACGGCAGCTGAATTTTTAATTGCAGGAAGTGTAGACCCACTCAAGCTATTTCAACTCCAATGAGGAGGAGCTCCTGGCCAAGGTAGTTTCTTAGAGAAAAGGAGCATAGACTATCATGGACATTCAGGATCAGGACCTGCTAAGGGCCTTATGGAGTGAAGGCTGGAAGGGTTTTCTGAATCCAAGACCACCCTTGTGACCTCAAACCATGGCCAAAGTGTCTCCCATGGCTCAACTGCTGTTCTTGTGGTACTTTCATTTTTCTGTCCTGGTCTCAGCTGGTTTCTTTCTGGTTTATTGTGCATTTTTTTACGATAGTTTCTTCTTCCTTGTAATCTCTCATACCTTTGGCTTATGTTGGGTAATCATAGCCATTGAACCTTTTCATTATTTGCTCCTGTTGTCCTCTCTTTGTTTTGTTACTTTAATTTGTCAGAGAGAAAGAGGATCTAATTGATCCAACTCACTTTTTATGCAAAGCAGTATCAGGTCATAGCTGGCCTATGGTTTACCTGTTTTTTTCCCCCATGTATGTATTTAGCCTCTATGGTCATTAAGGAAGGTGGACGTCACATAGTATAAATTGTGGCCTAATACACAAAAATATAATTATGACTTAATTACCACAAGGACAAAAATATTAAAAAGTGATGAAGTTTGTTGAGAATTTGGTGCATTGCTCCAAATTTCACACATTATTGGAGCAAAGGAAAATGCATATACCATAAGTAGGTAAGTCGTATAACTAACTACTGAGCAGTGTCTACTAAAGCTGCTTAATACCTTCTTTGTCATCTGAAAATTCTACTCCTATAAATTTGCAACAGAAATGAGTGCTTTCCTCCGTAGAGGTGTATGTACAAGAATCTTCCTAGCAGCACAGGTTGTAAAAGTTCCATACTAGAAAGTCCTCAGAGTCCCTCCACAATAAAATGGATGCATAAATTGTGATAATCTCATACAACAGAGAAGAGCTCATTATTAGTTCACACAGTAGCATGGGTAAATCTCAAAAGCATTATGCCACACAAAAGGCCCTATAGGTTATATGTTTTCATCGAATGATACCCATGAACAGGCAAAGCTGATCGGTGTTAAGTTGCAATAGTGACTACTCTTATGGGAGGGAACTGGAAAAAAGGGGGACACAGAAGAGCCTCCTGGAGTGTTAGAAATACTTTATCCATTTTGAGTGGGAGCTACCAAGGCATAAACATTTGCAAATGTTCTTTGATATACTATTAAGATATGGAGACTTTATGTAAGTTAAATCTCAATAAAAAGTCAATAAAGAAAGAATGAGATACACTTATTGCTCCCAAGAAGTTTATCCCTACCGGAGCAGGCTGATTGACATGAAAAAAATGGAAGTGTAGTTGAGAAAAGGAAGCGCTAATTAAAATATGTATGAAGGGGGGGTGGGAGGGTGGTGGTGTAGCTCAGTGGCGCCATTCCTGCCTGCCAAGTGCAAGGTCCTGAGTTCGATCTCTGATATGGAGAAAAAAAAAATCTATGAAGAACCAGGCACCCTCAGAGGCAAGGCAACTGATTATGCCTTGAGAAAAGAAAGGAATTCCCATTCATTGAGAATCTAGTATGTGCTACTGTAAAGGACCTCATGCTCATAGCATAGTTTAGGAGATGAAACCTTTGAATAGTACTTTGAGTGATCCATGCATCTCCAACACAAAGTACCAGAAATAATTAGACTAGAATTGTGGGACCCATTTTAAACTGCACATTTGTTTCTGGAGACTGCCACAACACATTAACACAAACCTGAATTAGTGCAACAGAAATTTGTTCTCTCATAATTCTGGAGGCTGGAAGTCGAAAGCACAGCAGTTCCCTGAGGAGAATCCTGTTTTTAAAAATTCCTCTTTCAGCTTCTGGTGGCTGCCCTGGCATTCTTGGGCTTATGGCTGCATTACTCCAATCTCTGACTCTGTTGTCACGTTGCCTTCTCTCTGTGTGTCTTCTACTCTCTTTATCTATCTTATTAGGAGAGCTGAGATGGCATTTAGGGCCTGCCCAGATAATCCAGGATTATCTCCTCATTGCCAGAGCTTTACCTTAATCATGTCTGCAAGGATCCGTTCCCCAAATATCCCAAGGTATTATTCACAGGCCCCAGGGACTTGTCATAAATACTGGTCTACTACAAATGCTCTACTCAATCAAAAATGTATACAGATGTACTTAAGAGTGAGTAAGTGTGTGCTTCCCAGGCAGAGAGGGAAGGGAAGGGTGTGCCTATGGAAGAATTTCTGAAATGTGCTCCTTGAAGATTATGTATCTCCCACAAGGGGAATTCTTGCACCTGCCCCAAGCCCTTTGGCTGGAGGAGTACACATGGTCACACGCATGTGCACACACACATAAACTTAGGCTTGAGCTTCGCTTTGGACGAGTTTTGGACCTCTTGTAACCACCTTACAGCCCATCATTCACAAACCACAATGAGCATCTCGAAAGGGAAAGCTTTTTAACTATTGTTTGTGTCCTGGACTTCCTGTAGCTACAGTCCCCCCACCCCCCACCCCAAACAAAAGCACATTGTGTGTGAGTGATGTAAAGTCTGAAGCTCCCATTCTTCTCCTTCATGTACTGGCCTCTTCTCCAAAGAGCCCATTTGAAAACTATTATGCTCTTAGATCAGAAGTTGGAAAATTTTTCTAGTAATGAGCCAGATAGTAAATATTTAGGGCTTTGCAGTTTTTACAATCTCTGCTGTGAGCCCTTATGTCTGCTGTTGTAGTGCAAAGGCAGTTACGAACAACACTAAAACGGGTGGGCATGGCTGAATTCCTGTAAAATTTTATGGATACTAAACTTTGAATTTCATATAATTTTCACATCGTAAAATATTCTTCTCCTTTTGATTTCCCCCCCCAACCACTGAAAGGTATAAAAGCAATTCTTCTGGCTTCAGGGAGGCCACCTCCTGGGCCAGCTCCTCCTGCCCCCTCCCCACCAGTGGGCACACTGATTGCTGGAGTTTATCCCCATGCAGAGTGGCACCTGTCTCCAGTGACAGTGCCTATAGAATACAGTTGGAACTGTGAAGCACAATATTAACACATCAGGTTAATTTCATGCTCTACTTGTCTTGGGCTGATATTAACGAAAATTAAATTTTGCGCTAATCAGCCTTAGCGTTCAGTATGCACGACAAAAATTTGTGATTTCTGGCAAGGGCGGTTAAATCATATTTATGCTATTTGTGTGGTGCTCGAATAACAGGGAAATACTATTATCAACAATTAAAGTCCCAGGCCGACAGATGTCACCAAGAGCAGAGATAGCTGAATGCAAGTGAAAATTTTCTTTAACACGTTGAAAGCAGAAAGGATGCAAACCAGGGAGCTGCAGTTCATTTCAATTTCCTGCTTTCCTCTGAACAGCCAGCTTTGCTGTTTGACTGCTGCAAATGCTTTTGCTCTGTGCCCTGCTTTGGTTCCTCCCTTTATTCTAGCTGTAGAAAGTCAATTTCTAGAAATAAGCAGGGAGCAATTGTCTCTTCTTTCCTGGGTGCCAAAGAAGAAGGTCTTTAGGTGCACCTAGAAAGAGTTCTTAGTTTGCAGGTAGCCCACTGGGTGTAAGTAGTTGACTGAGAATTTACTGATCTTCGAATTGGAGAAAGGAGGGTATTGGATGAATGAAAATAGCCTGGTTCCAGCTATGTCCCTATGATTAGACAGCTGCTGGCAGATGTGCTGTGTAGATACAGTCTCAAGGGTCTCATTTCCTGGGACAGGTTAAGTGTCACTATGTACCTGGGCGCTGATGCCCATGTCTCCATAGACCTCCATACACATCCTCATCCACATGGAGGCACCAGGGGAATTGAAGTCATCAGGATCTTAGTCAGACATCTTATGTAAGAGCTGCTGAGAATGCTCAGAGACAGCTGCAGGGTATTGAGCACATCTTTCCCTCTGGAGAGGAGTTTGTGCTCCTGGTTACTAAGCAGCAGCAGCAGCCCTTGGCCAGGAGACAGGTAAGGACTTGTACATCTCCTGTCGGCATGGTGACCAACTGTCTGTTTGGTGAGATTGAGAGGATCCTGGGAGGTGGGACTTTCAATGCTCAACTGTAATAGTCCCAGGCCAGCTGGGACTCTTGGTTGCTTGCCTTTAAGGCCTAATGGGGCTAGACAGGAAGTTCTTGGCCACCACCTGGTAAATTGTTAATGGCCTCAGTGAAGCTCTAGTAATTGCTTCCAGATTTTGATGAATAGACCTCTGGAAACTTCTTCCCCTCAGAGGCTAGATCTGTCCCTTCCTCTTTCTCCCACACAGGCTGAGGGATCCACATTTGGCAGATGGGCCTGGGGCAGGCTTGACCCACATACCACATGCCTGCTGCCTCTTTGCCCCCTGAACCTGTGGAAGACAGTGCTGAATGATCATTTTTCTCCCTCTGAGTGGGCCACCTTCCAAACACTGCATTCCAGGCAGGCATGACCAACCCAGATAAGTTGTTGGCACAGGAGGATTTGCCATCTTCAGGCTGGCACATTGCTTGAGGAACAGAGGTAACCCAAGGGACAATGGCAAATAGAAGTCAAAGTGCAGAAGATGATTGGCCAGGGATGCACCCCAGGCCTCAGGCCAAGGGGAAGTTCTCAGGCTTGAAGAACCTGGGAGTTAACAGAAGGGGCCCTGGCCATGACTCAGGATAGGACTAGGAGAAATCCCTGTTTCCAGGAGCTCAATCAGATTGTGGCCTGGCCTTGCACCAGGGGCAAATAAGCTGGCTTCAAGGTAGTTGGTCAGCCAGGCATCTGGTGCCACCTTCGTTCAAGCCTGAGTCCTGTCTCTATTTAGTGACCTGGCTGAGTACCAAGCCCAGGGGCAGTGCAGCCCCTGCAACTCCTTAGCCAGCTGCTTCTTCTGTTCTCACCCTGGGTGGAGAAAACCTCATGACAATGACACTCTCATGCCCAGGACACTGCTGTAAGCATGCCCAGGGCCGAGCAGGTAAGGCAACACCAACTGTTAAAAGATGAAAATGCTGTATCATTGACTGGTTAAAGAGCCAATGTTGTGTCCTAAATCCCTGGACATTCCCATTCCTCCTCTTCCCCTGACTGCCTTGGCCACCTGCCCTTTCATCCCTGTCACAGAAGCTGCCTCCAGGACCGCTTGTTGGGTCTAGTGTGGAACATCTGTACATCCCAGTGCTATGCGCTGTCCTTAAAACCTGATTATAACTGTACTGTTTCTCTCCCATTCAGGAAGACCCAGCAGAATGTCCATGCTAAATAGTAAATGCTCAATATTTGTGTGTAGAGCTTTTCTAACATTCACTCTATTATTACTAGTAGTAAATAATAACATGCGCAAACACAATCATAGTGTTTGAGACACTTAGTATGTGTTAACTCATTCCATCCACACACCAACCCTGTGAGCTGAGTACTGCTATTATGCCCATTTATAGACGAGGAAACTGAGTCACAGAGAGGTCATTTGTATGTGAGTTAACATTAAGTGGAAGTCTTCCAGACCCCTCACACACCCACACAAAAACAAGGGAAGTAGTAGGAAATGATCTTACACACCAGGATGCTGTGGGCTGAAGCCATTGGAACAGCCGTTTGTGTGAATGAACCAAGACCAGATGGCCAGGACAGCCCAGTGGATGGCAGTAGGACAGGTGATGACTGAGAACAGACTCTTCCTCCCTCCATGCTTTGGGGCTTGCAAGCAAAGCAAAACAAAACAAAACAAAACACCACAAAGGAGAAGAGCTAGCAAAACCCCAAACTGAATAAATCTCACATAATTATGATTTAATTTCTACAATTCTAATATATAAAAATATAGACGATTATATTTCTTGCAACCATTTCTATTTGATTTTCCTTTGTCTGCTGGGTTCTGACAGGGGAAAATTCGGCCAGACTTTCTCCTGCCCAGGCTTTACCCAGGGATTGATCCTCAGTCACACCTGCGCCTAGGTGCCAAACTTAGCCAGTCCTGGGGTCTGGCCCGGCTGCGGGGTGGACAGGGTGCAGGGCATCCACTCAGGGCACTCCTTGGATCTGAAATTTCTTCTTTGCTGTTCTCTCTTCCACTCATGACAGCATATAGAACCTTAGTCTGGGGAGCAGTAAAGAGTGGCTCGGACTGGTCACAGTTCTTCCAAATCTGTCATTCACAGCATAAACGCTGTGCCCTCACTCTTGCGGGACTCTGTACTCAGACAACGAAAAGCCTAGGTCTTGTAACAAGTGCCTTGGAAGCTTTTGCAACTTTGAACACCAAGAATTTGACTCTCCATTTCTTCACTGTTTTGCTGTGGTCACGCAGCCAGGAGGCAGCAGGGACCTCATGGTTCAGTTTAGCTGCTCCACACAGAAGTACCAAGAAATCCCTTGAAGATCATCCAAGTGCCCACTTATCTGTCATTTCCAGGCCACTCAGCCTGGACTATAGTCCTGCACAACTGCAATCTTCTTTGCTTCCTCAAGAAAATACTTGCTTACCCTGTGACTCAGGGATGTTTTGATTCTTAATTTGGTGATGCTTATCTTGAGTACATTTTCTAAGTAGAATAGCTCATATATTCTACAGAAGCTCAAAATCCCAATGTACCTTATTCAGTGCTGCCTTCTTGCAACCATGAAGCAGCCAGACCCATTGGAAGAAGCTGGTACAGGTAGGCATGGGGCAGAACATTTTCATCTACATCCTCTCCCTGGCTGCAGGCCTTAACTGTTGAGCTTCAAATCACAAGATACAAAACAGACTTCATCTTGTGCACTAACTTATCACTACCTAGCACTGGTTGCTTGGAGCATAGCTGTGTTACGGAGGATTCTGAGAGTGCTCAATGGGAAAAAAATGATTGGTTGATAATGTCTGATGTGAGCCTGAGAATGAGGAAAAGGGCAACACTCTCACAAGTTTCATGCAGAACTTGGTCAAATTTATTCTCTCTTCAAAGTACAGGAAGTACCCCTGGCCCCCTGCAATGGAATCAAGGCAAAGCCTGGTCTTCCCTTTACATCGAAGCCTCAGATCACAAGGTCACCTTAGCAATCAATCAGATCCCCAGTCAGCCACACATGGCAAGACAGGACCTGGCTCTGGGACATGTCTACCAATCCCAAATCCCTAGGTTGATTTTTAACTGCTTGAAGTTGCCTTCCCATTATGATACAGTATTTACAAGAAATGGGCCACTGGGCTCATAATGGAAGTTGCCTCTCCATTATGGTACAGTATTTACAAGAAATGGGCTCTTCAGGCTCTGCACCAACAGGGGGCAGCAGAGAGCAGAGCAGAGCCCTCCAGTTTGGGCAGCCCTCCACCCCAGGAAAGCTTCCTGTCTTTTATCCCCGGAAATGGATCCCTGTGGACTCCCACTCTTGAGACGGTTGTCCACTCGAAGGGCACAACAAGAAAGGCCCGAGGGAGGGAGACTTTCTTTGGGTTCACGGAGAGGAGCTTTTTTGAGTACCTCACTGCTCTGAGAACAGGAAGAAGGAGAAGGCCTAATGGTAAGAGCAACGGCTGCTGTTGTCTAACCCCTGGAAGGACCCAAGTCCTCTGTGGATGCCCCTTCTTTCCATTCTCTTTAAGACCACTTGAGGTGAGCGAATCCCCAGTGTACAGATGAGCAGAAAGGTCCCAGTGTGGTTAAATGTCTTGCCCAAGAATCACTTGACCAAGCAGAGGCTCTGTCTTCCCAGGCTTGCATGATATGCTACCCTTCCGGGAAGGAGGCAGGAAGGGGACTCTGGCTTTTGGATGACATGGGGGAAATCTGTGGATCCAAGAGAAGGCAAATGGCCCTTCTGGCCCAGCCCACCGTCTTCTGCAGATCCTCCAGTACCTTCCACCACCCACCGGGCATGTCCACCAAAGAATCCCTGTGGCCAGATGGGTGAGGAGTGGAGGGAAGCACATGACCTGGCCCAGCCCTCTCTTAACACCCTCTTTAAACCTCTCCCTCATTGGGGCTTTTCTTTGTTTTCTGTGTCCCTTATCTGTGCATCCATTTCCTCTGTATTCAGTGGCCTAGGTAAAGACCAGGGATATGGCAAAGGACAGCCGCAGAAAAAGATAAGAAGAAAGACGGTAGAAACTGGCGTGGAACTTTCAAAGGCTCATCATAGAAGTCAATCTAACCACCCACTGTGGAACGTAGTGATGTCTACCTTGGAAGGCCACATTAGAACTTCCTCTGTCCTCAGCTCCACCCTGGCTCAGAGATGGAGCCTGACCCCAGGAAGAGCACTTTCAAGAACATTTGAAACTTCTGGGGTGGGATCAGTGGTGTTGACACCAGGGTCACCTTGCTGTCAATACTGCTCTGATTCTAAGAACTCTACTAAAACCACACTTCTGAATCCAGCCTGTCTCTCAGAAATGGGCTGCTGCTTCAGGAAATGCCCTCTCCCCTGGTTCACTGCTACCAGTGTCTGCGCTCCCCACCTGGAAGGGGACATCAAAGCCTACCAACAGAGCCACATGTATGAGGCTAGCACAGGTCCTAGCTGTGAGCCAACCCCATTTCTTAATTCAATTGCTTTCTTGGAATTACTGTGCTTCTTAAAAAATACATTAAAGCATAAAGGAGAAAAAAGATCCCTCTACATTCCTTTCTTGGCTCATTTTTCCCTACTGCACTTCTTACTGTCTAACACTGTCTATTGTTTGTCTCCGCCTCTGGAATGGGAGCTTGACAACAGGAGGAACTTGCTGGTTTTGTTCACTACTGATACTTTAGTGCCCAGAACCATGCCCGGCACATATTTATAATGAGTGAATTATTTCATAACAACGTGAACTCAGATATAATTTTATGTAACATTATAGATGGAGTACTTTTCAATATCAATGAAAATTCTTCAAAAGCATCATGCTAAATGGCCAGTTAATGCTCTCTAGTATAGACAACAAAGCACGTGTTGTCTACTCCTGCAGTTTTGGACACTGGAGGATTATGTAGATTAAATTTGATTCTCTGCTTATTAAACTGTGACAGGGCCGGGCTCTGCCTTGGGTTCTTGGTCCTTGTCCCTGGCTGAATGAACAGGTGTGAATGTCCAGTGGCCCATGGAGAACCTCTGCCCCTGTCCTCTCCAGTCTAGGCATAGCACTGTGGTTCCTCTCTCCAAATTTTTGGTGAGCCAGCTGGCTAAGCTGTGAGTGTCAAAGGGCAGGCATGCAGATGGCAACAGGTTGCTTTTGTAATATCCACCTGTGAGGCCTTAGGCAGGCAACTTATGTTTGTCCCTATCTTTTGTAAAACTCAGCTACATTTCTTTTACCCTCCTCCCAAGGATGACTTCCTGGGAAGCAAATTAACACGTTGTTGTGAGAAGTCTTTAAAAATTGCTCAGAAATCTATCACCTCAACCTCTTTCACCTCCAGTTCCAGTTGCAGAACAGTTCTTTACAAGACAGGCAAATGATTAAGTCAGAAACGTTTTCAATCAGGCTCCAAGAATGCAAGAACAGCAGGGCCAGGGGAAGTCAAAAAGGCATTGGCATTTAGTGATGGGTACCCACCTAGCCCTCCCACAGTGCAGGCTACTCAGCAGGCTCTCCTGTCTCTGGGTCATTGCTCACATTCCTCTGTCTAGTGAGCCCTTCTCCTCCATGTCTGTTTGGGCAAGATTTGCTGCCATCAAGACCCAACTTCCAAGAAGCCGTCCTCCCCAAGTCAGAATGATGTCTTTTCTTGGGTACTGAACGTGGCTTGTGCCATCCACCGATGCCTACTTTGCATCAGGTTGGTTTTTGTCTTAGAGTCACATAGCTGGCTTAGTAAATTTTTGGGTCACTTGGGGTAGTGGTTTGCATCAATGGCTGCACATTAGACTCAGCTGGTCACATGTAAAGCAGCATCTGTGTGGTTTCAGAGCTTCCCCAGGTAAGTCTAATGTGCAATCAAGGGTGAGAGCTCCACAGAAGACCTCTGCCTCCTTGCTTGTGGAATTTCCTGCAGGCTCCTCTGGCATCTCTCAGGCCCCCACCCCCACCACGCTGAAGGACAGATGGGTTTCCTCTTAAACAGGAGACAGCTAACCTAATTCAGAATGTCAGTGGGGTCCTGAATTTCTGAACCAACACTTACAGCCAACTTGCAGTGTGGACTAGAGTAGTGACAGATGTCTCCTAGGCAGAACACACAGGTAAGCATAAGTCCACAAGCTGCCCAGAGAATGAAAGGCATCTTGTGTTTTAAGGGCATGTGGCCCTGGTTAGTTGTTGAATCCAGTGAGATGAAGACTCCAACTGCTGATGTGGGCTTAGCAGGGCCTTCTAAGAATTGGTCATTGTATCACTTCAGATCATCAGGAAAAGTATCTCTGGCTTCTACCATAATGGGCACCATGTGTCCACTATGGGGTGTAAATTAGGCTTGCTTCGTCCTGAGTTCTCAGAAGGTAGAACTTGGACTGGTGAGTACTCCAAACCATCATTCCTTGGTTATTACCTTCCGTGGTTTCCTGTAGAGTGAGTTTTAACCACACCTGAGCCCAGCATTGAGGGCCTCCTACAAATTGAACGTCAACTATCTTGTTGAGACCTACGATAATCACTAGAGATCTCTTAGCTCAACGGTCATTCCTTGAGGTGTTTGGAGGAAGGTGGATGGTCTAGAAACATCCTTGATATGTTATACAAATACATATGCATTTTGTCTTTGAGGAACAAATCCAGAACCTTCAGGTTCCAGAGGGATCCATAACTTTCCAATGGTGAGAGAATCACTGTATCCTCTAAAAATCCTTTGTTTTATAGAAGAAACTGAATGTCAGAGAGGCAGGGACCTGTCCATGATCACACAGAGCTGGCCCATAGCTGCAGGCCTCCAGAGATCCAGCTGCCCCTTCCAGGCCCTCCTGGGTCTTCCCCTGAAGTTCTCAGCTCCCCCCCAATCTCCTCAGGCTGATCTGAGCAGTGAGCTGCTGGGGCAGGGCTGGTGGAAGCTCTTCAGGCCGTTGGCTTCTGAGGACCACCCTGGCTGACTCAGGTGCTTCTGGTATTTGCGCTCACCTGGACTTGTTTTGGGCCTCTGAGCATTGGTCATGCACTGATCTGCCCAGGTGGGGAGACTTTCCTCCACTGAGGCCTTCTTGTCCAACCTTGACATGGGCTTTATGTATGCATTTTTTCTCACTATTTACTTCCCCTGTCCCTTGGCTTACAATGCCCTTAACTTAGAAGGTCAGATAGGGCTTCTTTCAGGTATTTTTAATTTTTATATTCCTATTTTTTTTGGACTTTATCAGATGACTATTTCTTGATCACTAGGACACTTGGCAACTTGATGTTTCCTTCATTTTAATCAAAGTCATGAACAAAAGCACTGAGCCATAAAGTCCTGGTGACTCTTATTTTAATGACTAAATAATGCAAAGTATACTAACATGTGATAGATGGGCACTAGCAGACTAGTACCTTCTTGTTGGTGCTATTGTGGGTTTTACGTTTGCAGAGAGTTTGCAAGCTCCTTGAGGGCAGGAATTATGTCTTAAACTTCTATTGTCTCAACACTAAGTGGCACAATGCTGAGCATCTCACAGCTGCTCCATAAGTCTCATGTGCTGATCTTAAGCAGACTTCCCTCCAGGTTAGGATTTGATGAGGAGCTGCCTGGTTGAATATGTTAAGAGAAAGCCCCTCATTGGTTTGAGTAATTGTTGTACCTGTTCCAAAGATTCTACAAGAGAACTCACTGATAACTGTCCTTCTTTGTGAGGAGCATAACTCATTTTCCTCAGTTACAGAGGCACAAGTTGGCTTCACTTAGGGCCACACAGGCTGTGCCTGTGTGATCCTAAAAAAGGAAGAGCCAGAGTCACATCCAGTGCAGGTTTATGTGGCCACTAGCAGTCACCAGCTGTGCCTCCACCTCGGTGCCCAGCATAATGACTTGGAAGCTTGGACATATGGGGTCCTCTGCCCTTGAGCCTGATGCCTGGTAAACCCCTCCTCTATAGACCACAAACATGGGACCTCTGACCAGTGGCACTGACTCTCCACCTGTGTCTAGGCCCAGGCTCCTTAGCTGTGCTTTCAAGACTCTCCAAAACATGGTTTTCTATGTAAAATGGGGATAATAGTTGTTCTTTGGCATTGTGGAGAGAATTAAGAGTTACCAAGTATGAATAACATCTCAATCCTTAATAAATGACGTCCATTTTACTGCCAAATCTTCAACTCATTTCTGCATGCCCACGCCTCTGATCTGCTCAGGACACCCAAGGATGTGGGGTGTCATTGGCACTCCTAGCTCCCTATACTGTTGCACTGTTTCACAGCAGCATCTGGGGTTTGTGGTGTGTTGCTCGGCCACAATGCTTCCCTCTGCCTCTATTTCAAATGCAGCTGGAAGGGAGGCTGCATGTGTGGTAGAGGCACTGGGGCTTGAGAAGCAAGGTAGATCTGTCTTCCCACACCATGTTGTCCTGCACCCATGTCTAACTTCAGTCCCCTGTAAATGTTAGTTGGTTGAGAAGAAACCAGGATACTGAGTGGAATCTCGCTGTCCTATGCACACAGAAGGCTTTGGAGGCTTCCACCCAAATTTCAGAGAAGATCTGGGAGACTTGGCAAAGTGTGACAGGCTCAGAGCTCCTGTCATCAGGCTCTAAAGGGATGTGTGATCTGTGGGGGTGAATGAAGCCAAAGGTGCAGTGGAGATCCCAGGAAGTCAGAGATGCCCAGAGCATGGAATGTCTGCTCAAAAAGCCACAGGCGGTGAGCAGAAGCAGCCTAAGAAAGAGGCGGTATGGTTTGAAACCAGCAAGGTCATAGAGATGGAGCCCCCTGAGCCCTCTGAAACTCCTGTCTCAGCACCACTGTATCCTAGGTGCTGGATGTGGAGACAGGTTTTAATGTCTGCCCTGCTGGGTTTTGGCCTTGCACTGGTTCAAGCATTTTCTGTCTCCTATTCCTCCCTTTTGGAATGGGAATATCTACCCTGTACTGTCGTATATTAAGATACGTAACTTGGTTTTTGAGTTTTATAGGGGTTCGCTGCCAAGAGTTTATCTTGAACCTCAGAGGAAACTTTGTACTTGAGCTTTTGAGCAATGCTGGGACTGTTGAGACTTTGGGGGAAGGAATCAATGTATTTCTGGCTGGAGGCAAGATCATTGTATCGTGTTGGGTAGTTATGACCCTGTTATTGTCTCTGTTTGGGGATTACATATGGTTTAAGAAGATGTGTTTGGGTGTCAAGTTGACAAGGGGTGGAATGTGCGGCTAATCTTCATTGTTAAAGTGATTGGCTTGAGAGCCCCGTAGGGGATCAGTAAAGCACCCTTCTGGGTGGGTCATGGGAACATGACCTTGGCACTATATCTGGACCATGGTTCATTCCTCTCTGTGCCTTCTGCTTTGTGGCCACCATGAAGTGGGCAGCTTTGTCCCACCATACCCTTTCACCATGATGTCTCCACTTTGGAGCCATCCAATCATGGATGAAGCCATGAGCCAAATTAAATCTCTCTTCCTTTAAGTTGCAGGTGTCAGGTACAATATTTTCTCTCTGCAATGGAAAGCTGATGAGTACAGTGGGCATTCCACAGTGGTTAGGGGCTCAGCTCCTAGAACCAGCTTGCCTAGGGTCCCATCCCAGCTCTGCCACTTACCAGCGCTGCAGCTTTGAACAAATTATTTTATCTCTTGGTTTCACCTTTTCTGAAAAGTCTGGATGCTATTAACCTCTATGTCATAGTGCTGTTACATATTTTCATATATAATATACCACATGGTTTGGGAATAAGTAAAGACTCGAAAGATATTCACCCTCCTTCATGATGATGATAGCACATGGTGCAGTGCTTGGCCTAAATGAGGGTGCTCAGTGAGAAATTTTCTTCCACTGTTCTTCCTGACTCCAGAAGGTAGTATTGTGCCTGAGACTCTACCACTACAAATGTTTCCATTCTACAGTCTGACAATAATGTGGAGATACCCTAATTTGGAGACAACAATCTTTTGGGTGTTAATACAGTACTTGGCTGTTCTGTGTCTGATGCTATGCTAAAGCAAGCACCAGTGTCATGAACTTACACGTGAGATGATTTCTGCCTTTGGCTCACAGTTTAATGGGGGATTCATTTATTTGTATATTGATTTATGGACACATTTGTTTGCATCCTGCACAAAGGTACAGTATGCAATGGTTGCTGTGAGAGGCTCTGGAGGCACAGGGGAAGGATAGCAATTTCTTTCAGGTGATATTTGAGCTGAGCCTTAAAATTTGCACCAAAGATGTTTGAGCCTGGGCACAGGAGTGAGTAATAGTGAGGATGGGAAGGACCTGCCAAACAACATCACATTTGGGACAACGGCCTGGAGGCTTGGAAATGTGTGCTTTCATTAGATTGTTACTCACCAAGCAGGCGGCATACCCCAGCACTGCAGTAGGTACTAGAAGCATTTGACTTCCTAGCTGCTCTTCAAAGGCTCACAGTCTAATAGGGAGCCCCTCCAGGTGTCCTGACCAGAAGTCTGTGGACTTCCCTGTGAACTTTTTGTTCTTCCCCAAGCCTATTAATCACCACATCTGGTCAGATGGGCTGGTCAGTGATGCCTGGCTCACATTTGTCAAGTGCAGATGTGGGGACGCCTGTGAAATTCATGGTGAGCATTAGGTATGGGAAGTGGGGTGTCACTGAACAGTGAGAAGGATCCATTTGAAGGAGTTAGCAGGTTTGCCAGTCTCACCCAGAGATTCTGACCATAACCTTCTTCCCAGGCTACATGAACACCAGGCTACTTTCCTGGGAGTTGCTAATGTCATTTATGGGCTTGAAGGGAACCTTCTATCTGCTGCCAGCACGTGCCTGTGGACCCAAAGAGAGGCTCACTTCCAAACCCATCCCTTCAACCCAACACACCTGGCTTTGCAGAATGGCCTCTAGAGAAGCTGACAAAATCCATATTGTCCAGTCTTGGCCAGCATATGGTCTTCATTTAGAATTACAAAAAGATAAGAACACATCATAAATATCAGGAGAATTAGCAGCTCAAAGGAAGGTGATCAGGCTGAGAACTCAGAGCACACATTTCTGACTAAAACAGGAATAATGCAGGAAACAAGAAAAAATGAAATATATATTCTCAGAGATAATTTTAAAAGATGGTAAATCAATCAAATAAGAGAAAGATGGTATAAATTAGGAGCAATCAAACAGCGGCAAAGAGTTTTAAGAACAAAACAAAAGAAAAAAAGAGATAGTAGTTATTAGAAGCTCATAGAGCTGAAACAGAATTAGTGAACTAGAAGACAATGTAGACCCCATTTACACTTTCAGTTTCTCACACCAGAGAAACTATTCAGTATTTACACGTGTGTGTCCTATTTATTTCACTTAAGAGTATCGCCTCAATGTGCATCCTTTCTTTCTCCCTCCTTTGTTCCCCATCCTATGTAAAAATTTTCTCCCCATTTCCCAATACCTATTATACATTTTAGTCCTCATTTTCACTTTCAGTTTCTCACACCAGAGAAACTATTCAGTATTTATACATGTGTGTTCTATTTATTTCACTTAAGAGTATCACCTCAATGTGCATCCATTTAGCTATAAAAGTCTCTAATTT
>NW_004624766.1:10727233-10762674 GCF_000247695.1 Heterocephalus glaber
AGGGTGGAGGGGATGAAGGGAGGGCTAGGAATGGGGAAAAAATAAGAACCAAGATGCATCATGTAAAGGTACAATTCCCAGTGAGAAATGTAATTGTGTTGTATACCTACAATGTACCAATAAAAGAATTTAAGAAAAAAAAAAGAAGACAATGTAGAGAAATTTCTCAGAACACAGAACAAAAAACCCAGAAATTATGAGGATAAATGATAAGAAACCTACAAAACAGAGCTAGTAGAGCAAACATCCATAAAATGAGAACACTAAGGTAGAGAATACAGCAAACAAAGTAGAAATAATAATCAAGATTTTAAAAAAATTCACAGAAGAAATATGTAGATCTAGATTTAAAAGTCTGAATTTTATTTATTTAAAATGTATTTCTAGTAGTGCCTATTAATTTTACAAAATATTGGGTTTCAATGTGGTGTTTCATGCATGCATATAACGTATTTTAGTCTTATCTCTTCCTCATTACTCTCTCTGCCTTACACCCCACCCTCCTCCGTTTATCTCTTTCCTTTTGTTTAATAACAGTCTCCAAAGAGGCTCAGTTTTATCAAGTTATAAATCTATACATATCTGAAATTTTGGAATTTTAATCAAGAGAAAAGACCTACAATCTTTTAACAGAAAAAAATAAACCAGCTACAAAGGTGAGAAGGTTAGGCTGGTATTGAATCTTATCTGCAGCACTAACTGCTAGAATATGAAGGAAGAATATTTATGAGTTTGGAGGGTGAGAAAAAAGAGACCCTGTAAGTCTATAACTGTTCAGATCATCATTGTTATGTGAAAGAAAGAGAAAGAAGTACTCAAGACACAGACTCAGCAAGTGCACGCTCCACACATCACCTTTAGAAAATAATTCTTTAAGGAACCTCTTTAGCCAACTAAAAAAGAATTAGCACAAGGCACTCAACAAAGAGGAAGGTAAGTGCACATGAAACTGGTGAGCGAGGAAACCAACAAAGCGATTGTATGGTCTGAGGCAGAAGCCCAGAGAGTGGGCTCTGGAGGACGAAAGGCCTGGGATCCAGTCTTGAATCCTATTCTATGGCGGTTAGGGATATTTTGTTTCTTGCGATGCAGGGAAAGCGAAACAACGGCTGGACCCTGACCTCTTCTCATTCAATTGAAGGCACATGTGCTATTCAGAAACAGAAGGATGAGAATGGAGCATAGCCTGATTCATACTCGTGCAAGTGCTTTGCACAAGACAAGCCCTCCGGCAAAAGCTGAATTGTAGGGTCTGCCTTAGATTCAGAAGCGGGTTTTTTCCATTTCTCTCTCCAGTTGAAGTCTAAATCTTGAGAATAGCAAGCTCAGTTGTACAGGAAGGTATAGGAACCCTCTCCCCTTCTCTCAATATCAAGAGCTGCAGGATAGATCATGTCCTAATTGCTTTTTTAAGTACAGAGCGGGCAGAAAAGAAGAAAATCATGATCATATTTTCCTGAAGACAGGAAGCTCCAGTTGAAGGTGAGAAGCCAAACCAAGCACTCTGTAAATAGCTGTTGACCTTTAAAGAACAATAATTTCAGGCAGGGATTTAGATCAGTGGTTTCACCGCCTGCTGCGCAAGCGCAAGGACCCAAGTTCGATCCCCGGTACCAAAAAAAAAAAAAAAAGAGAATAGTAATTTCATAAAAATTGCCACTAAAAATTCTGGGCTCTGACTCATCAGACTACCAATTCATGGGTCCTGTGGTAGTGAGGCTGCGCTGGGGATACAGCTCAGTGGTAGATTCCAGGCTAACGAGGGAGCAGGCAGAGTTTAGATTCAGGGGCACAGAAGCCTGAAGAATTCCCTTGTTCTATGTTTCCCTTTTTGTTCTGTCTCAATCCATTGAGTTTAGTAGCCAAGCCCAGAGTCATCAGGAAGCCCCTCACCCCTTCTTTGTGAGGCTGCTTACCTCAAATCTGTCACTGTCCCAGAACCAATGGACAGTGCAGCCTCTGAAATGCATCATAGGTGATCATCTCTTAGCTCTAGGTTGTTCTGTCTTCAGACCACTACAGGTAATTGTATATTATTCAGAAATTTACTCTTATATTTTATTCTCTGTCTCAAATAATAACTACCCAGGTTTTCTGCTCTACTGCAAAAATATATAGAGAGAGAATATATGTATATATACATATCCTAAAATATAATCTAAAACATTCCAAATTGAAATAAGAGCACTCTTTCATTATTAAGATCCCACTGAGGAAATTAAAATTCAATTTGAAATTCTCTGTGCTTGTAAAAATCCTAAGTGAAAAATACCCATAATATTTTTCTCTTTGATTTTATTTTTTGCCCATTCTGAGCCAGAGAGGAAGGTCCTTTCCAGGTATTTGGGTACAGTCAGGGCTTCTTCCTTTGTTACTTTAGCGTCTACTTTCTTTTTCTAAAATGATTGAATGCCTCTTCAGAACTTTCAAAATTAAATTTACCAAGTCTCAAATCTCTCATATGTTTCAATTTTTCTTTTCCAGTTCCAGAAGGTCAGCAGGACAGGGAAATACCTCTACCATGAGCAAATATGTCAGCCTGGCAGAGGGCTTAGCCACTAACTTCAGATATGCCCGTGAAGTCTGTCACTTGCTACCATGTTTCCTATCAAGAAATCACTTAATTCATAATTTCCACATCATGTTTTGCTAACATTCAAGGGAGTTTGTTCCGAAGAGCTAAACCCCAAATCTTATTGGAAAATCAAATTAAGTTGATGATCATCTGGCAGCCCCCCATCAAGCAGTGATTCGGGGACTCAGGCTTGCATCTGCACATGTAGCTCCCAAGGTCAATGTGCTCAACTGGTGACAGGACACAGCTTTTGCCCTAAATGTTGGTTTTACTTTAGTAGGGGAAGGCAGGTTAGAAAAGTCAAGAACATCTAAAGAACAAAGTAATTTCAGAGAGTGGCAAGTGCTACATTGGGAAACCTAAATAAAGGTCATCAGCCAGAGTCTCTCCAAGATGATATTTGAGTGTGACATTAAGAAGAATCAGAGCCAATCATATGAGAATCTGAGGAAATTTCATGTTAGGCAGTGCAACCGGAAGAAGAGACTTTGAGATGGGAATGAGCTAGGCTTACTTGAGTTGCCCAAAGAAGCTTGGTTTGGAGAAGGGAATGAGGAAAGAGTCATAGTGTCAGAACTTATGCAGAGCCTTATGGACAAATCAGAGGAGTTTAGATTTCAATCTGTATTGCAATAAGAAATCAAGCTATCACTGTTTCAGTGGGTCTGCACTCATTCTGTAGGAAAAGAAAAAAGAAAAATAACAGGCAGTGATACAGATAGCTTTCAGAAATGCTCTCTGAAGGCCTTTTTGAGCCAACCTGTTCATTCTCCTCCTCCTCTTTGGGCTAAGTTTTGCTGACTAAAGTCATTTAACAAGATTTCAGCGGAGTAGAGTGTGTAAATTTTATGCAGAATGAATTACAGATCTGTAGACATTCATTTCATTATCCTAGAATCTATTAGCAGAGCTCACTTTATAGAGCAGCCAAAAATGATTTATCCCATGCTCACTTCTTAAGAAAGGTTTCAAATCCTATTGACTATACATGGCCATCAAAACTATGAAGAGCTATCCATTTTGGTCACTGGGAGGTCTAGTTGAGATTTTGGAAAGTGCCTTAGATTTCTCATTGGGTTGCAAACCAGACCATTCTGTAGAGCACCTAGCACAGTACCCAGCCCCTAATGTGGGGTTCATTGCTGATGAAAGGATGCAAATGCCAGTTAGCTGAAAACTCCTTCCTCAGGTGCTATGGTTCAGATCTAAAACGTCCCTCCAAATTTGCATGTTTATGGAGGATTGGATTATGGGAATGCTATACTCCTCAGCCATCAGCAGGTTTGTCTGTTGATGAGTATCTACCTGAATGTACTGTTAGGAGGTGGGTCCTGGTTGAAGGTGGGTCATTGGGGGTGTGACCTGGAGGGTATATTTCGGTCCCCAGTTCCTCCCTCCTCTCTCTACTAGTAATAGTGGCCACTGTGATGTGAGCAGCTTTCCCCCAGCATGTCTTTCTGCCTTGGAGCCAGCTGACCGTGGATTGAAAACATGAGCCAAAATAAACCTCTCTTTCTTTAAGTTGTGGGTGTCGGGGATTATGTCCAGTGATGGGGCTGTCCTGAGGCACAGGCATGCTCTGGATGTGCTCTAGAGGCGTGGGGCTGGATTCCTGCCTGCCTGTGTCCACAGTAGCACTTGGTGCATAGCAGGCACTGAATCACTATATGAATGGGTGAAGGATAAATAGTTTGGACTTTAACCACCTTTTCACATGCACTAGAGCTGTACGTCCATGTATGGCCCTTATTTGACATTTCTGTAGGCAAGTGGAAGCCTTTGGGCTAGATCAAGGATGATGACTATTGTCACAGCAATCTGGTGCTACCCACCGGCCAACCTCATCCCCTGCCTCTACCCACCATCATGAACTCCCACCCCTTCACTGTTGCGGCCACTGGTGGCTCGGCTCCAGGCTCCTCCTTAAGGCCTTTGCAAGTGCGATTCCTCTGTGTAAAATGGCCTCGCTGATTGGCCAAGTGGCCTCCTGCTTCCTGCAGGTCCCAGCTCAGATGTCCCTTCTTGCAGAACATTCTTCCAGCTGTTCCTTCTTTCCATCACTGACCACATCAGTTTTCCCTGCTTTCATGTAATGTGTTTTTCACAGTGATTATCAAAGTTCACACTTCTATTCTGTGATTATTTTAAGACAGACTGAGGGAGTGACTGAGAGCAGGATGAAACTCTGCTGTTTTCAAATCTCAGCTCTGCTACTCCCAAGCTAAATGGACTTGGGTTTGGCACTTTTTGTCTCTAATTCTACTTCCTCATGCATATATTATAGAGAAAAAATGCTAGAGCCCACTTCCAGGGCAGTTGTGAGAATTAAATAAGCTAATTAATGTAAAATACTTATAGATAGCTCATATTATTTGACAAATGTGTTTCCCTGCCACTAGACTGTAAGCCCCATGAGACACGCTTGCTATTGTGTCTCTGTTTTTTGTGGTCTCTGGTTTCCAGTAAGTGGTCAATAAATTTTTGGGAAAAAAATTGAATGAAAACTTGTGAGCTTTTCTCCAAGCAGACAAATTACTGGAGGAGGAGGCCTGGTGAAAGACACAGAAAGGCTCATTTGACAAAAACACCTCTGCCCTCAGTCAGCCCGTCATTGCTCACATGAGCTCTGATGTTTTGGGAGGTGACTGGGAAAAGAAGTCACCGACAAAGTCAACAGGTCGCCTGCTGTGTGACAAGATCTCAACCCCATCCAGATCTGGCCCTACACGTCCTTGCAGACTAGTCATTTTCTCAAGCACATGCAAATGGCTCTAAAGAAATGTGTTAAAATACAGCTGCCATTTTCAGATTTTAGGACCTGTATATCAGACAGAGGGGCAGGATTTGTTAGGGCCCAGATCCTGTAGCTCTGGACTGGGGTTCCAGCGTTTGCGTTTCTAACATGTTCTATGGGTAGCTGATCTGCAGCTGCAGGGGTTACACTTGGGGACCATCAAAGCAGGCGTGTTTTCCTCAGGGACAGGAGCCAGGGTGCGTAGAGGTGACTCTGGGAGAGTGGTCACAGAGGCAGTGACATCAGAACCAGGCCTGGAAAGATGAACAGGGTTTACAGAATGGGGCAGGGAGCTCGTGCCGAACATGAGCAAGGTGCAGAGAGATGACTGCAGGTCTGGCACAAGGGACAGAGGTTGCTACATTGCAGTGACCTCATGTATTTCTTCCTTATTCTGGGTCGGCATGGGGAGAGCCACCTGAGGGAGAAGGGGAACCTAGGAGAGGACAAGCTGGGCAGGAAGAGCTCGCACATTTCAACTGTGCAGTTATTAACCCTGCCTGGAGTCTCTCACCATCACTTACCCTCTGCAGGACCTTCAATAGGTACCTTGTTTTTCTCAGCCTCGGTTGGCTCCCTCATCGGTGAAATGGGACTACTGGAACAGGAACTGCTGCATGCATAGAGTTGTGTGGATTAGTTGAGGATGTGAAGTGCTGGGCTTCATCTGGCCCAAAGTGGACACCCAGGAATGGGAGCTCTCACCAGCGGTCAGTCTAGTGCAGAAGAGGCAGGGACCCTCTGGGCATGCGCTACTGCACTTCCTCTGGGGCCCCCCACCCCCCATGCTCAGCAGAGCCAGAGCACAAATGCTCAGGAAGCATGACTCAGCAGCAACGTCTGCTCCCATGGTGGGGGTCCGGGGGCAATTTCAGGAGGAACAGAACAGGAGAAGCAGAGGAGCTGGAGGTGGCCTCTGCCCCAGCCCCAGCATGACCTCAGCAGATGGCTAGTAGCTGGAAACCCCAGCCCAGCTCTAGGTGCCATGACCTCCTTTCTTATTGGGCCCTGGAGGGAAGAGCTCTTCCTGTGACCTGGGTGTTCCACACACAGTCTTAAGAGAAAAGCGGTCACACTAGAGACATTGTCCTTAGAATCATACGGTTTGGATCTTAGTCTTTTCCACTGCTACTTTCTGTGACTTTGCCTGTGAGCTCTTGGACAGGTTGGTTGACTTTTCCAGGCCTCATCTGCTAGGTGAAGGTGATAATGTCTTCCCTCTATACAGAGGGCCAGGGCACATGCTCTCCTTAGGGGAGAAGTCCAGCCCTGGGCAAGGAGGGTTAGAAAGAGAGGAGGCCCATCTCTCCACCTTTTCTTCCTTTCTCTCTCCCTTCTCCTCTGACTCCCTGACTAGATGTTGTGTCAGACACTGTGCTCGGTGCCAGGGATACAGCATCAAGCCAGACAGACAGTGCCCTGCATTCACAGGGCTTAGACTCGATGGGATTAGAGGGTAGAAAGCTGCAAAGGTGGGAAATCAGGTAGCTAGGCAAGGAGACCGTAGGTAATTACCCTTAACTTTCCAAAGGAGACATTCTAGTTCCTTTAGAAGAGACCCTAAAAATATTTCCTGAGTCTATAGGATTAAAGGCAACCACGGCCCAGGCATATTACCAACAAATAATATAGAATTTCTTGAAAAAGTATGAGTAAAGACTCTTTCACTCATTTACTCCACAACTATTCTTTTGTGGTTTTTTTCCCCACAACTATTCACTAAACACCTGCCATGGGCCTGGCTTCACCCTGGGCTCTGGAAACTCAGAGTGCAGCAGAGAGCAGAGCAAAGCAAGCCCTTGCCCTCCCACCGTTTGCACTAAGTGTGGGAGACAGAAAACGAGCAAACGCTGCTGGGATTCATCAGGTGGGGATAAGAGCTAGGAAGGAAACTCAAGCAGGTGGGGGGTGGGGTGGCACCTTCTCTTTCTAATGCTCCTGCCACATGGGAGAGGCACTGCCCTTACGGAACTCTTTTCCAGGGCGAGGGATGGGTTCACTGTTGTAAGCGCCCTCTTTTTCCTTCCCTCCCTCCCACTCCAGCTCCAGTGGGCTGCTCCTCCTACCTCTTAGGTGAGCCGCCCCTCCATCACCTGCCTGCACATGGTACCCAGGAGCCCACCTACACTCAGCTCTAAGTCACAATTCCAAACATCAGCTGCATTGAAAGAAAGGTGAGATTTTGTTCTCTTCCTTATCTTTCTTATTCCACTACCACATGGGGTAGACAGGTGCTATTAAGTGGCCCCTGAAACCCTTCAGCAAAGAGAGCCAAAAGCGACAGGAGGTGCTATTTGAGATAAGGGGATTAAGGAAGACTGCTCTGATGAAGTGACATTTTTGCAGAAAGTGGTGAAGGAAGGGAGGTAGAAAGCCGCATGGAAGAAGAGCGTTCCAGAGAGAGGGGGCAGCTCATGCAAAGATCCTGAGATAGACATTTGTTGGTGTGTGTGGAACAGCCAGGAAGCCGTGACTGAGTTATATTGAAATCAGAGGAAACATTTCTTAAGGATTCCTGGCTTTCTGTCCCAGACAAACATTTATGTGGATTGGATAAAAACAGCAGCTAATAGGACTGGTGCAGCTCAAATAAGGAATAAATGCTTCATCCTGTAATCCTTCAAGCTATTGTTTGGAGCAACCTGCAAGTTTCCCCTACCCCTGCTCAGTGTCAGGATACCCCACTGCGAGCCAGAGAGATGAGCCAGGGACGAGACTGGAAGGTGTGTGGCATCTCTTGAGAGAGACTGGCTGGCAGGCAAGATCTACATGACAGAAAACAGAGGTGACCCTCAAGTTGAAAGGCTTGAACCTAGCTGGGTGATTGATTACCAAGAGACTGCCTTGATTTTGTTCCCTAATTACGGCGTTTATTTGATGCCTCATATTGGGCCTGAAACCCTTCACACCAGCCAGAGCTGTTCATTGTTACAATGTCCTAATTAAGCTTTGATTTACATGCTAATTTTATTCCAAGTGTGTTCAAAAGGGGGAAAGTTATTAGACTTTATTTTGAGATTACATTTTAATCCTGAGGTCTGCTGGGGAGCAGCGTGTTTATTCTGTTGGCTTTTGTTTCCAGGATGTTGGTGGCAATTGTGATTATTTCCTTAGAGGGGAAAGATGATGAAGTGGTCAGGAGCTGTTTGGAATCGGAGGGGCTCCTGCTAATTGGAATTATGTAACCTCTTGCCTTTGCCTTCACAGCTTTGCCATGAGGCTTGCTTTCACTGCCCAGCTGGTTAGGCAGGACAACTGGGGTGTGCCTTGGGGATGTCACAGGATGGTGAACATTTGGAAGGAAGGCCACTGCCTGAGGCAGGGATGGGACTTTGGAATGTGGGTACAATTGGGCTTTGCCACCCAAGTTCCTGAAATTTATAAGGGCCATCCAAAAAAACTAGCAAGGGGAGTTTCTAGTCTTTGCTAGAATGCATTGTTTTCACATTATCATTTATTCTAAATGGATGTCACTTGAACTTTCTTATGCAAGGATTAGAGAGAATCACATCATGAACCAAATTATCTGTGTACCTTAGAAGGTTCATGCAGTTTCACAAATAGCTTGAAATACTGTTCAGAACGGAGTATGTATCTGCACGAATGTATTTTTCTTGGGGAAGGGTCCAAAATTTTCATCAGCCAAAGCTGGTCTTCCAAAATATTAAGACCATAGGATGGGGAAGCATGAGATTTTGATCTGTAATTTAACTTCCTAAGACTGGGTATGTGGCCTGGAAAAAACTGCATCAAGAAGCGTTGGCTTTCTCCCTGTTCATCCAAATCATCCCAGATTCAGCGTACCCCAGGTGAGAGGACCTTACGGGGCAAGTGAAACTGGAGCAATGTTTTTCTGAAGTTTCCTGAGCTGAGGGGCATGGGCTCCAACTGATCTGAAAGTCTTTTTGTTTTCTTAACTTTTGAAGAAAGTGTTGCTTCCAACACACATGAGGATCTAAAAGTAGACACGCAGAGACATGTGTGATTCCAAACCTTCTGCAACCTGCAGCTGATGGGCTTCTCGGGACAGCCTCAGTAGATGGCCCCTCGCGTCTTCCCTTTTACACTTTTATGAGTTTTTGCTCCTTTGTCTCTCCCTCCCTCCAAACCTATAGGCCTGGGTGTGAGGACATGGAGTACAGACAAGTCCCTCTAGGCTAGGATTGTATCTTGCAGGGGGACACCAAGGACTGGTTTGAAGGAAAGCAGGGCTCTGCCTTCTGACCTCAGCAGGGAAGTGACCCTCACCTTGGACAAACTTCCCTCATTTTGGGGGTCCTTGGCTCTGTGCCTTTTCAGAGTCTTGCATAATCAAAGCCCTCCATCTGACCTAACTTAATTATGGAAATCAGGAAAGTTCCAACACTTGCTTCAGATGTGTGTATCTTAGCACCCCTGCTGTTCTTTCCTGCTTGCTTGTATTTTTAGTCTTACACCTTGAGTTCTGTGAACTTTTCCACAGAATCAAAATGGCCCTGTTCAGTTGTTGTCGGCTAAGAGGAAGAATACCTGGATTTCCCACAGACTTGGGCCCTGGGTTAGAGAAGGGGTCTGCTTCATTAAGGATCCTGATAACCCTTAGGAGCTATCTTACTGTGAAAACATATTTTTAAAAAGATAACATTTAAGGGCCAGGGATTTAGCTCAGTGGCACTGTGCCTGCCTCGCAAGTGCAAGGCCCTGAGTTTGATCCCCAGTTTAAAAAAAAAAAAAAGATAACATTTAAAAAATCACATGTAACCATCCCATCTTATAAGGAATTCATTTTTTCTATTCCTTTCCTTGTCTCTGTCCGCATGCATATTAATTTTATTAGTCAAAATGATGGCATCTATCCATTTTACATTTCTAATCATTGTGGGTAGGAATTTCACAAGCTACATAGTGTACAACGACAGCCCTTCTGCTAGAATGTCAACTCTGTTTTGAACTCCTACTATATTTGATGGCAAAAGCAAAGAAACAAATAAAACCCACCTAATTAATTCGGTTCCGTACAGATGTAATCTACTAAGAGTTTCCTATGCTTTTCTGAGGGGTACAATTAGTTAATTTAGGATGTTCTGCCTCCCTCCATTCCTCTGAGATTGTGCTAAATTTCAGGGGTCTCATATGGACATGAAGAACTCAGTTGGTGGCTAGGGTTAGGGACACTTCTGATCTCCATTAGCAAAGCCCAGTTAGGAAATTGGAGACCAAACATAATGCAGGAAATTGGATTCATGGTTGTGGAGGGGCTGGGAAGCCTGATGGGACAGTGGGTAGCTATAGGGGAAGCTGCTGTCACTGAGAGCTGAGGGCAGTGGCAGAGCCGTCAGGCTAGAGTGAGGGCTGTGTAGGGAGGTGTGTTCAGTGTGAGCCAGAAGCACAGGGCAGACCCGGACCCAGCAGGAGGAGGAGAGTCTCCGGAAGCAGGCAGGAGGCTGGACCGGGCTTGTCTCCTGCCGCTGCCCTCAGCTCGCCCCAGTCCAACCCACTGGTCAGCTCTACCTAGAAACGAATTGACAGAGGAGGCTGGGAGGGATCATAGCTCCCTGTGTGGACAGCAGTCAGGGGTGCTCTGAGAATAAACAGATGACCAGTGCTGACATCAGCTGGCCTATGTTAGCCTCTGCCAGTTCCTCCCAATCTTCGTGGCCAGCATCCCTTCACGCTGGTCTCCACTGAGATGCCCATGGGCCAGTTGTGCCTCTGGTCACGGCTCTGCATGCTCTTTGTCTTTGTCCTCTCTCCAGGTCCCTTGAACCCCTCCTAGCCCTCACATAGTCCTCTCAGAGGTCATGGCGAATATGGAGTAATGCACGACGCTTGGGGGAGGGAGACAGGAGACTCACAGGGCCGCCACAGATCGGGCCCATCTCGCACTGCCTTGCCACCGTGCCTCCCTCCCTGTGGGAAACCATGTTGGGGTCCAGGCAATGGGCACAGTCTCCCTGAGCTTCGCCAAGGAAGCGGGGCATGGGCCTCCTCACTTCTCAAATTCTCCCAGTCCGGTGGTGAAAAATCACTTCCCTTCCTTCCAGGGAGTGATCTTGGGGGTGGAGGAGAGCAGGATGGTATGGGTGAGGGCTGGGGCCTCCTACTCAGGGTACCCACCAATACCTAATGCTTTTGCTTTACTCCTAGGTCTTTCTGGAATTGTTAGGAAAAAAATAAAAGAGTTAGCTAACATCTTAGAATTTATCTGAAATTTGCATTGATGTGAAAGCTAAAGTTACTCAACCATTTCCCTTACTGGACATCTGTATGGTTTCAGCACTTGACAACTGATCAGATGATGGTTGGGTTTAAGAAGGTGGCAGAAAACCCCTATGTTCCTGTGCCTTTAACCCCTGCTGACCTGTGCACCTGGCAGCCGGCACTAAGAGGGCCTTGGGGCACTGAGCCCCATCCATGGCTCAAAGCTGGGCCTTTTCCTTGTCTTCCCCTTCGTGCTCTCCCTCCCTAGCTCTTGGCCTTCTGTCTGTTGCCCTAAGTTCTGACTGGAGACGTGCAGTGTCCTTGCTAATGCCAGTCCTGTTTCACTCTCTGGCTCTTGCCCTGTGGTTGTACCACTTTTGGCCATTTGGGTCCCTTCCTCCAAGAAGGGGAGAACACAGGAGGGCAGATTCAGTCCCTAAGACCCATATTCCGACCCCAAGCTGCAGCTAACATTTCCAAAGTTCATTCTAAAAACTATCTTTAAAGGAATTTAGACCAGCTTAGAAGACACGGAAAATACAGAAAAAGAAATGGGAAAAATAATTTACCTTCAGTTTTACCACCCAAAGAGATCTACCACAAATTCCACAAGGAAAAGGACTTTGTTTATGTTGTTTATTTCTGCAGCCCTGGGGCCCAGACACATAGCAGTGCTTGGGAAACATTCTAAATTAAGTGATAATCCTTTAGAATTTTTCCACATCTATACGTGTTTTTATACAAATGGAATCATGCTTTTCCTACTGTCTTGTAACCTACAATTTCTGCGTGTAGCAATCTATCATTAACATTTTCCAAGTCAATAAAGATTCTAAATTATTTTAGTAGTAGCATAGTATTCAATTGTAAAATGAGACCATAATGCATCTAAGGATCTAACTAGATCCTTATTGTTACATACTGAGCTTGTTGTTTTCTAAAATTTTACTCTTCCAAACAACTTCTTAGTCTTGTACCTATATGGACACACAGTTGTCCACTTCAAAGGGCACATATATACATTTTAAGGCTTTTCATGCACTCTGCTGTCTAGGAGGGGTACATACTTGCAACACAGTGAATGACACTGTAATGTGCACTCCATAAAGAGAGGATTTGTCCACTTATTTACTATATCACAATGACTCTACCCTAGAGCAATCCCTGGCACAGAGTCGGTTCTTAATAAATATTGATTGAATTTGTTTTCATATACCCTCAACAATGTTTGTTATTATTTTAAAAAGTTCTTTCAATTTGATGAAGTTTTTATAATAAACTCATAAAGCTCATAAACTTATTCCATTCTCCACCCCAAAACACTTAGTTGGGTTGCTGGAATTGGACCTAAATATTTTTAAACTCTTGTCAGAACCAAAGCTAAATAGAAATAAGGAAGATAGAGCTGGGTCTCTTGTGCAGAAATTCCCTGGTGTAGATGACAATATCACCTGTGCCCACATCCAGGACACCTGCAGCTGAGCATCTCAGCCCTGGGAGAGTTTGCAGACAAACGCCAGCGAGGAGACACATGGCAACAATGCTCGTGCTGCTGGTTTTCTCCATGAAGGATATCGCTTTGGTTTTTTTTTAAACACAAAGCTAACCTACTGACCCAGAAAGAAAAGAATTCTTCTCATTTTCTTTGAGCATTTAGAATACATAGGCTTCTATCAGCCAACCCCAGGGGAGAAGGCAATAACAGAGTGGTGGTGGCATCACTGGACTTCAAAGCTACCCTTAAAGCGGACTTGTATGGGGGTGGGGTGGGGCTGGGTCTCAGGGAGTGCAGTGCCATTTGTGCCTGTGTCTATCTTTGTGTGTGTGTGTGGTGGCAGCCAGGGAGCACTAGGTAGGAGGTGGCCAAGAACTCATCCAAAAGAATTGAAGTGGGAGTTTTCTTTTGTGTGTCCTTACTCAGCTCAACCAGGTGTGTTTTGAGTAGTTACAAGGCCACTGCACACATTGTGAGGTGAAAGGAATGGACATTGATTTCCATACCACTTTCATCTGATGCCACTGGACAACTGCCCCCCCCCCCAAATATCCAAAAAACTAATAGAGTCCAGTTTCAATGGAGAAACAAGACTCTGGAAATTCAAATATTCCCATGTGATATGCAAAGGAGTCAGCCAGAGTCCCCATACCTATCTTCCCAGGGAAGGTCATGAGGCATAGACAGGCAGCCAGAGTGGGTGGGCCTCCTCATCAAAGCAAGGAGCCTTCCTTTGAAGAATTTAGAAAAATGAATGGCAATGGAGAATCACACACCCAAGATACACATACTATTCAGAAGTGGAGTAATTAAAATTTTGCTCAACATACAGGAAGATACACTTATTTTCTCTAAGACCATAGCATTGCTCTAGCTTTGGATGTAGGGGATCCTGGAGTCCCCACATTCTCCTAGTGAGGGACCTAAACATTTTTCCCAGTGGTTGAGACTGACTCTGCTCGTTGTCTTGCTTGATGGCTGCAAACACTTCCGGCTTCCCTGTCTGTAGCCTTCTCTTCTCTGATGCATTCCTCACACCAGTCCCAGAGATATCTTTCTACACCACTCATCTGAACACATCACTGTGCCTTATGCTTAAAGTCCCACCATGGCTCCCCAGTGTCTTTTCTGTGGCATTCTTCTGGTGGGACCTTGGTCTTAATCTCCATGTCTTTGTCACGGAGTTCCTGTGCTAGACACCCAGGTCCTCTTCTTCCTCTAGTTCATCTTGCTTTTGTTCCTGAAGAATCTCATTCTTAATTTACCCTGCACCTTTCCTCTGGCATCATGATTACTGTTTTATAAGGTTTTATGGTCCACCCCATGAAACAGTAAGGATAAATACTGTCTGTGCTTTTCTGATGCGAAACTTGAGGATCGAAAAATTTATAGTTCTTCACCCAGATCACAGAGATAGCAAGGGAACAGCTGGAGTTTAAAGCAAACAGTGTGAACAACATCCTCACAGGTTTACTAGATGAACCAGCAGCAGCTCCTGCAGCCATATCTACAAGGAGTGTTCAAAAACTATGGGGAATGTTTAAATTAAAAACAAATTGATTACAGTAAAAAATACTTTGGCATTAATCCCCCACTTAGAACACATATATTACATTGTTCATGTCACTTTCTGAAGCAGTTCTGGAAGTCTTTTTTCGTGAGTCTTTATGAGGCATGGTCAAAAACTATGGTGAATGCTGCTATGGAGTGCCATCCAAGGAACATGCAGGCTCTTAAAAACATGACAATGTGCCCTCATTCACCTTAGTCACTGGGTCTGGTACCATGAGACTTCTGGCTCTTCTGTAAAGTCAAAACGACCATGAAAGGTAAACATTTTGAATGGATTCAAGACATGGAGGGAGCCACAGTTGAAGCTTTCATGAGGCAGACCCTCATGAAAGAAGACTTCCAGAACTGCTTCAGCAAGTGGCAAGAATGATGGGATGAGTGTGTTTGAAGTGGAGTGGAGTATTTGAAGAGGATTAATGGAAATCTGTCTTTTACTATAATTTTTAAAAAATGTAAGCATACACTATATATATATTTTTTATCACACCTCATATGCTTATTTTTTTCAACATCTGTGTTCAAGATCCCTTTTCAGAAATGTCTGATCTTAGAAAGAATTTCACTAGTGGTTAATATTGGAGCCTCTACAGCCAGAGTGCTTGGGCTGGAATCTAAACTTCACCCCCAGTCATCTCTATGACTTCGGGAAAGTCACTGTAGCTCTCCATACCCATTTCCTTTTTTGCAAAATCAGGCTATTACAGTATCTGCTTTATGTAAATGACGGTAAGGATTACATGAGTTATTATATGCAAATCACATAGAACTGTGCCTGGAACAGTGAGCAACAGGGAGGTGTGAGCTAAGTGGCCCCTGTGACTACTGGTGGCTGCTTTCAGTACACCGCGTCTGTGGAGAGAGGCGCTCCCATCAAGGCTCCTGTGCTTCAGTGGCCCTGACTGAAGCAAGTGCATCCAGCCCCTCTGTCTGCCCTAATGTGGTGGCAGAGCAGAGCAGCTCAGTGTTGAAGCCAAGTGTCACAGCTCTGAGGCACAGCTGAGCTTTACAGCTCAGTGTGGCAGCTCTGGGTCACAGCTCTAGTAATTTGAAGACTTGCGAATCTGATGGTCAGTTGAAGAGGTGGAGAAAAAACCTTTATCATGCCAGAGAGCCCCCAGAAGGCTCAGAGGAGTCTCAGCACTCTACCAGAAATGAGAGCCTCCGTATATAGGGATCTTCAGGGTAGGTGAGCATGCTCACTGAAGCAGGGGGGCGGAGTTCCAGCACATTCCTGCAGCAGAGGGGCGGAGTTACAGAACATTTCTGAAACACATGCCATGTGAGCATGCTCACTGAAGCAGGGGGCTGGAGTTCCAGAACATTCCTGAGAGGGGGCAGAGCTTAACAGAACATTCCCGAAAGGTCACACAGTTCAGTCACAAACCATTTTGCTGCATTGTGCAGGACTGCTGCCCAGAGCACAAACTTACATTTCCAAAACAAAACATTCTGTGGGGGGAAAAAAAGGAGGCAAGCCAAGGACCTGTCTAATTGTATAGCACTTCTCTATCACTAGAACATGTGACTGAGAGAGGAGAGGACCCATCGCTTGGCCTGGCATAGGACAAGCTGGGCTGATCTGTTCCTCCTCTGGCACTTGGACCCACTAACCAAGGCTGATGGTGCCCTGGGTGGGAGAGGCAGCAGGGGGCTCGGGGCTGGGGGAGCAATGCACTGTGTAAGCAGCAGACACCTCCTTGGGAAAGAGGAGGGAGGAGCAGACGTTCGGAGAGGAATCCAGAGAGTGGGTGGCTCTCAAGGCCCCCAGATCTTCCTCGACTTTGTGGCCCACCCTGTCTTGACGCCTCTCTCTCCAAAATGTACTCTGCCTCTGTCCTTTTACCTGTCTCCACTCTGGGCCTCCATTATCTCTTGTCTGGTGACTTCAGTGACCTTCTAACTGGTCTTCCTGCTTCCTGTTCTACACCTCAGTCTCAACAATGCAGCCATAGCAACCTTCTGAAAATGTTCTTTAAAAGCCCTCCCGGAGCCAGATGTGGTGGCACACACCTGTAATGCCAGCACTCTGGCAGGCTGAGGCAGGAAGGTCGAAAGTTCAAGCCCAGCTTGGGCAGTTTAGTGACTTAGTGAGACCTTGTCTCAAAATTAAAAACAAATGGCTGGAGATGTAGCTCTGTGAAAGTTCTGGGTTCAGTCCTGAGTACCACTAATCAACTAACCAATCAATCAAACTGCCAAGGCCTTCCCAGTACAACTTGCTTGGTCTAATCTCATCATTCACTGCGCTCTAGCCATACTTGTTTCTTGACTACCTGAAACCCTTTGTAGCCTCCAAGCCTTTGAGCTTGCTCTTCTCTCTCCCAAGACCTTTGCATGGCCAGTTCCTTCAGATCTAATGTGAACTGTCATCTCCTCTGGCTACCCTATGAAATGCTGCTCTCCAGAGCTGTGGTCACTGTTTATCACATCCCCCTCTTTCATTTCTTTCCATCACAATCTAGGATCCTCCAATTACACGTTTCTTTCTCTGTTTAAAGGCTGGCTGCATTGTGAGAATATAAATTCCTTGAGGGAAAGATACTCATGTGTCATGGTCACTGTGGTATTTGCAATAGCAAGGACAGTACATGCATGGAACATAGTAGGCAGTTGATAAATACTCATTGGATTTGTTTTAGATTTTAACTCCATTTCCATACATATATATCCCCATTTCTAAGATAGCTTGAAAACCAAAAGAGCGTACTAACATAAAGTTAGAGCTGAGATTTCGCTACCCATTCCACCCTCCCTAGAAGTTTGCCTTGGAGCCTTTTCCTCTTCCACAGCCCATGTGATGCGTCCATGCCACCCGTGGGAGTTTCTCAGCAGGCCTGTCTTCAGAGCAGCCTCCCAGGCTTCCAGGGAATGAGAGCCGTCCACCCCCAGCTCTTACCCCATGCCAGCCGACAGAAAGCTCCCTCCCAGACGCTGTCTATTTCAGACAATGCTGCATTGTCTCTACCCGTTATCAGCTGGGTAAATGGGCTCCTCGAATTCACACTAGCTGCTCAGCGTGGGTGGTGCTGAGTGAAGATGACAAGAAAATGTTTGAGGAGAACTTGCCCAAGGTAGGGGCAGAGAGACCCAGAGTGTCACAGCCCACCAGTCTGTCCACCTCTCCACTACTGCTCTACAGATGAGGAGAATGAGGTCCAGACAGGAGCTGCAAGTGGCTACCACTGAGTCACTCTTCAAAGAAGTTGCACAAAGGTGGCAACAAAATAAGGACTGCAGGCTCCCTGAGAAATGGGGACAATATGGGGAGGGGTTTCTTTTCTATATATGTAAACCTCTATCTCTACTGTTATCTGGGATTTTTTTTTTGAGAGTGAGACTTTAGCTGTTTTCAAAAGATCCATAATTGTGATCTAATAGGACCTCAACAAATTGATGTCTAAGAAACTGTGGGAAAGATCCATGGGTTCTTCATGTTGCTCCCTTCAAAGACCAGTTTTGGCTGGCTTCCTCTCCACACAGGCCTGGCGCCAGCACAGTACCCAGGTCAGATCATTGGGTGAATAAACCCCAAGCATCTAGTCTGAAAACTTACTCTCTGCCCAGATCTATGCTAAGCATTTAGAAGAATAATAAAATAAATGGATACAGTCTGTTTCTCTCAGTCTTTGAAAGGGTTGTAAAAGATCTGCCATTAACCAGTTTTGTGACCAAAGGCAAACTCAACCTCTCTGAGCCTATTTTATCCTCTTTACTCCTCCAAAAAATGAAGGTAACAACAGTACCTGTTACAGTTTAGATCTAACATGTCCCTCCAAAGTCTCATGTGTTTGGAAAGTGATTGGATCATAGGGGTGCTATACTCATTGATGGATTCATCTATTGATGAGTTCATAGCTATGTATTGTGAGGAGGTGGGGCACAGTGGGAAGCGAGTCACTGAGGGTATGGCTTGGAAAGGTGTATGCCTGTCCTGGGCTCCTCTTCTGTCTCTCTGCTTGCTGGCTACCACGGATTGAACAGCTTGCTTCCACTGTGCCCTTTCTGCCATGGAGCCTGCCAAGCATGGACTGACCCCAGTGAAATTGTGAGCCAAAATAAATCTCTTCTCCTTTAAGTTGCAGGTGCCAGATATTGTATCTCAGTGATGAAAACCCAACTAATACCATACCTATTCATAGAGTTTTTGTGGGGCTTAAATGAAGTCAAGAACTTAGAGCAACTGGCATGTCCTAGAGTTATGCAATATATTGAAATTAATAGTTCCATCAGTATAGAATACTGGCTAACCAGAATTTAAGTCATTTTTGACACTTGAAGTTTTTTAGCAGCCCTAGGCTGTTCCATTAAATTCCACTTACCCAATTTATATGAAAAGCTTTCTAGCATATTAAAGTCTTCCCTGCCTTGTAAGACCTTTATTGAGTTCCAAGTCAGCATTCTGACAGATCCATGTAGCTTAATGAATGGATGCGATATGCAAGATTGATTGCCCATTCTCTAAAGGACAGTGGCTCTCCCGGTGCAGGAATCATCTCTTATTGGTCTTTCCTATAATTTGTTTTTCAATAAACCTATGACAAACAAGACAAAAGGTCTGTACTCAAATTGCTCAGACCCTTGGCTTTGTTGTTCTAGGTTTATTGGTCTCCTCTCTTGCTGTCAGTGTTGTCTCTTCTTCCAGATGTCAGTTTGTCAACTGGGAGCAGTCAGCTTCCTCTGATTTGTTGTGAGTGTGAAATCTAAATAAACCAGCCCCACATAGGTTAGGAGCAAACCTAGAGCATGCGGACTCTGAATGAAGATGTGAGAGGCTGTGTCTTTTGCGGTACACTTCAGAGTCATCTCTCTCAACTTGTCAGAGGCCTCCTCCTTCTTCGTGTGCTCTCATCTGAGATCACTCTGGGCAGACATGGAAGTCCTTGGCACATGTAAGCACTCAATAAAACATATCACATTAATGACTGGTGAAGCAATAAGCATAGTAGTATGGATATGTCATAAACTTAAAGGCTATGTTTGGAAGGAAAGGGTAAGATGAGCGAGCATAGGGTGAGGTTAGTTTGGTATGTTGGAAGAGATAAATTTAGCTAAGTCTTAAATCAAAGGAAAGAAGCCAGGTGTGATGGTGCACACCTGTAATCCCAGAACTCAGGAGTCTGAGGCAGAATTGCTATGGATTTGAGCAAGCCTGGCCTATATACTGAGTTCAAAGCTAGCTTGAATTGTAGAGTGAGACTTTGTCTCAAAAAACCAAAACAACAACAATAAGAAAGCAAAGAAAAAAGGCAAGGGGAGGATAAAGTTTGTATCTTGCAAGGATAGAGGAAAGAGAAGGACAACCCACTCCTTGCTGTCCCACAGTCATCTTTCCCCAGGCTGATGTGAACAAGATATTTCTAAAGTGTCCATCCATCTGTCTGTCTATCCATCCATCCATCCATCCATCTAATCATTTGATGACCATCATATGTTCTCAGTTCTTTTGCCAAGGACAGAGAATAGAAAAGAAAAATGCAAGATGATTCTAGCATTGAAGAAGTTCTTCTTGTAACTCAAGTAAAAAATTCTAGACATTATAGACTATTTGTTCTCACAGCCTTCAGTTCTGTAGGGAGTCTTGTTGGTTCTGACACCAAAGTCTCCCTCAACTCCATCCTTTTGTCTTGATCTCAGTTGCTACCATCAGCATGGGAGATGTCCCAGGACTTCTCAATCACCTCCAAACACACTCCTCGCTTCTGTTTTGTCACTTCCCCACGAAGCAGCCAGCGTGATCTGTTAAACCCACCAAGCCATTTCCAAACACATGACTCTCCCATAGCTTCCAGTAGAATGAAATACAGGGTTTTTCAGAGAACTCAAAGGCTCTGTAGGATGTGGCTGCACTTACTCTCGAAATCCATCCTGCGCCACTCTTCCTCTTGGTCCCATGCTCGTTTAGATGAACCACTTTTCACTCCACAAACACCTAAACTTGCCCTGCCCCTGGCTTCCTGGCCTTTGTACCAGTAGCTGGCTCTGCCTGGCATGCTCTTCTCCTTGGTCCCTGAATGGATGTACCCTCATCATTCAGACCTCAGTGTCCAATTTCTTTTCCTCAAAGAAACCATCTGCAATTACCCCAATGAAGATGACACCTAGTCATCTTCTGGAACACCATCCTTTCACTGGCAGAGCTCTTACTATTCACTCACATATCTGGATGAAATATTTATTTTACTTCATCTTCCCCTGTCACTGTGAGAGGAGGGACCAACTCTACTTTCCAGTACCATCTCTTTTATGTTCAGCTCTTGTAAGACAACATCTCAGCTGAATGTGCCAGACTTGGCCTGCTGAGCAGGGGTCCAGGACTGGGAATTTTTTCCCTCTACTTTTCTGGAAGCTGGATGATTTTCCCCAAATAATGGAGAAAAGAATATGTTTTTATTACCTGAATTTTCTGACAAATATAGTATTTCCTCCTGATAATTCCTACCTCTGACAGAGGGCAATGCAGGTACAGTGGACACTCGAGTTACCACCAGCCTGACATGCAAACAACTTGGGTTATGACCAGAATTTTAGTTTTAACTTATGAACAAAGTCTTGAGTTATGACCTGAATGCCGGCCGCTTGTGCTTCCAGATTATCTCAGATACAGATTTAACCCTTAAAGAATTCTGGAAGAAACATGACAACATCCTTACCTGTGTGGGATTAGTTGGGAAATCCTGGACCAGCGTCCCTCTAGGGACACTGAGATCTGCCTGGATACAGGGGAGAGACTTTGAAGGCTGTGTAGAGAAGCCTGAGCCTTCAGTTGACCAACCTGAGTTACAACCAGCCCTCGGGAACAAATTGAATTGGTAAGTCAAGGGTCCACTGTACTCTTGTTTGGAAGAAAACAACAACAAAGAAAACTGAAGTGAAACGAGTAAGCAATTGCTTGTCCTCTTTTCACTGTGCCACACCTGTCTCACATCACCTAATCATTCAGGGAACCCTTTCCTATTGGCTACCACTAATTGACTCCTGACCTGATCCAAAAGGCAAAGATCAATCTGATTCTCTCATGAGAACTTGGACTAAGCCTCAGAGGCAGACAGCAAACTGTAGTGGGCATTTGTGTTGAGTGATTCTGCTGCAGACACTTAGATGGGCAACTGTGTTAGGCCACGTGGAAGGAGATTGAGCAGGGAGCAGTTAGAGACGGCGAGTTGCCATCCGGAAAGCAGGGAGGAAGTTACCACAGACTCTAGGCCTGCAGTTCTAGTCAATGGGTTCCTGTTTTTTCATATCTGTGAAATTATAGTAATTCTTTCTCTGCCTATAGATCAGAATTTGGTGTTGGGGTTCAAAATGGGTAATTGATATGATTTGTTAAAATGCAAGCATCCTTAGTTGAGGCAAAATGCCCTTTCGGTTGGCAGTAGATGTTAAGATATTTGCCACTGCAACTGTCACATGGGGTCAGAGAGGAGACAGGGAGGGAGGGAGGGTGAGGGAGACAGCGACAGACTCTGGCCTCCCGGATGCTAGTATACAGGTGGGGACTGGGACAGGTAATGAAGTGGCATGAGATAAAGCAGCTGTTTTAGGAAACTGTTCCCCATGATGCCCACCATTAGTAGGTGAAAGGTTGTTGTGTGCAGTCGTGGATTGAAGCCATCTGAAAATGAGCCAACGCTCAGCTGGACTAGACTTAGGGAGACAAACGCTAGCAACTTGCAGTTTCCTGATCAGGCCACAAATCCAGCCACCTGGTTGATCCTGCTCTTCGGATCTGCCTCCAAATCCTGATTGTTCCAGGAAGGGGCTGCTTTACTCAAGGCTGTCTAGATAAACAGAACCTATAGGATACACACATTCATAGCATTCCTTTGTCCTATATTGTCCTCTCTCTCAAGGCTTTCAACTGCTTGGAGGATCCTTTTACCCACATTATACAGGGTAAACTCCTTTTGACCCCAAATTGAGTAACATAGCCCAGCCAAATTGACACATAAAATTAACAAGGCAAACTGGGTCTGTGATTAAAAATTCTTCTCTGCAAGGTATATTATTGTTTACAGAGCGTGTTCTCACTCATCAGCCACATGACCATCTGAACGTCTCTGTGTTGGGCAATATTAGCCATCCTATTTTACGTGCTTTATAGATAAGGGAATCTAGGTTCAGAAAGAAGATCACATACTGGTAAGTGGTGGAAAGGGACTCCCACTCAGGCTGTCGGATGCGGGTCTATATTCTTCTAATGATATCATACTCCCTGTAGCTGGGTACATGATGTCACCCCCTACCATTCCCTTACTGGTCGTTTCCCTTTCATGACCTCAGAGATACTTGCAGAAATTGTATAAAAATGAATGTGGTTTTCATTTGCCCAGATTTGCTGGGACTTAGTTCATTTTCTGTTATTATAACTGAATACTGCAGATTGGGTACCTTACAAGGAATAAAGGTTTATTCGGCTCGTGATTCTAAAGACTGGGATGTCCAAGGTTGAGGGCCTTCTTGCTAGCAGGGAGTCTCTGCAGAGTCTCAAGGTGGCAAAGGACATCATATGGTGAAAGAGGTATGTACAAGAGAGAACTAAATTGGCTTTTATAATAGGCCTACTCTTGAGTTAACCCACTGACCTACTGATCCATGGATTAAACCATGTATGAGGGCAGAGCTCAGGATTTAATCACATTTTAAAGGTCTCACCTAATCCCACCTCTTAATCTCTCACAATGGCGATTAAGTTTCAACCTGAGTTTTGGGGGGCATTCAGACCATACTAGGACCCCTATGAAGCAGGACCCAAAATGTGGACATGTTTGAGGGGCTGTGAGCTCCCACTCCAGCTATAATTCTCTCACCTCTGCCATCTCCTCATACCCTGCTCTCTACGGGAGGAAGCTCCAGGCTCTTCCTGCCACCAGGCTCAGAGAGTAGCAGTTGGAGCTGGCAGAGGTCCAGCTGGGTGTCTCACCTCCTCAATCCCGTCTGCTCTGAGGGAAGACAAGCTCATACTTGCCAACTGCTTTGAGGAGCAGTTCTGAGCTCCTGCTCTGAGATGTTTGGTTCTACAGTACCTTGAGGATGCTGTGCACACATGGGCCTCACCATTGGGCATATGGGAAGCTTGAATGTGACTGTGGATGGATGCTGCAGCCTGGTGGCATCTGGTGGCCTTGGGAGGGCTTGGCTACCCTTCTGGCAAGATCAAATGGATTCCTTCTCATCCTGGGTACCTCATGTGATGAAGCAAGTTGTGAATGGATACTGAAATAGGAGGAATATGAGGGCTGGAGGGCCAGGAGGGGGGAATGTTCACTCTACTGCCTGTCTGGTCTCTTTTCCTCCAAGTCTTGGTACCTGACTTCAACTTAGGAGATGCAAAAGTTTTGATTTTCACCAGTTCAAGTCTTACTGGCAATTAGTACTGGATTCCTGAGATCCTCCCACCTGGGCACTTATGTACTAAACCACACCACAAAACGAGAGAGGAACATAGCTAAGCATAAGCCTCTCTGGTTTCAAAATGGCCCTAGGGGAAGACAAGACAAATGAAGAACTGTCCTGAGATGGATCACTTGGGTGATAGGGTGTACTGTCTTCTGGTTTCCAAAGGTCTGGCTGTTCCACGTTAGAAAGAACTTGCTCTTCGTCAGAGCTCAGCAGCAGGAGAGGCCTGAGCGCAGCTCTGGAGGTCGTGGGCGCTCCACCGAGAGGGGAGGTCCCACACAGGCCGGACAGCTCCCCGGTGGGAACTTGTCTGGAGGATTCCTGGATTTGGTGGGAACCATGTGCTCTGAGGTGGCTTCCTAGTGGGGGTCTCCAGCCAGATGGGTCTTCTTTAAAGTGTCAGGCGATCTGTGCTACCGAAGAAGGGTGCCCACGGACGACTTTCACCCTCTAGGGCCTGCCATCGGTGGCGGCAGCTCTGGAGAGACCCCTACCGCTGTGTCCAGTCCCCTCGCCTGGGAAAGACTCGGGACCCTGAAAGGGGACCAGGATGGCTAGGCTGCCCATTGGCTGCGAGGCGCCATGTGAACCGCGCTGGTTGGCTGGCGGGAGGGAGGAGGAGGCGGTTTCCCGGGTAACGGGAGGGCAAGGAGCGGCTGCAGCGGCGGCGGCCGGGCTGAGAGGGCGGCCGGAGTAGGTGCGGGACCGGCTGGAGGCGGCGGCTCCGCGACGCGCGCGTGGGCGCAGGTAGGAAGCCCGGCGCTGCTTCCTGCGGGTCGGGGTGGGCCGCGCTGCCTGGCGCCAGGACCGACCTGGGGAAAGTTTGCGGCACAACTGGACGGGCAAGAGGAAAAGGACTTGGGGATGCTCTGGGGCGGGCTCTGGAGTCCGGGCACTGCGCGGCTCGGGACCACGCCTCTGCCCGGGCCCGGCGAGAGGGCGAGGGCCCTCCGAGGCTGCCGGGCCGCAACACGCGGACTGGCGGCCGGCCCTTGTTTGGACTGCGATGGGGAACTCTTCCCGGCCGACGTGGGGCTGGGGGCGCTGCGCGCTCCGAGGCGTCTCCTCGAGCTCCGGGGCGCACTTTCCTCGGCCTCCAGCGGCGCCGCACACGCCCCCATCCGGAGAGGGTGTGTGTCCCTCCGGGGCGCGCTGAGGCCGGCAACCTCCTGAGCTGCTGCCGCGTTTGCGAGCTGCCTGCTTGCGCGTGTCGGTGCGCCCCTTGCGCGATTGTGTCTGGGTGTATCCCGGCGCCGGGTCCCGGGCGCGCGCTGTGGCGTGGGCGTCTGGGAGCGCTCGCCCTCTCCGGGTGCCTCGGCTGACTGTTCCCCGTGCCTTCTGTCGGCCGCTCTGTGTCTTTGCTGTGGGTGTGTATCCTCCCCGATGTGTGCGTGTCTCTCGGTGTGTTTATGAGCGAGTGTGTTTTCTGCATGTGCCTGTTTTTCTGTACACGTCTGTCTCCAAATGTAGGTGTAGTAACTGTCTGCGCGTTTCTCTAGGTGGGTGTGCTCCCCGGTGTGTGTGTGTGTGTGTGTGTGTGTGTGTGTGTGTGTGTGTGTGTAGGTGGATCCCACCCAGGCAGCTAGGCCAGGCCTCGCAGTCCCCTGGCTCTGCTCTCCCACGCTCCCAGGAGCCAAGGGAGGGCAGCGGGCGAGGAGGGGCGCCTGGGAGCCCTGGGCTCAGTGCCTCCCGGGCGTGCGCTCCGTTGAGCCGGCTCCTTTCTTGCTGGCAAAGGGACTCTGGTGGCAGCAGCGGCAGCTCGCGCCGCCCGGCTGGGGCCCTAGTGACTTATTTTTGTGTGTGATCCTTTCTTTTCTTCAGGGAAGAGGCGGGAGCACGCTCTGCTCGCTCGCGTGAACAGATAAAGAAGCTGGGGTTGGCGGCTGGGTCAGCCCTCCCCAGCGGCTATGCCCAAGTGGCCGGCTGGCGAGACTCCCTTTGGAGGCGAGAAAAGCCTCCAAATAAAGAAACACACGGTCCAAAACCCACCATGCGTCCTTGGCTCTCTTCCCCACGTCTTATGTAACTTATTTATTGATTGATTAATGAAAGGCTGGGTTTCCCCTATTGGCACCTAGGACTAATTAAAAACGCTGTGTTGGTGATGAGTGTTAATTAGACCACTGGAAAGATGGATGCGCTCCTCTTTCAGAAACTGAACTCCACTTATAAGATGAAACAAGTCGGGCTTCCCTTTCTCACTTTCTCTCCACTCCAACCTTTAATCTGGGTTTAGAACCAGTTTTCCCTATCCTGGCAGGCACCACGATGCGTAAGGTTGGGTGGGGGGTAGCAGCGACGGAGAAAGGCAGGACAGTGAGAAGGCTGAAGGGACGCTGCCCAATTGTGAGAACTCTGGAGAGTTTAAAGGTGGTTTGGCAAAGCGTACACGATGAGTTCACAGCTCCATTGTCCAGGGCAGGTCTGTGCCACCTAGGAGGGCCGGCCTGCGGCTTCTCTGGCATGAGGAACCCAAGATTGGCCTTTACCAGGAAATGGAGTTTTCTTGCAAGAAAGGACTGCAGCGGACATCTCTGAGAATGCCTGTGCCCCTAAGACTAGACCCACTGGACCCTCTCCTGCTGTCCTATGTGTCAAGCTCCCTTTGCCTTTGTTATTTTTTTTTTCCTTTGGGGTTGGCCAGAAGGAGGAAGAATTCAGGCAGATGCGAAAGGGAATTTGAAGCTTCTTGGAGACAGTGTTTGGGCCAGGCAGGAGGAGACCGTGGCAGTGTGTTCAGGATGTCAGTGTGGCTGGCTTGTTTTCCAAACTTCCAGGAGAAGATGGGGCCTGCACACAACCCCCACTCTGCCCCTTATCTTACAGTGCAACCTGGCCGACCCTTCTCTTTTCTTCCCTCTGCCTTGCAGCTGCTCCTGGCTGACTTATGGCAGAGGGGAGAAGCTGCTGATATATGGCTGCATTTAGGGATTAATCCAGCAGGAATGTTCACTTCTCAACACTCCAGCTAAATGTTCTTAGTACTGCCTTTTGGCTCTTTTCTTTCCCCCAAGCATATTTCAACTTCCTGAGATTTCTCTGGCATTAAGAACGATAGCTTTTACATCAGCTTTTACATAGCTCATATGAAATCTCCCCCTTCACCAATCAGGAAACAGATTGGATTTGGCAGCTAGCTGACAACAACATCCTGGCTTCTCCCCTTCCTCCTGTGACCCCTCTGTGCCCTGGCACAGGGACACAAGGACGGCAATAGCCCAGAACTGGTGGAGACTGACTCTCAGGAAAAACAAAAGGCTCAAAGGAGGTGCTGAGCATCACCCACTCCCTGCTGGTGGGAGGTATTTCTGTGGCGAGAGAGAACGTCTGTCCCCATGTGCACTTGGGGTGTGTGAGCCGGCTGGTGTGATGGGATGTGACAGGGGCTCACCTAGGAGACCGTCCAGCATGGGGACCTGGTGCAGAGCACAGGGCTGTCTCAGACACAGGAAGCACGCAGAGCTGCTGATGGAGCAGCCCCTCTGGAGAAGGCCTTCCAGGGAGGAGACCCTTCTGGGCACTTGGCTTTTCTTTCTTTTATTATTATTCATGAGGAGAGCCAGAGAGCCGGTAGCTGTAAAAATGTGGGCTCTGGACTCAGGCCTCTTCTGAAAAGCTGAATAACAGTGATCTTTCTGGAGCAGCCTAGATATGAACAAGAACTTTGAAGTCAGACCTGGGTTCAAAATCCAGACCCACAACTTCCTGGCTGTGGGACTTTAGCCAAGTTACTTGACCTTTCTTGTCTTTAACAAAGACCTGAAAATAATACCTATTTGAATTAAGAAAATTGGCACATAGGAAAGTATTTAACAGAGATTTGAATGAATGGATATGTAAAGCTGCAGACAGCACATGGCAGAGAGCAAACATTTGTACATGTCAGCAGCTCATGTATTCGATGCGTGTGTCAGTAGGTGATATTGATCTTTCCACACTTATGTGACATCAGTGCCTGGACTTTATAGATGAGAAAGCTGGAGTCACATAGGTTAAAATACTCACCCAAGGTCATGCAGTGAGGAAGTTGGAGACTTGAGACACAAACCTGGAACTGAGTCTTCTAGTTTCAGATCTCAGCTGACACTTAGAAAAGGCCACCTCTTGGAGCAGTCTGCCAGAGTTCACACGCACTGTGAGCAAGTGAGCTGAAAAGAGTGGATCTGGGGTTTCACCTTTGTCAAGGATCCTTGGAACAGGGCTGTGGCCATGGTGATGGTATCTACCTCTGCCTGGAAGCTCAGCTATGTCTGCCACCCTTAGGGGTCCCTTTTGGACATTTGACTTTTCATTGATTCTTAATGAAAATCAGAATACCCTGACTTGGAATTCATGTGCAGAAATGTGTTCTGGCCAGGTGTTTCGTATAGGGCAGGACAAGCCTTCAACTTAAGAGGAATGCCCTTGCAAAGTTACAGTACTTCTGCAGCTTCTCCCCCGAGAGTGCCCCACCCCTCCTCCACCTCCTAGCAAGCCCTCTGTGGCCTTGTCTCATGCCTGCCTTTCACTCTGCTTTGGCATTGAGCTGTGTGGAAGCTTTTTGTGACAGGGGAGGGCTTCGGCCTTGTTCCAAAGTAGCCGGCGGTTCGGACAGCTGCAAGGGAGGGTGTGGAGGCTTCTGTCTAGTGCCCACAGTGGCCAGATCTGGCCAGGGCTGTCCCGGAGGCTGGCACAGCCTGAACTATAGAATGGCTAGTGCTTGGTTAGAAATGCTGGCAGGAGACTAGAGCCTTTCAGGCAGGCCTTGAATGCCCTTTTGCCTTTCTTTGCTGGTGGTGCAGGTATGGTGGAAGATGCATTCATTACAGTTGATGGATACATCTTCACCAGGCTTCTCAGACGTATCCCCACCTCTGGAACCGTTTGTGGGAGGGCACATCCAGTCTGAATGCTTTCCTTGGTGCAGAGGTTCCCCTCTTGTCTCCTCCCTCCCTGTCCCTCGGAGCTTCTGTGACGTCAGCTAGGAGGTGACCGGTGTCTGCTCTGCCTGCAGGCACCCAGGCAGGGAACGCGGCTCTGGCTCTGCAGCACAGTTGCTTTTCAACCCTCAGATGATCCAGCCTGCTCTTTTTCACTTGCTCTGTGGATCCTGGAGTTTCGCTTGCCATACGCAATCTCCCGAGGCTGTAATTGGGGGGAAAAATGTTGATGCTTTTTGCTTCACAGACCATTGCTTCCCTGTCTCATCATACCTTGGTGCCTTATTCCTGTGGTGATGAGGGTGATGCTGCACCCCACATAGGTTGGAAAGATAACTCCTTTGCAGCTCCTGTGTGTTCTTTCATGAACAACAGAAGCAAGGAGCCCAGGAGGTCCCCGAGTCTGCTTGTGCATGGATGTGATCAGAGCACTGAAGGGCTGGGAGGAAGATCGCTGGCTGCTGCTTGGTGTAGGCCTCACTGTGCGGCTTCAGATGGCGGGCAAAACAGCCTTAAATCTGTACTTCCGCACCGGAGACAAACCTGACCGCTGCACATTTTCTTCTCAGGTACGGGTCTTACTCCATGAAGGAAGATGCCGCCGGGAGGGGCACTCGCTGTCATGAACGCTCCCAGGAGCTGTGAGGGACTGCTTGCTGCACAGCGTTTGTGGTGATTTATGGGAGCCAAGGCCTGCCGGAGAGGGATGTGGATGTTATCAGCTCGGTGGATTAAATGCCCATTTACATTGTTATCGACATATAAATTATCTGTGCCAAGGAGACAGAGAGCAAAAGGATTTCTGGGGCAGTGTTGTGGCACGTGTCCCAGGATATGGACCCTTCTTTGCTTAAATCTGTCCTTTGGGCTCTCATGAAGTGAATCTCAGACTGGCAGTAAAAACCCCAGGTCCCTGTTCTCACAATGTCAGTGGCAGCTGCCCTCATTGCTACTGCAGCGCTGGCAAGTAAGACTCCCAAGTCGCCTCAAAGAAGACAGAAAGACCTTTGAAGAGGCAGCGCTGATTTCCTTGGCTGGCAGATGTGCATCCCTCACTTTTGCCTGGGTTATTTTTTTCTTCTGTGGATTTGGATGCATCACTGAAGAAGAACGGGGGATTTTATGCCTGGGAAATGGAATCAATTTCTGAGTCCAGCCAACAGCAGAAAAGAAAGCCAGTTACCCATGGACTGGAAGATCAAAAGAGGGTAAGTGGCAAAACTTTGTCTATTGCTTGGTTCATGGTGCTGACATTGCTAGATGTGATTCAGAGAGCCCAGCTGATCATCAGAATTTTGTTGTTCATTGATGATGTTTGTCTGTCTTTCTGAGGGTGAAGAGGCAGTGTGGTGGCCTGTATTTGTCACAATCTTGTCCTAGGTTTTCTGCTTTGACTTGTGGTTAAGGGGAAAGGAAAAAAAAATGTAATTTTAGGAGTCAGAAAGGCAAAGGTTTGTAAGCTTTAGCTAAAGAAGTTAACAAAAATTATTGGTGTTCTCAAAGTCAACCATGGACTTATTTTTACAGTGGCCCCTTTGGGATTCACACACTCTTAGCAACTTTTGGAAATGTTGCTTTTGATGGTGGTGGTTTTGTTTGAGTTATTTTCTGTGTGGTCTGCCAGCTCTTATGTTTATGGATCAAAAACATATCCCACTGAACGCTATGACCTCATCTATGAGAATGTCACAGCCGTTGAAAATGGCCCATTGAGTGCAGGTCATTTGCTGTCACCAGTCTGAAAGCCACAGTCACTCAGGACTCATGTCTACCAGTTAAAGTTCAACTTGTCTCTAAAAGCCAGATATGTTGGGGAGCAGTAATGAGTAGCTGGTTGGTTGAAAGGAAGTTGGAGCTATAGCTCTTCCTTCCTGGACCATGGCTACAGCCAGAGGCTAGCGAGGGTTAAACATACTAGAGCGTGAACAGGGGTTGTGTTCATGTGAAAGTAATTTCTGACCTTTCCTTTGAAATATTGTGAAAGGCAGAAGAACTTTTGATGCTCTATCAGTGTGGTATGGATATCCTATCTTCTTGTGAGTTTCAAAGATTGACTCTTTCTGGTGTGAAACACACATGGAAGTGAAAACTGGCTTTCCGACTCTTCCCTGTAATTGCAGCTGTGTGTGTATTTGTGTGTATACGTGTGTGCATGTTGGAGAAACAGATTTATATTGGTTTTCACTCTGATTTTCAAATGATAGAAATAAATTGAAATGCATCTCAAAACCAGAGATACCGACTCTATTCCTGAAAAACAAAACAAAACAAAACTCCTGAAACTGTACTCAGTATAATTCATAGAGAATGCCCATGATCTCAGGCACCAAGCTAAGTGGAATTTGTTTTTTGGTGTTTGATTTTTTTAAGCATATAGCCTGCTAGACCTTCTGCTCCTATTTCTACAGGAGCTTTAGGAGAGATAAAAGGAAAATCGATAACTCTTGTGCACAGAACCCAGGACTGACTGCATTTGACTAAGTATTAGCCAACTTTGGTATCCAGACACTTGGCGGAGGAACATTTGGGACCTCTGACACTGCAGGAAATTTTAATTGGGCTGGTACGCCAAGATAATATGCAATTATGACGGCTTCTCCTTGGCTAGGTGTAGCTGTGTGCATTTCCCATCTGTTCTTGGCCCTGGCTGTGTTGGGTCCACATGTACGATGGAGCCTCTGGAAGTAGCATATAACCCCAAGTGAGACTCCGCAGCAGCTGGGGTAACATCAATTGGTCATGCTCAGCTGACACTCATTTTAACTTGAACTCTAGCCGTCATGGTGATTATTAAATTTATAATGATATATGTAAGATCCATTTTAATGACTCTCCATGCTTGGGTGAGCTCTCACTAGTGCTGGCAAAATAAGGCTTAATAGAGTATTACATTTCATTTTCTACTGCATTTTCTGTGCCGTGGTTGTGGTTGAAACTTTGGTTAGAAAAAATTAGATTGTTTTTCCCGATAGGCATTGTGATTGAATTCCATATCGCTCAAGTGTAATTCTGGGCTTCAGGAAATACCACCCCTGCAGCAGCTTCTGTTGGCGGCTTTGGCTTCTGTTGGTGTGTGCATGTGTGTGTTTGTGGGCAAACACACATCCCATTTGCGTTGAGTGTGAAGCTAAACAAGCCTCCCAGTGTGCAGCCTGGAATATCTTGTTCATGAGCTGAAAGGCGACTCTACAGTATTTTGGCTCAGATGCCTCGGGCGAGCTACAAGCTCCTCTTCAGGGAGAATTGGCCGAAAATCCAACAAAGGCACCATCTAGACATCTGCCAGAGAGCTGGGAGGTCTCCACCAGCAGGCTGGGGTTACCAAGTGTTTGCTGGCATCACGTCCTCATGACATTGCTCTGTGGGTGTGTGTGTGCACATGTGTGTGAGATATTCAGGGGAGGACAATAGTGAGACAAAGCAGAGCATTAGCTTCAATTTTTCTGTATTTCCTACTAACCTGAGGAGCAAACCCCAAGTCTCATAAACCTGGTTGCAGCTTGGACTTGTTTGGGGTTTCATATGGATGGAGTGGCTAGTTCAGGACTCATCTAGGATCTAGCTCTTTGGGGTATCTGAGTGCTTTCTGCAGAGAAGGGCGCCATGTGTTTTAAAACTAGAAGCTGGATTCAAATGCTAGTAGTTTTATATCCTAGCTGTGTGGTCCTAGCAGAGCTACTTAACCTCTCTGATTTGCACAGTCTACTTTCTGACATAATTACAGGGATATTTTTAAGATTAAATAAAACAAAACTGATAAGGAGCTTGATGGTTGTTAAACCTTTAAGGAATGTTCTATATATGCTTGGGATAGGTTGCAATGTCAGATTACTTTTTTTCCTTAAAGAGCTGCATATGATTTTGTTTAAAATACTCAAGTAATACATACTATAAATTCAAAATATTATAGAAAAATACAGAATATAAATTCCCCTTTTCTCCTAATTCTAGCCAGCAGCGAATCCAGCAGTGATTGTTATTAACAGTTTGGTTTATATCATTCCTGAGCAGTTTTTTGCTTATCTATTTATTTTGTTTTTGTGTGTGCTTTTTAATAAAATGAAATCATACAGTGCCTATTTTAAGAAACTTGCTCTTTTTTACTTAGCATAGTGTAGATATTTGTCTGAATCATTACATGTATATTGCATGCCTTTTATGACTGAATAATGTTCCACTCTAAAATGGCAACATTTATATAACTCACCCTGTGTAGATGCACATTTAAGAAGCTTCTAAATCTCTGTTTCAGGCTCTGTGATCTGGTTTTGTTGTTTGTTTGTTTTGTTTTTTGTCTTACAAAGTCTCATTATTCTTCCATTCAACAAATATTTATGAAGTGCTTCTATGTGCCAGGCACTGTTCTAAGAGCTAAGTATAAACTAGACAGCTAAGATCGCTTCTTTCTTGATGTTTACAGTGTGGTCTGGTGCTCTCCAATATAAGTTCCTCCAAGGATGGGATCTTTTTCTTTGTGCACTGTGCAGTCAGTGGCCACTAGCCACATCTGGCCATGGAGCACCTGAAATGGGACAAGTGTGACTGAAGATGTGCATTTTAAATTTTATTTAATTTTAATTAACTTAAACCTAAACAGTCACTTGATTGGTTAGCAGCTACCATGTTGGACAGTGCATTTCTGAACAGCCAATTATAGGCAAATAGTGACATCATTTAGATGCAGACAATGGCCTATGCCGTAAAGAAAATAAATAGGCAAAGTGATGACATGGGTGAAGGAGGGGTAAATCCCATTTTTATGATTATTTTAACTTCCTTTATAATGTAAGTATAACTTAGATCTAATAAAGTTCATGCTTCTTACGTTTACCTATCAATGGACTATTATACCTCTGTGACACCTGGACAGCCACCACAACAATCAAGATATAGAACATCTTTTGCCTTGGGAGGATGGGATTGGCTGGGTGTAAGGGGATGCCTTCCTACAGAAGTTTCTTCTGAGCAGAGACCTCGATGAGAGACACGTTGGCCGTAGGATGATAAGGAGGTGGAGTTCCCATGAGGAGCCCGCTCACACCCTGCACTGGGGCTACGTGCTACGCCGAGCAGTATCTAAAGCTCATCACTACACCTGCAGAGACCTGTCATGGTGCCACCTGTGGGCATCAGCTCCCTCTGCTTCCCTGTCAACTCCAAATCCACGCCAAAGCAGAAAACAGCCAGAGAGGTAGAGGGCTGCGAATTGCTACAGAGAGAAATTCAGCTAGGTGAGTATTGCTGAGCGCTCTGAGAACGCCCTTAGCTACCCTAGACAGGAGAAGGCAAATTTCCCCGATAGACACCTATTGATCAGTCAAGGGAATGACTTTGTGATTGATTTTTCTCCACTCCTCCTTAGAAGTTTGTCCTTCACAGACGGAGCTTTCCTGCGGAGGATGAATACTGTAAAATAAGAATTGTTCAGATTCTGTTATGCTTGATGACTGCGTGGTGACAGTGATGGTTTAGTGTGAATATTCTCCGGCCGTCAGCTTCTCAGCATGAAGGCTTCCGGGAGCCAGTCTTTAAAATGACTTTGGAGAGGGTGAACCTGGGCTTTGTGTAGTTAAAATTTCCAGGGCCGGCCGAACTGCTGTGGATTGCCAAATCCTGCCCTTCCAAGGGGAACGTGTTGTTGAGCTTGCCTGTCAGCCTCTCCCTCCCTTTGTATCAGCAGCATCCCCACATCCCTGCCTCTTGGGGCCGAGGTTCAGAATCACTTGACTTTGACATCCACCCCAGCAAGTCCACTGCGTGTTCACCCAAGGAGGAGCCCCTGCTGCCCTCTGCACTCTGCCAGGCCCCTGTCTCTTCTCTTCTCACTCGTACCACCCTACTCTCAGGCCTAGGAGTTCTGGGGTTTTCCTTTCTCTTTCTCAGTGCCATGTAGATTTTAGTGACCCATTTTATTGGTGCAGAAGCTGTGGTTAAGAGTTGAACTTCTTCTAGATCCACAGCTGGTGTCTGCCAGTCTCCAGGATCTCATTGTAATTTTGCCTCTCTAGTAGGTTAATATGTCTGGAGTTTTTAAACTGGATTTTCCTTGTAGAATAATTGTTTTCAACTTCTTTGCAGTTGCACATGAGTGTGCACACAGAATTATACAGATGTGCGCACACACACACACATACACACACTCTATAGTGGAATTGCCCTGTATGACATCTTACAGATATTTGTTTCCCCAGGAAAATGTCCATATCATTTGGCAAATCAGGGCTGCAGGCCACCAGCCTCCCTGAGGTGAGTCACAGGCTAGTAGTGGTGATACTGAGCTGGTTCAGGGGAGTATCTTCCCCCCTAGTGACCTCAGCTCTGAATGTCGATGGCGTGTTTGGGGATCTGGGTGGATGGATGTTCTCCTGCTGGGTGAGGAGGGGGGTCCAGCCCCAGCTCCCCAAGCTCTTTCTAGGTGAGCTGAGTGTTTGTTCCTTGCTAAGACCATTGTGCTGCTTTTGCTGCTGCTGCTTCTCTTTTGGAGGAGGAGGAGGAGGAGGAGGAGGAGGA
>NW_004624766.1:10763124-10924701 GCF_000247695.1 Heterocephalus glaber
GGAGGAGGAGGAGGAGGAGGAGGCAGTTCCAGGTTGATCTGCCTTCTGACAGGTCCCTGCCTGGCTGGCAGGAACGGAGAGGGTATTGACCAAGAGCTTGGGAGCTGGACACTGAAGACCCACCAGAGTGCATTTCATACATCATGCAAGAAGGGTGGGAAGAGCTTGTAGCCAGATGCATCTCACCCAGTACAGCTCATGGGGAGAGGATGGCAGAGGGGTCAGGCCGGTTTCCTGCCTATATCTCAATGGAAAGAATACAAGAAACCATAGATTATTCACCATCCTTTCATTCATCCCACATTTGTTGATTGAGTGCCTATGATACGCCAGCCAACCACAGTATAAGGTACTGTGATGATGAGCTTAGAAACTTATAGCTTGGCAGTTCCAGTGTCTTGGGGTGGGGGTCAGTTCAACCATCAGCGACAGTGGTATCGATCAGCTAAGAATCTCTCTGGTCTGGAGAGGTCAGGGTCCTTGAGGAACTTGAGCTGTGCCTGGAAGGGGCCTAGTGAGAAGCGCACTGAAAGGAAGACTAAAAGAGGGGCTCTCTGGGGAATGCATGTGGCCTCGTGGATGCTGGCTGTTGTAGATTGAATCGTGTCCTCTGCAGAAGTCATGTATTAAAACTCCAACCCCCCAGTGTGACTGTCTTTGGACATAGGGGTCTTTAAGGGGGAAATTAAGGTCGAATGAGGTCATAAGGGCCTCAATCCAATATAATTGGAGTCCATATATGAAGCGGAGGAGAACACACCAGGGGTGCATGGACCCCGAGGCAGGCTGTGTGAGGACATGAGAGGGCTGATGTCCACAAGCCAAGGAGAGAAGCCCAAGGAGAACACATCCCTGCTGACACATGCATCCTGTCCTTCCAGCCTCCAGACCCGTGAGATAGGACATCGCTGCTGGTTAGGCTACCTGGCCTGTGGACTTTTGTTACAGCAACCTGAGCAAACTAATACACTGATGAATGTTGCAGAGTTGGCTTAACGTAGTTTGTGCACAACAGCCTGGCCTGTAAGCGCTCGAGGGGCCACAGTGGGTCTGATCTGTACCCCCCGATCATCTGGAGTCACAGGCACCTGGTAGGAGCCCACAGTCGGGATCTAGGCACTGATAATATGTGTCTACTCCAGGGGGAGGATGGCAGGAAGGGAAAGTGGGTGGATACAAAGGAATCACATTTGAGGACTAGAAGTTGGCGAGCATCTGGACGTGGCTGACTCTAGTTCCAGGTGACATGGATCCCAAGTGTGAAGCTTTAGAGCCTCACCTTCCATCTCTGTCCTATACCAGCTTCCAGGAGCCAAGTTACTGAGTCCTCAGCACAAAAGGAGGTGGGATCTAATAATAATAATAATAATAATAATAATAATAATAAGAAGAAGAAGAAGAAGAAGAAGAAGAAGAAGAAGCAAGCAGTTCAAGCTCTCCTGCTGGATCCAGGCTTGGCATATTTGTCAAAGCTCTTTATTTACCTGATTTTTTAAGATATGACTTTATTCTGTTAATCAGTATAGTTTCACTATATTGTCCTTAATCTCCTAAACTGTATGGTTTTACCGCACATTAATCTCGTGAATCTTAAACTGTCTGTAATCTCTCTCTCTCACACTCTCTTTGTGGTACTTAGAATTGAATTCAGGACCTGCACATTGAGCTATATCCCAGCTCTTCCTCCCTTTCTTCTCTCCCTCCCTCCCTCTGTCTCTCTCATGTTGAGACAGGTTTTTAGTAACTCACTAAGTTGCCCAGCCTGGGCTCAAACTTGCAATCCTCCTACCTCAACCTCTCAAAGTGCTGGCATTACAGATGTGCATCACCACAGCTGGCTAGAGTATAGTTTCAAACTGGAGGGGGAAAGAGTGACAGTGCACTGAGGTTGTTTGATATTTGTTAATCAGGCAATTTTAGGACTCCATCATGTTGGATAATTTATTTAACCTTTTTAGTCTCTGCATGTTCATGGTGTAAATTAGGAAGCTAATGACCAAACCTTTAGTGAGGATTATGAGGTATTATGCACCTGAAGTATTTTAAACAACACTTAGTGTACAATTAAATATGAAGTGATATCTATGTTATTTTTCATCATATATTCCCCTTTCTTTACTGGGAAGATTCCTTATAAGTGGCATATCTGGGGAGTAAAATGGGGCTGAGGGGCTGCTGGTGGTTCATTTGGGTCTACTTTTTTTAGTTAACTGAAAGTCACATTAAAATTCCTTCTGGCTAAAACTTCTGTTACTGCACATATTCCTGAAAGGAAGTCTGCTTTTCTGCTTCAGAAGTTCAGTTGATGAAAGTCTCCAGATCTTTCTTTATGTGGCTTCCCTGTAGGAGCCACCTTGACCTCATCATTCTGCACAGTAAATTAAAATTCACAGGACTCTGGCATGTAGGAATTAGGCTGAGCCTTTTGTGGGAATCTAAGTCATCCCTTGCAAGTTGCATTTTTACTGGAATGTGTTTTATGCGTTTCATGTGTTACACTGTGTGGCATTCATCCTTAAAGCCCTACCACACAGCACCAGGGAAGGGGCCGGGGACTGGTTGCCTAGAGGTGAGGACCAATTAATCAAGGTTTTCCAAAACCCATCCTAGGTTACGGTGCTTCTAAATCTCAGATCAGCTTCTCCATGCCTGGGGTTTGAATCAAAATAATGACGTCTCTGACTCCCATCCTCAGGGCATTAATTTTTAATCTTCTTTCTCTTTGGGGTAATTAGAAAGAGAGGGATGTGGGGGTTGGGAAGAGAAATGGGAGGAGATATGGTTGGCAGAGTCGAAGTGGGTGTTTTTACAGTGCAGCTTCTTCCACAGACAGGGAGCAACAGTGAAGGCTGGCGGCTGAATTCAAGTCCATTGTGGGGGGGAAGCAGAGGCCGGGTGGGCCTGGAGCAGGTGGCTGAGGATGCCAGGTCAGGGTACTCCCCGACATGGGAACTGGAGGGCATTTGGAGAATGAGCCAGAGCTGTGCACCTGTGTTTAAGACTGGGAAGCTGAGAGACACTCGAGTGTGTGTGGATTTCTCCCTTGGCTTGTATGAGTAAGTAAAGACCAGGTTACCATTTCTAGCACTCACACTCCCCAGAGTCTCTGCGGTCACTATGGAATGTGAGGGACAGAAGTCAGCATCTTGGATACAACCAGCAGGGTCTTCCATCCTTCATCTCTTGTGATGCCACCACAGAAAAGCCAATTTGGATACCTGAGAACATGGTGCATTTATGTTCAGAATGAAGGCTCCTGCTGGTTTCCTGGGTGAACGAGGGAGGCCTCCTAGCCCCCCCACCAAGGGTGGGTTGTAGATAAGAGGACCCTGGGAGTGTTTGATTTTAAGCTTAGGTGAAAATAACTCTTTTCTCCAAATGGTTACTTTAATTTTAAACATTTTAATTGTTAAATACAATAAGCAGAAGTCCTCAGTGACATGAGAAAAGCTTTATGGGAAGCTATAAAGTAGAACAAATAATTGTAATTCTTAAACTGTGTGCATCTTACAAGCATAAGTGTACACGTGATTGATTGCCTACTCTCAAACTTTTGCTAGCCAGTTTTCCATTTGTTTCTGTATTCCGAATATGTATTACTGTGTTTGGCACATGATAAAGGATCAGCAGATGCTTGTTGAATGAATGAGGGCCAACATTCTGATTGGGGGCAAGTAAAAAGGGAAGTTAGAACTCTCCTTTGATCTCTGAGCTATACTCTTGGTGACACAGAACAGCAGCATCTTAGAAAGGAAAAGATTTTAATTGTCTTTGACTTTGTGCTGGGAGAAAGTGAGCCTGGGAGCACTGCATAGCAGGGAATGTGAGTCTTTAGGTATGTGGGGATTGGGAATTCTGAGAACTCAGTGTTACTCTTGTGAATCTATTCTTCCTCCACCTCCAGCGAGATGTGCCTTTCTTCTTTGAGTTTCTGTGTGTTGTAGTCAGGTTTTGCAAGGGAATAGATTTAATACAGGACACAGGATTATTAATACATGATCATTTTATAATATTCACCCAGAAAGTCAAATGCAAAAGAGTGCAAGAGATCTGTCCACATGTTAGAGACCCAAAGAATCCAGCTGAGGGCCTGGATCCCACGGCGATGTCTCATGCAAGTCCCTTTCAAGGATCGGCTCCAGGAAGGCTCAAAGGCCAGTGATGGAAGCTAGAAAGTCTGAGCCTGTGGGGTGAAGGGGCTATGCCATCAGGCTCAGGGATCTGCACTGGAGCCAGGAAACAACACTCAAAGGGAAGACCAGAGCTCCCCCAAAGAGAGCAGCAGCCGTCCTTGGTGACAGTGAGGACCTGCTCTCCCCTGACAATGAGAACAGCTGAGTTTGTATCAGGAAAACCAGCCGTGTATGCTTCTCTAGGAAAATCAATCCTATCCTCGGTGTCTCCTTTTAGTTATTTTCCTTCCAGGGCCCCTCATTGTTCTGCTTTGTGGAGAATCCCTGTTTTTGCTGTTTTCAAGGTTGATCCGGATCTCTCTTCCCTACTACAATAGTCTAGAATAAAGTCTTCCTGTTTTAACAAGTATCAGAATATTTACATTTTTTAAACAAAGCACATCAGAGTGATATGTCAGCCTTTGGATAGGCTGGTCTTGAGTTCCGGGTCTGTCCCTGGCTCAGTGATCTTGATTAGTGTGAGACTGGATCGTGTGGTATAGATCCTGGCCTTTGAGGGTAGATTGCTCCTAATGGAGCCAGGAGAGGGTAGCAGCTATTGGCTTCTCAATTAAATTGGGAACAAGTTGATAGAAAGAGGGGGAGAAAAGCCTGGGAAGCAGGAGGCTGACTGCTTTCTGGGATGGGTGGTCCAGGGAGCACTGGAACCATCCAGTGCATGTGTGTTTTCCATGCTGGCCTCCTAGAGGTCACAGTTGCATGGGGCAACCAGGCATCCCAGGAATAATTACACAAATATCTGGCAAAGAGAAGAGTCTGGGTTTCTAACCCCGCCTTAGCATGTTCTGGCTTTTTGATCTTGGGAAAGTCTCTTAACAGCTCTGAAACTCATTGCTTCACTTATCAAATGGTGCTATTATTGGTTTCTACTTTGTTGAGTTATTTTAAATGAGATGATGTATGTATGATACTTAACACAGCACCTGATGCATTGCGTTGGTGCTGACCAAAAGTGAGTCCTCCTTTGTCTGTCTTTGAGCTCATGCAGAGTCCCAACGAATTGTATTTTGTTATTGAGGTCTTAGTGGATCTACTTTGGAACCACCATCTTTTGTCTTTAGAAATTTAAAAAATTCTCACTTTACAGTGGACTTGGTTTCCTCCTCCCAGGGTAACAACCATGACTAGGCGGGCCACTGGTCTGAAGTTCTTTGAATTCTTGCTCTAGCATGTGTCTGGGACTTTCGATGTGTGTTGCTTTTAGGGAGAAGCTTTTAGGGAGAAACTTCTTGGAAGGCAGGGCAAGTTCCCAGCTGCAAAGCGGCTTCTTTCTGGTGCCGACCATGCTGCCGAAGCCATCATTCCAAGCCCAGGGAGTCAACTCTCTTCAGATAGAAATCAAGGGGGCTTGACAACGTGTCCTTCTGTGGCCATCAATCACTGGCAGGGCCCGGATGGGGCGGCGGAGGGGGAACCGGCAAATAAGCAGTTTGCATTAGTAGAACCACATGCAGCCCTTTGCCTGTGGTAATTGAAAAACATCTAATTTCTACTATGTCCCTGGAGTATCTTCACATTCGGATTCCTATGGAGTCTCCAAATCTTATCATTACAGCTGAGGAGGCTGAAGGGATTTGCTTTCCAGAGTTGAGTGGTGAGGAGTCTGGGGGCCCAGGAATGGGGCGCAAAGGCCACAGTTTCTGGCTAGGTTGGTAGGATAGGGCAGAGGGTGGAGACCCCAGGAATCTGTGAGTGAGGCAGTGGGATGGGCTGGGTGGGCCAGCGCTTGCTTTGGCCTGTGACGTGTGTGCAAGCAGCCCGTTATCACCTGTAATCTCCACTTCCACAGCACGCAAGTGGGTGCTATGGCCCCCACTTAACAGACAGAGAAATAAAGGTGTGAAGTCAGACCTGGTTCTGGAAGCCAGATCTGTGTGATCACAATGGCTGTGCTTTTTTCCCTCCATGCTGGGGATTGACCCCAGGGATTTTCTACCACTGAGCTACTTCCCCAGCCCTTTTTATTTTGAGACAGAGACTCCCAAAGTTGCTCAGGCAAGACATAAACTTCCAATCCTCCTGCCTCAGCCTCCAAGTGCTAGGACCACAAGTGTGCACCGCCACACCCAGCTACCCATGCCTTTTTAAAAAAAATCACATGCCTTATCAACATTAATATGATACCAACCTGATTTCTGTCACCTTATTATGATTTTGTATCTTATCCTCAAGTTGACTCACTTTTTAAAAACTTTTGCCTTGTCACAGGGATGATATCAATGAAATCCTGGGTTTGATGTGCTACTAATTTTTCTTCCTAATACATATTAAAATAAAATGATAGTCATGACTTTTTGGAAAGTTCATTGAGATACCACCCACACAGATGTACCACATCTGTGTACCCTACCAATGTACACAGATTTCAGTGTGGGACACTTCTCCACTGCATAAATAACGGAAGGACAGCAACTATAACAACATCTTCCACTCCTGAGCATCACTGCGTGCCAAGCCTGTGTAAAGGAGTATGGTGTGGAGAACACGGGCTCTGGTTAGACCTGGGTTTGAAATTCAAATCTGCCACTTTTCCCCAGCATGTGACCTTGAACAACTCACTTATCTTCTTTATTCCTCAGTTTTCTCATTGTAAAATGGGGATAATAATAGTATCTACCTTCTAGCATTGTTTCAAGAATTAAACAAGTTAATAATACCACTTAGAAAAGTGCCTGGAACATACTAAGTGTGATGAAAGTATTAGAGCTCATCCATCCATCCATCCATCATTCTCTCATCTGACAATTAGTTACTGACTGAGCACATCCCGCAAATCATCAGCCTGTGTTCTATAATCTTTGCAGTGATTTGGGGATATGGGTATTATTATTATTTGCATTTTACAGGTGAGAAAATTTAGGCTGAGTAGTTTCCCCCAGCGTCTCCAAGGAAACACATGTTGGCACTAGGATTCTCACCCAGGTGGATCTGAAGCTCTGCTGTCACCATCTGTCTCTGCCTACGGAACCCTTCTGGCACTGACCTGTTCTTGGCCATGGGCAGAGTGTCTCACAATTCAGTTCACTTCCGACACAATCAACTTGACCTTTCAAGCTAAGGGCTCAGTCTCACAAGATTGCCTCATTTCAGATGCCAATCAGGAGCCCAGGCCACCATGTTTCTGACTGGCTGTCAACTAGGGGCTTCCACAACCACTTCCTCAGCTTGGATCTTTTGCTAGAATGCCTTCCAGAATTCAGGAAAACAGTTTACACAGTGTCACCCGATTATTATAAAGGGCACAACTCAGCCAAATGGAAGAGATGCAGCAGGCAAGGTCCATGGCAGGGAGTCCAGAGCCCCTATTTCCTACGTAGGTGCACAACGTCACCAGCACCTCGGGTGCTCACCAGACTGCAAGCTCTCCAAATGCCATTTTTTATGTTGTTTATGAAGTTCCATTATGAACTCAGTCTCCAACTCCTCTCCCTTCCCTTCCCCAGAGGTTAGGAAGTGGACTGAAAGTTCCAACCCTCTAGTCAATCATACGATTGGCTCATCTGGAACCAGCTCCTAACCAGCAGCTATGTGGGAGTCCACCGAGAGTCATCTCCCTATCAAATAACAAATAGCAAACAACTAACACAAATAATAAATGACAGAAGACACTCTTAACCTTCTCACTTAGCAGATTTCAAGGATTCTTGAGCCAGGTACTAGGGATAGAGACCGAGTCTACATTTCTTGTTATAAGGCAAGAAATAAGATGCTCTTATCTTCTCTGCAATTATTGCTTCCCCAAGCAGGGAAGGCTACTTCCTGATAGAGGGTCACCCACCCCCTGTTCCTCAGACAGATAGCCAGACTTCATTCTCTTGAGCCAACTGAGCCTTGGCTGGTTTTCAGAAAGCAATGGGTGTCACCTGTCTGTCCCCACCTTCCAAATGTAATTTTGGTTCTGGGTGAACTGGTGTTAGGTTCCTGTAGCTTGTCACAATGTCTTTGTGTCCCTCTGCTGTTTCTGCCCAGACCTGGGAGCCCCTGCACACAGTGAGAGGCCAACATGTATTGGAAGACAGAACCACAATTGATCTGGGACAGACAGATCCCACCATAAGAGCACAACCACCACATCCACACAGATGCATCATGTGTTGCAAGTTTCAGGAGCTTAGGGCTTGTTTTTGATTATAAAATAGTGGTTTGCTTCACAGGCAATGCCACCAGGGAGTGCTTTTAGTTAGAGAACTTTACAAGGAACTGTTACCTCCTGTAGCTTCTTATGATTTCATTCTCTGGGCAAAGCTAGGTTTACCCATGCAACAATAATTTTGACTTTTGTTTTCCCCCCTTCCTAGGAAGACCTCTGACCAAAATGTTATCATTCCTAGTACCTAACTTCTTTCTGAGTGCAAGAAATTCACATCTTTCCTTCTTTTGGAAAGCCAGCAGTGATCCCAAGTGGAGGTGACTTTCCACATATGTTCGGAACCCGTTTCAATGGTATCCAGACAGTAGCTTTGTGCCATCTCAGACAGGACCTGCTTTTCATCAGCCACCCACCAGCCACCTTTAGCCACTTTTCAAGATCCATCCATTTGAAACTTTTCTCATCTCTTCTTCCTTCAGACTCCAAGTCTCTTTCAGTTTTTTCCCTACCTGATGCATGATTTCACTAAGTCACTTGTAGGTTAAGAGTCAGCTATGGAGTCAAATTTATGAAAATCCTGGCTTATTGGCCTTCAGAAAATCATTTCACCTCTGTATGCCTTGGCCTCTGCTTCCTCCTTTATTAAATGGGGAAAAAACACAGCTGTCATATCCTGGGCTTCTTTGGAAGATCGAGTACTGAGAGAGGACTAGTAGACAGTAAATAGGCAGCAGGGGCCAACCAGGCACAGTGACTGGAGTCATTCCAGTGTCATGTTCCCAACTAGACTGTCAGATGCTGGAGGGCAGAGACTGAGGCTTGGGTTTGCATTCTGTTTTCTGGAGTCAAACACAGGGCTGAAGTCACACCAGGACTCAGCAACTGCTCAGTGAAGTTAAAGAGGTTTCAAATGGCACACTTTCCCTTCTATCTGCTTTAGTAGAATTGCATTTAAATAAATTCAGTGTTTGGCTGATACTTAGACCCTCTTTATGGAATGTGTGTGCCAGTGATTAAAAAGACTTTTAAAAAATAAGTGTTTATCTTCCTGGAGAAATAAGGATCCAGACAAGGTCTTATGCCTTTAAAACTCCTGGTCTTTCGTCCACTAATACCTCCCAGAATGAGCTAAGCCCAAAGGGGCATCACCTTTGCTCTCTCGGTAGGAAGTGAAAGCGGCCTGATTCTAGAAGCAGCCTGTGAGGGGGAAGTAGGAGCAGCTCTGAGAATGGGGAGGTCTTGTGGGAAACGTTAGTAATCAAAATTATCCCTCATTTCAGCAGCCACTCAAAAGAGCCCCACCTGGCCCCTTCCCCTGAGGGCTGACCTTGCCCCTGGGCCTTCAGGATGGGCCCAGCTGGGGCAAAGAAGGAGCAGTCATCCAGGGGCAGGTTACCAGCAGGCATGATGTCAGGTGGCTCCTGTCTCCTAAGAGCCCCGTGCTGGCCAGTACAGAGGCAGCAGCTGTGCCCACTGATCTGCCCTTCTGCGGAACCCTCACCGGTCTGGAGCTTGGCAGATGGCAGGAGGCCGGAGATGGCCTTCCCTTCCTTCCTTCTTCCTGCAGTTCTCCCCGAGTAGCCCTCTTTCTGTAGCTTTCCCTAGAGGGCCCATTTGCGGAGGCGGGGCTCCAGGAGCTTCGGGGGAGAGGCGAATGTGGGGGACTGGACTGCAGAAAGGTGTCAGGTCCCTGAGATGGGCCTGGCAGAGCTTTCTTGGGGCCAGAGGGTGTCCTGGGAAGAGCTGGGTCCAAAATCAAATAGATCCCAAGTGAAATTCTGGACCCAGGCCTTTCAATGGAACCATGCACAGATTGCTCCTTTTTGAGCCTTAGTTTTCCTACCTGTAAAATGATAGATGATTACACTTTTCCTGGATTTGGTGTGCTTTCTTTAGGTGATAATACTTGGGGTTGTCTGAGAGACACCGCAAGGACATGGAGAACGTGCTCAGTGAGAGCTGGGTGCAGTGTAGCCCTGTGCTGCTCCTCCCCACTAAACACTAAAGAGACCACTAGCTGGAGCCTAGAAGCTGTGGTACAGTGGCTGCTGGATGTTCTGTTGATGCCTGTGTCCGCTCTGCTCTTTTGTCCTGGGATTGCCCTGAACAGCCTTCTTAAGTCTGATGGGTTCCCTTGGATACTTGGGTCTTTAAATCCAGAGTCATCATTGTGCAGACAAGGACCTGAGGCCCAGAACTGTCATACGCAAGAGGCAGAAGTGGGATCAGGTCCTTGGTACAGCTGCCTCTGTAACTCCCTGGCTCCTCAGGAGGCTCTCCCAGGTCCTGAGCATTTGATCGCACGGTTTCCTCTCCCAAGAACAGCCATCCGCTGACTCTGCTGTTCTGCTCCCTGCCCTCAGCCTTCAAAGCAGGAGTCCCCTCTTTGGAGGAGCCTTGCCTACCAGTCCCACACCCCAGGGCTCCTGCACTGACCTCTGGGGTGATACTTGTCACACTTGTGCTGTGGACAGCTCTTTCCCCGTTTCTCCTACTTAACAACAGACTTATCGTGGACTCAGGCCAAGTGGTGCTCCTTTTTTGTGCTCTGTTCTCATATCTGGCACACTGTAGGCTCTCCAGGAACTATTCTTCAAAGGCTGTGGAGAGGGTGAGCGAAGACCTGGCCTCCAAGGTGCTCGTGGTGGTGGCTTTTCCCAGAGGCCCCCAGGCTCCACTGACAGGGTGGCAGAGTCCCAGCTTGCCTGCTGTCACAGGCTGTGCCTCCCCAGGATCCTCTCTGTCCTGGGGTCTAGGGAGTGGCCACCTCCACCTTCCTTGAGGGCCCAGAGTACTTCCTGGGGGCTGCAGGAAGCCTTCCTCCATGAGGCCCAGAGCAGCCCGAGGTACAGGATCTACACCGAAGACAGCCCTGTGGCCCTGTCCTTGTCTGATATCCTTCCAGGGACTGAGTTCCCAGAAGGTGCGTTGATGGAGACATCATTATATTGCCCTCCAGAGCTTGGAATAAGTAACCCCGATGCATTCATTCATCCACTCACACATTCGTTCAGTGCATTTCCTCTCCCATTAGGGCACATAATCACAGAGTGACTGTCTACAACTTTATCACTCACACAGCTCCCGTGTCACTCAGGGCAGGCAATTAGATTTTCCCAAAGGCCAGATTTGGGGGTCAGGAGGGCAGGCGGATGGAGCATTGACAAGTACTCTGATGTCAGCTTTAAAATATGCTGTAGGGTCCTGAAGTAATATGTTGCCTGCCCAGACACATGTGCCCCCAATGTCCCTAGCAGGCTCAGGGTGCCACTGCTCTTCCCTCCCCCAGGGCAGGGTCCCAGCAGGGGACTGAATAAGGGAGCCACACTGATTTTCTCCCGTGTGGAAACAAATAAGCCAGTTTCCTTGCTCATCTCTAGAGAAATGAAGAACGCTGATGAGAGGGGAATGGGGCCCGAGCTCCCTCCTGTCCACAGCAGCAGGATCATGAGAAACTGGAGTGGGGGGTCTGTGTGGCTTTGGAAGAGTCATTTTTTAAGCTGTGTTATGAGGTGAGTGATCTCAGCCCTTCTCCCTCATAGGGTGTTTCAGAGACTACACGAGGTTACGTTTGGGAAGATGAACAGGATATCAGCAGCTAATGTTCATTGGGCACTCATTGCACTCAGGTGTTGCTTCAGCTTACATTTTATAAATAAAGGAGCTGTGACTCAGGGAAGTGAAGTGCTTCCACACAGTCACACAGCACATAAGCGAGAGAGCACGGACTAGGGCTGTGACCCCAGAGCCCGTACTCTTAACCACGACACTATATATTGTTTCAGATTTTAGCTATGCAGCCTTGGACAAACCACTTCCCTCTCTCATTTTCAGTGGCACCATCTGAAAGTGAGAGGCTTGGTCTGAATCATTGCTAAAGTCCCTTTCAGCTCCAAATTCCTGGTCATAGTTTAACAAAGGACACATACACTCACCACTGTACAACTCCTGCTTCCTCCAAGTTGGTCTTCTTGGAGCATGGAAGGACTTGACCATTTGCAGACTGTAGATGGGAAAGTGTGCTAGATGGGCTAGCAGATTGAAACACACTTCTAAATAGCAGAGCAGAGCCTCCTAAGTGGGAAATGGATGTTGTAATACAAAGGCAGTTAGCAAGGTCCTTGGAGGTTTCAGCAGGATGTAATTATGGTTCTTTAAAAAAGGGCTCGCATATGTTTTTGAGCAAACTTAACAGATGCCCGGATGTCATGTCTCTATTCTTTAGGGAGTCTAGGATGACTAATTTTCCACAGCAACTTTGCATAGCACATTGGAATGACCCATTGCAAATCAATTTCTAGGGTGCAATTTAATGAAAGCTTTCATTGATGATTCAGATTAATAATCTAAAAACCTTGTAAAATGACCGCAACTTCATTTCTGCCTGATCTACTTTGTTAGATAAATAAGACAGATAGTTCTCTCTGTAGTTACCACTGAATGGGACTCCTTTTAAAAAGAAATCCTTAGCCAGGCCTGTTCACAGGGATTGAGGGTTTTAGTGCTGCATGGTTCAGTTCTGGCACAAATATTGTCTGCAAACTTTTGTGACTTCCTTAGAGATTTTCTCTGAGCTATGAGCTCTCGGGAGAGCTGGGTGGTTCCCTGCCATTTTATTGTAGAATTAAATGCACATTGATTCTAAAGAATCAATGCCCAGTTAAGGCAGTTTGGGGCCATTTCCTCCCCTAGCATATTCACTCTGGAAAGGTTTCTAGGAAACCCTTGTCCTCTTGACGCTTTTGAGAATATTGAACCGCCACATCAGGGAGTCAAAAAAATAACAAGTCTAATTTCCTTTGGTGGGCACCTTGACATCTCTTTCCTTGCTGGAGCTCTAGGCAGCCTGATAAATTTCCAATCCAATCTGCTAAATCAAGTGGCTCTTGTTCCTGAGCCCTGGTTCCAAGCTTCTGGGTTTACTTCTTGGTACTGGGTGCCTTGGAGCTAAGAAGTTTCCCTCGTAATAATAAGCAGTTGAAGATGGTTGAAGACAGAAGTCTTGCACATGTCTGGTTGAGGAGATTGTCAGCCTGTCCTTTGCCTCCAGCCATTCCTAAGCGTCCATAATTTCATGGCCATCGACTCACCTCCTCCGCCACACACTCTCTGATTGGCCTGCTGCCCACATCCTGTAACTGTGCCAGTCACCCCATGACCCTTCCTTTGCGGAGCCCGATTGATGATGTATTCAACACATTTCCTTGTTGCATCAAATACCAATTTGGCCTGAATGGGTGAGAGAATGGCTAATAAGGAAACGGTTAAGTCTTCTTGTTGGATGAGCCTTTGGATTTCATCAAGCTGGTCTTGGGCGAGGAAGCCTTAATGTACTATGTTGCTCAGCAAGTTGTTCTCAGACTCCTTGGCAGAGTCTGGTTCTAATTACCCACACTGCGCTCTTGTGCAGGTGACAGTGTGTCTTGTGATATCCGGAGACTCAAAGCAGTGAAGGCCCATATGATACAGCTCTCTGACAGGTGTTTGCCTGCTCCTCAGATGTTTCTGCTACATATTTTGGATCATGTGGGGAATAATCACAACACTGGAGTGGAATGTTTACTTAGGAAGGAAGGAAAGACGGAAGAGAGAGAATAGTTGTCTCTTTCCTCTGATACTTTCTCTGTGTCCTGAAATGGCCCAGGAATGTGCTAAGTCAGGGGCGGACTGGCCAAGGCTGGAGCTGCCTGACCACAGAGGAGAACAAGGCGCCCCCGCTTGCTGGCTCCTCACTGGGCACATACATCATTTGCAGTTGCTCTGAAGGCCAGCTTTGCTGACAGCTAATGTTAAGGGGACACGCGCCCGGAGATATGGCTTCCAAGCTTGTGTAGCAGTAGCCAGCCAGGCTCTCCAACTCCTAGTTTTGGGTGGATTTGATGACTCCCTGGGAAGGGGCGTTTTCTTGGCTGTTTGTTCCTGAGCTGCCTGGAACCTTGTACTTAGAACATAACAGGTGAAACTTTCTTTAAGACCTTCTAGTGCAGGCCACCATTTTACAGATGGGGAAACTGGGGTTCTCAGATGGCAAGGAGCTTATTCAATGTCACAGAGCAAATTGATTTTTATAATCTTTACCAACATCGGAAAAAAAGTTGCAGAAAAGTAAAATCAACTGTAATAACCAACCTTTATCACACATCTACTCTGAGCCAGACCCCGTGTTAAGAACCTTACATGCACTATTTAATTTAATTTTCAGAGAAAGCTAGCAGGTAGCTAGTGCTTATTATTTCTAGTTCCTCAACGGGGCAATGCAATTCTTTCAAATGCAGTTCTCTCAGAGAATAAATGCGCAGGAACCAGCACTTAAATCCTTACCTTTTGATTCTGCATTTGGAATCACTAGGCTCTTCCAACCTCTCAACTGATTGTAGTTTCAACAACAGCCCTTCCCATTTTCCTGTAATTTAAAAAGAAAAGCAACTTGCCCAGGGCCCCTCCAGTGGGTACTGACAATATTGTTATTGCTATTGAAAGAAGTTAATATTTATCAAGCACTTAACTTGTGCCAGGGATTGAGCTGTGTGCATTCCGTTCTATTTAATTTTTACTACAATCATAGAGGAAGGCAGGTGTTACTAGGCAAAGTCCTTGAGGGCTGGGGAGGTAAAAAGTAACTTTTGCATGTGTTTTATGCTTAGTAAGTCAGGATTCAAGCAGAAGCCACTCAGCTCCAAATTTGAGTTGCCTGACTCTGCTTTGTAAGTCCAAGTATCTCAGAACCACCTATACATATGTCTCATTTAGTCCACATACTAACCCTGTAGGAAAGGACTGAGGAGACCTGGGTATAATTCTAGCTAACTACTATGTGTACCATATGCTCTTGCGCTCCCCCTCTGTGTGCCTTAGTTTCCTCCTGTGTGAACAAAGAGTAGTATCCTCGTTCACGCGTAGCACTTTGTAAGACCTTGAATGTGCATGTGTCTCCCAGGTGAAAAGGGCCAAGCAGGAATTCTTCTGGTTCTTGCCATGGATCCATTTATCCCTCAAGGTCTGGGTGCTTTGTCTGTTGTCCCATCCATTCAGCTCACCACCGGAGGGTCCACATTTGCTGTGAGTTACATGACAGCTGGGTTTGCATTTTCTTCAGATGGAGCATGGCGTGGGTATTAAGTGGCTGTCAGCAAGACCTTTTTCTAGCTGGCTCAGGAGGCCAACAGGGCGGCTGGCAGTGCTCCCTCCAGATGTCTGTGGTGCCTGAGGAGGGGAGCAGTGGGGCCTCCGACACTGAGTCCTTATCCCTTTGGGCTTGAAGGGTAGCACACAGCAGGCATTGGCTCCAAGCAGGCAGGCTGGCTACATCCTGCTTCCAAATGCTGTGCACCTCCATGAAACAGCAGAGGACCAGGCCAGAGAGGTGTTACTAATGAGAATGGCCCCAGAAGCTAGCTTCAGGCTCTTCTCCCCCCATCAACATCACATTCTAATTATTTCTTTTCTTTCTTTCCCTTTTTTTTTTTTTTTTTTTTAACATTCTAATCATTTCACTGCATTTGGCCATTTGGGCTGTTGGGATTTCTAGGGAAAAGATTTATTTTAACCTTAGCCAGTTTTACTGTATTCTTTTTTATCCAAGTGAGGGAATATTGTTTCCAGTCTAAGCTGATTTCTTCCCTATTCTAATTCTGAAAGTCTTGATTTTATCTTAAACCTAGAAGAGGCAAGTAACTTTTTGGAGAGCCAATTCTTTGCGGAACACTCTGCTAAGACTTTGCGGACATTACCCCAGATCATTCCCTCAAAACCCAAACAATTCTCTCCCCACCCCACCCCGCTTCGGTCTCCCTTGCTGGCTCGTCCTTTGAAAGTTGAGGGCTGCAGTACTCAGATCTTAGTCACTTTTTCTTTGCAGGTGATCTTCCCCAGCCCTTTGGCTTCCCTTTCACTCTGTGGGTGACTCCCAGTGTGTGATTCCAGGCCCAGCTCTTCACCCAGCTGCAGACTCCTGTTCCCACCTGGACGTCTGAGAGGCACTCCAAGACCTGGCCCTGCCTGTGTCCCCAGTCTTGTTCCTTTCCACTGCCCCTGTTGGCCACCATGACCTTTCTGCTATTCCTTGGCACTGCTAACTCTCCCCACTCAAGGTCATCATAGCTGCTGGCCTCGCTGCTTGGGAGCTGGTTCCCCAATATTTTCATGGTACGTCATTCTTCATTCGAGTTCTTCCCTCTGACCCCATCATTGAACCAGCAGGACCCCACCTCCCACTCTCTGGCCTTAATCTTTCCTTTGGGTTTTTCTGTGTCAGCATTTACCTTACCTAAAATGACATGGCGTGCTTATGCATAAACATTCATAAATTTGAGGCCATCGTCATGTTCACTGCTGTCCCTCAGGACCTGGATGTGGCTGTGCATGGATGGGGCCCATGAGTCTTTGTTATGTGTAAAATGTAAAATGAAAGAGTAATAATGAATCAGACATTTGATAGATGAGGAGACAGAGGCTGACAGACATACTATACCCTATGTGACGTGCCTATTTCTCCCTCTGAAAAGATGTAATCACTTTAATCAAGATTACGTACATAAAAACAAAGCATTGCATGTTTGATAATAATTGAGAATTTAAACTAAGGATAGGTCTTTTTTAGTTGTCCAGATAACAAAACTCAATATGTGCATGTCATAGCCGCTATGAAAATGTCTTGTGGCCATTACTTACTATGCGTATTGCCAGTCTGTTTTCCTCAGCCCATGCTTTTCTGATCTCACACGTAAGCTTGTTGCTTATTATGTACACATAAACTTGGTACCCACATCTCTTTGTCAGCCCTGGTAGATGGCTGCTTATCTGGGAATCTAAGTACTAGTATCTCCAAAGAAAATTGTTCCTAGAAGGTTTTAAAAAATTACCTATTTAAAAATCTCCACATCAGCGGGGAATGGTTTGTCATAGTGCCTGCTGTGTGCCCTTAGGGCGAGGATCCAGTTGACTGGATGCTCAGAAGGTGCCACAGTGCAGGCTCTGGGGACACAGAGTCAGGAGGCCCCAGTCCTCCGGTGTTGGGAGAATCCAGTTGTTTGGAACTTTTATGTTGCAATCATGTGAGTGTATTTTATATATCCATTTCTTCAATCCTCTAATAGGAAGAAAGGCCACAGGAATATGCAGCCAGAAGTTTGTGAGCTCCATCAATTTATTTTTTAAAAATCATCTACCCTTTTGTTTTTTAAAAGTCTAAACTGGGATTACCATGAACCCAAGACAGTTCAGCGTCTGGACATCCAGAGTACATAACCTTCCCCCGACTTTGTTTCCCAACTGTTTGGCCCACCTGGAAGTTTGACTGTCGCTCAGTTCCCCTGTTGGCCTTTTTCTTTCTGGCTGTGACCCTGTCTCCCTCTCTTCCTTTATCAAGACCTCTACCCCATGTCTCTTCTGACTCACAATCCTTCAGCGACCCAGAGACCAACTCTGTTTGTATCTGCCCCACACGGTGGAATGCGGCTTCCAACAAGGTGTCCTCACTTGCTCGGTCCAGCCTCCCAGTCAGGACCAGGAGATGGACGCCCTCCTCTCCAGCCACAATGAAAGTTCCCCCTCATAGTGAGGGTTTCTTGTGCTTCTGTATTCTTTCCGAATCTGGCCCAACACTGGCTGCCTATGGTCCCTCAGTAAATAGTCCTCATTTGACTCACTTTTTGTGTGTGGCAGCCAGTTGCTCTTTTCATCATCTGTAGACTTGAGGACAGTCCTGCCAATCTGGGTCAGTGGTCTGTCTTCCCAGAGGGCATGGGGGAGTCTTCTGTAGCAACGGAGCTGTTTGCCTCCGGTGTCCCCCAGCGCCAGATGTGTCCATATTCATCCCAGAGGAGGGCTGGACATGGACCAGGAGTCAGTGGGAGAGCAGGAAGTGTGCTGGTGCTCTTTTCTCTTCCAGCAAAATTCTGGGAAATTGTCCTTTTCCTAGAGCTTGAATTTTTGTATTCTGCCCCCTACTACACACACACACACACACACACACACACACACACACACACACACACACACAAGCTCAGCTCTTGCTGTACATCAGTCTGAATTTACTGTCCGCCCAGCCTCTCCTCCCCATTAAATTAGATATTAGAGAGATACATCAGCCAGCGCTGTTCGGAGTACAGTTGGAAGTCTCTGTAGATGAACCATTGGATTCTGTGGCTTAGACGTGAATTTATCTGCAGAATTATGTGGAAGCCTCTTGCTCTCATCTGCACAGATGTTCAGGCCCTGTCGCTCCACCTAATAAGACGTTGAACTAGCCAGGAGCTCTTAACAGGAGAATCTCATGTTATTATCACTTGGCATTCCTGCGGCTCTTTATTTTCCATCTTCTGGTGCTGATGGTGGGGGCTGTGCATTTACGATCATTTTATTAGCCTCTGTTCAAAGACCCATTTTTATTAAAAACACAAATATCACTATACATATCTGGGTAGGGAGGTAGGCAGGGATTTTGGAAGAGACTAGGCAAAATAATTGACTATCTAGAGTTTTAAACTGTTACTTGGGTGAATGATTACAGGACAATCACAGGCTTTTTTTCCTGTAAGCAGACTTCATCCCTTTTCAGATGGGAGCCAACAGCTCAGTGCTCACTGATTTAAAGTTAGACACATCTCGGGGGAAAAGGTAAGTTTGGGGAGATAATTTTAAGAGAAACCTTGCTTTGTATTTTACGTAGCTATTTCCTGGTCATTTTTTTTTCGCCTCAATTTTTTTCTTATTTGTCCATTTCTTGTTATGTGGCCCAATATATTCCTTGTTATTAAAGCTGGGATTTAGCTCAGTGGTTCTGCCGCCTGCCTTGCAAGCGCAAGGACCCGAGTTCGATCCCTGGTACCAAAAAAAAAAAAAAAAGCTGAGTTAAAATGAATTTTCTGTCATTTGTTGGAGAAGCATCCTAGTTGGGAAATAGAGATAAAATACACACGCTTGGCAGTTTCCAAAGTGCCTAAACAATGATTGCCCGATGTAAGCCTCATGACAAACCTGACACAGAAGACAAGGGACTTGGAGGAAACAAGGGACTCTGCTGCTGCTACAGTGCTAGTGACCAGTAGAGCTGGACCTGAACCCAAGTCTTTAATTTGTTTTGAATTGTTTCTACAGTCTCACATTGTTTCTCCAGGAAATAGGTTTGTTCATTTTTTTTTGATCGTCCATGCAACCACCTGCCCATCCATCTATCATCCATCCATCTATGTAAAACTATTCACTGAAAACTTTCTATATACCAGATGCTGTCTGGAACTTCCAGCTTAGCAGAGAAGACAGTAAGTGAATGGATAATTAAAGTGTGACAAGTGTTCAGACATTAGCACTGGGGTGCTGGGGCAACAAAGGAGGGATTCTAAGCCTGGAGAAGTGGCCAGGGAGCAGTTCCTGTGGGAAGCAACACTGGGCCTGAGTGTGTGCGTGTGTATGTTTAACAAGCATTTATTTCTCTGGGTTGTAGCAGTGTTCTGTGCCTCCCTTCCTGAGCCACTCTTTACGCCACTTTTAGTTGACCTCCGTTGTCAAGCAAGTAGTGGGGTGGAAGCTCCAGGCATCAGGGGCGCTGGAGGAGGTTGTGAACACAGGGAATGGGGAAAGTGTCCCAGACAGAATCCAGAGACCTGGTTCTGGCCCTGGAGAAGCTCTGGTGTTTTTGCAGCTCTTGCTTTCTCACCAGCAATACCAAGGAGTACAATTTCTAAAACGTCTAACAGTTCATGTTGCACTGTCCCAAGGATGCAGAAAGCTCAGCAAATAGGAGTGCTGTCAGGGAGCGTGGGAGGGTGCCTTTGGGCTCAGTCCTCTCTCTGCCTGCAAAGCCTGTGCCCAGAATGTTCATCCGTTCACCGCCACCTCTTCTCCTCCTCTGTTCTCTTCATTTCTAGGCTGCTGCAGGGACCTTCCTCAGCTCCCGCAGAGCCCTGCGCTGTAACATGGTGGTCTTGTTCACTGTGTTTGGATATTGGGCCCCAGGCTCCTTGTGTTCCTAGCACATAGCCCTGTGCCTGGCACGGCGCGATGAAGGTGTGAACAAAGGATGTGGGCCTTTGAACTGGGTGTGAGCTTTGGTTCTGAGTTACAGGCAGTTTCCAAAAGGGGACTTGAATATTCAGAATGAGATATTTTCATGCCCATTACATTGACAAAACTCTCAAGGCCCTGAGAGCCTAGAAGACACACTGGGAATGATGCGCCAGGTCTGCATCTGGGGCAATGGTTCTGTCTTCCCGCCAGGGCTCCTCAGGTTTCCATTTCCTTTCATTCCTCCTGGAACCCAGAGGAGGCTTGTTCCCTGGTGTAAGCTAAAGGCGACAGGGGCCAAAGTGTGGCAACCGCATCTGACTTGGGGTGACATGGAATGTGCAAAGGCTCCCTGGGATGCAACCCTTGCAGCAGACTGTGGAGGTGAGGCGGGGAGATGGGACTCTTTTTTTGGCGGTACCAGGGATCAAACTCAGGATGTTGCGCTTGCCAGGCAGGCGCGGCACCACTGAGCTACATCCCCGGCCCAAGGCTGGGAGATGAGGCAGGTGGAAGATCAGAGGAGAAGGGTGTCTGACAAGGTGCCACTGTCCGGGCCTGAACAAACAGCTCCTCTCTGGGGAGGAGGAGGGGCCTTCGCGGAGCGTGTGTATGAGACGAGCTCCATGTGCAGTGAAGTGATGCAGCGCGGCAACCACATTTCTCCCCTTCCTCTTGGCTGTCGCAGCCCGGCCCTCTTCACATGTCATTTCTCTTTTGACTTCCAAGTTGCAGCGAACTCTTCTGGGCCAGCAGAGGTGGACGCTGAGCTTTTCGGGGATGCCTGCCTCATTCTCATTTCTAGTCTGCATTGCCTGCTTTGAGATATTGTTTTGGTCCTCTTTGTTCCCCATCCCGCGCCTATTCCTTGGCAACGTGCCTCTGGCTCGGTGGTGGGGCCTCAGATGCATCCTCTCATGCCCTGCTTGTCAGAGCCTGACACGGCCACCTTATCAGTTACCCGGCAGACGCAGGGTGGAGGTGTGGTGTGCATGCACTGAATCCTGATAGGTGTCACTCGCAGAATCAGTGCGCACCTTTAGTGAAGGGCAGCGCCTCCCTGTTTGCTGTGATAGGGCTAGCGGTGATGAAAGCTTCTGTCCTGTCCTAGATGGGCCTTTGAAATGGCAGATGGGGCACTGGGTGTGGTGGGTGGGGTGTCCCTCACAGCTGAGATGCCCCTTTTGTAAAACCCACTCTGCTTCTGCCAGAGACACCTGTCGGAGGACGGGCTTGACTCTGACTTTGAAGTCCTCTCCAAAAGCACAGCTGAGGGGCTCATGTCCCAGGCGATTTTAATTGAAGAAAGTTCTAGATGCCTGCATCCAGGCAGCCAGGCCAGACTGTGAGCTCCTCGAGGGCAGAAGCTTCCGTGTATTCATCAGGTGTTCTCAGCCCCACACTCTGCCAGGAACAGAGAGTCAGTGTGATTCTCTCTCTGCCATCCTCAGATTGAGTCCTGGCTTCATGTGTTGTTTACTGTATGATCTTGGGCAAATTCCTCAACCTCTCTTTATTCCCACTCCAGGGAGAGGGGGCACAGGGTCAGAGGCATTTCTCAGAGATACTGCTGCCAGGGCAGGTGGGGTCTGCTCCATGGATGCACATAGCTGCTGGTGATAAGTCAGTGGTTCAAGGCCAGGCTGGATGCTCAGGCAAGGAGTAGAGACACGGAGGCTCCTGTGACTGGATGTGGAGCCACTCAGGGAACAGCTAAGGTGAACAAGCTATGGGGGTCAGGGGAAAGAGAGAGCAAGGGCGTTTACCTGGACAGCAGAGGGGGTAAGGGACATGTGAAGCAGCAACAATGGGAGTGAAAATCCTGAGTGAAATTTGGAAGAAATTCATGCCTGTACTTCACACTTGAGTCACTGGAAAATGTCCATCTTCTCTGGATTTCCTAGCTGTGTTCTGAACAGACTTCCAAGTGGCTGCTTTGGATGAAGGGAGGAAAGCTGGGAAGAGGAGAGACAGGGGCGACCTTGTCAGGTCCTGACATCTGCCAGGCGGGGCCACCTCTGCTGCCCTGACCTCTGAGTGGCTGTGTCTCTGCAGAGCTCAGGGCCCCACACACACTTGTCAGAGGGTTTTCCTCTCTCTGGCTTCCTCCAGCCTGCTTCTCCCATGCTCCTGCATGACACACTCCCACCCCACCCCAGGCTCCTGATGGCTCCACTGTCTAGTCATAGAGCCCAGCCCTGCACCTGCCAACAGTGCTTCCTCTTCCACCAGCACAAGCTCTTCCAAGTCACCAGCAAGCCATTTGCAAAACAGATTTGGCAAGGATCTTGGGTAGAGGATTAGTGTCTGTATTTACGGACATATGTGATAGTTATGTGATAAATATCACGTTCTACCATAGCAGAAGGGATGAAGTCTGCCATGGTGCTTTACCTTCAAGATTCCCACATAAAACATCCCTTCTGCCTCATCTCTCCACCCTATGCTGCTGCTGTATTACTTGTGATTAGCCATGTAAGTGGAATCTTTTCATGTAAACAAATAACTAATAAATAATAGAATACACTCTGGTGATAGTCTAGATGGCCTTCATGAAATTTGAACATGGCCCAGTGGTTTTGATATCTGTCAAGCTGGTTACAGTTGGATTCTTCCCATACTGGATTTCCTTAGGCTATTGTGGTTCTATCACATTAGAGATATCATACCCCTGGCTCTGAAAGTCTGCAAGGCACTGGCTAGAGATTGTGCTGGTTGGGGAAAATCATGGCATGCTTGAACTATCTCTGGAATTTTCATGTCCTGTGTTCTAATGGGCTACCAGGAAGTGCTTCTGCATGGGTTACCATGAAGCATGGTAGGGGTGTGGGAGGGAAGAAATCCCTATCTCAGGGGATCCTCCATGTCATCCTCCAGCACAGCAGGCCAAAAAGTACAGTAGAACCTTCCATTTCAGGGAAAGCATTGGTGCTCAGTGTGCTCCAAGGCATTTTAAGATCCATAAGGTGGAGCAATGTGGGTCCTTGTAGAAGAAGGTATATCCACTGTATTATTCACCTTTCTGGTCTCTGGGACAGAATACCTGACACCTACAACTTAAAGGAGAAGAGGTTCATTTGGCTCACCATTCCAGAGGGTTCAGTTCATGGTAAGCTGTCTCCAAGGCAGGAACATCATAGTGGATAGGTGTGGTGAGAAAAGCTACTCACCTCTTGGCAGCTGGAAGCAGAGGACAGAGAAGAATGCTCAGAGAAGAAGGGACCAAAGACCAGATATAGTCCCCTAAGGTCACACCTCCACCCGGACACACCCAGAAGTGTGCTCTGCCAATCTCTCAAGCCAATCAAGTTGGCAATCAAGATTAACCATCCCCCTCCTATTTGAATGTTGGAAACAGGGACATAGGTTTTCCTGTATAAATTATGAATTCAAATCCTGTTCTCTCATTTGCCTGCTTGTGATCTTCTACTGACTTTTTGTTGCCTTTGCAAAATGTCCAACTTTTTAGCATAAGAAAGAGCAACTCCAGTAGTGTCACCAATAACCCTGTTTTGCCCAAGATGGACAGGGTTCCTGGGAAGTGGGACTCTCAATGCTGAGACCAGGGAGGTCTGGATGTGCCAAGCTGAGCTGCCACTCCATAACCATGCCTGGGTGAGCCTGCCCTTCTGCAGCCCCATCTCTTGCCGTTCTCTACCTTCAACAATGAGCTCTAGGGCTCCATGTGGGCTGTGCTGGGTCCCTGCTGTGTGACAGCTCAGGGCCACCAAACTTTCGGGGGGGGCCTGGAGGTGAAGAGGGCCAAAGACGGTGAGAGGCCATGGCTCTGAAGCAAGCTGGGGGGGGGGGGCGGAACTAGAACAGTACCAGTGTAAGTGAACCAAACATAACATCAAGCCAGTGTGGTCCTTTGGCTCTTTGGTGGCAAGAGAGATTCTGAACCTAGATGCCTATCCAAGAGGGGGCTGGGACCAGGGAGGAGCTAGGAGATGTAAGAAGGTGACCAAGAGCCAGGACTCACGAGGATCCTTTAGAGAGGATCTTCCTGGGCCACCCTGCCACGACCGGGCCAGACCTGGAAGACTCAAGGCAGCTATGGGGAGTGTGCTATGCCAGCCTGCTGGGTGGTAGCCAGGACTAGCCCAAGCTACTGGACATGCCTGGCTCCCAGGTGGGCCTGCTGATGGAAGAGAAGTCCCCTGGGTCCCATGGAGGCTGTTTCTGCACTGGGATGACTGTTTTCAGGAAAGCAGCTGGGAAGGGCAATGCCTTTTAATCTGCACTGAATGGAGCTGAGGGGGCAGGGCTCGATGTCCTTGGGAGCAGAATAATGTGCATGTGGCACCATGTCCTCATGCACAATGGGACGGGAGGTGAACGTGGGAGAGGGCTTGGCAACAGGATTCTCTTTCTCTTGGCCCATACTGAATGAGAGCCTGGAATTGTCACACTGACCTTCGACAGCAGCACAGGGTGAGGCAATTGTGTGAGGCCTGAGGATTGGCAAACCTTGATGAATTGCATGTGGGCTGGGGGCCTCTAGCAGTGCCTGCTGTGCATGGAGCAGCTCACTGCGGCTGGCTGCCTGCTGCACTTCCCATCCATGCCTTTGCTTCATCAGCAACAGCCTCGTGGGAATACGGAGGAGGAAGCTGGCCCAAAGAGCCCAGTAACTGCACCGTACTCAGCACAATGCCCGGCACACCATTCTAACAGCAGCAGCTAAAACTCAGGTAAGGTTTGCACTGTATTGGGCTTCCTTCTAAGCACTTTTACAGGCATAACACATTTAACCCTCACCACCGCCTATGATATAGCTTCCATTCTTGGCTCCATTTTTTACCTGAGGAAAATGAAGTACAAAAAGTGTAAGTAGCTTGCCAAAGGTCACACACCTAATAAATGACAGGGCCAGAATTTGAACCTAGCTTGTAAGGTCAGAGCTGGGATTGAATGCAAGATGGGAATCCAAGGTATCTGACCCACATTTCCATATCTGCCTCAGTGAAGGAGTCATAGAGTTTTCTAATTAACCGGGGGCTGGGAAGAAAACCTATCTGCCTTCAGCCCTGTGATAGACACTTCTAAGTGTGCTAGTGTCTGTGTCCTCTCCTTCTAGCCTCATAGTCGCATCCCATGCCCCTGCTTCCTTTGCAGTTAAGTATAGCTGCATCAGTGAATTCCAGCAAAGAGATTATGAGCAGAAGTGATGTGAATCACTTCCAGGCTTCCCCTTCCTGCCCTCCAAATAGCTCTCTCATCCATGCCCTAGAGGACCTAAAGGAGGGTCCTACATGGAAGGAGCCTGGGTACCTGGATGAGCACATGAAGTAAAGCCCTTGTCACCAGACTGTGATGCAAACAAGAGGTCATCTGTCATTGGGTCATCTGTGACACTGACACCGATGTTGTTATAAGAGCCAGCCCCTCCATACTTGCTTTCTGTAATGCAGACCCTGTGTGAAGCCCCTCAGCCACACCTTAGTCTGCTTTTCCAGCACAGTCAGGAAGAGCCACGATGGTGAGTTTGGAAACAGCACTGGCTCTAGTGTCAGGCACAGCTGAATTCCAGCCCCAGGTTACCACTGGGTAGTTGTGTGCTGGTTGGCTCAGAACCCTGGTGGCTTCCTGTGTAGAATCCAGCCAGTGTGGGCCATGCTTGTGAGCAGTGAGCAGTAATGCAGCTCGAGCCTCTCACACAGGGCCTCTGTATTCTTGCTCCACAAACATGAAACGTTTTCTTTCTTTATTTTTTCTCCCTGCTGGTGCTGAGGATCAAATCGAGGACCTCACACATGCTAGGCAAGTGCTCTACCACTGAAGCCCCCAGGCCAGTTTTTCCTTTTAATGAGAGAGCAGTTGTACAAGTAGTGTCAAACCTAAAGCATTCCATTTCTGGTAACCCAACAATTCCACTTCCAGGAGTTTATTCATGGAAAGTAATATTGGACACTGAAAGATTCAACTGTTAAAATGTTTATCCTAGTGTTGCATTTAAGTAAAAAATTGGAAACAAGCTAAATGTTTAGCCACAGGAAATTGGTTAAATAAACCATGATGCATCTATCTAATTGAGAACCAGCCAACCATTAACTATTATGTAATAGAAGACGGTGTGCAATGACATGAAAAAAAACAGTAAAAAAAAGGAGAAGCAGCAGATTGCAAAACAGTATGTAGTCAATGAGCTTATTTTAAAAAATAAAACAAAACACATACACATATATACACACAAAAGGAAAAGATGGAGTGGATACACCCTGAAATATGACAATGCTTATTTCTGAAGCGTGTGGCTTTTAGATTTTTCTTTTTTTTCTTTGTATCTTCCAAATTTTCTATAGTAAACAGGCACTAGTTTGACAAAGAGAATAGACTAAGTTATACAAACTTGTGTTTTGGCCTTGCTTGTATTAGCCGTGACATTGAACCTCTTTTATCACCTTCATCTTCATGTGAATTTGACTCCGACAGTGTGAGAGACAGAGATAAATGTGGGCTGACACGGTTTCTGTGCACACCTCTAGTACAGGCATGGGTATAGCTGTCATTTGTGGTTTCCTTGGGTGTTGGTTGCTGAGTGCTTAGTATTATGGGTATTATTTGCTGGGACTCCTGTGCTCATGACAACCCCACCACCACCACCACCAAGGTTCTGCTTCTAGTGTAAGTTCATGAGGGGTAAAACAAAGATAAGGCCTTCAAGAAACAGACAGCCTGTAAAATGAAGCCTTAATTCAGCCACCATGTAGCTAACCATATTTTTGATTGTTAAATATTTGTATTATCTTACAACCAGTTTCAAAATAAATCTGACAACTGGAAAAAAAAAACTTGTACCAAAAATAGAAGTCTTTTTGCACCAAAAATAGAAGGCTTGAAGTGACTGCGTCTGTCTGTCATTTTTTCACGCTTAGATCTGGCTCCTCTGCGAAATGATTTTTAACCTCTTGCCCTTTCTTCCACTTTCAAGTTCTTTGAAAAGAAATCCACCTTAATGTGCATGGTATTATTCATGATCTTGGTCTACTGTTGAAACTTTTTTTCCTCCCTGTCTCTTTTTAAATATAGCTGCATTTTGATCCCTCAATATAAAAATTATCTTAAATGATGGCAGTCTTTACGTTATAAATTGCGTGGCTTAGTTCGCTTAGCCCTGATCATCAATACAAGGCAAAAACAAATCCACTAAACAAATGTTCTTTGTGCCCCACAGTAAATCAGCCATGGTGGGGCTCAGTGTGAGAACCTAGTATCATTTGCTAATGCAAAGAGCTCTGGGTTTAAAGTTAGGAGATGAGTTGAACTATGGCCCGCGATGTCTTCACTATGTGATCCTGAGCAAGACCCTTTAATTTTCTGAGCCTCTGTTTTCTCCAGAGTGGGATGGGTACAATAATAGCCATGGTATGGTTGATTTAAAAGAATCAGATAAAACGTCTTGCATGTGACGGGCACCAGTGCATGGCCGTTGAATTGGAATCTCGATGGTGGTGAAGATGTGACCAGCAGATCCCCAGAGATGGCACGAGACAGTGGGGAGCCTGCATTATCAAGTCCGTGTTTGGGCTGGCACAGCATTAGAGTCACTTCCTCCCGAGGATTTCTTAGCAGTTTCACTGAGCCATAGTGCATCAGGAAAGTGTGGATAACTTTGACCTTGGTGTGATAGACGGAAGACATGACTTGGCAAAACGAGAGTGAGTTTTTGAGGCAAGCCACATGTGACTGTCTCTGTGACTTGAAAAGAGAGTAGGTAAAGGGTAGAAAAAGTGAGGGTAGCAGAAGATGCTCGGAAATGTTTTTCTGGAAAAGAAACAAACACAAGAGGGGAGGAAGGGAGAAGGAAAGGTGAGCAGAGGCCACTTCCGAGTGGGAGGACAGTGGGCTTTCTTTGGGGTACCCTGTAGGCAAAGGTATGGGAGTGGTGGCAGGAGCAGATTCCTGGGACTAACAAGTGGTTACCACCTGATCCAGGGCGAGAACTCAACAGTTCATCCCCAAATAGGCTATTTGGTCCCATTTCAAGAGTCTTCTGAATGACGTCACTTTTTCGGCTTCTCATTTACCGAGTGAGTATACACTTTCCATTGCGCACACACGCTGTCCATATTCATATACGAGTTGGCAGGCCTTTTTGGGAGAAGAAACAGTTCATCAGTTCACATTTCTAGTCCGAAGTCTTCTAACCATGTGCGATGGTCTTAAGCATTTGTGGTGAGGGCAGCCAGGTGCGCTGGGGCCGAGGCGTTGCGAAGAGGCGAAGTGGCAGGGAAGGAGGATGAGCAGCAGCTTCGGGGTCAGAGGAGATTCGCTGGTGAGAGCAGCACCAGCATAAAGAGAGATAGTCAGGCAGAGGGCAGTTCGGGAGTCGGAACTGCAGGGGACCTGGAGAGCTGGTGTTGAACAAATTGCCTGTGGCTCAGGCTGCTGGAACATGGGCTGAAGGGGGCCTCGAAAGGGCAGCAAAGATTTGTGAACCACGAGACATTTTCTTAGCCCTCCTGATTTTACCAACCAAGTGGAACAAAAAAGCCTTTTCTCCCTCAAGCAAAGAGACAGGAGGGATTGGGGAGTTGGCGGTGCAGCCATCCGGGGAAAGGGTGGTGGAGTCGAGCCGTGGGAGACATGACTCAGAGTCTCCCTGAGACTGTAAGGAGAGGACAGGAGCCTTTCCAGGCAGTGAAGATGGCTGACGTAGGTTCGGTGTAACAACTGTGAAGTCATTTATTTTCTCCAAATCTTCTCTTTGCTGTAATTTGATTTAAATAGAGTTCTTTAATTTTCAAGCCTAATTTAAGGGTTCCATTTATAGAAAGAAGCTCAGTGGAGAGGAAAAATCTGCAAGCATTTTGCTCCGTGATGAACTCTAGGCTTTAGGATGTCTCGTCAAGGTCTCCTGTGCCTCTCCACTCCGAGCATGCAGACCTCCTACAGCAGCATTGCCTGTGTGCTTGTTAGAAATGCAGACTCCCAGGCCCTGCCCCACCTCTGAACCAGTCCCTGTGTTAGCAAGGCCCTCAGGTCATTCAAACGCTCATGCTAGGACAATCATAAGAGGTCTAATCAGCTTCCTAGGAAGCAGAACCTTGCAAACTGCAAGCTAAAAATGCCAGACTTTGGGATGGAAGGAAATGGGTTAAATCTTTGCTATGTTTTAGAATATAAAACAGCAGAGTATGGACTGCATGTTGGAGTTTCTCAGGGTAATAAACATTTGCGACTCTCCTTGCAAGTCCCTCCTTCGACCCTGAGAAAACTTGCAGAGGGAATCTCTCTCCAGCTGCTGCAAACCCGGAGAAACCAGCTGTGCACAGGGTGTCTGGAGTCTGGCTCCTTCTCTGTGGCCGAGTTTCACTGGCAGTATTGAAAGTTTGCCTGCTGATTCTTTCTCATTTTGAGCATTTTAATTGCTAGGTATTAAAAACATCCAAGTAATACACATTCCGTCGGAAAATCTGTGTTTCTAAACTTCCTATAATGTAATCTTCACAGGGAGATTGAGCTATAAGGTGAATTGGGATGTGGCTGGGAGGAAGGTGGAGGGGCAGTGGATAGCAGCGGTGGATTCTAGTGGACTTGGAGAACGACAGCCACTCAATGCTGCTTTCCTAGTGACTTAATATAAAATGAATGTCAGTAGCATGGGCACGGGGCAAAATATCTGTGAAATCTTATTATCCTATCATAGGTGTCACCCCTGAAATTCAGAATAGCCATGATTTGTTGAGTATCTACCGTGTGCCACAGACTTCCCATGCATTCCGTATAATCTCTACAGCAACTCCAGGTTCAGATAGGATAAGTAACAATCACTGGCCAGGAAGCTTTAATTTGAACCCAGGCCTCTTTGCCTCCCAGAGCTTATGCTCTCTCTGTTTGCCCTCAGCTCTCCTCTCTGAGCCAGGTTCGCCTGTGGCTTGACATTCTGGTTGGCTGCCACGGGAACCCCCTGGCCTCTTTCAGGCTATGCTTTGTGATCCAGTCCACTGCTGTCCCCATGTCAACTCCCTTCCTGGATGCTTCTGCTGATGGTAGTGAATCTCATAAACTTGCTCATCTGTGAACAAGTAGAGAGTGAGCAGTGACTGGCCTGCTGTCCATCCAGTCTGGTAGTAATCAATCCACCAGCTGGTCAAATCATCCAGCGCTTGATAAATAGCTATGATGTGCAAGGCAGGGTCCTGAGCCCCAGCGAAGGCAGACGTTATTAAGAAAGGACCGTCAGCACCTGGAAGTTGGGGGATAAATACATGCACCACTCACCTGCACATGCCGGTGTGCTTTTGCAACACATCTTGCCCTTCAGAGCCTGCTGCCATGTGTCAGAAAGGGTGCAACATTTGGATTAAAATGCCTGCATTTGAGCCTTCTCATGCCTAGCAGTTTGTGAGGCTCAGCACATCCTTCTTCCCCTCTGGGTCCCAGGGTCCTCATCTGGACCATTTCCCAGCCTGTTGCAAGGCTTAAATGCCATAGTGTATAAGAATAGGGAACACACAGTAGGGTGCTTTAAAAATGTTTATAGAACAGTGAATCCTTGTCCCCTTACTATTTTTAAAGCTTGCAGTTCCTAGACATCTTATCTATGTTCTTGTAGCATGAACAGGTTTGCCCAGGCCTCTTGAACTTCACTGAATCGTCCCACCTAGCCCACAGGGCCAAGCTCCAAGTAGTGAGGAAATGGCCAGGTTCTTTCATCACTTCTCACCTGTGAGCTGGTCAGACCAGGAAAACTGACCTGGGGCCAGATGTAGAACCCTCCTGCTCTCTATTCAACAGCCCAGGCTCCCGTGACCCTGGCCATGTGATATTTTTGTCCTTTGCACAGAATTTTGTAATTTGTACCATTTGTGCAAGCATTCCAGGACCCAGTTGTTTGGACAGGCTCATACATTTCTGGGATGGTTTACATATGAAGCCTGATGAGAGGATAACCTGCTGGGGCTCCGTGCCCATCCCAGATCCTCCCCAGGGTTGCCAGTTTCCTTTGGGCCCAGCTGTGTGGGTGCCAGTGGCCTGAGCCTGTGATAGTCTCACTCTGGTTCCTTGACTCCTTTCCTGGCCCTCTTTCTGCGGTCTTTCATGGTGGACAGCCCTGGGCCCACAGTCTTCCAAGAACTCTTCCTACCCCTGCCTCCGCTGCTGAACTTCAGAGGACATCTGCCTGATTCTGCTTCTCTGCTTGTGAAATAATGAGAAGTATGAATTCATTCCTTTTGCAAGCATTCACGGAGTTCCTACTGTGTGCTAGCCCTGGGGATTCAGGGTGAACAAGATAGACAAAGCCCAGGCACAGGAGCAACAAACAAGTGAAACAAAGAAGTAAATCATGAAGGTTCAGCTGGGGTTGGGAAAGAAAGGACAAACCCAGTGGTCAGGAAATAGGGAGACCGGGGTGATGGACTGTGTCATGACCGGGGACTAGTGAGCGAGCCCTGCTGTGAGGACAGTACGGCGGGTTGGGGTAGGTGGGAGGGTGGAGAAGTGGTGGGCAAAGGCTTCTCCTGGGACTTGACCTCACAGCAGACCCAGCGCGCCGAGAAGGAGCTGGAAGGCCCGGGGAAGAGAGAGCAAAAGGCGTAGGAGGCTGAGGTGAGAGCGAAGTTGGCGAGTTCTGGGAACAGTCCTGGCTGATCACGGGGTGAGCATATGCCATGCACTGTGTGTATTTCTTAAGTGCAGAATCTTAATTGACCCTACAAGGTAGTGATAATGCTGTTCTTTCCAAGTACTGAAGGTGTAGGGTTGCTCCAGTATAATTCCTGTCTTAAGAATGAAGAAGCTGAGAGGCAGAGAGGCTAAGCAATATGCCGTGGTATGCTAGACCAAGCAAGTGATGGGCCCAGTATTCCACAGGATCTGCTGCACCCGGACCGCTGTTCCCGAGCACTCATTCACCATTCTCATGCTGGCTAGACCTCATCTCTCGTCTCCACTCTGACTCCCTCCAAGGAGGCAGCCCTTTCATGCCTTACCACCCAAACCCCCTCAGCGGTCCTTGGCTGGTCCTCCTGCCTCGACCTCGGAGCCCAGCCCGACTCTCAGTCTTTCACTTTGTCCCTTCCAGCTGCCACTTTACCTGTTTCCAAATTCCTCAGTCTGGTGTCTCCCTGTCCTATTCACGAACCTCTGTCAGAAGAATCAGCCTCCTGCATGACTTCATCCCCAGCCTTAAGTTAATCCTTCAGTAGCCTTGGGTGCTCTGAATGTCAAAGGAAGTCAGCCATTTTAAAGTTTGTCAACAACTTGAAGCATGAACCCTTGCATTTGAGGATGGTACTGGAGTGAGCGAGGCCTTCTCTGCTCATGTGTGCCTGTGAGGTAGCAGGAACAGTGGGGTATGATTTTGAATTTGGATGTTGCCAATGGCATCGCGAGGAGAAAGTAATAGGTAATTCAGTGCCTATCAGTGGCTGTGGGAGTGGGGGAGAGGCAGCAGCTGGCAGAGGAGGCTTTCGTTCTGTGTCTTGTAACAAATATTAGAGCTAAATCTCAAATAACTGTCGCTCTTCTTTTTTAGTTTATCTCTCTTCAGTGTTTTGAATTATGAATGACAAACACTTAGCACAGCGCTGCACATGTAGACATGCTAATGTTGGTCTCTTCCCCGTATTCCGACCCGCAGAGGCTGTGCTCTCCTGGCTATGTGTTTACTGTAGTGTTGCTCTCTCTGAGAAAATGAGGCATAAACGAAGCTAAAAGATGAATAATGAGCACAGATTGGGATATACTGAGGAGCAGTGGGGTCAGGCAGGGAAGCCAGGCACTGTGTCTGGCGCAGATCAAGCAAACAGCCCTTTGCAGTATATTAGATTTCTAGTTTGGAATTGAAGAGACTGAGGTTCTCAGAGGTCAGCCAACAGGCTCCCGTGAGTGCCACACTGGGACTTGAACTGTTGCTTGGGCCTCCCCATGGTCCCCGCAGTGGCTGGTGGATGCCAGCGACGTCATTCGGGGCTGGGGTACACTGCTGCTCCTCACAGAATGTGCCACACTGCTGGTTACCGGGAAGGACATGGACTGAATAGATGACCTCACCTCTGCAGCCGGATTCCCACTTTCCCAACACTTTGAAAAGGGAATGGGTCTGAGTACGTGGGGACTACAAGATTTTGCGTGTTGTTTTGCACTTAAATTCATTTAAACTGATACATCAAAATGTCAACATTGTACCTGTCACTGGGGTGACACGTGATGTTCCGATGTGTGTACGCATCATGCAGGGTTTTGAGTTAAATATACCTCTGCCTTCAAACATTTATCAAGTCCTTAGGGTGAAAACTCTCAGAATCCTTCCTGCTGGTTCTCCAAAGGGTGCAGTTCACTGTTGTCACCTGCGGTCACCTACTGCGCAGTAGCACACCAGGACTTCTTGTGCCCGTCTCACTGTAACTGGGAACTCATCGATCGACCTCTCCCTCCCCAGGACAGCACTGTCTCACTTTGCCCTGCACATTCTGCCAGAGGAATGGTGCAACAAGACCCTTGGTTGCCTTCCTCTCAGGCTGTTTCCACAAGGCCCGGAATAAAGTCCTCCACCGTGTGGGGTCCCTGGGCGCTTTTCGAGGACTCGCACATCCCCTGGCTTGCCCTGGAAGTTTCTGTCTCCGCTTCCGCCATGGACTGAATTGGGCTGGTCTGTAGCTTTAAAGCACATCCACCTCATGCCCATGGCTGCACTCCATTGATTTAGAGGGAAGGTATGGACTCTTTTGTTTACAGGGCTTATGAAATATGAGCTATATCTATAGTATGAAATTATATGGGTGTCAATAAAATGTAAAAAAATCTGACAAAATGTGTTTTAATTTTGCAACGGGAATCATATCAGCTGTCACATTAAAATGTATTCCTCCTCCTTGCAATGAAAAGCACCTTCTGTAGACAAAAAGCTGAGGAAGAAGACAGTGTAATTGGAACATTTCTCCAGGCTTTTTAATCTTCCTTTTTTTCCTTCCTTTTTTCCTCTCCTCTGTGCCTGGTTATTTCTTTTCCACTTGCAATTTGCTGGCTTTAAATTTGAAATGTACCAAGTGCAGAGCCTTTATGTTCCGTATCATGACTTCTGTCTTAAAAAGAGAATTTGTATTAATTTTTTTAAACATTCCAATCTCATTTTTGAAAGTGTGAAACTCATGTAGACAGTTACACCAGGAGCTTCTCCTTCCATTTGGAGTGTGAACCTGGACGAACTTCAGAGGCAGAAAAACTGAGTCCTCCAGTGGGGTCGGAACTCAGAGGACACATCCTGAGTCCCCCTAGAAGCTAAACTCGGCCACCCAGCTCAGTTCTGCCCCCTACTGACCACATCCCAGCCAGGAACGCAGTTCCCTCCTCCCCTTAGGGACCTGGGTGCATTGGCAGTGGCACCTTGTGAACTCACTGTCTTGGGGATAACTTTAGGTGCTGGAGGGAAATGCACCTTCTGCTTTCTTTTTATTTTTCTTTAAGATATAGATAGTACTTTTATAATGGGAAAGAAAAGCTTTGATTTAAGAAGAAAACCATGCCCCCAAAGAATTTCTGTTTGGAGTAACTATTTTCAGGGTTGTTGGGCATTCATTCATTCCTTTAGCCAGGATTTTCTGGGGCACCTAGTTCTGCCCATCCCCTGTGCTGGACTCTGGGTACAAAATGGTAAAGATAAGCTGGCCTAGCTCCTGCCTTCTCAGAGCCCAGTGCTTTGTACCAGCAACAGTAATGAGAGGCACAGAATGACTAAATAAAGTAGCAGTGTTTCTAGAGGGGAGATGTAACCCCTAGCCTAGGGGGGAGGTGAGATAAGACATCCCCCTGCTGAAACCTGCTCGTCAAGTAGGAGTTAATGAGGAAAGGCCAGGTCACAGCACAGGGAAAAGCCCAGCACAGGGAGGGAGAGTGGGGGAGGAGGGCCTAAGGGCCCGAAGGGCTCAGCTTGGCTATGAGTGAGACCCTAACTAGGAGGCTAGACAGGCAGCAGGGACCACACCACCCAGGGCTCAGACTGCCTCCAGGAAGGTCTTCTTTATCTGAGAACTGAGAAAGCTCAATGCAGCCCAAGGCAGGTGTGGACAGAGCGGTCCTTAACCCTGTAAAGGCCACAATGCGGGAAGCCACTGAGCTGCTAAGCCCCACTTGCTAAGCAGGTCTTTTTCATTCCGTGAAATGGGGAAATAAGCTGCTCACAGTGGCAGTTCTGGGCTCAGGAAGCTATTGTGTGTTTTGGGTCCTACAACACCTTGAAATCTTCTACGCGTTGGGATTGGTGAGGAAGAGTGAGGTTGCCTTCCCATGAATGCCTGGTGAGCGTGTGCCCACAGGTATGTCTGAGCATTGGTGAGTCCACATCTGCCCCTGCGTGGGTACATGCGTGCTGGGCACACAGGAGCACAGCTGCCCGCTCTCATGCAGACCTTCATGCAGAGCACAGGAGGCACCCGCACTCCCAGCTGGGCCCTGGCTTCTGTTCCCTTGGACAGCACCTGTCCATCTTCCCCTTCGTTTGCTCGGGGTGGGTCAGCCTGTGGCTCTTGAGGGCCCCCCTTGCAGGGTCCTGGTGGTGTGGAGAGAACATTTGTTTCCAACAAAACCACTGCCAGCAGAGCTGGGTCTGAAGCAAACACCCAGATGGGGTTATCTTAGCGCATTTCTTCTTGTTCCAACCGAACACCACAGAAACTCTGAAAAGCTCATTTCTTTCTTTTTTTTTTTTTGTACCAGGGATTGAACTCGGGTCCTTGTGCTTGCGAAGCAGGCAGTGAAACCACTGAGCTAAATCCCTGGCCCCGAAAAGCTCATTTCTTACAATTCTGCTGCATGTGGGTGGGCCTTTTGGCTGGTGGGGACTCTAAAGAGTCCCAAGGCAATGCAAGGCATCACATGGCAAGGGAGACCCTAACTCCCCCTAGCTCAGGTCTCTTATCTTCTTATACAACCAGTCATGTCACACTGGGGCTCCACCCCTATGGCTTCGTTTAACCTTAATTACTTCCCAAAGTTCTGCCTCCAAATGCCATAGTTAGGTTAAATTTCTATCCTCTTGACTAGCTCACAGTGGGGATTAAAATTGAGCATGAGTTTTGGTAGGGACATTGAAACCACAGTAAGGATTGGGGCCCCCTCTCTGAAGGGACAGCAGCTGCCTCTAGGGCCCCTTGCTCAGGGGCCACTGTATCTGTCCAGTGAGGGCCAAGGGGGAACCATCTTTGCAGGACTGTGAAGGGGACAGTGCCTAGTTTTGCAGGTGGCTGATGGGCTGACCCACGCCTGTGTTCAGGGCACAGGGAGCCCTCCAGTGAGAGGGCTGACAGGTGAGTCCACGGGTGGCTTCTGGCTGTCCTTTTGAGGCAAACTCAGCACCCCAGCTTCTCAATTACCCTGGTGTTGATTTCAGCCTCTGTCCTTGGTGCTGCCCCTCTTCCTGCCTCTCTCACTTAGGTCCACGGTCCCCTTTCTGCTCCTCCTCTGTCCTTCACCCCGAGGCACTCCTGTGATGGAACTGGGTCTCATTTCCTACTCTGTCCCACCCTTGAAGACCACCACAAAGAATAATCTGGGAGAGTTTTGAGTCAGCCTCAGGCTGGAAGTGAGGGTTTCCTCGTCTGTACAATGGGTTAGTAGTGCCTCCTACTTGGGAATCTGTGAGAATTAGCTGAGATAATCTGTGTGCAGTGTCCGCAGCCTGTCCCGAATGTCGCTAGTAAATAATGCTGGTTCTTGTGAATAACCCATCTTGGCAGTTTAGAGGACACAGGGGAGAGGGGTGTCTTCTCAGTAAAGGAGCTGGTGTTTATTCCCCTCCTGCCCACACCACTAGCTAACACTCGAACACCTTATATGTGCTGAGCATGGGAGGGAGCCAGCCTCTATACTGTTACGCCAAGTTGCACAGTAAAGAAGCATGAGGCGGTCCTCACAGCTAAGCAGTGGGTGCACATGGGATGTGGGGGACCAGACCTCCCCAGCAGTGTCTGTATTAGGCTGATGTAGAATTGATCAATGACTCACGCTTACTTAGAAGGGTGTCTTCACACTGTGCATTTGCTGCAAAGAGACACAGCCTACTCATATAGAACATTCTATCCAGGACCAGCCCTTGCCCAGGCCCACTGTGGGCACACTGTGGGATCTAGCAAGTCGGTTGCACTTCAAGAAGGAAGAGAGGGAAATTCATGTGCTCTCCTTCCTGGGCCTCAGTAGTGGGGGTGGGGGCTCCAGCGCATGAGGGTTCCCAGCCCCACTCTGTGGAGCACCTCTTCCTCAGTGTTTGTCAACAGGGAAGCGAGCTATGGCCATGGGGGCCAATGGGTGACCCAGGGATTGCCATTTCTTGTTTGGAGTGGGATCCAGACACCTTGTGGCGGTGAATGGTGTGCAACTCAAGGCAACCGCAGAGCTCTCTCATCAACGGCGAACTCTCACAGTGGTTACCTCTGTCGTGTGTTTGTAGGTGAGTGGGGGTGCAGGGAATGCATCATCATCACATTTTATTCTTATTTTTGCACATATAATTTAAAATTGTGTAAGAAGCGAGGTTTATTGATTGTACTGTTAAAAAAGAGCTTAAAATTGCACCTTGAATCAAAATTGCCTCTGAATTATATGCCACAGGGAAAGATCAGGTTGAAAAACAAAGAGTCTAGCCCCACCTAGCTGCTCTCTTGGTGTGTGACCAGGCAAGTTACATCTCCATTCTGGGCCTTAGTTTTCCCATCTGTAAAATGGGAGGGTTGGGCCATCTGTGCTAATCAAGGGCACATGAGGATCTGTTGCTCTGTCTGGGCTGCAGTAAGGAATGGGGAAGGAAGAGAGGGAGAAAGAGCAGCATCAGTACCTCTGTAATGCAGGTAGGGCTGCTGGTGGCAGAGGGACAGGTGTATGTCCCTCTATCCTGGGAACTCTCTGGTGAAGTCATGAGGTGGTGCCTGTCACATTGCTGATGCCCAAAGAGCTCCAGGATGCTAGGCCTGGTGCGTGGAGAGGCAGGCATGGGAGTTGGCACACTGACCTTCCCATATCCCGTGCTTGCACTCAGAGAAGCGGTGACACCGGCCAGCCCTAGTTAACACTCTGGCTCGTCATCCCTTTGAGCCCCTCTGTGTTCCGAGCCCCTCTGTGTTCCCACCCCCTCTGCTCTGCTGTCTCTGAACTTCCTGCCCCTGCTTCCATCCCCCACCCTTCTAGATGTCCTCCCTCCTTAAACTCAGCTTTCCTTCTGACTAGATTCATGCCCAGCCCTTTATTCTGGCTGGACCTACAATTGGGGAGAAGGAGGCTCCCCGCTAGTTTCAGCCACATGACACCCACCCTCCTGTTGGGCAGCAGCTGCCGCTCTGAGGTTCTGGGCGCCCCACCGCCGAAGACACAGCCCTGGTTAGTGGGTGAATAGTTCTTTTGGATGCAGCCTCTGTCCCTGGCACACACCTTCCCTGAACTCTGGGTCACTATTGCTTAAGTCACAGCTGGATGCCGGCTTCAGAGCACATTGATTTTTCCCAGGGCTTTAATAATGCTAAGCTTCGGTTTGCCCATTGGCTCTTTTGTAATGTGTCAGCCTCATAAAATGGTCACTTTCGGTTAAAAGATCTTATTACTGCAAAAAGAGATGTTGAATCACACTTTCAAGGTTGCTGGTGAAATGTGATCTGTGAGACTCGTTGGCTCTGTTCCAGGGCACGGAGAAATGGATATTAAGAAGATAAATTAGAAGTCAAAACACAGTTCTATTTTCCCCTGTGTCTTAGGCTGAGTGTCTGTGGTGAATTTTGCAAGAAAAAAAATGAGAACTCCCTCTCCTGATGCTGAGCTCCCTGCCACCTTCAGAAGTCAGACCCCAACCTGGAGAGCCAGTCAGCAGCCCTTCATTTGAGCTGTGACATGGCCAGAATGGTAATCTCCCTGGCAGCGACATGCACCCCTTCCTTCTCTCCTGCAAGCCTCCAAGGTTGGATGCAGCTCTCAGCTCGGGCCTTTCACAGTTCTGTGTAGCTCAGCAAATCCTCCCTGATGGGCTTGCTCTGTGCAGGCCAAGTGGGAGTGGACAAGGGACACGGGAACATGAAAAGGCTCCTGCCCTCAGATCCTAAAGGCTCCCAGTGTTCGGGAGGCAGGCAGAAGTGGTCCGAGCCCCCTGACCTGCTCAGTGTGCCCCTGAGACAGCAGGCACTGAGTTGGCACTCTATGCACATTGTTTCATGGGTCCTAAACTTAGGTACTCGGACCAGTTCCATTTACAGTGAGGAAACAGAGGCTTAGACAGGTTGCAGTGCCCAGGGTCAGTGGTGAAGCTGCGCCGGGAGCCAGGTCTGCCTGACTTACAGTCAGCTGGCCCTTTACCACATGCAGGCACTGCCTCTCCCAGCACCCAAAGAAACCACAGGCCTGGGAGTCACAGCTTCAGTTTGCAACCCCCTTGAAAGCCATCTCCATTTTAATAAGAGAAGAATGTTCTGTGAGTGGATCTCAGAGCAGGTTAGCGTTCTTGAATGAGAGTCCTGTGTCCAGATGTGGGGGACCGGCGGGCATTAAGACAGCACTGTGAGGCTGGGCAGGCATGTTCCACACTTGGCATCCACACAGTGGCTCTGGACATAGGTGAGGCCATGCTCTGATGAGTCCAGTAGCCCCAGTGAATCCAGGTAATGGCAGCGCGTGGGAGGCTGGGGAGGCATCCCAAAGGCCACTGCCTTTTCCTGCATCTCCACTCTAGCTTTCTTCTCCTTTCTCTGCTGTTATTCCCATGCATCCCTCTACTGAATAGAGGTCGGCACCCACAGGGAGATGGGTCCGTGCCACTGCCTTGCTCCTGGTTGGACTGACCTTTCCTGCTGGAGAAATAGCATAGAAAAGAGGAAAGAAGTTATTTTTTTTTCTTCTATTTGCCCGAAACACAATCTTCAGGCTTCTAGAGCTGTTCACATTGGCATAAGTACCCCAAAAACCCACCATTGCAGGATATCACCTCTCCACAAGCATAGCTCCCCAGAACAGAGCACTGTAGCAAACTGGAGTTTGTCATGGGACACAGTCAACTATTTAAGAACCATCTCCAGGTATGGGGCCAAGTCCTTCCCACTCATGGATGGATAGGGTCCTGGGGGCATTTCTAAAGCTCTTAGGGCTGCATCAGTCTGGGAGATGTGGCCAGTGTCCTGGACCTCAGAGCACTTCCCTGGCTAACATTCATTCTGCATTCATTTGTTGATTGGAGAACATCCTACCAGATGCGTGTTGTACACCAGATACTGTTGTCAGCACTGTGGACAAAACAGATGAGCAGTCCTGTCCTGATGGAGCTGCTGCTTTAGCAATGGGAAAGAAAAATCAAAGAAAAACGACATGAGCGAAACACGTAGCATGTCAGATGGCTGTAGGTGCTGTGAAGACAAATAAGGTGAGTGCAGGAAATGGAAACATGGTAACTGGTGGTGCTGGTATTGCTGTGTTCCAGGGCCAGTCAGGAAGGGCTTCCCCGGCGGGTCACATCTCAGCAGAGTCATGGCATGCGGACTTGGTGGAGACATGAGGCTGTCTGCGAGAGGAGGGAGCGGCAATTGCAAAGGCTGTGCATTGAGAACGTTTCAGGCCTCACAGGGGGCCTGGTGTGGTTGGAGTAGATTCAAAGCAGGGGAGAGGGTAGGTGAGGACTTCGCAGCCACCGGAAGGACTTGGGTGTGGAATGAAAAGCTAACAAAGGGTTTGAGCAGAGAGACCGATCTGACTCACGTTTTGAGAGGTGTGTTTGGGTGACAGCGTGGAGGGCAGCAGGGATGTGAATGAGGGCAGAGCAAGGGAGCAGGCTGCACGGTCACAGGGACTGATCCCAGGCAGCAATGACTGAAATCGCCGTTGTGGCCGTGGAAGTGGAGCGAAGGGGTTCCATTCTGCGAAGTTAGCATATAGGACTTGCTGACAGATTAGCCCTCAGTCACGTGAGGAAGCAAGAGGTGGAGGAAGACTTTGGCCTGAGCAAGTGGAAAAATGGAATTGCTATTTAATTCATTATGGGAAGCAGTGGAAGCAACAGGTATGGGGGGAAGAAGAATAGGTGAAGACTGGGTTTGGACACAAGAAGAGACAGATGCCTTCTAGACCTACAATGGAGGCACTGAGTAGGTGTTTGAATTTATAGTCTGAAATTCAGAGGAAAGGCCCAGGGCTGATGTACACACTTGCAAGTCATAGGGTATACATGATATTTAAAACAATGACACTAGGAATAAGTGTAGATGGAAAAGAGATCCAAGCTCTGCTCTCTGGAACTGTCACTCCGACAGCTCGTGCCACGATGCTCAGAAGATGTAGATAATCAGTGAAGGAGGCAGAAGAAATGGCCATTGAGGTAGAAGGACAAACGAGAGATAGGTTCCAGTGTGATGGATGTAGAAAGGTATGGTTCCTTCCATCCTCTGCTTCCCCCATCCCTCTTGCGCCTCTCACTTTGGGCTCCTTCTGTAGAGACAGAAGTCCCCTAAGGCTCACCTTAAAAACTGCATCATAGGGATTCAGAACAGCAGAGTACTGGCCCCAGTGAATGTCCTAAGTGGGTCCCTAGGGTGTTCCATTGGTCTGCTGGCCAAGGAGGAATCAGGACTATGTTTCAGGTGGTAAACAGCCTTCTCAGGTTAACAAAGTTTGCTTAATAATAGTATAAAAAGGTGAAAATCCCTACATTTTCAATTGCAAAGCAAGAACATTTGTGCATCTTTCAATTTTGAGTCTAAATTGAAGGTCTGGTCTTGGCATAAAGAGACTGAATGAAAGCTGGTGATGTTTCTGGGGAGTAGTTAGGAGCCACTTCTTCAGCATCTGTTGGCTACTAGCAACTGAACTGCTTTGGCTCCAATAGAAACATCAAAAGGAAGGGACCATTATTATTTTTTTTTAGCTCCAGGAAGCAGCCTGGTATCTTGGAAAGAACAACAGCCCTTGCTTTATTCAAATTCTATGTCTGCTCCTAGTCATTTGTCTGATCATGGGCCAGTTGCTTAGGAACTCTCTGGTTTTTCATCTATAAAATGAGTATAAGTACTCTATGCTTTCAGAGACTTTATAAGTGTTTATTGTGCACACAGTACCTTGCATATGGGAGGGCTCCCTTGGAGCTGGCTGATTTTATTTGCTTTCATCTTGTGAGAAAGAGATGGAACTTTTGAGGAGGATTAAACAGAATACACTGTGAATATGTGCATGCTCCTCCGTCTAAGACTGCTCTTCTCCCACAATGTCTTCCTTTCTCCATTTCCCTGCACAGGTTGCTTATGTGAGAGTGTATTTACGAGCCCTGTGGAGTGAGACAGTCTGAGGGAAGAGGAAGATTTAGAAGGGGACACATGGTCTGTGTTGAGCCCAGAGTGAGGATAGGTGCCTTGGAGAAGGGAGGCTTCTCTCTGTTTACTACTGACTTGTCCAGAAGTGAAGGAGTAGAATGAAAATCCAGGTAACTTAGAGCTCATTCATTCATTCAACAGAAACTCCTTGGCAGCTATGCTAGAGAATATGATAAAAGATGCTTTCCAATTCACTGTCTGCCATTTCCCTCTTTGCTTCTAAGAACTTGCCCACTTTAGATACGTCATGTAAGTGGAATATGTGGTATTTGTCTTTCTGGGACGGGCTTATTGCTGTTAGCACAGTGTCCTCAAGGTTGATTCATGTTATCCCATGTTGCAGAATTGCCTTTTCTTTTAGAGATCTGCTGAGCATTGTGTCTATATCCTAATACTGTATTACACACATGAAGATCTGCCGCCTGGGTTTCAGGAAAGAATTGCTGCAGGAGGTGATAAAGACTAAGAGTCCTAAAAACTAAGAGTTATTTCCCGGTAGGAGGAGACAGTGAGAGTATCAGAAGGAAGGCAAAGGTAAAGGCTGACACGACAAAAGGTCTGGTGCATTAGTGAGTCTCCAAGTCTTTCTGGGTGTTGTGGGACTGGGGTTGAGTAGAAAAATGTGACTAGAGAAGTGGGCAGGGAAAGACTGAGCCCTTCTGTATAGGACAGATGCACTTTATAGGCCAGGATTTAATTCAGTAGGTGCTGAGAATGTGATGGGCCATGAGGCATAGGAGCCCCAAGGAAGAGGAGATAAGTTATCTTTATCAAAGAAGTAAGGACTCATCTCCCTGTCAGGTTACAGAGGCGCCGCTGAGGGAAGAAACATTTTACCAGCTCTGAAGTTTCTGTCTGGGTGAAAGAGAAGGACTGGCCTGGCTTTCCCATCTACTCCAGTCTCTTGAAGTCACACTGGCCCCTCTTACTGGCCAGTTTGTATTTCATTCCAGCACAGTGCAGGGGAAACAACGTGGAGTTTGGAATCCAGCGGACTGGGTCTGAATCTCACCATGAACCCTGGCTAACCATGTAGGTTCATAGATCACTGACCTGCTTAACTCCATTTCCTCAAATGTAGACTGGGCATTATGATTCCTAACCCACGAGACATTGGAGGATGTACTGTAAGGTGTGATTGAAAAATATGATGCATGATTGAATTTTTTAAAAATTGATCACAGTAGAAGACGTATTGCCCCTTAAAATACTCCCCTTCACTTCAAACACACTCATCTCATTGTTCTTGCCACTTTCTGAAGAGAAGTTCTGGAACTTCTCTTTCCTGAACGTCTTTAGTTGTGCTGTCAGGACTGCCTCAGTGTCCTGAATCAATTCAAAATCTTTACCTTGCATGGTCATTTTGACTTTGGGGAAGAGCCAAAACTTGCATGGTGCCAGATGTGGTGAATACGGTGGATGAAGACACACTAGTGTCTTTTTTTTTTGTACCAGGGATGGAACTCAGGACCTTGCGCTTACAAGGCAGGCGTGGTGCCACTGAGCCAAATCCCTGGCCCCACACTAGTGTCTTTTTACAAGCTTGCTTTTCTGTTGGATGGCAGTTGACAACAGCATTTCCTGTATTTTTGATCACATCTCCCACAGACCCTCACGAAAGAGGACTTCCAGAACTGCTTCTGAAAGAGGTGAGAATGATCAAATAAGTGTGTTCAGAGCAAGAGGGAATATTTTGTGGGGGATTAGTGGCAATGTGTCTTCTACTGTGATAATTATTTTAAAATGTAAACATTCATGGTATTTTTCAACCACCCCTGTATATAGTGCCTCTGAGAGAATTCAAATTAGAAGATGGTACCCACTCCTCCAGACTCTTTGCTGTCACCTTCCATCCTCAGACATGAATGGTGCCCTGAGGTGATGTGGGACACACATTATCCTTTGCATAAATGAGAGCTGCTACTATCATAATCATTATCATCACCTTGATGGCAAGTGGCCCCATCGTGACCTTTTGTGGGTTGGGTGGACCAGTATGAGCCTGATTAATTCAGATTTCATTATAGGAGAGCAATCAGAGCTGAGCAGCTAATATGTTGTTGTGGCAAGCGGTGCAGGTGTGCTGGGAGCCACGTCTTCTTATTAGAGCCTCTTTGTCACCTGGTGTCAGAAGCTGAAGGTCATCAAAATGTGGGCCACCTCTAAATCACTGTGCCGCCAACATAACTCCTACCACCGAGCAGACTGTCTTCAGCCACTGGAGCCCAAAATAGAACCTAATGGATTTAGGAAGCAATCAATGCTGTCAGTGCTTCTGAAGACATTTGTGGGTTGTAGCCTATAAAATATTAATTCTTTCTATTTGTCTTTAAGAATATATTTTATGTGTTAATGCATTATTGAAAGATGCTTTAATGTTAAGTGACTTTTTAAGACCCAAGATTCAAACAGCTAAGTTTATTTTTCTTTAGGATATTAATGTAAAATATAAAGACAAAAGCAGATCCCACTGACCGTACCAGTAGCCATGCATTGACAAGCAGGAAATCAAACTGTAAAATTCAAGTTGTTTTATTCATGTTTTGATGGGCAAATAAATAACTTATGTATAGCATTTCCCATCTAATGAAATGTTTTACTGTTGGATTTATTGGGCACATTTATGAAATCACAACTGTGCAGCTCTGCTTTATTTGGCTTTAATGACATGAAGGCCAGGGAGGACTGTGGATCTTCAGTGTCCAGAGTGAAGTGTGGACGGAGGAGGTATCGCAAATCAAAGGGTAATCGGGAAGACACACAGAAAATCGTTGAAGACTGACTCAGAATTCATCTTCTACTCAGGGACCACTGTGTATACATTTGTCTCCTTCCATGCATGAACACTGTATACTGGTACAAAAGTACACAGTATATTTCTTGTTTTATTTCACAGAAAATGAAGTTCTACAAGGCATGATTTACTGCACTTTTAGGGGCCACAAACCACTTAAATTTCCTGTGACTGTGGTGCCACACTGAAGAAGCATGTCCACATGCACACGAAGTTCTTCCTGTGGTTTCTGAGGGTCCTTTCCTCCCTGTGTGAGACAGCTGGGCTCCGGTCTAGTCCGGTGGTCTTGCTTTTCATCCAAGATTCTGAGGTTTAAAGGAGTGATGACCCTGCCAGTGTCACTCAGTTCCTGATACCTCATCCCAATACCCCCTCTCTACACAGTAAGCAGGTGCCAGCAAGGTGGCCAGCAGTGTGGGCTCCTGAGCTCAAATCCAGATTTGCTACTCACTGGCCTTGAGCAACTTACTTAGCTTTGTGTGCCAAAATGTCTTTGTGTATTTCCTTCACTGTCTGCTTCTTTTTCCCCCTCATTGCACTCATAATGTAATTCATAAAACATTTAAATATTCTGGCTGTTCTTTGTTGTTTGTTTTTTGTTTTTAGCTTATTTGAGGGTGAATAACTACTGCTTTATTCTCAGTGTCCAGAACAGCTCCTGGCACACGGTAAGCAACCCATAGACAGTTACTAGATAGCTGTAGTGTGGTCTGCCATGGGCACCCATGTGATATAGCAGCTTGCTGCAAGCATCATTCACTCTAGTCGGGTCCATCTCTCACACAGTGCCTGCCACACTGGATGTCCTCAGCAAGCACTTGCTAATTGAATGCATGAGAACATATATGATGCAGTTCAGAGGAGGAATAAACAGAGGGAGCATTGAGAGAAGAGAACAGTAGAGGACAAAAGAATATTACTTAAGATCCTACACTTGTCCTTCCTTCATTTCTTACTGTGTCAGTCAGCTTACCCATTTCTGGGACACAATACTCAATACCCACGATGGAAAGGAGGACAGGTTTAATTTAACTTACAGTTTTAGGGGGATTCAGTCCATGGTCATCTGACTCTAAGGCAGGAACATCATGGTGGAAGCATGTGGCAGAGCAAAGCTGCTTAGCTCATGGTGGCCAGAAAGAAGAGCAGAGCACAGTGCCAGAGAGGAAGGGACAAGGGACCAGATATAGACCTGAGGCCATGCTCCATGACTCCCCAGACACACCCAGAAGTGTGCTCCACCAGTCACTCCAAGGCACTCCGCTAATAGTCGAGCTTAATTGACACAGTAAAGCGATGGGATGGTGGTGGTGAAGAGCCCAGACTGCAGGGATGGGGTAAGCTCACAGCTGCTCCTGCTGTGAATTCGGTGCAGTTTGTCTCACCTCTTCACGCTTCTGTTTTCACATCCAAAATATGGGGTTATATTAGCACCCACCTTATAGAGTGTTGAAGGGATGATGAATTAATTTTTTCAAAATGCTTAGAACACTGGCAGGCAAATAGTAAGTGCTCAGTGGATATCAGTGATAATGAGCATTTATTTCCTAAGTCAGCAAACATTTATGGCATATTTCCTATGTGCCAGGCCCTTGCTGGGTGCTTAAATAGCACACACTTCCTGAGTGGAATTTAGAATCTCCCAAGGGAGGTAGCGATGCATAACAACAATTACACTTTGGTGCAATAAGAGGAGGTGGGCAAGGGGCCTAGAAGGGCACCCTTACCAGGCCTGGTAAGGTGGGAGGACACATGGAATTTCCTAGAGAAGGGGCCCTGAAGCAAAGCTAGGTTAGCCTAGAGAGAGAAATGGGAGGAAGAGCATGCCATGTCAAAGTAACAATATATGGAACACGGCAGCACACTATTTGCGGAACAGCAAACAGAACAGGATGCTCTTCATTCAATTAATAAATTCTGTCCGGATTCACCGAGACCAACAGTGAGGTGGTAGGCACTACTCTGTGCATGGCAGATAATGTGCCAGGTCCCTGGTGTTATCGTGAAGCTTCCATTGTAGGCAAGAAGACAGCCAATAACGGATGTGGGTACCATGCTCTCGGGTGGGAGAGGGAGTGTGTGGCTACAGGTGGGGGTGTGGCTTTAGATGGGGTGGTCGGAGGAGGCCTCGGTGATCCTTGTGAAGAGCCTGGTGGAAGCAAGGACTCTGTGTCATCTGTGTGGCTTTGTAAGGAAACACTGGTTCTCACCATAGAACAACAGTCATGGCCAAAGGCTATGAGGGGGAAGCAGGCTGGGCCTGTTTTAGAACCGTGAGCATAGGATGGAGGACAGAGAGGTGGGGGACCTGACTATCCAGAGCTTTGGCATAAGCTCTGCTGAGCCATTGGGTCTCCTCCATGAGGCTGGGTTGGACACTGCAGCTATGGTGGGATTGCAGTCATGAGCCAGCTGGTCACCTTGTGTTTGACAAGGATGATACTTAGGTGGAGAGTTTATCAGAGGAAAGAGGGCAGAGCAAGGAGCACTTGGGCCACCCAAGTGAGAGAGGAGGAGTTTGGCAGGGGAGCAAAGCTGATTGCACACACACGCTTTTCTCCTTAATGGTTGGCGGTATCCCTGGGCCTTACCAGTGTCTCAGTCGGGCTGAGCATCACCTCCTGAATGGAGCTGTGGGAGGAAAGATCAGACTTCATTTGTCTAAGCCCATGAGACCAAGAGCTTTCTGTGGAGGCTTCTGTAGATACAACTTCTGCAGCTCCAAGCCCAGGTTCAGAGCAGTGAGACTTTTTTTTTTTATGTTGTAGGCTGCATTGCAAATCAGATTATTTTTTAAAAATTAATGGCATCTGTCATTTAAGCAAATTTAAAGTGTGCCTCAGTCTCTGCTCTTGGAAAACACTAACTCTTAATTTTTATGCTAAATCAAGTGATCACAACCCAAGAGCTCAGCAATTTTGCACTTTAAACATTTACTCCTTGATTTATTTCCTTTCAGTGAATTCATGATTAAATTTTAAACCCACACTCCTATTCAGCAGGGAATCACAGAATGGAGGGTAAAATGGCTTTTTTCTTCCTTCTTTAAAGTTTTAATTTGGAAGTGCTGTCTGTCTGGTCTTTGAAACTCCACTGCGGAACTTCTGGGCTGCCTTCCCTCCCCACTGTGTTCCCGGACCTGGAGTACTGGCCACACAAAGTAGTGGATGAAAACTGTGGAACAAGGACAGAGACAAAGGTGGCTGACTTGTCCATCACAATTATTTTGTCCTTTGTCCCCAGAAGCCTGTCCTAGAAAAGCCCAGAATCCTGATGCTGCTGAATAGTTGTGAGTAAAAGAAACACTCACTGACAAGTTCGCTGAAGGCTGCTGGTCTTGGGCCCTGAGATCCCCTAAACAAATAGAGAAGCAGATGTCTGGGAGGTGCCTGCCAGGACACTGACAATTTTTCACCCAGATTCTGACATTGGATGGATTCTCTCTGCTTCTCCTCTCCCACCTGGGTCTCCTGCCTCCCCTTCCAGTGACAAATGATCCCTCTCCTTTCTGTTCTGGTCGCTTCTTTTTTTGGCTGAGTTTGTTTTGCTGTCAGGGCTGCACTTATTTCTCCATATGTGCGGTAGGGAAAAGGTTTGTCTGTCAAAAGACTTGTTTAGCCTGCAAATCCTGCCCTGTGCCTAGAAAACCACCCTGGGCCCCCTGCACACCTACACAATGCTTGGAAACCCCACACTTTGAAGACAGTGAAGAGCCATGCTTGGGATTCAGGCAGGCTGAGGTGGAAAGCCTGTTCTGGCAGTTTCTAGCTGTGGCACCAGATGAGTTATTGAATCTTTCCAGGTCTTAGTCCTCTCGTCTGTACAGTGCCTGGCATGGAGCTGGGGCACTGGGAACAGTGACCATTCTCTTTTCCCTACTTTGATTTGACCTCTTAGTGTAGCCATTGCGTTGCCAAGAAAAGCCCTCTGAAGATGGCAGTGTCCTCTAGAAGGGATCCCATAAGACATTATCATCACGCACAATTCCCCCGGTGTGGGTTGCTCATTAGCTAAGACAAGGCCATTGAGTCGGAGTAGCAGAACCACAGTGTGGAGGCAGGGTATGCAATTTGATGCTGGATATGGAGAAACAGATGGGAGGAATGAGCTGCCTGTGCTTGCTGCGGTAGAGGGAAGTGGAAGACACTGTGCCAAGCTTGCTTTGGACACAGCCTGGCCTGGGCCCTGTCCCCTGCCTCCAGTCATGGCCAGGGGGGGCTCAGGCCACCTGGTAGCCTGTGAGCTTGCAGGTGCACACACTTGGGACTTATGCTGGCTTTGAACCTGAGCAAGGCCACCCACACAAGGCAGGTGGCTGGGACAGATTACTCTGTTGTGCAGGTCCTTGGTTTCCTCACCTGTTAAATGAAGGTTTTACCAATTAGCAGGTGGGGAGAGTAAATTATAGGAAGAGGGATGCCCCTTGAGGAGTGGCGAGGTGCTGACAAACTACAGAGGGGAATATTTTCCAGAAAAGGAAAAAGGGAGGCAGAGACACCAGGAGACTTGCAGAAAGCCACAGCCCACATGGAAGCAGGGCCACACTCTCTCTCTGGGCTGGCTGTGCTCAGACACTTCCTGATACTTTCAGGTCTCCCCTGGGTTCATTCATTCTCTCCAAGTCTCCTCCACCATCTTCTTACCCTGACTTCATTTTCCCAGTTATCTCAGCTTATTGATCTCTTAGAAGCTCCACTGTCCCCATTTTCTTACACAGGAGCCAGGCCACCTGCCCTACCTCCCTGCAGCCAGGAGCCCCTTCTCTGTTCCAGGCCCTTACAACCCACTCTGGAAGTAGCAGCATATACAGTATTCATGATTAAGACGTTTCCTTGGAATCACCTTCTTTCCTGCTGCTCATGATTCTCTGGCACCTTCTCTTCCTGGCCCCAAACTTCTGGAGCACATGCCATGTTCCATACCCACCTCTCCTCCCTTTTGGGGCAACATCCAAACTCCTTACCAGGGGCTTTGTTTCTGAGGTACAGTTTTTAACTTCATTAACTCACTTAATCTCTGTCTCTTATGCCAGATGGAGGCTCATTTGGATGAAGGCAGGGGAGGAGTTGGGGGTCCCAACCCTACTTGGCAGGGGGCGAGTGTGACCTCTTAGGACTGCTGCTTCCTGGCGGCATCAAGGTTCTTTCTCTACAGATCTATTCACTCATGGTAGAAGTGTTTTTTAGAGTCTACACTGTCCCAGGCAGGCCGTGGGATTCCGTGAATACCACCAACAAGGCAGAGCCTGGCTCAGTGGTATAACAATCCAGCGACAGGCAAGGAGGGCCCAGCAATCCAAGTGAACAGGGCTGTTCCAGGAGCAGCACCAGATCCCCAGAGGACGCTGTTTGGGGAAGGAAGACTTCCAAGAGGAAGGATGGCTGGGAGTGAGTCAGTCCCTGAAGGTGGAGAGGGCAGCAAAGGCCTTCGGGGGTAGTCAGGGCATGGACTAGACTGGAGGCACAGTGGGGAGGAGTGCAGAGGTGCAGACGGGTTCCAGAACATGGAAGGGTTTCTGAGTGTGCTGAGGAGTTTGACTTTCTTCTGTGCTAATGGGAGCTGCACTTTGCAGAGATACCCTGGCTGTTGCCTGGAGGATACAGCCTGCTGCAGAAGCGTTGGAACTTGTGCCCTTTGGAGAGCATTCCTCTGGCCCCTTGTCCCCAGTGCACTCCCCCAGATTGCTACTTTCAAAGGGAGTCCAGCCTTCCTTCCCTTCTGCAGGCTGCATTTTGTGTGTCCCGGGGCTTTGTCCAATCAGTGCCGTCTGGCTTAGTGCCGCTCCGCACTCCGGCTGGGGCATGATAATGCACGTTGTCCTTTGTTTCATTGTTCAAATATGTGTCTGTGATGTGGTTGGGACTGATAAGTAAAGAAAATTGTGTAGCTTAACAGCAGACATTTCATGACCTCAGGAGTCCCCCAAGATGCGCGCTCCCAGCAAATTGTCGGGAAGCCCATTTATCACTGCTGACCTGGGACTCTGTGCACATTTCCCTATGAAAACAGCCCGGTGCCGTCAGTTCCCATCTGCCCCGATGCCACCATAATGAAGCAAGCTTTAACTAACCCTGGTACCCACTGCGCCGCCCCGGCACAAATGGCTTTCGAGATGCAGACACCTGCATGTGGGATCCCTCCCGCTCCTGATGGCGGATTCGGGTGGAAATCCAATACACCCTTTATTTATTTTTGGCTTGGGTAATTGGATAGCATTAATTATTTATATTTCACGTTGCAAGTGGGCAGGGAAAGGGCAGGAAGAAGAGATCGGGAGGGGGTGTGCTCACCAATTGAGGCCACAGCAAGCAGCTGAAATATTCTGAACCCTGATTATGTTCAGGGGACTGTGAGCTGTCACTCCACATAGTTCTTTGGCCAGAAATATTTTATGTGGTTTCTCATAAAGGGTTTTGTGTCTCCATCAAGGTAAAGTAACAGTTTTGCCACTGTCTGGGACACCCTTAGCAGTTTGGTTCCTGTTGCCCTAAAACTCATTGCCCTCTATCCTTTGACTTCAGCAATAAGATCAGATGGCAGGCCTTTCCTGGTCACTTCCTAAGTGCCAAGCACTGTGCTGGGACAGCAAACATTGCTCTCCTTTGAGCCTCACAGCAACCCCATGAATTATCTGTTCGATTATTATACTTAGGCTACAGAGGAGAAACTGAGGGTCAAGAAAATTGAGTATCTCGCCTAAGGCCACTGCTAGTGAATGGCAGAGCCAGGAAGTGAACCCAGGCGTGGTGACTCAGATTCTACAGCCTCTTTTCTGAGGATGTGAATACCCCAAACTGAAGACAAGCACCCCTGAAACTCAGGGGTCCCACTAGAGTTTTCAACTGTCTGGCAGGATCTGGTCGGGAATGCGGATAGAGTGCCCTCTTTTATGCTTGTCTTTCTTTATGTGTTGTGAAGCTAAAGGTTACTCTGTTAATTAAATGCGGGGAGAAAGGGGGCTGTTGGAGGATCAGTGGCAAAGTGACTCCAATTAAACCCGTAATGAGTATATTAAGCCATGTAAATCACACGCCTTTTTTCCTCCTTTGGGAACATCAGCTTCCCTTGGTGAGCAAATCATCAGCCCAGCTACGTTTGCCTGGCCTTTGGGAAGTGAGAAAGCCTTGGGTTTATTCTGTAAATGCAGAAACTGAATGGGGCTTGAGGGTTGAAAAAAAAGAAAGAAAGAAAGGAATCCCCTCCTCAATCAGTGGTGCTTTACTAAACATGACTTCCAGATTTAACAAAGCATGGAGACCAACTGAGGCTTTGCCTTTCCTGATCGTTCATTAACAGAGCTAAGTTTCTCTTTGAACCTTCTCTTCACTCCCTGCTGCTCCCTAAGCTCTCAGCCTGGTGCTTGGCTGGGGGTGGAGTTGGATGCCGTCCCTCCCCTTCTTCTGGCACATGGGTTGGAATGGCCCTTGGCTGCCTGGTCAGCTGTTGGGAGGGTTCACAGGGGAAGGAGTGATTTGGTGCTAGGTTGTCCACCTTTTAAAATGGAATAGTGGAGGCCATGGAATGGCCCAACTCCAAGACTCCCTGGTCTGGCTTGTCCTTCCCTCATTCATTCCCTCAGCAAATATCATATCCAGAGCTCCTAGGATGCCCCAGGCTCCACGCCCAGGGTTGACCTGCATTATTCAACTAAGTTCTCTCCAAAACCCTTGAAGTGGACTTTATTACCTTGGCTCATGTTTAAGAATCAAGAAGCTGAGACTCAGAGGGAGTTGTTCCTTACTAAACATCACACACAGTATAGCCTGCAGAGGTGAGATTTGGACCCAGGTCTAGTTGACTCCACGGTTGGGAGTTTTACCTGAACCAGAGATGAAAAGAAGTGACCGAGTGTTCTGGGCTGGACTAGAGGCTCAGGATGTAGAAGGGAGTGTTGGGCGGCCTGGCACCAGACTAGAAGCTGAGGGCTTCTCTGAGAAGCATCCCTGATCTGCCTGCCATACACAGGGGAGAGGGGACCCAGAGAGGGGCCTCCAGTGTCCAGAGCATCTCCTACCCCAGCATCTCTGTGGAGCTACTTCTCTACCCCACTCAGTTCCTGCCTTGGTTTAGGGGATGCAGACATCAGGGGGACCTCGCCAGGAGCTAGAAAACAGGTTGGGGCAGCCATGGCTACATATAAAGGAGCCAACTTCGCAACTCCTCCACCTTCTCCTCTGGGCCCTTTACTCCTCTTTATCTTCTCTCCCATCTGGATTCTCATTCCGATTTCTCTCCTCGTTTCCAGCTAAGCCCTACCTGATTATACATTCAACACACTCTTGGTGGTCAGTGTGCCAGGCACCATTCTAAACATTTAAAATACTAATACACTTGCTCTCTACTCCAGCCCTACCAAGGAGGTGCTATTATCATCATCTTACAAATAAGGAAACTGAGGCATGAGAGGTTAACCAATGTATTCAAGGACCTACAGTTAGTGTGGGAGTTGAATTCAGGGAATATGGCTCCAGCATCTGTACTCCTGGCCACTGCCCTGTGCCGATGCTTCTGAGGACTCCAGATGGGGATTTTCATTTCTTGTTTTTGTTAAGCATTAATGAAAGCAAAGAGGTGGGGTGATAGGTCATAGGGCTGGTGTTTTCAGGCAGGGGTCTCAGACTTCATGATGGGGCTAGTCTCCCAGATTCCCTGACATAAGAAGGGCCCTTTCTTTAAATTCATTCATTAAACATGTTCTCCAGCACTTAGTATATACCAGGCGCTTTGCTGGGATTGAGGGAACCACTTAGGAATGTCACAACAGAGTGTGAGGGACAGAGAAAAGCATAGTGTGTGGTAAGAGTTGGGGGCAAGTCAGTGGGGCTTTGTAGGAAAATAAAGCAGCAGGCTTTGGTCCCACACTTAGCCGGGTACATTCTGGCTCCATGGCATACCAGCTGGGCTTCAGTTTCCTCATCTAGGAAGAAGGAATAATATCATATTGATATTTCATTCTCAATTCTCTCTGAAATGGAGTGCATTTTCCAGTGAATGAGAATAGAAATGGTACTGCTACCATTAGAGATGAGCAATGGTGGAACGTTCTGATTTTCCAAGGACTCAGACAGATGAGGTGGAGGACCAGAGCTGTAGAGAAGAGTTGGTAACAACAAAGGGTAAGAAGACCTGGAGCCTCAGCACTGGCAAACTCTATTCAGGATTTTATCTCAGGCAGCCAGAAGTGGCCCAGTGGCTGATCAGCAGTTCTCTCTATATAATTGAAGCAAATGTTACCTATCCAAGAAGGCCTAGCTGTCCTCTTTGTTACCCATGATATTCAGAATGGTGACTCACTGTTTTGTTGAAAGTTATTGGTCTTTTGCCCCCAATTGCTATTTAGAAATACAGGACCTTTGCCATTGAGCAGCTGCCCTTTGTTACCTGACTGCCTCTGTCTACTCCTCCAGACCATGTGTAGCTCTGCATAGCACGTTGTCCCTACACCCTGGTTCTAGTACTATAATTGTCAGATTACATGAGTAACCTAGGAAAGCACACAGTCTTGTTCCAGAGCCTTGTATCCAAGGATTAACAATCGAAATTAAGATTAAAAAGTAATTAAGTTCAAATTTACAAGTAATGAAATCCTATTATTGGTACTTCCCAGAGACATTAAAGATAATCTGCTCATGAGTATCTAAAACAATCTCTGGTGAAAAGGGCCTTTTCCGTCCCCTCCAATTTTCTTGCATCCATAGCTTCTCTCCATCCCCGTCTACCACGACCCCAAATCTCATTACATCCAATGAGTAGGGGTTCCTTGCCCCTTCAATATATGCATGGATTTTTGTCTCTCTCCCAGCAAGTGAGAATCTTTTCTCTTTAAGAGAGGGCGGGGAGGAGACCAAGAAAGCCAATGTGGATGGTGGATGTAAAGTGCTCACTGAAATACCAGTCAACAAGTTTTTGTCCTGTTGTTCACCCTCATCCGCACTCTCAATGGTGAGACTCTGTAGGGTGAGCCAGGACTGAGAGGTTCATCTTTGTAGCCAGTGTTTCCAGAGCAATGGAGGAAGAAGGGCAGACAGGTGTAAATATTTGTTTGTTTGTTTGTTTGTTTTGAGCCCCTATTCTCAAGGCTGTGTTTGGGCTCCATGATCAGTACTCTTGATCAGGAAGGGAATCACAGACATGTGCACAGGGCAACCTGATATCAAATCCCCCTTCTGCTAGTCTGAAATATGGGGAAACCCACATTGGTGGTGTGGGCAACATTGGCGCTCAGTTAGATGGGAAGGGCTCTGTCCTGGCTCCCTTCTCTGTGCCTCCCACTGGCTGCCGCTCAGTTCTTGCACATGGCATGCTGTGCCACTCACTGGGCTCCTGCAGACCCACGTTGCATGGTCCTACCCTGCAGCTTCTGATGCATTAAGGCTGGGTGCGGCCTGAGAGTCTGCATTTTAATAACTTCCCAGTGAGGCTGCTGCTCCAAGGACTACATTCTGAAAATGTTCATACTACCTTGGAACTAATTTAGCTCTGGAAACAACTGAAACCGCTAGATGGGAGTGCAAAGTGCCTCCCTGGTTTGCCGAGTGTGTTCTCTACCCACATGCTATTGAGAGAATTCCCGTTCCCTTCTCACATGGATTTAGGGCCTTTTTCCCTCCGTGCAAGACTCTAGAGACAGAGAGTCCAGGTTTCTCTCTGTGGCTGGAGTCCCTTTCTTCTGCCTCTCTTCCAGATTCTTCCTTCTCACTGGGGTCCATTTAGTATTTATTGAGAGGCTCTTGGCTTACCCTCAAGGTGCTCTGAGAATGTAGGGAGAGATGGTGGCTGGCAGGCCTGTAGAAACTCTTTTCTTCTGTCTGGTGACAAGAAGACCACAAATGGGCTTACTGGAGAGCATGGCCTTGCTTGGATCCACCCTGCATGGGGTTTCTTCCTTGTGTGAAGCATCCTCACACCCGGGGTCTCATTGTATGGGCAGAAAAGGAAGCTATTAGGGTTCTGCTTGCAAAGATGAAGAAATTGAGGCACAGCCAAATGAAGTCATCTGCCCAAGGTCACATAGCTGGTGGCTCTTTCCTGAGCTTAGAAAAAACCCCAAATGTCTGTTCTAAGGCCATTGGCTTTCTGGCATGAGGTTCAGTGCAGACAGTCAGGCAAGTGGCAGACCACATAACCAGGCTCTCAGTCCATCGGTGTTCATTGCAGACTTTCTGTCTGGAGGGCTGCAGGTTAGGGCTGAGGATGAGCAGGGAATAGAGTGTGCAGAGGGTCTTTTTCAGGAAGCCTACAATCTAGACACTGAGAAGAGCAAGCAGACACCGAGGGGAGCATTAGCAATGAGAAGAGTGTAACCAGAGGGGAATGTGCAGCTGCTACAGGGCTGTCGTCATAGGATTTCCTCTGGTTTTACACTCAGATGAGGGGTCACTGAAGAAGTGTGGCCTGGAGAAAAAGGCTACAGGAAGAATAGGTGGTGATGAGGTAGGAAAGGATCTTACAGAAAGCCTTGCAAATAAGTCATTGAAAGGAGTTGGGAACTTTCTGAGGGTCATTTAAAGGTGTTGGAGGGTTTGTGGTGGAGAGGTGTTGTGACCACATTTGCAGCTGCCGTGTTAAGAGCATATTCTGGGAGTCCAAACAGGACACTAGTGAGCAGGCCTCAGATAGTGGCAGTAAGGAGTGACGGCCAGGGATGGATTCCAGAAACAGATGGTTTGTGGGACTTGGTGGTTAATGATGTTTGGGGGGCCAGGGAGAGAGACGAGGCAAGAGTAACACCCAGGTCCTGGGTGGGTCCACTATTAATAGGAGCTCAAAAATGTTGATGGACCTGAAGTCCTTCGATGGCCTTGAATCTGGGAGCTAAGCCCTGGTGGGTTGAGAATCAGAAGCGCTGAGGGACTGTCTGTGTTGGAGGCTGGGCGACTTTTATGTCTCTTACTGCTCCGGTCTGTAAGTGGCCCGTCTTCTCTGAACTATTTTTTGCTTACTGTGTTGTTGAAATGCTATGTTTGGCAACCATTTGATCTTTTGCAAACATGAACTTTCTTGCTACCTTTAGAGCAGAGGAACTACGGTGAGCCTCATCAAAACTTTGCAAAAAGCCATCTTGAGCCAATTAGAAGACCGGAATACATGTTGGCTGTGGAGAGATCACATGCATACTATTCTCCTGGGAATGTGGGCAGACCTTATTTCCCAGATGTGCTCACCTGTCAGGACTGCTGAGAAAGGAGATGGCATGAGGAAGGGACCATGGCACGAAGAGCTCCAAGACTTGCTGCTTGATCTAAATAGAGGCAGTGGGCAATGACAAAAACACACATTCCAAGTTCTTTTTTTTTAGAATTCTCAGGGATTAATAGTTCATTCACTCATCAAATATATCTTTGCAACACTTTGCACCAGATTTAATAATAAATGATTTGGGAATTGCCGAGAGGTAAGGCTGTCTAGAAACTGAAAATGTAAAGAGGTGTTATAGTATGAGACATTTGCTTAGATTGAGATCTTCTTGAAAGCAGGAAGTGTTTCTGATTCATTTCTGCAACCCCCAGAACTAGTATGGCATTGGCAGAAAAGATGCTCTGTAAATGCCTGCTGAATGACAGGATGGACAGATGATTCGATGGATGGACAGCCAGATGGCTCAGGGATTGGATGCACCGGTAAATGAATGATGGATAGTCCAGTTACAGGGAATCCCAAATAATAAAATATGTCTGCAAAGTATATTTTGTCATGATCAAGCTGATAACCTCTATTTCCTCCTAGTCTCTTACAGTCTCTGAAGTTCCCAGTAGTGACATCTTCACGAAGACTGTTTCATTTGATGTCTGAGTTGCCACATGAGCTTGGCTGATTCCTCTTACATAGGATGGGACAAAGCTCTTTCATTTATTGCGTACTTGGTGAGTGAACCACACTCACATTTAGAAACAAATCAGTCTGCCACATTTGTACTGGAAGGAGCAGCAGAGGTCATCAAGTTTGAGAGCTTCTTAGAAATGTGGAGTAAGCAAATCAAAAGACGATGGTAGAAACTCAGCAAAAGAACACTGGACTGAAGTCAGAAGAGAAGCCTGAACTTTGTCTCAGTTACTTATTTGGAAAGTTATACAAACTCTTGACATAATCCCCTCCTTGACTGCTTTGATCAGCGAGAGTGTAAGCAGGGGTTAGTGAAGGCCGGTGGCCTTCTGACATGGAGTGAGTAGCAGGGGAGCCGGCGTGAAGGTTGTGCCTGCAGAGTCAGGGTCCAGCCACTGTCCACCCCCTCTCATCGATTTCTTGAGAAGTAACATAAACCTATGGGCTGTCGCACAGTTTGCACAAAACCAAAATGTGGGCAATTTATACACACACCAGAATGGCTGAGATTAAAAAGGTAAAAATAGGCCAGGTGTTGGCAAGGATATAGAGAAACTAAAACTCTTTCTCAGAGCTGGCAGAACTAGAGATTGATGTAGTCACCTTGGGAAACTGTCCATATTCATTGAACCGCAACATGTGACTGTCCTAGTGTGTATACCCTAGAGAAATGAAAGCAAAGGTCAGGGGCTAGGATGTCCATAGCAATATTATTCTTCGTGGTGGCCCCAACTGAGTACTACCCAATACTCATTATGAGTAGGATAAATACATGGTAGTATACTTATACAATGGCCAGTGAAAATGAGCTAACTGTAGTTCCACATGACAAGATGGGTGAATCATGTGGATATAGTGTAGAACAAAAGAAGCCAGATACTAGACTGGATAGCACCCATCTCTGATATTAGGGATTAGGACAGGAGTGTAACTCAAAGGAAGCATGAGAGGACTTCTAGGATGAAGTTGGTATCTTGTTTCTTGATCTGGGTGCTGATTATGGGTGTGATTTGAAACACCATCAAGCTGTACACATTTAGGATTTGTACATTTTTCTGTGTTGTGCTAAGCTTTGATTAAAAGCTAGGCTAACAAAGAGAACCAAATACAACTCAGGGGTGAGCTCCACTGTGAGGGGCAGGGTGCGCTATCCCGAGGATGCCCCTGCCCCTGAAAGCCTAGCCAGCTGCTCTCTCCAGCCTTACGCATTGGGAAGGTGGGCCTTGGGTCCCATGCTGTGGCTGTGGCGGAAGAGGTCACACCCGGCGGTGGGGGGGGCGGCTTGCTGCTCTTGTGCTCCACCTCCTTATGCCTGCGAGTCTCCTGCTTTGGATACACCAGCTCTCTCTGGCTGCTGCTCCTTTGGAAGCCATCTTCCCTGGACTCGCATCTGCTGCAATCAGGCGCTGGTCCACAGCTGCTTCCATCCCAGCCCCATGTCCATCGTGGGGGCCCGGAGCACACGGGACATGGAGATGGCATGTGTCCAAGGTACAGGCACCTCCATGCGGAGGGAGGGGCAAAGACTCATAGACCTTTCCCCCACCCGGGTTTGCAGGCCTCTGGTAGGGTGCTGGTAGGTGTCACTTGGATGAACAGCTTGTAATAATTGCTATCAATGTACAGTGGTACCTCGGTTCACGAATGCTTTCATTTGCAAACAATTTGGTTCGAAAACAGAGGCGTTAGGCAAAATTTTGTTTTTGTTTGCAAACTTTGCATCCGGTGACAAACACAGTTATGGCCATCTTACCCACACAAACACAAACGTGGCCATCTTGTCCGTATTGTAGAACAAATTAAATTTGTGAACGAGGTACCAGTGTGTCTTGTTACATATTCGGAAAGAATATAATCCCTACATTAAACCCACGACTTCACATTTTTATTGTTTACAACAATGTTACAGTTTTCAAAAATGAGTTGGTTTCAGTTTGATTTAAGTATTTGTAGGTGTTCTATGAGGATATAGCAGAAACCATGGAGGTAGACGTTTGGGAAACTGAGGCCAGAAATGGAAGGCGCAACGACATAATGCTCTTAATTCCTACACCTATCCCTTACTTCAGAACCCCGAGGTATCACAGGAGAGAGGTTTCCTTAAGAGACAGGTCTGCCTAGAATGGGAGGTTAAGGTATGACCACCAGCCCTGGTTCCAGATGAAGGATCGGGGACCCTGGCAGTGATGCGAATGTGGGGCTTCAAGCTAGACTGGCCTGGGGTCCCAACCTGACTCCCCATTTTCTTGCTGTGTGACATTAAATAAGTCACTTAATCTCTCTGAACTTTAGGTTTCTTACCTATAATGAAACCCTTTTACCTGAACCACAGGTGGTTATGAGCCCAAAAGGAGGTGATCAAGCCCCAGAGTTAGGCCATCTCCTTCCCTGGAGAGGGAAGGGGACTCACAAAGGGCCTCATACAGAGGCAGAGCCAGCCCTGGAACCCAGGGCTCTCTGTTCTCACGTCCATGTCCTTTGCTCTGAGGAACCATTCTTCTTCAGCCTGGTTCTGTGAGTCTTTCTTCCAGGGACACAGCGCTGGCTGGGAGAACTTTCCCCCAGCACCATGGTTTGCCCTGGTCTCTGCTGGGCTGCTCTGGCTTCCCCAGTGACTTCAGGAGGCCTTTGTGAGTGTTCATGGAACTGTGCACTAGGTCTGCCCAGCCCTGTAGGCTGCCAGCCGGAGGGGCGGCTCCCATTGCCCTGGAGAGCAGTTGGGGGCAGTGGACTAGGGAGGAACAGCCCTGTGATGCCAACTCCCACAGAGCATGGCAGCTGCAAAGGATTCTGGGTTAGGCCACTCTGTTCCCATCGCAACAGGAAACGATGCACAGGGCACTTCTTTGGCTCAGGATAAGAGAGGAGTCTTCCTCTTCAGAGTTTGCTGTACCAGCTACCAATGGCTGCTTTTGAAGACCAGCTGGGTCTGCTTGGCTACAAAGACACAGAAGAGATCTGAGCCTCAGTGTCCCCATCTGGAATTCCACTCGTTCCACAAGATTGTAACATTTAGATTAGAATATGGGTAGGACATTCACCTCAGTGCCTGGCACATGGTAAATACTCACTGGTAGTTTTTAAGAGAAAGAACATAGACAATTTTACACAGCATATCTGTTATTTGCTTAGCTTTGGTGGAGCCGCCATACATCTCTTTGGGCTTTGGTATCTTAACTGTTGCAGAGGTAGCATCTACTCTGAGGGTTGAAGTGTAGACGACATGAGCTACCATGAATAAGGTGCTGGTGGTAGACATCCAGCAACCATGGTTATGCTTTTCCATTCTTTCATTCATTTGCTCCACAGACATTCAAAGACCGTGTGAAGTTCTAGGAATGCAGAGATCATGAAATAACAGCTCTTCCTTTTAGCAATTTACTGTTACAGCAGACTTGATGAGCAAGAGGCTTGCAGACATTTTATGTTGTAGGGAAATAAATGAAGCTGCCAACCTGCTGGACTGAAGCTTTTTGTTTTGTCCTGAATGGTAGGAGCATATATTGGGCATCTGCCCTGTGCCAGGCACCACATTCACAGGATTTCAGCTAGTGCTTGATGCCACCCTCGAAGGCAGGTGCCGTGTGCAGAGACTGGCTCAGAGACGGAAATTCACTTGCCGATGTCTGACTCCAGGCTTTGTGGTCTTTCCACTCTGTCCAGCTACTCCAGGGAGAAGTGACTCAGAGGTAGGAGTCAGCTTGGCCTGACTGGAAGGGGTTCCTCTCTTGGGTCTCCCATGAGTCTGCAGAGATATCTGAGACCAGGGGACACTGGTGACAGTCTCAGCCTTCTTGCCTGGGGTGGGCCATTTGTGGTTTGCAAATAACTGGGTGTTTTTCTAGGGCCTGAAGCTTGAGCTAAGAATCAAAGAATAATAGCATCAAATCCCCTGAGATCTATTTCCCCACCTTCCGAAGGTGACGTGTTCATGGAGGACCCATAAAGCAACAAAGAGACCCCATTTCCTTTGAAAAGGAATGATCCAAAATGGAGTTTTATGCTGCACTGCGATAAACTAATGCTCTTAGAATTTTAGCTATTCATTGTGTGAGCTGCTTTGGTGGGGAAATTAGACATGCAGAATTTTGAGCTCTGGTCTTATTCAATTTTTAATTAATTTTTGTGTAATAAGCTGTAAGCACATTAATATCAATGAGATACTTTCTGCCGTGTGGCTAATATACAGCTTTAAGGAGCCAAGAGTATTGTTTTCCCCTTTATTTGTGTTGAATAAAGATTACTGGTTCCCTAAGTATTATTTTCTGATTCCTGAGAGGAGGGGCTGCAAGAGAGGAATTAAATTTTCACAGCAGGCTTGGGCCCAAATGTTGTCGTGGACATTGATTTGAGGGCTACGAGAAAAGCACTCTGTGTGGCAGTTATCCAAGACCTGACTGTTAGAAATTAAAGTTTGCTCTAAATTCTAAGAAGTCATCAAAAGTAAGGGCCGTAGCTAAGGAAGTTATAGGATTTGCAATGTGATTAGTTTAGTGTTGTTATAAGAAGACCTAAACAAGAATTGCAAAGTAAAAATATTTGAAGTATTTAGGTGGAATAATTTTGCTATGTGCGAATATGGGATTTCACTTCTTCTTTCCTTCAGTCAATCAGTCACTCTCTAGTCATTTGAGCACCTCCTATGCACAAATATGGAATTCAGCCCTGCGTCTGGGAGGCTACAGGGTGGCATGAAATATTTGGACATGAGGAAAAGTGACAAGTGTCCTGTAAGAGGTGCAGATTGATGCTGGGATAGTTCAGGGAAGGAATTATTCCTAGAGGAATTATAAAGGGGATCGCTTTTGAATTGGCCCTTTAAAGATAAATAGAATTTAGACACATGCAGAGGAAAGGGAATGTGATTCTGGTAAAGGCAACAGGCAATCCATACCCAAAAGAGTGCAGGGAGGGTCACCAAGTCCAAGGGTAAGGAGAAACAGAATTTACCAGTGACGTGTCTCGAACCACCCACTGCCCTGCTTCAGAAAGGCCTTTTCCTTCTTCCAGCTGGTCAGGGGCTCTGTGCCTTGCTTGTCTCTCTCCCCTCCTACCCAAAGATTACCTGTGCTAAGCTAATTCAGCCAGCTTGTCCCAGGTGAGGACTCTGCCACCAGAATTAGGACACATGTGGCCCCCTGGTTGCAGTGTGGAGTAGAACCTGACCTCTTGGCCTGAGTCTCCTGTGCATTGCCTATGGCTCCTCCCCAGCATGTCACAGACTGATGGCCATGATGGCCAAGAAACATGACTCTAGCATGGGAAGGTACAAGACAGTTTCCCTTAGATGCTAAACAGGAACAGTTAAGAAGCATGAGGGATGATCCAGAAAACCTTTTGGTTTCCACCACTCTTAGATCTGAGTTATTCATTTTTTTTTTTTTTTTTTGGTACTAGGGATTGAACTCAGGTCCTTGAGCTTGCGCAGCAGGCGGTGAAACCACTGAGCTAAATCCCCGGCCCCAGATCTGAGTTATTCTTAATACTCTAGTAGATAGCATATAAGACTCACATCACATCCTCTTTCGATGTTTGAAGTTCCTAAAGGACTCAGGCCTGAAATTCTGAACCTGAGTTCTCATGGCTCTTTAGTGCTAATGTCAAGCCCAAGATATCTACTAAAAGTCATCATCCAAAGCCCTGAGATGAGATTGGTTTCTTGTATTTTTGCCTTCTTGTTTCAATGACAGAGGGAAAAAGGGAACTAGACAGCTTTCGAGCCACGGAGGGTTCAGACTTAGCAAGGTCTGATTAACTGAGGTGGCACTATTTCAGAGAAATACTTGATTTTGACAAATTTAGCTCAATGATTCTGAGTAATGGTGAAAGCAAGCACAAGTTTGGATTTGGAGAGACTCTGAGAATGTGATGTTTGCAAAATTTCACAGCTTCCTGCTTGGATTCTCCCTTTCTCAGTGGTTTTAACCAGTGTCCACAAAACCACTTTGCATCACAGCTCTGGATGGAAGGAGTTGCTTCGCTCCTGAAAAGGGGGTCACATGAATCCCAAGGGGGGCATCTAGGATGGGGAAGCACTACTAGCAGTCTCCATAAGACCTCAGCTTCCCTGGCTCCCCTAGCTTTCTTCCTCATTGCTCTTCTCTGGGAATTTTTGCCATCACATGATAGTCCACAAAGAACTCCATGAAGAAAGAAATCAAGGGGAGTCCTTGGTTACAGAAAACAAGATAATTGTCTTTTCACTCTAATCCCTGATTTACAATGATGCTCCTTTGCCAAGGACAACAGCATCTACCACAAGTGGTTCCACTAACAAAAAAGGAGCAGCCAGCAGGATTCTAGTGTCTCTTCTGGCAAACAGGCCAAGAGAGGACTGGGATTCATGGCGCTGGAAGAGGGAAACGAGAGAAGCTGTCATCTGAGGGGACCTCTTGGCAGGCTCAGAGAGGACAGTCTGTATGTGTCCTGAGGGCCATGTCCCCACGCCAGCATGCACATCCCTCAGGGACCTGCTGATGCGTGCAATGCGAAGGGTCAGCCCTACTTTCTCCTCTAACCAGAGGGGCAAACACTTGATGAGTTAGTTCACTGCTGCTCTTGGCTTCTCACTGAGCAGGCACTTAAGGCTGGTATTGGCCCCTCTGTCATAGGAGAAGAGGATTACAGAGAAACGAACCAAATCCCCGGCCTGGCACCCTGCTACTCTCAGACAGACTTCTCAGCAGCTGACCAGGACACCTTTAGCTTCTAGATTTTCTTTGATTCACTCAATAAAAATGACCCTTAGCAAGATAAGTTTTTCCTTGCAGGACATGCAAAATGTGTCTCCTCTGTTCAGTTCTTTCCTGAACCATCTAGGAAGTCAAATCACAGGGCTGCTCTGAGCCTGACTCCTCTCCTACAAGAAGGATGGCACTGAGCATGGTGGCATATACCTCAGGACTTGGGGAGGCTGAGGCAGAAGGGTTGCAAGTTCCAGCCCAGTCTGGGCCACTTGGCAACTTAGAGAGACCCTGTCTCAAAATAAAAAAGTAAAAAGGGGCTGGGGATGTAGCTCAATGCAAAGGTTCTGGGTTTAATCCCCAGTACTGCAAAAACGGAGGAAGGAGATGGCAGTGCCTGTGGGTTGTTGTGGGCTGTAAATGACATAACACGCATGAGCCTCTACAGGGCTCTTGGCACACAGTAACCCTGCAGCAGCGCTGCTTCTCCCTTGTTTTCTCTGCTTTAATAAGAATTAGAAGAGGACATGCCGCTAGGATTACTGAGGAAGCACTTTTATTGCTAACTAGAACCTTTGGCTAATTATGGGAGAACAGCACATTCAAGTTCAATGCCAAATAGGATCTGGACAAAGCTCCTGTTTCCATCTTCAGAATCTGAAAGTGAAACTCCTGAGGGGATGCAGTCCTTGGGGCACATGATTGAGAACCAGTTTCTGGTCTGTGGCACAAGGAGCTATTTCTTAATTTCCTGGAGGAGGGGCTGGAATCTCCCGCAGGTATGCCAACTATGTATTATCAAGGCTTTGGATATTTGCCATTCCAAGACACGACAGTTGGCATCTCAATGGAATTTAACTTTTTATTTTTAAGTTGTGAGTGAAGCTGATCGTCTCTACTATACTTGAAAGACTGTTGTATTTCATTATCTATAATTTATCATTTTTATCATTTGGTTTTCTTATTGGGTTGTTGATCATTTACGTATTGATTTCTTGAGCACTTTGTGTAGTAGGGAGAATATCCCTCCCTAGTATGTGCTACAATTTCTTCTCTTTTTCATTTTGTTTGTGGTTTTTGATTTGTTGTGTGTAGTCCAATTGATCAATCTTTTCCTTTATAACTTCTGGATCCTGGCCCAAATTAGAAAGCCTTTCCTTACTCTGAGGATATAAAATGATTCTTCCAATGATTTCTTCTTCTACCATAAAGTTTTCCTTCTTTAATTTTTAAATCTTTGAGATTGCCCAAATTTGTAAGGAATCTCAGAAATTAACTTTATAGAAATGTTTAATGTGGCAACTATTTCAACTTACACACGTACACAAACTCCCCAGTTTGTTCTGCAGTCCCTGCTCTTCGTCTTCCAGTGCCTTTGGCTGGAAAAGGGGCAGCCTGGCAGCCAGTCTCTAGGCAGAGCCTCGAGAGCCAGCCCTGAGTTGTGCCAGCCACAAGTGGGGGCTGATCCGATTAGCCACCACCAGGAGCGATCTCCCTGACTCAGTCAGGCCACTGTTAAATGCTGCCTTGGCTGCATTTCATTGGTTTTGCATCCAAAGGGGTAAGCGCTTATCCCTGGTATTACCTTCATGGACAGGAATTCAGATGTGGATTACCCGAGTTTACAGAAAGCAATCTGTGTGGCTCCTGAGAAGTGCTTTGAGATCACTAGGCCAATGGTGCTACTCTGATGTGAAGTCAAATACCTTAAGCAAGAAGTCACCCTCGAGCTGTGTTCTCTTTGCCTTCATCAGGAGAAGCCTGGGCCTGGGCACCTTCTTTCCTCTGTACCACCCATCACCCACCAGCTGTAAACATCCAAAAGCTCGGATCAGGCGGGGAGAGAAGAACTGATTGGGAGGACCGTGTAATTGCAAAATGAGCAGAGACCTGCCAACAGATTGTAGGCAGCTCTTCCCAGGCTGTCCTTACCTAAGGGCCTTAACGTGCCCTCAAGGCAGTGACACACTCGCAGACAACAGAAAGGTTCCAGAGGACTTCCTGGTGTTCTGACCACACAGCAAGAGAACTTAACATCAGAGGTCCCTACAGATGAGAGTCACCTGGGGAGAGGCTGGAAGGGGGAACATCTGGAGAGATTTCCATCTGTTCCCACTCATTCCACAGGCTCCTTAACTCTCTGGGAAGCCTTCCTAGACTCTTCCAAGTGCTCTCAGTCTTCTGCCTCCTTCGATGAGTTGGGAACTCAGTGAGCAGCGATGGTGGCTTCCAGCCCCAGCCCCTGCCCATTCGGAGCTCTGGCGCAGGGCGGGCTGGGTGGAAGTGGCCAGGCGAATGAAAATGGGTGTCAATGCTTTCCTTTACCTGGCACCTCTGGGCACTACTGGGAGGGTCAGGGCCAGATCTAGTGGCCCCTTGTCACTCTTCAGTTGATCAACAATTAGGACAGTGTCCAGGGGCTTGGAGGAGAGAAGGCTGGGCTGGGAGTCAGGAGATTTGGTGCCATTAACTCACTGAGTGACCTCAGGCAGCTGGACTTGGGCCTCTGAACCCCAGTCTTGCTTCGTGTGCCGTGAGGAGGCTGGACCACAGCCTGCCCAGGGTCTTCCGCTCTGCTGTTCTCCAAGTCTACTGGCCCAGAGGTGGCAGGGAGAGACCCTCGCAGTAAGGGGGACAGAGGCGGAAGGAAAGCCATTGGCTGGCACTGCCACAGGCCAGACACTACACACTGCCACACCGATCCTCAGAACTCCTCCGGGAGGTGGGTATCGCACTGTCCAGTTATCGCAGGAGGGGTCTGAGGTGTGGGAAGACTGAGGCCCATGCTGGATGGTGAGACCAGCTTCTTGAGGGGTCTGAAGTCAGCAGGGCCTATCAGGAAAGCGCACAGCCTTTTCCCACCAGGGCCTTCAAACTCCCTTCCCTGTCACTTGGCAACACGCATCATTTCCAGTCCCCTCTGGCTATTACAAGAGAAGCAACAGCCTCATCTTGAGTTACGAGAAAGGCCAGTCCAATCTAAACAGAAACAGTAATTTCACCTTCAACATAAAACTTTATCCCTCCCAGCCATGCAAACCTGGTGCTGAGTCGGGTCCTGAGTGCACCCTCCCGGTGCACTTCTTACCCAACTGCCCGCAGGACCCCCAGTTCTGGCTCCCTGGGAGGAGGAAGAGACAGGGCAGAGGCCCCTTTGTGCGGCTCATTCTCTTGGACTTCTTGCCTGGTTTTCCAGTGACCTTTGCCGGGCAGCTTCCAGAAGTCAGCTCCTCCACGGGGTAGCAGCCAGGTTCTCTGAAGCCCTCTGAACGGTCCCATCCCTGACATGGGCTGCGCCTTACCTAAGATGACCTCTGTGGTGCCTGCTCCCTGCCTCCAGTCTCTTCCCCCGCTCTTGAGACAGTGCACGCCCGGTGACCTTCACCAGTGTCTTTTGACAGGGGCACCCTTGCCCTGTTGAGGGTGACAGTGCCGAGCCCCTGCCCCCTTCACTCACCTGCCGTCGCACCTCGGTGGCTTCAGCCCAGTGCCTACTCACGCACACTTCGAACACACACACCTGTTCCCAGGACCGTTCTCATTCGCTCTGCTCCATTAACACCAGGGGTTGCTTTCACCATTTCTGGAATTCATCACACATCAGCGAAGGAGGTGAGAAGCCGGGCTCTGCGCCTGCATGGATCTCCAATCTCTGCGTGCTTCTCCTGGGCTCCCTGAGCTGGCTGGCGAGGGACAGGGTGAAAGGCACCAAGTCTCATTCCTCTCTCCCCTCCCTTGCCTCTCCAAACGTCCTTAGGAAGACCACCTCTTGGGGGCTGTGCAGGTGGGGTCTGGGGACTGGCTTTCCACCTTCCAGGAAGAGCTGCTGGGCAGTAGTAAGCAGCTGTCTAGAACGAGGGCTTTGTGCTACCCTCTGTCTTCAGCGTGAGGCCTCAGCCAAGACACACACAACAGGAAAATCCCCCTTGTGGCCTGTTAGGACTTCACAATGTATATTTGCCCTACTTTAGCTTTATTAAAGTCAACCTAGACTTGCAGGGGCAGGGCTTCTCACTTCCTGCCTGGAAGCTCCCAGCAGCCAGTGTTACCTGCTCAGCTGGTGCCAAGGATAAACAGCTCCTCCCTTCAAACCGTGCTGGATGACCATGCTGTTTAAAGCCTGAGGTGGAGAATGGCCCAGTGGGCTGCTGCTTCCTCAAGCAGAGAGGTCAGCAGTCATTTTTCCAGCTCTTTGTGTGTCTAATGACTGCTGAAGCGGCGACAGGCACTTGGAGTGTGCCCATCTCAAGGTGCCCCAGGAGGAGCCCCCGGGGACTGCACACGACCCTGGTGCACTGGAAAGTGAGCCCAAGCCCTGGGCACAGAAGCCAAGGGGAGGCCTGGCATCCACCATTTTCAAATTTTATTTTTGTCTCAGAAATCACTGTGCAACTCTAGCCCAGAATTCCACTGCATTTCATTACACTCTGGCCAGAGTGGGGTTAGAGCTGGGTGCTGACTTGGACATTCTCGGTCTGCTTCCTCTCCTAGTGGTTCTCATAGGGCTTTAATGGGGTTCTGACAGAGCAGAGATGAAGAACACATGCCGATTGTCAAAGTCACAATTTGGAATGAGAGCCAACCTGCAGCAGTGAGGCCTTCAGCAGAGTCCTCCAGAGGAGCTTCCAGAGACAGTTGCCAGGTAGGGAGTGGCACCTTAGCAGCAGCTGGTAAAAGCACAGCTTGGGGATATTTCCATACCTGGGAGGCTTGCCCTGTGACACAGCTGTCAAAAGCAAGATAAGGCTGCATTTGTGAAGGTCATGTAAGTCAGGCCAACCCAGGGCAGCCCCTTCTTGCTAAGACCCCACTGTTCCTTCTGCAAAAATGGTCGGAGTGCTATCCTGTGACCCACCCCTCTCACCATTGAAATTGGGTAGGGGAGTGCATTTGGATGGGACTGCAGGCTACCCTACTGTAGGTGCTTGGTCAACAGGCCGCTAAAACACTGCCTGAGTCAGTTGAGGTCAAGTCAGTGGAAATGTCAAGTTCTCTCCCTGTGGAAGTTTTGAATTTAAGTCATGGAGAATATTCTGGGGAAATACCAAGGCGACACACTCAGAGGGAGGTGGGCAGAAGCTGGGAGGTATTGTAGACAGAGGAGGTGAAACCCGAGGAGTTTCCTTATCTCCATTTGAACCTTCTCTGTAAGCCCACTGGAGCTGAGAGTCCTTGCTGTCCTCTGAGGCCCTTCTCTGCTAAATGCCTCAAACCCACCCATAAGAGCTCAACTTGCCTGAGCCATCGTGACTTGAAGACATCGGACATTGGCCATTCCTCTCCACATTGGTCAGACTGTGGCCAGCTCCTGGCCCTCCAGCTTCCCCTGGACAGTGACAAGCTGGAGTATGTTCTGAGACAGGGCCCTAAGAGTTATGCCATGTGAAGAACAGAGGACTTTAGGGCAGAGATATGGAAATGTTGAGAGTTCAGCCTCCCAATCTGCTTTCAAATGCCTCCAGGGTCAATATGTACAGAGAGACTGTACTTTCAAGAAACGCCTCTGCAGAGCACGCATGACAGTGAAGAATGGAATTTTTGTGGAGATCAGTTTCAGTTTTCTAATCTGCAGTGTTCCTTAACAGTAGAATGCAACACTTTATCAAACAGTGAGCTCCCCATCAAAGAGGGCAAACAAGTGCAGGTTGGATGTTCCATCAGGAATGCTCCAGAAAATATTTCTGCATTTGATGGCCTCAAGAAGGCAAAGCTCAAGGGCTTCCACTGTGTTGAGATCCTTGGCTCTATTCCTGTGCTTGTAATAGGAAACAGAGGTCTGGTCCCGCTGACCTCCCTAAAGGGAGGAAATGGAACTTGTTGACTGTTGTTTTTTAAAACTGAATTTGGAAGCAGGCAAAACAAATTCTATTTTCAGTGCAGCAAATGCCAGCACAATTTATATCAAAACTCCCATCTGCTCAACTGAAAGGCGGTGGTATGGACCAAGTATTTCATAAGCCGACAACAGGCATGTTCTTGAAGAATATTAGCTCCACAGGGACTGCTCAATTAGGCCCTTGAATCTAATTGGGGTCTTTATATTAACTCTTTGCAGTTGTGACCAGCATCAGCAAATTTCATTCCCCCCTCCACGCACACTAAAGCAGATCATTGCTTTCCAAAAAGCCTCACACACAATTGAAATGTTTGAAGTGTCACACATATAAATAAAATCTGCACTAGAAAAAACATTTTAAAAAACAAAAATATATTAATTAGAATAAGTAGCTCTAGCTGATGTAACAGATGAACCAACCTTAAAATCCCTATGTTTTAATACAATAAAGGTGTATTTATTGCTGGTGCCATGCATTTAGAATGGAGCAGCTGGGAGTTCTGCTTCCTGTAAACATTCAGAGACCCAGGCTTCCTCTATCCCAGGACTCACCTGTCACATACATTACCAGAGTCCTTTCCTGGACCTTTAGCATCTGGCCAATAGGCAACAGAAGAGAGAGCCTGAAGTATCTCTTAGGAGGTTTAGAGAGGCTTAGAAGTCACGCTGATCATGTTGTCCACATTCAGCTGGTGAAAACTAATCACAAGGCCTCCTGGGATGAAAGAGGACTGGAAAGGAGCCAAAGAAAAGGAGAGATCATGGATATTGATGAACACCAGCAGCCTCTGTCCTAAGAACCAGAAGATCTGATTTTCTATGTGTCTCAAGAGACAGATACCACAGAGCTATCCTTGAAGCTGGAGCCAGGCACCAGATTTTACACATGGTAGACGTTCAGTGGCTCTGGATGAAGTGAACATTCAAGATGCTAAAGCATCTTGGTGCCTGAAGGAAGAATGCAGCATGGGATCATTTTTGTGGTATTTGGTGATTGATAAATGAAGCATTTTTTAAAAGCAGAGTTAGTATGTCAGAATGGCCAACATTTTGTTATTAATAGTTAGAAAAAGAAGAAGAAAACTTGGAGAGGAAGAAAAGTGAGGAGTTTTTCAGGCAACCTTGGGAAGAAGAAAGAAGGTGCAGTCCCACTGGTAGCGTGGACTCCATAACCAAGTGAGCAGCTGGCTTTCTGGGCTCTACATGGAGTCACCAAGAACAGATACACTGTGGTTTGCCCTGGATTTAAGTAGTTTTAATAGGTCCCAAAGCATTTTTCTGTCTGGCCAAATTAGACTCAGAGGTGGAAGTCAACATGTTGGCTTTGTAGTAAATGAGGCTTCAATTATCAAAAAGGTGCTTATTATCCTTCTACATGGAAATATCCATTGTCATTTGAATCTCTCCTGCTTCTATGGTCAAATGAAGCTCAGGAATGAAGTTAAGGCCTGTGGGAGCTTTTGTTGAAGTTATTTCTGCAAAGATAAAGAGGTGCTTAAAGCTCCTTAAATCCATCTTGACTTCTCACATTGGTCCCCAGTGCTAATGTCAATGGTGACTTTGTACATAGCAAGATGGGCTAGTGGTAGCCTGCAGGGGCAGCTGGTGCGTTCCAGGCGATGTGATCTGCTACAAAGCGGCCAGTCATGAGATAAAGCTATTGCCATCAACAACTCTCATTTAACTGGACTGTTTAAGGTTCATAACCTTTTGATTACCTGAGGATAATCAGAAAAATCTTTGATTTTTTTTTTTTTTTTTGGTACCCGGGATCGAACTCAGGTCCTTGCGCCTACGCAGCAGAAAAATCTTTGATTAAGTCTTTGGAAATTTGTGAATAACTCAAAATCCCTATGTAAGCCATGTTCCGAAATATGCACAGTAAATACAACAGCATCTTTGCTCCATGACTCAGAATTTCACAATGTCTTGGAGGGGATTCTTTAGCTATTTGATCTTATCTGTTGGTCCTATATACAAATGTTAATTATACAAAATTTGCTTCTGGCACTACCCTCACTCTGCCTCTCTTTTCTCTTTTCCACCCTTTCCCTCTCCCCTCTTGTCTTTCTCTGCACCTTCACCTTCCAGCAAATTAACTCAGGAAATACTGAGGACAGCAGTCCTTTAGACCTTAGCACAAACTTTAGGGAATTAAATCTCACAAATAGGTCATACACCAAAGTCTGCTCATAAATAAATTATTGCAGTTCATTAAATCTCAAATTTCATTGCTTGTAAAATTCACATTGATTTTATGTACCACTCAGGGGAAAAAGAAGACTGCCAGTTAAACTATGACGCAATACATTCTCATCATTTAAAAATTATTTACTTATGAAAAGATCTTATACTTAATCAAAGATCGTTTTCCATCATATCACTCATGTGCATGCATTTGAAAGACAGAGGCAAAATAAATGGAATAAAAATTCCCAAGATCCCCAGTTAGAGGGTGTTTTTGGAATCTTTTTGAGTCATTGATTAGTGTGTTTTCCTACATATCATTCTTGGTGTCAGCATAAGCTTTGGTCATTTAGTATTTCTGAAGGGAATCTATGAAAACCTGAGATGCCTTTGTGGTGCTAGCTTCCAACCTACCTCCATTACAATGAAAGGAAATCCCCCCACCCCAGTGCTGAGGACCAAGCTCAGGGACTCTTGACTTCTGATTCACCAACTTGTGCCACGCAGTAATCACTTGATTTAAAGGGTTAAGTGAATACTTCACTGGCCTCACAGTTGTGTTGTAATGTATACATGTGTGGTGCCCTCAGGGATTACCTCATATGCTCACAAAAACCCTGTAGGGTAGGCAATATTGTTATTCCAGTTTACAGCTGAGGAAACTGAGGCCTCCAAGGATTGAATAGTTTCTGAGATGTAGTGGTGGGATCAGGGTCCAAACCTTGCTTTCCTGCTTGCTCATACCCTCTATGCCGTGTTTCCAGCCTCCCCGCAGAGTCAGCTGAACATAGAGGAAGCATAGATTTGGAGCATGCTGACCTAACCTCAAATCCTGTCTCCCGTCTTTATCAGCTGAACAATCCTGGTCAAAGGATCCTATTTCTCTGAGTCTGTTTTCCCAGCTATGATCTGGTTTTACTCACAACACTTCTGACACTAAATGAGTGGGTTTTCCACACCAACGATCAATTCTCCAACTCTCCAGGCACCAACTGGGTGTCTGACCATTCAATTCAATTCTGACACTAACTACCTGCAGTTAGTGACACTGACCAACTGGCTATAAATTAGGGGCTCTCGTGACCATTTCCTTGGGTTTAATAATTTACTAGAATGGCTCATAGACCTCAGGAAAGCACTTTGCTCGCATTGCTGGTTTGTTATAAAGGATTCTGCTGAACCGTCAGATGAAGAGGTACATGGGGCAGGAAGGGTTCTGACTGCAGGGTTTCTGTCCCTAGAATTAGAACGTGCTGCCTTCCTCACATGGGGTGGTGTTGACCAAGCTAGAGGTTCTCCAAACCACGTAGTTTAGGAATTTTACAGATTCCAGTAAGTAGGTCTGATTGATTAAATAATTGGTCTTTGACACAATGGATGTCCATCCCTTCTTTCCTCCCCGGAGGTCACAGGGTAGGACAAAAGTTCCAGCACTCTACTTACATCATTGGTTTCTCTGAGAAAGCCCCCACCCTGAGGCGATCTAGGTGACCCCAGGAAGGGCCACTTCATTAGCATAAGCTCAAGTGTGCCTGACGGGGTTCACTAGGAGTAACAGAAAATGCTCCTCTCCTGGTCATCACTCAGGAAATCCCAAGGGTTTCAGAAGCTGTGTGCCAGGAGCCCAGAAGAAAGACTAAATCTATATTTCCTATTATATTATGGTATCACACCAACTGTAAAAGTGGCGGTGGTCACTTCGAGCTCACAGAGCATGTCCAGTTTACACAGGATAACCTACGTTACAGGTCCAACATCAGGTCCGTAATTATTTCCTAGCCTCCCCTCCTCTGTGGTTATTTGCATATTTGACCTTTAATCATTCACAGACTACATGATCAAGAAATATATTTGTGTGAAAGAACACTGTGATAGATGCAATTTCCTAGGTAACTGAGGGTTAATTACAAATCCTCTTTTGTTCCAACCCTTGTTAAAAATCCTTCAAAAATGTCAGAATCCATTTTTCTTATGTGAGGTGAACATGATGGAATCTTCCATTCATTCTGCACATCGTTCCTCATTACCAGGGCTGCAGGTAGAGCCAAGGATGATGTAGAATATTGAGACTAATATGCAAATTAGTTTTAAAAATTAATTGGGAATGTGAATGTTTAAGAAAAGTAATTTACCTTTTTGTTCAGACCTTCAACAAAGCGCCGATGTGTTTGAAGTTATGTAATTGAAAATAACATAGCAAAAACGTTCTGTATATCCAATTGCCACTCAAATTTTTGTTCCATCATTTATTTAAAAACACTCATTCAAGGGCCGGGGATCTAGCTCAGTGGCGCCGCACCTGCTTCGCAAGCACAAGGTCCCGAGTTCGATCCCTGGTACTGGAAAAAAAAATCATTCAAAGCCTGATACAAGTCAGGCAAAGGAGTTGATATATGAGGGATGATCAAAAATGTGGTGAATGTTTAATTTTTAAAAAAAGTTTGTTACAGTAAAAGGTGTATTTGCATTGCCATTAATCCCCCTCACATTCCTCCCACCACCATGTCAAACGTATTTAATTTTAACAAAAAATGAGAACTATTCCTGAAGTGTTTGTTGCTTTTTTTGTTTGTTTTTTGTTTTTTTGGGTACCAGGGATTGAACTCATGACCTTGTGCTTGCAAGGCAGGCATAGTGCCACTGAGCTTAATCCCCGGTCCATGTCAAGCATATTTATCTCACTATTTTTGTCACTGAAGCACTTCTGAAAGTACTCTTTCATGTCTTCAACTGTGCTGTCATGGCTGCCTCCATGTCCTAGATTGATTTAAAATGTTATTTTTCTTGGTCATTTTGACTTTGGAGATTAACAAAAAGTTGCACTTTGACAGATCTGATGGCAAAGGTAGATGGGGACACACCTTAATATTTTTATTTGACAGAAATTGGCTATAAACTGTAAGCTCCTTCAGCAGGTGGCAAGAATGATGGCATGTCTTTGAAGTGTAAATGTGAACTCCTTCACAAAGGGGCAAGAACAATGGGATAAGTGTATTCGAACTGAGGTGGAATATTTTCAAGAAGATTAATGGCAATGTGTCTTTTACTGTAATAAAAGCTTAAAGTTAGATATTTTTGATCACACTGTAGGCAAGCTAGGTGTGATTGCAATCCACAGGAAGCTACTGTCTGGTGAGGAAGGCAAAGAACGAGCAGGGGAAGCCCTGGTAAGCCATGCCAGGAATCCCATCATGGGCTGGGCTTGGGGCCTGGTGAGGGTGATGACAGAGCAGGAAGGCATTGTGGAGGGGTGGCACGTAAGCCAGCAGCTGTGCATCCTACTGGAGCCAGGCAAAGGAAGGTGTCTGGGCAGGTGAGGCTGCGCTGTGGAGCACCTGGCGTTGTCCAAGGTGCTGATCTCAATGTGGTTGAAACAGAGTTGCTGAGATGAGAGGCCAGGTCATGCCCCTGACTGGCTGGGTATGGGAGGCTGGCACAGCTGCAGTCACTCATCTGACACTGGACATTTATTTGGCACCAGCTGTGCTGGAGACACTGACTGTGTTAGGCACTGTGCATGCACAAGCAGGTAATGGCCCTGGGTATCAGGATTCCCATCGCTACATGAAAATGATGGTCCTGCAAAAGCAATCAAGCATGGTAGGGAGTGAGAGACAGGTAGGAAGCACAAAGAGAGAGCCATTCCTGTGTGGGTAACTGCCAGATCCCGAGTGTGCCGCCCATACCCTAGTGTCGAGCAGGCATTTGGCAAATACCTGGTGATGAATGATGGAGAGTTGGTTTATTTTTCTCCACTCAACAGCCATTCAAGCCATTTGCTTTGATCTGTGCTGCATGCAAATCTTGAAATATCTGTCCTATCATGAAGCAAGCGGCTCTTCCAACAGAGTATTTCAGAAATCAGTACAGAGAAAATATGCAGCTGGACCTTGCTGTCATGGAGTGGGCAGTATAATGTGGGAGATAGGCATTAGCCAACTAACCACAAAAATAATTAAGTGAAAACTATGGCATGAAACAGAGAGAAGATGTACAAAGTGGTATAAGGGTACAGAAAGAAAATCCAGGAAGAATTGCTTCAGAGAGTCATATTGGAACTAGGCTCTGAAGGGCCAAAGGGAGGTGAAAAGGATATTTCAGCGTAGATGCAAAGTTCCAAGGTGGGGTGGGGATGGGGAAGATAGTGTCCAAGGCCATGACAGAGGCCATCGTGCATGGACCACAGGGTTATCTAAGAGAGGGCTGGTGGTGAGATCAGAATGCAGCAGGCTCCTAGTGCAAGGTCTCTTGGCCACTTTAGAGATTTTGATCTTTGGCCTAAGGTACTTAGGAGTCCCTGAAAGGTGGCAGACAGGGGAGCGACAGGACCAAATTACACTGGTTGATGTGAGGAGAATGATGGGAGAGGGACACACAGAGACCCCCCCACACACACACACGCCCTCCTGCAGGCTGACTATGTCCTGTGTGCAGACTGCTGGGAACATACAAGTGCGATCTGATTGGAAGAGGACAGAATGCGTCGCACAGTATTTCTTCTGTCTTTCTGAAGCAACCCACCCCTGCATCCTGCATTGAGGTAGACACTAGTGAGAGTGCTTGGGATTTGTGTTTTAGCCCATCTTGTGAGACAATAGACACAGTGCTTCTCTTACACTTAGTCTTCTCTGGGAGACGATGAGAGTCAGCAGATAATTTACAAAAGCCCATTTTCAAAGGGGCTGGGATGCCAAGTTCAACCAAAGTGGAATCCACCCTGTGTCTGCTGCTGGCTTGAAAGTGAGCATTAGCACACTCTCGCTGTGGTCTGAGAGCTCCCCTTTGGACACCAGACCCGGTCCTTATCTCATTTTCCCCATTAATAATGAGCTGTTAAGTCACGTCGCTCATGCCATTTGCAGAGATAGCTATGTGCTGGCCTAATTGCAGCTACCCTGATGCCCTGTCATTTCAGTCTCCTCCTAATGGCCTGCCAGGGGGAGCAGGGCTGCTTGGGGACTAGCGGCCGGGCTGCCACTTCCTCCTTGCAAGCCATCTCCAGTTTCAGAAACAGGATTGCTCCTGGCCAATCCTGCTGGGCACCAGGGAGGGGAGACCACAGCCTTTTGCATCTCCCTCTCCCTCGTCTACATGCCTCTCAGGAATGCTAATGGGTTGCAGAAAGGGGTTTTGGGACCAGGCCTCCATGCCTTCTGCTCCTGCTAGATGCCTAAGCCTTTCAAGCAGAGCCCCTTGCTCCTATCTGGTTTCTGTGGGCAGAATGGGCAAGCTGCTGAGTTCTTGGGATTGGGCCAGCTGATAAACAAGGATAATTATGTCTGCGGGTTTGGAATCCCTCAAAAGCAAAGGTGAATCACGCACCGAAGAAGAGGGCTTTCCCCAGAGCTGGCCGTGGGAGTCTTTGGAAGGGAGGTGCCTGTCTCCATACTGGCATGGGGAAGTGATCTTTCTCTGCTGTTGCTAGGGAAGCTCAGGCATTGGAGGACTGGCCAGAATTAGAGGGCAGGGTAGGGTGCCCTGCAGAAACCTACAGAGGCATTGGGGGATGGTGACATCATAGAAAGGACCCAGGGTTCTGGTCCCACTTTGCCACCAACAGGCTGTGTAATCTTAGACAAGTCTCTCTTTCACTGCCTAGGCTACAGAACCCCAGTTTTTCAAATGAGTGTGACAATGGGCTACGTAGAAAGCCACCAGCCACCAGCCTTGGAGACTGTCTTGTGTTTCATGGCCGAAGGAGCTGTGGATAATCTTGTGTTCATGGAGTTTTGATTTTAGTTGCCCTTCCATTGTGAGGAGAAAGGAGGTGGTCTTTTCTGGGGTGAGATCTGCCCATATTTTGGGCATCTGAAATGCCCATGACTTGATCGGATTCGAGAGGGAGGCCAGGTAATGCAGTAGAACAGGCATGAGCTTTGGGAATGAGACAGAAGCCTCAGGTTCCTGTTCCTCATCTCGCCTCCTCCTTCCTGCCCAACTCCACTGCCACTTAGGGCAGCAGATGTGCTGGGTGCCCTGAGCTGAAGCCCTGGGCCCGCATGGCCTTCATGGCCTATGAGCTGGACCTTGTGCTCACTGGGTTGCTCCTCTAGGAGACTTGATGAAATGCCACACTGCTAGATATGGTTTCTAACCTCAGTAGCCTCCAAGGGGCTCCAGGATGTAAGGTAGAAGTATAGTTGGAGCAATGGGCAGGGAGAAACTTGAAGGAGACGGGCAGGGACAAACTGGTTCTTTTCGATGCCCCTGACCATTCTGCTAAGCAGTTTGCCCTTGCACATCTCCTGCAAACACCCCACCTGCTGAGCCGAGGGGCACGCTGCATCTCCCAGCGGTGTGTGGCATAGCAGTGGCCTGCACCGAGAGCCATCTCCTGGCGTCCCTTTGCCTATCTCTTTGCCTCAGTTCCCTTTTCTCTTCACTTACACTGTCCTGGGCTTGCACTTGCCAAAGGGCATCTGCACTTTAATTTCTGCTCAAGCTCTGCTTTCCAGAGACTCCAGGCTAAGGCATCTGGCTTGAAATTTGGAGCTTCGACTCATTATGTGCATTGTGCAAATTCCTTGCTTCTCCTAAAATACCAAATTTCTTCTCTATAAAATAGACATCATGATGTCTTTTAGAGTCATAAGAGGTTTGATATAATGTATGCAAAACATTTAGCCCAGGTCCTGGTGAATATGCATAGTGACTGCTCAGTAAGTGACAACCCCTTTTATTACTACCTTTATTGTTATGGCTGTTACTGTTCATGGCAGATATGGTTAGCTGTCCCCCAAAGATTTATGCACCTTCCACAATGAAGAGTTATTACTCAGAATCCCTACCCAACCAGGAGCTTCATTCCTTACCATTACTTACAGCTAAGGAAAGCCATGAGACTAAGTTATGCCAATATTGTGTGGGTAGGGACATGTAAGGCCTCTTCCAGGCCAGTTCAAAAAGCACTCCTTCTGGAGTTTATCCTTGTGTTGAAGAGGCCAGAGTATCTGTCTGCCTGAATCCTGGAGTGGCTCTTAAGCAGAGACCCCCTGTTCACAGCCTGCCCCGTCTCCACCATGAACAAGAAATGAAGATCTTTTGTGTTGAGTCAATCAAGAGTTTGGATTTTATCTGTCATAGCATCTGGTATCACATTAATAATTACACTGTTGTTGCTATTGTTCTTTTAATTTATTATCATCATCATTATTAGTTTTTTAGGGTAGGAGCTTCCCCAGGAGGCCTTTTAAAGATTTTTCTAGGGCTGAGCTTGTGAACTCTGGAGTTAGAATGCTTGGCTGTGGGTTCCAGCCTCAGCCCATTATCACCACTGTGTCCTCGGTGTTAAATTACTGTTACTATGCAGTGGATCATATGGGCATTAAGAGAATTGGATAAGAAGACTTATATAAAAATAAGACAGTGTCTGGCACAGAGTAAGAGTTCAATAAAAGTCAACCACCATGACCACCATCTCCACTAGCATCACTGTCATCTTCATCATCACCATGACCACCAGCATCTGTCACTGGGGAATGAGGCACCGATTGAGTAGAAGGTGGACTGGCTCTGGGGCTGGAGGGAGATACACAAGAGATTCAGTACAGTGCACAGGCTGGAAAGAGCCAGTGGGCCAGCAGGACGAGGACATGATGTGGTCCTCAAGATAGACATGGCCTATCTCATAATTTGGTGAAGAGCAGACCACATTCTTCTAGAAGATGGCTTTAACCAAGTGGCCAGCTGGCATCTTCAGAGCACCTGCTGCAGGTTGAAACTGCACCAGTTGCTGTGCGAGAGCCAGTAAAGGGGCAGGGAGGCCATGCAAGTTATTGTGCATGCATGCAAGTTACTGTGTGTAACCCTCACTACAAAGGTCATGAACTTGCTAGGATTCCTATTGTACTGAGGAGGAACCTGACACAAGGTACTTGATGGAACTTCCCAGAGTCACACAGTAAATTGTGGGGCCGGGACTCACATCTTGACTGGGTAGACCCACAGCCATTCACCAAAGCTAACTCAGAGAATGTTCAGCTGCAGCTGGAATAGGTAGGAATTGTGAGCAAACAGGTACTTGCTCTCCTTTTACCACTCGATGGCTCCATGGCTTTGGGTAAATCTCTTTATTATCTCTGAACTTCTGATGCTTTTTGTTTAAACATGAGGCAGAGAGGACAGAGGGAGGCCAGATGTGCAGGTAGCCTAGTAGATTATTTAAATAGAGCAACTAGATTCTTAATCTTTCCAACAGTTTACAAACAGATGCTGTGATCGGCTCCATTTTGCAGATGAGGAATACTGACATGCAATGAGATTCCCTCTTTCCCCCAAACCTGTATGGCCCGTCCAACTTGGTGGGTATGTGTGTTTACAATGTCTTTGTAGCATAAATCCCCGAGTTGTCCGGCCTCATCACCCAGTGTATTTTCAAGTCTTCTTCCAGGCCTTAATTTACTCAGTCTCTGTAGAATTTTTTTCAGGAAACCATGTAAGGAAAAGGACAACTGGGTTATGCAGCTCTCTGCCCAACCATCCCCACTTTAGGGGCCAAGTAGCCCCTTTTCAGGCAAGTCCTGATGGCTAGAGCCCCACCCCTGTCATAGCTATGGCTCTGACCTCTAGGCACTTTTAAAAAATGGGCAGGAGCAATCTAAATGCTAGTTTTGCATCCTTTCTTCCTCCCCTTCCAGTTCTTCCAGTGTGTGATCTGTGTCACTAACCGAGGTCCACCAGCACAGAGCTGGGCCAGGAGTGGGTTTGAATGGAAGTTGATGCAATTTGGGGTTTATCTGCTTCAACGGGCAGCTCTCCTGGAAATGGAGTTTTTGAACACATCGGGGAGTTTTTTGCCTCTTGATGAGCTGCTTCTAGGTTGCCCGGTGATAGCACTGGGTTGGCGATTGCTGTAGGGAATTTGATAACAAGAGCAGAGACTGAGTCTCAGACAGTGCCCCCCCCGCCCCCATGCCCACCCATGGGAAAGTCATCATTAATGCAAGCCTCTGAGCTGCTGAACCAGAGTCTGGCTTGGGAGAGAACCAGGTCATTGTAAGGGACCCTCCATCTAGCACCTGTGATCCAACTCTCTGGAAGGACAGGAAATCAGAGTGCGCGAAGCACAGCCCCAACAAGGGTGTCACAGAGGTGGCAGATGGGCCAGAATGGAGCCCTGTGTCTCTCCACACCAGATTTAAGCAGCCTTTGCTCCATTCTCCATACCACTTGGGGTGCTCAGCGCCCTGTTCTCAGCCAGGCCTGGGGTAAAAGAGGGGTGTCTACTCCAGTCCTCACCTGCTTCAAGGTTTCCAAAGCACATCCACTCATCCTCATTTGAATGGGTTGCTGGGGGGTGGGAGTTCAGAGCCTGCATTCTGGAGTCTAATGGAACAGAGTCAAATCCCAGCTCTCCGACTTCCTGGCTGAAACACACCAGGCCGAAAGGGCTTAACCGTGGCTTCCTGATCTGTAAAATGGGGGTAGTAAATCTTAGCTCACAGAGGTTGGGGGAGATGAGAGGATGGATCCAAAGCCCCTGGCTCCCACTTGAGCCTTCGGTCAGCTGCTATTACTAGTGTTGATTTTCCTAGCACTGTGGAGTAGCAGGGGTGAGGACTGAGCACCCCTGAAGGGGAATGTGTGTTCGCCTCATGGACAGAGATCATTATGATCAGACTAAGGAAGAGATGGCTCTCTTTCTGCTTGACCTGTAAAAACAGAAAGGAGTGCTTCTTCTGCCTTTCTCATCCTTGCTGCTCCATGAACTGGTCCCTCTGCTGGATTCTTGCAGTGAGACATGAGAGACAGGCACAGGGACCCCACGTCCATCCCTAAGCTCCATCCATGCGCTTTTCAGAATACAGGAATCCAGACTACCCCAGCATCCTTTCTCTACACTGACAGAAATCACCGCACCCTGCTTTAGCATGAGCTGTTGCCCACCACAAATGGTGAAAATGGTTAAAGGCAATCAGCATGCCCTGGATGTTACTTTCGCACCCCCATCAGGCTTGGCTGTCTCATTGCATGCATCAGAACATGCAATATCCTCTAAACTGGTGTACCTAGACAGAGATGGTGAGGTCCCCCAGGGCCAGGCCACACTGCATGATCTGACTCTCTCCCCTACTCCAAGCTCATTTTACACTAGGATCCTAGCATGTGGTTCTTCATGGGCAAGGAATTTACTATTTAGCTGCACATTTCATTTTATGTAGTCTGGGTTATGCATATTACTTATATGAACTTGAGTAAGTTACCTACCCTCTCTGATTCTGAATTTCTTCTATAAAATGGAGTAACACTTCTTAATTCATATTATGGGTGTTGAATATGATCATATACAAAGAGCCTGCTGCCTGTGGCCTACCACATAGTCAACACTCAGTAAATGACACCTGTTTTTTCTTTTGCTCACTCAGTAATTAGTTTTATAAATAAAGTCTCTTTGGCAATAAAATTATGGTCTGTAGAAGAGGGAAAGAGGGGAGTCAAAGAGTCAATCTGCTCCCGAAGAGTGATTGCTAAGAAAATAGAGCTGTTTAGAGTAAGGTTATTTATTTGTAAAATAAACCACCCCAGAGTGAAGACAATGTGGGATGATTTTTTCAAACTGTGAAATGCAATTTGTATAATGTGATCTATGGATTATTAATTTCACTGAGCTTTGCACAAGCTTGAAATTGAGTGATTACTTTTGGTTCTTCCAACCTGTCTTCCATCCCCCACTCCCGGGCCTGACACAAGTGGTTGTGGACTTTGTCTCCACTTTGGGGAGCTGGACCAGCTGAGCTCTCTGTCTAGAAAAGACAAATGTGGCTTTGTCCACTATGGTGCACGCAGGTGGATAGGGGACTCTTTCAAACGCTGCCTGAGAGAGGCTTCCGGGGTATGTGAGGACTGACTTGGGAAGTGGGAGCCAGGAGGTAGCAGAGCTGAGCCTCCCAGTGGTGCCTGGCTGAGGTGAAGGAAGGAGGCAGGGAAGTGTGTGGGCATGGATGGCCGGAGAAGGGCACAGGATGGTGTTTCTCTAGGCCCTGTCTCACTGTAGTCTGTCTGTCCAGCTTGGCTGTGAGCCCCTTGAGAGAAGGCTTGGGCAGGGACAATGTTTTCCACTTTCCTAGGGCCCAGTCCAGAGCAGGACATCAGCTGGGCTAAGAAGATGATTGTGGGCTCCAGTGGTGACACCTTCTCTCCTTCTGCAAACTTGAGAACCACGTCAGAGGGCCACAGGGAGCCTGGATTCACTGTGCTAGGAGAAGGCGTGGTGGGGAGGCTGCTGATCTGAAAACTACCATTTCCAACTCACTTGCGAGACTCATGAAATTTTTAAAAACTTGCCTAAGTGTTTGGAACGGACAAAAAAAGACCTTCTGGAGATGACAGCGACAGTGTGGATGGGGAATTTGCAAGTCCATGTACCAGTACACAGTGGAACTGCAGGGTAAGCAGTTACAGCATACATGGGTTTTTAAAAAATCCCCTTCTGAGCACACCAAGAGTTGCCCACCCCTGATTTCCACAGGCAGCACAGGCTGATTGGACTCCTTAGTGGCAGGAGGTCACTTGTAATCAGAGCCATTCAGAGTGGCAGTGCCACTCTTCCCTTCTCTCTTTCTCAGGTCTAAACCAGCTCCTCTGAGTCTCGGAGCACTGGAGGAAAAATGTCTGGTAGCAAGAAAAAGTCTCAGTCCGGTCCCTCCTATCCTGGCTAGAGCCAGCCCTGGCAAACAGCAGGTGCTAAGCGCTGAAGTCATTTGTCATGTCCTGTGGCATAAATGGCACAAAACTTCCCTAATCCATTAGTGGCTTATTCAAACAGGGCATCATTCAAAACCTTTGCTAGTTCCCAGCTGACAAAAATGCCCTATTAATAAAAATATGAGAAATCAGCACACTCTCGGTCTTGTTTTGACTTTGGAATTAATGTCTGGTCTCCTGAGTTTTGAATTAACAAGGTTTTGTTGCATAATCTAAGCAACTTCATCATTCACCACTAAATCAAGCATCTGGGTTAGCCTCCTCAGCTGGGTCTGGGCAGGAACATGGGCGGGTGCGGTTTTCACCAAGTGGCACAAATTCTCTTCTCTCAAGACCAGGGTCACGCATGTGACAGGCAGCCACACCTTGTCCAGGCCAGGTGAGTGCTGTGCTACCAACAGGTGGGCGACCATGTAGCCTGCCGGGTGGGGCTGAGGTCCGTGGCAGTTCTGAATGAGTTACGGTCAGAGGGGACAGAACGGTTTGGAGGTGGCCGATGCGGCCTGCTCCAGTGACCCTCCTCCACCGCACAGACAGAGGGCTCTGGTTTTCTCCAACTCCTCTCCACTCTGAGCCCGGAGCTGCCTGAAGCTCACACCTGGTCCGATCTCCCTCTGTCCTGGAACTGAGTCCCCGGGGGCTGTGTGGTCTCCACTTCCTCCCTTTCTCTGTGTCCCCTATAGAGATTTGCTTCTGTCCCCCATTAAGCTCAGAATCTGGACACCATGAAAAGGGGCAGTCGTTACCCTCTGGGGGACCCTCTGTCCACTTACATCTCTCTCCAGGTGGTGCACATTCTCTCTCTTTCCTTCTCTGCATTCCTTCCTCCTGACACATCTTTACTGAGCACCTGCCCTTGGCTCCATGTGGGCCTGGGAGGCCCTAAAAAGAGCTGCGGTTGGGGCCCCAACAGAGCAGTGGGCACCAAGTTTCAGATCAACTTAGGGAAACTGATCTTTGTCTTAAACCAGGTAGACATTCCAGGATGCATTTCCAGGATCCCTGACCAACTCACTCTTCTTGGGATGCCGATGTCTGCCATGGACACACTCCGGAGACCCCCACGGGGTACCTGGGTCAGCCTGGCCTTGTCTAAACTGGGAACGGAGCCTCCCCATTCCCCCTAGCATGCTGACCATGGTCGCCTCTGCTTTTGCCTGGCCCCTGCTGGACTTGCCACATCCTGTGTACAGCAACACACTCAGAGATGATCCCCCCCCCCCCCCGGCTGCAGGCCCACCTGGCTGGCCCTGGCCCACTCAGAACCTCACTTCAGGCTGCTCCTGACCCCCAGGGCTCAGAACGAAGCCTGGCTCAGCCTGGCTTCAGAAGCCAGGGGCCTGCAGATCCTCAGGGCCCTGTGCTGTCTTCTCCTGAAAGCCTTCCAGCCTTGAGTCTCCACCCTTCACTGATATACCCTTTATGCTTTTCAGTCACTCCTTCAGGTTTTGTCCCTACTTAAGGCCAGAGTCAGCCCTTTAGAAAAGGGAAGAGAGAGTCCATCCAGAGCATCCATCTGGTCTGCCTTCCTGTCACTATTGTGCCTTAATTGAACCCCTTTATGTGCGGCGAGGCCATTACGATCATTTTTTGTTATTAATTGCGCATCCATTAGCCCCTCTGAATAGCCTTCCTGGGCAATTCTGGATCCGATTTTCTGCCTCTGCCTGGGACGTGGACGCTTCGCACGGACAAATGCTGGCTCCCAAGAAAGCCGGGGCGCTGGGCTCTGAATCCTCAGCTTGGAGTCAACGTCTCCATTCCGAGGTCCAGTGTGGGAGACGCAGGACCAAGGGCAGGGGCGGCGGGAGCCAGATGGGGGCTGCATCTGCGCAGGGTTCCGCTGCAACGCGTGGGGCCATTTGATGACCCTGGAGCGGGCGGCGGCAGAGGGAAAGCAGTCCAGCCGGCCTGAGCGGCAGAGGACCCGGCCAGCTGTGCACGGCTGCCTCCGGGCTGTCAGGAGTGCGGTCCGGAGCTCCTGCGCAGTCTGACTGCTTTCCGGAGGTGGATCTTTCCTTCAGGCGGATGGCCTGTGGCTCAAAGGGCAGTGCCGCCAGGGGACATGTAACCAAACACAGTAAAAGAGACAGATGCTGAGGGTAATGTTTCTGAAGAGGGGGCAAGTGATTGGAGAAGAAGCTGGGCAGGGAGATGTGGGTGGTGGAGGAACATTCCTTACGGAGAATAGTGTGTGCAGAGGTCCTGAGGTAGGATAACCTTTAGTGTCTTCAGGGAACAAAAGAAGGCGCCATGGCTAAGGCAGCAGTTCTCAAACTAGGTTCTGAGACCAGAGCATCAGCAACACTGAGAACAGATTAGACATGCACATTCCCAGGCCAGCCCAGATTTATGAATCACAGGCTATGAGGGGATGTGGAGAAGGAAGCCTCCTCCACTGATTCCGAGGCACAGGAGAACCTGAGGACCTTGGGGCTTCTGCAGAGGTACCTCAGGGCTCAGGGCAGAGCTGCCTAAGAAGAGCCAGGGAGCCTGCGGTGGGGGCAGCCAAGCTGCTCAGCGTGTGTGGATGTTACGTGCAGTTGGAAGGCACCGAAGGATTTTCAGCGCTTGGGTGATATGATCTGATTTCTGTTTTTAAAGTGCTCGTGGCTGCTGTGTGGAGAACAGAGGGAAGCACAGGAGACAGTGGAAGGCTGGGAGATGCAGGCACATCCCTGGCACCTGGGTCCCAAGTGTGGGTCGGGGGTGCTCAGTAAATACTCACTGATGTTCTTTCGCTGTGCTGAGTGTCAGACCCAGGGCCTGCTAGGTGAGCGCTGGATCCCAAGCCACAGCCTCAGCCCTGGTACATATTTATGGACAGAAAGACCACGTTTTCCACCACTGTGTGCACTCAGAGCCCCCTGCACGTTTTATGCATAGCACTTGCCACATAGGAAATTAAGTGGATTATGCGTGATTGTTGTTATGTCTCTCCCTCTTTGCTGTGATTTTCCCAAGGCAAGAACAGGTGCCCGGCACTTACGGCCTCCATGAATATTATTTGTTGAATGAATAGTTGACTGTAATCATAGCATCTCTGTGAATGAGCTTCATTATCATTCACGTTACAGAAGATAAACCATGACAAGACGTGAGAACATCTTAGGGTCCAGAGCTAGAAGGAGAACCCAGATCTCTCGGGACTATGAGCTCTCCCTCCTTTGCCCCTGGATCTTTGTGCTGTGTGAGGAACACTGTCAGCAGAATTCACACAGCCCCTGTGTGCAGTGCCCCAGAACCCACTGCATCAAAAGGCCACGATGGTTTGGCTGCTGGTTGCCATGGTGCTTGACTTGTAGAAGTCCGAGTCATCCTTCCACCCATGCCCAGGCCTTGGTGTGCATATTCCTGTCAGGGCCAGCGCTGCACAGTGAGGGAGGAAGCCTGGACAGGAGGCTCAAGTCGCTTCTGCTCTTCAGGGCTGGAGGGCCTTGGGGATGTGGAGGCCATGCGACCTGGGTGGCTCCTGTCCGTGTCCCTCCACTGGCTGCAGACCCAGCTCTGAAAAAATAACCTGCTGTTACTGCTGGAAAGAGGCAAGTGGAAGAACATGCACTTGAAGGGTGCCTGGGGTGTCCCAGGTCAGGGTGTCCTGGGGCGCTCCTTGACATGACCCTCAGCTTCTAACTCCTACTGCAAGCCCGGAGCAGGAAAGGCCCACTGCACCATTTCCTTCATGCCTGAAGCACCGCTGTGAGGTCATAGTAGTAACAGGTGCTAGCAGGTAGTGTCTGTTGCGGGGAGCAACCCTGGGAAATGACATTTACGGGGCCCATCTCACAGATGAAATGAATGAGGAATTGAGAACAAATAAATAACTTGCCCAATTCCCAGGTCAGAGGTGGGATTTGAACTTGGGTCCATCTAACTCCAGAGCTCACACTTCTGTCCACCCGGGTGGTAAACAGGAGAGGAAGCCATGCCCTGCAGGCCAGCAGCCCCTTATCCCTAGGACTACAAGGCATATTCTTCTCTGCCTGACCCTAGGACTCAGCCTTCTTACCATGTGGTCAACACAGGGGAGCATTGGTTGATTTATTAGGTCCTTTACTCATCTAAAAATATTTATTTATTGAGTCTCCACTGTGTGCCAGGCCCTATTCAGAGCTGTTCGGATGGGAAGAAATGAGACAGACACTGTCTCTGCTCCCATGGAGTTTATGTTTTAATGGGGGAACAAGAACTGTGAGCAAACTGTGAATAAAAAGAAGGAATAGGAAAGCAACAGCAATGTGATTTTAGGGTGTAGTGATAAATACTGTGACGAAAGCAGCTTAGAATGATGTGACAGGTAATGCAGGGTGGCCTGGCAGGCTGACTCGGGGCTGTGCTCAGGAAATGCATCTCTAGGGAGGGATTTAAAGGCAGAAGGGGCCTGGGGACCCTGGCAAGCAGAGAGAAAGAAGTCACTTGGTGAGCACGAGAAGAGAACTGGGGTCAGTGTTGCTGGGGAGGGGGACAGTGAGGGGCACAGTCAGATCACAGGACCCCTTACCAGAGTCTAGGGTTAATTTTAATAGGATAGGAAGCCCTTTGAGAGATGTAAGCAGGGAATGGCACCCTCTGATTTGCATTTTTGGAAAGGTCACTGGGGTGGCCACATGAGGGATGAATTGCAGGGGGTGGGAAGGAAGGGGGTGGAAGGCAAGCCATCCCCGTAGGAAATGCTGCCCTGGGTGCAATAGCACAGGGAGAAGAGGAGGCAGGGCTATCGTGAGTTTTCGGCAGGATGGTATTGAGCAGAGGGGAGAACAGCGGTGCCTGTTTTAGACTCATGTTTTTCCCCCTAGAAATAAGGATGAAGAAGGGGAGAGCATGAGACACAGGAGCAGGCTGTGGGCCACGGGACAGTCTGCAGGTGCACACGGAATGAAAGGAGCAGAGGTCCTCCCTTCCAGGCTGCTGGCTGCCCCTTTCCTGGCCCCGCACCCCCGTCTGTCCTTGTCCTGCTGATGTTTTGTAGCAGGCCTGTGGCTCATGTGCCAGGCATCTTACTCACAACCAGACTGCAAGCCTGGCCGGACCAGAGCATCTGGGAGGTGACAGCTTTGCTGGCAGAGGGGCCTTGAGTGCTTTTTGGCTTGGTGCCCAGAGCTGCCATCCAAGGAGCGGCCCGTGGGGTTCCTGTGGAGAAGGGCGCAGACTAGTGAAGGCCACGTGGTAACTGGGAGCAGCGGCATGTGTGGTGGGGGACGGGTCAGCTGGGCCGTCTCTGAGCCCCAGCCCCAGCTGCCTGCTGTGAACAGAGAGGAAGTGCTGGGTGGGGACCCTCTGCTTGTGCCCAGGCTCCACAAACACTTCCCGAGACTAAGCCACACATTCTTGTGGAACATGACAAAGCCACACAGACGCCTTGGGAACATTAGCGGGTTAATGGTGATGATAGCTAAGCCTTAGCTCGACCCTCCTATGTGTCAGGCACACAGGGCTTTATCTTGGATAATTTATTTAATCCTTACAATGACCCTTTAAGAAAGACTCCATTATCACCACTGTTTCACAGATCAGGAAACCAAGGCACAGAGTGTGTTAGTCCCACAGCCGGCAAGACGTGGAGTCAGGGTTTGAACCCAGAAGTCTTGCTCTCGACCGGTTCTCTGCACACAGAAGTAAAGCCCAACTCCCCTCCTGGCATGCCATGCCCCTTGGTCCCTCCTCTCTCCTTTCCTGCCACCTCCTGTCTCAGAGCGGCCACTGCCCACAGTGCAGATGAGCACCAGTGCTGAGAAGGGTGTAGGTAGGTTCCAACCCTGACCTGCCACCAACCGGCTTGGGATTCTGCGGGTCGTGGAGTCAGAGAGCGGTGTGAGTGCAGCGTGCTTTGGCATAGGAGACAGATGTGTGGGGCTGGCATGGGGAGTGGAGGGAGATCGGCTGGAAAGGGAGGGTCCTTACAGCATGGGCCTTGAGGGGCCTTCAGAAGACTGGATTTCATGCTAAAGCTGGCAAGAGCTTTGTGAATTGTACTTTCCTGATATCAAGTGATTTCCAGGGTAGGTCACAGAAAGCCCAAGCTAAACTGGCTGAAGCATAAAGGAAGTGTACCGGCTTTATGTTTATGTCATGGAAATGTCCGTGGATCGGCAAGACTAGATCCAGCTGTGACGTGCCATGTCCTTAGGAGCTTATCCTTTTGCATCTTTCCCTCCATGAGCTGTGGTCTCAGATAGTTTCCCCTGTGGTGGCAAAGTGGCTGCCCATAGCACTGTGCTTCAATCCTCAGTCCTACAGAGCCGAGAATGCTTGCCTATGAGCCAGAAGCCTAGGATTAACTCTTAAGTGGATTGGATTGCCCATAGCTGAACAAATCACTGTGGACTGGGCATCAGCCAGGCCTGGTGACAGGCTCGCTCAGAGGGACCCTGGATGGACAGCAGTCACCTCTATTGCAGGAGAAGGGTGAGTGCATTTAGCAAATAAGGCTGATGTCTCCATAGAGCCATCTAAGTTGTTCAAGCAAGGGTGGCATCCTGGGCCAAGGTTTTAGAAAGGATGCATATAAGATGCCTGCTGGCACTTGAAAAGCAGGAATGAATGTCAGGGAAAGGCTGTTTAGGACCGGACTGTGGGGAGCTTGAAGCCAGGCTAAGGGATTTGGGCTTTATTCTCTTAGCATTTGGGAGCCATAGAAGGTTTTTGAGCGGAAGAATGCGATAGCCTGTGTTTTATCTTAGGACAGTTAATACTGCAGTAATGACAGGGCGAGTCGGACTGAGGAGCAAAGGCCCTTCCAAGTTTCTAAACAGCCTGGCACAGGGGAGACAGGAAGAGGTTCAGACTCAGAGAGCTTAGGGTTACCAGTTCTTCTACCTTTAAATTCTGTGATCCTGAGCAAGATAACTTGATCTTTACCTCAGTTTTTTCACCTGGAAAATGGAATAATATTCTTCATTTGAAGGAAATCGAATATTTAGAACATTTCTGTACGGCACTTGCCATGTGTTTTACTCAGCAGACACGATTTGTTTTCACTTCCCTTCCTCCTCCTGTGACCTAGAGTCCGGACTGAGCAGAGACTTTGATGAAGGAAGTGCTCGTTAGAAAGAAGTAGGGTTGGGCTGTGAAGTCAAAGATCTGGGTCAGACCAAACTTCTTTATTTGCCTGCTCTGGGACTTTGGACAACTTTGTTAACCTCTGAGCCTCTTTCTGCCTCTCGACAATTTCATTTACGATCCACATTTACCGAACAGAGTACTCAGCATGTTGCCTGCTTGACATGTAGCAGGTAACCCAAAAAGAGCCATTTTTGGAAGTTATCATTTAAGAAATTTCTTTGGGATGGAGGAAACTGGACATGAGCTTACCACTGAGTGAATAGCTCTCCTGGCAGCCCAGGAAGTGAGGTCCCTGCTGGCTTAATGGGTGGAGACCTTTGGCCCCTTTCCTTCCTGGGTAATAGAGGAGTTGGAACCTACAGCACACTTCTGATAGGATTCATAATCTCCGGGCCTTCTGATCAAATGCAGGTCTGATTTTCCAGAAGGGGACAATGAGCACTCTTCCAGCGGCAGAGTTCAGGCCCTGAGGCTGTCATTTGTAACCAGCACCTTCCCACTTGGTTCCTTAGTGGCCACCTGGTCCCCTTAGAGGAGCTCTGTTGGTTGGCAACTACAGTGCTGAGTAAATGTCACAGGAAAGATGGAATTTACCCCTTGGAGCCTGGTGCACCACGGAGATTTCCTTCTGGGCCCGACGGAAGATCATCTTGATCCGCCTCCCCTCTCACTGGTTCATCACCAGCACTCCACTCTGGGGGCTTTCTAGCGCTATGATCACTTCATTGCCAAGAAGCAGAAGCTCCAGAGGGATTTCCTAGGGAAAGGCACACTTGGGTTTACGCATAAGCACATATGGAAGGAGAGGTCTGGGACCTGTGCAGATTATGTGATTCCAGGCACCACCACATGTTTCATTTCACTTAAAATAGTAAGTTCCTACCTGGTACGGGACTTGGTGATGATGGTGGTGGTGAAGAGGAGAGCTCCCTTTAGCGCCCTCCTGTGCAGCAGGCAGTATGCTAGGTATTTTCCCAATATCTCTCCTGATTAGCCCAACTCAGAAGGAAGACTTGGGTCACTGTTTCATTTTACACCATAGATTACAGTCCAAGAATGGATCAAGAAACCAATGTGTTGGATCGAAACTAGCACTTCAATATGAAATGGTACAAAATGATATAGAATGTAGAGGATTAGCAAATAGCACAGAACATTTTAAGAAGCAAGAGGAAAAATGTTTCATAAAACTTAATGTCTTGCTCACTTTCCCGTGTCTGACACCTGCAACTTGAAGGAGGAGAGATTTTTTTAGGCTTTTAGTTTCAGAGGATTCAGTCCATAGTTGGCTGGCTCCAAGCCAGAAATGGCACGGCAGAAGGGAGCAAAGCTGCTGAATCCATGGCAGCCAGGAAGCAGGGGTGGGGGCTAAGCCTCCAAAGGCACTTGCTTCTGCTTCCTCTAACCAGGCTCTACCTCCTAACAGCACATTCGGCTATAAACTCAGGAAGAGATTGATTCACTGATGAGTACAGTACCCCTATCCTAAGGTGATCCGATCACCTTCCAGAAGCCCCACTTCTGAACACATGGGACTTTTGGGGGGACATTTTAGATCCAAACCATACTGCTTAGTATGAATATAAGCATGTGTTTGAGAACTAGGTGATGTTGAAAAATTTCCTGCTGTGATGGTAGTGAAAAAACATTTGAAAGCCATTGGCCTAATTCAGCCACTCTCAAACTTGAGTGCACATCAAAATCACCTGGAGAGCTTCTCAAAACACAGGGTACTGCCCCTCCCCAGAGTTTCTGACGCAGTAGGGCTAGGTGGGGCCTAAAAATGTGCACGTATAACACGTTTGCAGGGGCTGCTACCACTGCTGGTCTTGTATCCTTCTTGGAAATCCCCAGTCCAACTGTTCTCACCTCATCGTTGGGGAAGCTGAGATTCAGAGAGGGAAAGCACACATGTGAAGTCCACAGCTGGTACCATGAAGACTGGGATGTAGACACAGTCTGCCTGCTCCCAAAACTGTAAACTGTTGTGCTCGCTTTGGTTTTTAAAATAATCCGTCTTTAATGAGTGCATCTGGCAAGAATTCTTCTCTGTGTATTTGGTGTATGTCATTGTACTTCATCTTGAATTCACATACAGACTGCCTGAGAGAGAGGAAAAATTGGTGCTTGCAAACCCACCCCCTTTATGATTTAGACAATACTCTAGCACCCAGAATGGAGGAGTGATTTGAAGATTTCACCACCTTTGAGCAGTGCAGGCTTGAGGAGGAGCCAGGCAGCACCCCCGTGTCTAGTACTTATCATCCTTCCCTCTCTGAGGCACCTCTATGCCTGGGTCTAGTTGGATTCTTGAGGCATATGTGCCTTGGTCTCAGGAAGACCCTGAGGCCAGGAGATAGCTCACCATCCAGGAGTATATTTGCCCTATTTCCAGATGGATCTCAGAGAGGCTAAAATTTGGTGCTTCCTAGGCGAGGACATTGCATACAGTATTCAGAAGCTACTTCTTTTCTTCTAGCATAGCTGAGTTGACAGAGCAATAGCTATAGGATTAGACAGAGTTGAGTCAAATCCTGGGCTCATTTCTATGTGATCCTGAGCCATTTACCCAACTTTCTGCAGATCTTGATTTGTTATTTTTTTCTGTAGGACACAGAACGCCTATAACCTTGTAGGAATTTTTTAAGGATTAATCATATCAAATAAAACACTTAGCATGCTACTTGGTACTGAATTTTCCTGAAGCAAGTTGTAGACATCATATTCTTCATTCACCCACTCACAGACATTTACTGAGTACCTACTATGTTTCAGACCCAGTGCTATGTGTACCAAAGCTGTGAAGATACCATTAGCAGCTCACAATCAGTTGCTAAAGAGGCACACCTCTCTCCACTTCCTGATCCTATGCCTGTAGCAAACATGACTAATTGATCACTGAGCTCAGGCCACTGTAACATACTTCCTCATCCAACAGTTCAGGTAGCACTACCCTCAGATGGAGTGAGCATGAAACACCAACCTCTTTCCCTGGATTAGTGAGTGAGACCTAAGAGTGGAGAATTACTTTGGCATGTGATGAATCCCTTGACAGGGGGAAACAGAGGTCCCCGGGAGCTGTACCAAAGCTGCTTATTTCCCTGGAGAGCGCATGATGTGTGAAGCTTCCGCAAAGAGCTGGGTCTGGCGCAATGAAGAAGAGTTCACTGGTTTAAAGAAGGGATGGCGACTGGGGAAGGGAGGAGGGCAGTGCTGACAGGGAAACAGCACGTATGTACATATGCGCAGGCTCTGGGGCCAAGAAGGGAAGAGGAATGTGGGGAAGGGGTGCCAGTGAGAGCTGAGACTGGGGGGAGGAAGGGGAGGCCAGACTGGGGGTCCCTCCTGGCCATGTTGAAGCCAGGGAACCAAACATGTGCTCCTGGGAACAGCCATGAAGTGTCCTTGCTCTGCAGCACTGGGAGAGAGAGCTGAACGGATGCAGATCAACCTGGAGAAAAGCAGCCAACAAGCAAGAAATGTTCCTCCAGCCCGTGAAAAGGCCTGACTCCAGTGAAAAGATTTGAGGGATAATGGGAGCATTTCTCTCTTTCAGACAGTAGTAATCCGGGTCCCTCAGGATCAAGCACAGAACCTGATTAGAGCTGGGGCGAAGCAGCCCAGAGCACCCGTTTCCATCACGAGCTGACTGCAGGCTCCACGCTAATGGGATTGTTTGTTAAAAATATGCCATCCCTGCTCTTAAAGGATGTCCCTCTCACAGAGGCTGGGCGCTGCTGCTGTCATGAAGGCTGGGGGTTGGAACAGTATTTAAGGCCACACTCTGGGGGTGATTGACTTTGAATTTTGGCTGCAGAACTTTCTCCTTGATAAGCTTTAAAGTGGAGGGCAAATGCAGGAAATGAAAGTGCTATAAAGGAATAGCTCATTGGCCAGAGTGGAACGAAGCACACAGCAGCATCCCTCTGAGAGCTGGCTATCTCCAGACTTGTCTCATACCTGCAAGGCCCTGGGCAAGTCCTTTCCCCTCTTTGGGCCTCAGTTTTCCCATCTGCAGAATGGAGTCATGGGAAACTGTCTCAGTTTCCTTCCACCTGAAATATTTCTTGTTCAGACAGCAGTGACGTGGGAGATGTGGTTCATAGAAACTCCCATGAGCAAGGCTTCCAGGCTCTGTCTGCTCTTGTCCATTGGAGGGGTGTCTGCTGAGAATATGCCTCATCTAGATGTGCTGCTGTGTCAGAGGCAAACCCCTGGGTACAAACGGTGAGGCATTGTTGGCAGGTCCATACACAGAAATGGGCTATGTTCCTAGATTGCCCTTCAGTCTCTTATATCAAACTCAGAATGGATTTTCCAGAGAATACCTACTTTGAAGATAACTTTCTTCACCAAACTATAAACACTTTGTTCAGTTTTTAATGAAATTGAAAGAATATTTGTTTATAGAACTTAGCCTATGACAGCACTGTTTTTATGGGGTAGCATGGAAGTGGGGTCTTTCTTGAGCTAGCCCCAAATAGTAGTGTTTTGATGGGGCTCCTATGAAATAGTCCAGTTTCTTTGGATTAGTCTGGAATAGTGTTGCTTTTTAATGGGACAACTTGGAAAGAAAGAATTTTATAGGCAAGTCCAGAAAACCATCCATGGAAAGATATTTCACTCTTTCCTTAGGATAAGAGGACACTGAGATCTACAATTGAATTGACATTGGGTGGGAAGGTTAGCGTGTTCCTGATTGCCCAAAGAAAAGGGAGCCCCCTGCTGGAGGGGAGGTCTGTCTTGCCATTGTAGTCCCCGGTAAATTACCATTTCTATTACAAGACTTGTCTGTGTTGCTGGTGAAGTAGAATCAAAGATCTTAATTTTCTCTCTAATAAAAGAACTTCTTTGTATTAAATAACCATTATCTCTTAACAGACTTTAATTATGTTAATGTTATTAAATAAATCAAATTTAATTAACCAGTTCAAGTAAAACCTCTAAATTTTCAGATTCATTATGAAACACTAAGGAAGAAAATCTGGGCTTTTCATGCACTGGCAAGTTGTAGAAAGGGGAACATGAAGAAAGTCCTCTGATGAAGAAAGAAGGTGACCAAACCAAATTTATGGAAGATGATACAAAGCACAAAATGTATTTATTTGAGGATCTGCTGTGGTTCAGCACAGTTTATTCCTATTACCCAGCTTTCTCTTCACAGTCACCCTGTGTGTAGGTATTATTAATCTCCACTGTGGAGTGGGGTAAACTGAAGGTTAGCTTACTAGTGAAGGAGGCACAACTTAAATTCAGCTATCGAATTCCTTTATGCTTTCTTATCCCTCAGGATTTGAAATGGTCCTTGTCCTAGGGAGTAAAGCTAAAAGGGAAAGATTAGAAAGGAATTGAATGGGCACAATCTGGATGGGAGAGCACCAACTGGCCCCTAGAAAAGGAGGAAAGGTTCTGAAGAGATACCGGGGTCTGGATTGTGAATTTTATCAAAATGCAGTTCACAGCAGAGAGTTCACTTGATTGCCTTTCTCGTTTCCATGAGGGAGTAACGATGATGATAATGTTGTTGCTTTGTTTCTTTGGTATTTTATGTAAATTTTATAGTAACAAGCCAGCTGGGAAGACAGGCAGAATTTATAAAACCTTGTCACTGCCTACAGTGGGTGACGGGCCAACATAACAGGTTAGATATTTAATTTTGTGTATACTGGTGAGATTTTCCCTCCTCTGACCTTGCTGTGGAAAATCCATTTGCACCTGTCCCCAGTCCCCAAATCCCCAGTAGTGCATATCCTGAGACATGGCTGGCAGCGACCTGCTTGTGGGGTCGTTTCCAGTCTGGGGTGAATGGGTTTGCCTGCAGCTTCTGCTTGCTTTGTTACTGGAAGTCTAAGGTAAGAGGTGTGCAGGTTCTGAAGCCAGCTACTGCTCAGAGCAGATGAGCCTTTCTTGGAAATAATCCCAGACAATGAATTGTGCTTAGGGTACAGAAACTTGCACCAGAAAATTGTCCATTCACTGTGACCACTCTGGCTCCTGAATGAGCTGGTGCTTGCTTATTCCACAGCTTCATGTGGCCAAGGAATGAGCCCTGTGTGAGGAATCAGAATGGGCCAAGGGGGAGCCCAGAGGAGTCTGAATGTTGGGGCAGGTCATAGACATGTGGGAGGAGGACCCGGCAGGTGTCCAGGGCCTCCTCAGTAGGCAGAAATGGCTCCTGGCCTGTGCTTCAGTTCAGTTAGAAAAGCATTACTATTAATTGTTGCAGAGAACTTAGAAAATACAGGATGTTACAAAGAAAAGAAATTTACTACCAGTCTTGCTAGGAAAAAGTACAGGATTTTAAAATGTATTTCCTTCTGTGAATCTGAGAATCTGTCACCCTTCTCATCTGTCATGATTCTCCCTCATCCAAATTGGAATCATCTTATATATACAATTTTATAGCACAATTTTCTACCTAATAATATAGCTTCCATAGCCCTCCCTCAGGACATTATACTTTCTTTAGAATTAATATTTTAATATGCTGGGTATAATATTTAAAACTTTTAGAAGAGCTATAATTTACCCAACCAATAAGGAACGGTTCTTCTATGAGCTTACCATAGTTTAACTAATCTGTTATTAGGCTGTTTTAAAGGTTTTTTCAAAATAATATTATTTTAATGAGCATATCTGAACATAAATGTAGGTTGGAATATCTGATCATTTCTTTTGGGAAGATTTCTAGATATGGATTAAAAACTGTGAACTTACACAAAAAGACACGTACCGTGGTCGCAACTGACTTGCTTTCCAAAAGTTTGTACCAGTGCTCCTCTCCATGGATGGTGGAAGAGATTATGTTATCACATCATTGATGAACACAAATTTTTCCATGAGTAAATGAGTTTAGCATTTAGACTAAGTTAAAGGTAACTCATGTGCAATGTGGCAGAAGCATTCAGGAGTTTTGCTCCTCAGAAGGATCTGCAGATGGCTCACATTTGTAGGCAAATCAGAACTGGCATCTTGCTTGGATGGGACAGTCTCAGGGTAGACAGGCAGGTCCTGGATGAGCCCCATGCCCTATCCCTAGCTGTGGGCAGAGCAACAGCAGGATCGGACCTGGCCATGCTCTAAAAGAGCTTTCAGTCTAATGACAGAGACCAGGCCACTGAGACCTAGCTGTGGAGGAAAGTGGAAAGGATGGTGCTGTGTGGCCCAGCACTGTCTGCGGAGGCTACAGAGCTCTGAGGAGCAAGAGTCCATGGTGCAGGTGTGCACAGGGACACCTTGGGGGAAGCTGGGCCTGGAAGCAAGGAGGGCTCAGTGGGAGGAGGAGCAGGTAAGAGGATGGCATGTGGAAGGGAACATGCATGTGCTGAGCTCTTGTAGGGCCTTGGAGGTCAAGCTCGGTGACCCTGGAGTCCAACGGACTTGTGTTCCATTCCCAGAGCCACCAGCTTGCTGGCTGATGTTAGACAAGTCAGTTTACCTCTGCTTCCAATTTTTGTAGTCCCAAGGGTTCCTTGGCTGGTGACAGCATCACTCCAATCTTTGCCTCTGTCCTCGATGTCTTTGCGTCCTCATATGGTGTCTTCTCTCTCCTCCTGTCATTAAGGGTTCTCTCCATTCTAATATGACCCCCTGTTAACCTATTATGTCAGCAAGGTCCTTGTTTCCAAATAAGGTCACATCCTGGGGTACTGGGGAATAGGATTTCCAATTATCATTTGGAGGGGCACAATTCAACCCTGAGGAGAGTTAAACAGATTAAATTGAAACAAAACTCATAGTCTAGTACCAGTCTACTGTAAATCTCAAAAATTCAAAGCTATTATAATTGTTGTTATTGTTACTATATGGCGAGTCCTCTCTCTCTCTCTCTCTGATGTTATTATATTTCAGGTAACCTTTTGTCTTCCATTTTTTAGAAGAGGAAATTGAAGTGCAGAGGAGTCATATGAAAGATCACAAAATGGTTTAAGAACAAATATTTTGGAGAATGTGAGGGTGATCTGTATGTGACATCTGTCACCTCATTGATTGCCAGGGTTGATTCAAGTCATCTGGTTGGCAAGGCGGGTGTCCCGTTCCTCTCTCACTGCCCCATGTGTGTCCCTCCTGAAGTGCACACTTGGCCAAAGAGGAGGACCACCCCTGATAGAGGAGGACCACTCCCCTGCTAGAACCCCCAGACAAGCTCACAAGAACAAATATTTGAAGACAAAAGAACTGAGGATTGAGTCCCCATATATGGTACCGTGTCTGTGACCTTGGGACCTGTAAAATGGGGATAGCCAGACTTAATGAATATTATTGTTATAAGAATTAGATAAGTAATTTGTGTGATGTTATTAACACGGTGTCTGGCATGTAGAAAGTATGGAAAACTTGTAGTCACTTACCGAGAGGCACAGTTGATAGCAAACTTCTGACAAGTGTGACGTCCAAGTCCTTTTCAGGAAACCCACTGCCTTCTCTGTATTGGTGGCTGCTTCCCAGCTCCAGTCACGGTCCCAAGAACACTCATGTGGGAATGTAAGTCAATAATGAGCTGAGACAGAGCCTCTGGGCAAGGCAGAAGTGCCGAAGGCTAATCCACAGCCTGTCCCATCCATTGGGTAAGGTAGAATGGAGGACAGTAGGGGCCTTGCAAGAGTAGCCTCCAGCTCCCAAAGGATTGGATACTTTTTCCTTTCTCTTCCCAAGTGATAGAAACACCCACTAGAGCTTAGCTCTACCAACTTTGCTGATAAAGCCATCTGGTCAACCACAACCATCTGCTCAGGAGGTCAGTGTGGTGGTTGTAACCTCCACACTGCTGGGCTCTCTCATCTCTAGCACTCCACGGTGACCTCTCAGCAGGCCTCACCAGGTGAGTACTTTCCTGCGTTAAGGACCCTGGAAGACTTCCTTGGCCAGTCTGGCAAGAGTTGGAAAGAGCAGCAGCAAGAAGGAAGACAACCACTGAAGTCCAAATATCATTTTCTGGATTGAGTTCTGATTGATCCTGGTTGCTCAGCTTTTTCTTTCTGTTCAGTTTTCTTGCTGGTCTCCTCTTAGTTATTTTTTCCTGGTTGTATAGAATTTTTCCAGCTAGGCAACTCTGGTCAGCTGTACTAAAGCCCCATGAGAGGCCCTCACTTTGATGCTGTCTAAGGGAAAGATGAGCTCCATGGAACCCACACACAGAAGAGGTGGTTAGCTCCCTTATTTACCCTTTCCAAGTCTCTACTGACTCATCTGCAAATATCAGGTAGTGATACCTACCTCAGCAGGTAATTCAGATGAGAGAATGTAAATAATGCCCTTTGCTAGTACCTGAAACATGGTCATTGCCCAAAATGCAGCACTGTTCAAAATGAGCAAGAGCAATGCCATGTTTCTTGACCACTTATCTTGCATCAGGCATATGTTATTTCTTTTAGGACTGTCTGCAAATTCACTTCTCACTCCTGAAGGAAGCACTGCTCCATCATGGCTTTACTGGAGTGGGACCTGGGGATTGCAGAGATTACACATTTGTACAGAGAGCAGGTGAAAAAGCTGGTTCAGACTCCACTCTTGTACCCATTGCCTTCTCCCACCTCTCAGTAGTGATGGCGGTGTTTTCTTCATGACTGACATTTGACTTTCAACCAGCATGGAGAAAAATCTAAGGAGGGCACTGCGTGGTCCATTAAATGAATCTGGTAGAATTGCAGGTCCTGTTTTCCCTGCCTGGGCTCATATCTGGCTCCCAGCACCCCAGAGCCCTGACTGCCACTCCATTTCTCTTCCCACAGATTCTGCTTTCAGATCCTCCCTCCTTCCCAGACGTTCACCTAACACCACAGGTAGACCTGCAAGATCCCAGAGAACCTCAGATCTATTGAACTACTGCTCCTATCTGTGTGTATTGACCAAGTCTTTTCCCATCTCTGGCTGTTTGTCCATCCATAGAGTGGGGAGATTAGACTGTGTTCTCTTCTACCCCTTTCAGCCCAGTATTCCTACAACAAGCTCAGGGTATAGAGACGAACGTGGGGCAGAGAGGCCTTAAAGATATAGGAACAAACAAATGGATTCCAAAGCCAGGGTTGATTCAGATCTCCACCTTAACTTCTACCTTCTTGCCCAATTATTTAACCACTCTGTGCCTCAATTTCCCCATCTAAAAAGCACAGGTAATATTTACCTTTTGGAGTTGTCCTGAAAATTCAATAGTTGATGTATGTAAAGTGCTTACAGCAATGCTTAAGCTAGGTGCAACATAAAATATAAACTATTAATATTATTACAGGCTTTGATATTGAGCCTGAAGAAATATAGGTACAAAGGCCCACTCTATCAGCCACACAAATTCACGTTGCTTTGGGTCCTCATTTTCTCATCTGTAGTCATATGCGCCTCACAGGTGGTCAGGAAGATTAAATGGGGTAATATTTGTAAACCTTTGACTGCTAACAGCGCCTCAGGAGGTGTTTCTACCTTCCGCCTGAGTGATGTTTCCCCACAGCCCTTGTTTCCTGGGTGACTTAGGCAGTGCCATTAATAAACCCAGTGCTACCAGCTGAGCAGATGAAGCACTGCTGAAGTTTTTGGGGTAAAACCATCATTTACTCAGCAGAGGCAGCCAAGCCTGGTGCTGCCCACCCACTAAGATGAGCGAGTGGCTCAGCTGGGGCACTCACAGAGGAACCCAGAGTAAGAGGCTTCCTGACGTAGTGCCGAGCCCACCCTTTGTGTGCAGGCCAGGAGGGCCCGTTTTCCAGATGAGAACACAGAGGGCCCTCGGGATCCGCCCTCTCAAGTTCCTGAGGGCAGCCAGGCTGGGACTGGAGCCGGGTCTCAGAGCTCAGAGCTTTCTGACTCTTGATCTTTTCAGCCAGCCACTGTCTGCCTTGGATGAGCCTATCTGGGTCTGTTTCCTGCCAGGTTTGGTTTACTTTGTTCCATGCATCTGACACAATCTATGACTCTTGTTGCAACTATTACAGATGGGTCATAAATGGGCCCAGGTTTTAGAGGATACACATGGCCCAGGACAAAGTCAATTCCCTGAAAAAGACATGCTCATATTGTACAGATGGAGGTAAAACTGGCATAGATATAAGGAGAGACTTGGTAGTAGTATACCTATTAAATTTATTTAAAAGTGTATGCCCATTGCTTCCCGGCCTTTTGGCTAAGATCCAGTATAAAAGTGTATGCCCAATGACCTAGGCTATTAGTCAGTATATATTTTCAGCTTCTTTCAGGAAAACTCCAAATTAAATTTGTTAAAGAGCCCTGAAGTTAACTTTTCTTTCTTGGAAAAGTCTGAAATGGTTTAGTGGCACACTCCTTTCTCTTTAAGGAACAAACTATGGTCACTCGAATTCCTGCCTATGTTCTAGAATCAGTCATGGGCACAGCTGTGGAGGACTCTGGGAAATGTAGTTGCAATTCTGGTTGCCATGCTCACAGTAGATGGAATGATTCTATGCAGCTTCCCCCAGGACCCCTCTTCAGGGCTGATACTTCCATCCTCCAGCTGCTAAAAGGACACAGCTGTGGCCCTTTCTGATCATCGCCCAGAGCCACAGGAAACTCTCTCACCCAAGATTTACCCCTTTCCAGAAGGAGGCCATTTTTGTCAATCATTGGCCTATGAAAGTATAAAAATGTCATGACTCTTTTCCTCAATTTGTGACAACTCTGAGGGGTAAGAAGCCCCTGTAGGTCTCCTGGGGCCTGCAGACCCACTCTTCCTTCTACCCAGTGCTCCCTACCCTGTTTTCTTACACATGGCCCTCCCTCCCTAGAGTGCTCCTCAACTAAGCTGCCCACCTGGCTCTGTGACAGAGAGTTGCAAGGAACCCAAACTAAGAGGTCTGGGTCCCACACCTTAGAAGAGGTAGAAGGATATGGACACAGCAGTCCTTGTCACCTGCAGCAGCCCTACTTCTCAGGTCAGCTCTGGAGAAATGCCCTCAAAGGTCAGACCCGCAGTGTGGTCTTTGAGTGTGAAACAATGAACAACAAAGGGAACATGGTGAAGGTCATGCTGTGAGGACTGAGAAAGTTCTAGATTGGCTTCATTCTGTGTTCTCCAAAGTTCATGGAGAGTCAAAGGTAGATTGTAACAAATGTATGCACTAGGATTACCATTCCATTAGAGTGCCAAGCGATACGCGTGTGTGTGTAGCCGTAGAAAATACACAGCTTCTAAACACTGAGAAAAACATTGGAAGACACTGTGGAAGCTGGTCTTGCAGCTGCCTCTGGGAAGGGGAGGAAAGCACTTGGGCCGTGTGAGTGCAGGGAGGGTGTGAGGGGTGGAGAGGGTCATCCAAGAAGCTTTAAGCCTTAATTGCAATGTTTGGAAAGATAATGTATCTGTAGATTACCTGTACAGTTATGGGAAAAGTATATTGAAAAGAAAATAGAAATCCATGCTCACTGGGGAGACTAAAATGGAAAGTCATTTAAGGACAGGTGACGAGAGCTAGTTTTGCTTTCCAAAGAGAACCCTTCCAGTTCCTAACCAGAGGCCTTGAGATTGTGAGCAAGACACTGTGCCTCTCTAAGCCTCAGCTTGCCCATCTGTGAAATGACAGTGACAAATCCCAGCTCACAAGCTTCCAGGCTGAGAAGAGATAAACCCACGGAGCTGCCAGCCCAGAGCCTGGCACCTGGAGGGATTTGGGGGTGACTTCACTGAAGGCCAGAGGATAGCCTGGGCACCCTTGTTGGGGACCGAGCTGGTCAGAGCAGCCATCTCCCTCCATCCACTGGGCCCTGGGTCCCGAGCCATAGGGAGGGGATCTGTGGGGATGGGATGGGGCCGATCAGTTCGGACCTTTCCAGGTTTTCTGGGATTGAGTCTCCATCTCCGGGATATGAGCAGCAACGTGCACAGCCACTGGGATGTTTTGTGTAATGTCAAAGGGCTTGGGTGGGTTTTCTGTCCTCTTCTTTCTCAGAATGAAGAGGACAAAGCTTCTCTTTTCAGTGAAGTGCAGCAGACCAGAAAGGCTTTGAAATCATGAAATGCAAATACAGGCTGCTTTTGAATGATGTGAAGGCGGAGCTGCTTGAATTAAATTAACATGGCCCATAAATACAGAGGTTAAAAAAATGGGAAGCCAAGTGTTTGCAGGCTTTTGTCCAGAGAAGAAATAAGCGCAGGACAATGGTCTATTTTGTTTGGATTACAGGCCGCTGATATCACATTAGCTCAAACCAGGCAATATTTACGTGAGGAACGGCTGTTTGCAGAATGCTGTTGTCCCCATTTCTCTGTGTGGGGAAGTCCACTGAAGCAAAGCCAGAGAGGCAGGGAAAGCTCTGCCCTGCTGACCTGTCTGCTTTTGCCCACCACTGCCAGAGTGTGCCCGTATTCAGCCAGCTAGGGAGAGACATGCATGCCAACAGAAGGGGAGGGAGGAGGAGCCCAGGGAAAACGGGAACACATGGGCAAAATTCAGCTGAAAAAACTTGTTCTTCAGGAAATGCCATCCAAATCTGTCTGTCTTGCTTCTCTTGAGAAACAAAAGCCAACAACATTTGACCTGCATGCCCAGATGGCAAGAACCAAGAAGTGGCTCCCCCTGCTTTATTGTGCTCCATATTTGTGTTGCTGATGACGGGACCATTGGGAAAACCTTTAGGCCTGGATGCTGGTCTCAGGTCTCCAACAACTGATCTCTCTTTGGAAATAGGTTCTTATTATTTTGCCCAAGCTGGGATCAAACTCTAGATCCTCCACCCCCATCCTCCCAAGTAGCTGGGATTACAGGAGTGCATCACCACAGCCAGCATCGCAGCAACCCATCTTAAGCAACCATTCTTCCCTCCCTACTACTTTGGGTCCCAGTATCCCCATTTGTAAAAAGAAAGAACATCTTCCCCCAAACTATGTTCCGAAGTGGTATTAGCTCTGTGGGACAAGAACAGGATCCTGGGACCCAATACACTAGAAAGCCCTATGTTCGACAAAATTAAGACCGTTCTTATGTGCAGAACTTGCCAAACTGGTATGGTTCTATTGCTCAAAAGGATTCACTGTGGAAGTCTTATTTTCACAGAATACCTGGGGGCACAAGGGTTCTGTGGCTTAGAGTTGGGGAAGCAAAGGCTAATGCCCATGTCTCTGTGCAGGATGGGGGCTCAGTGTCCAGGATGACTCTCCTGGACCTCAGTTTTGTATGAGGGCACCTTGCCCAGCACCAGCAGTTTCAGGTGCCACCACCTCCCTGTGTAGTTCCCCCACTGTATCTGTCTTCTCAGACTCCCCTAAGGGGTCAAGGAAGGCTTCAAAATGAGGGGTCACCTCCTCTCCACATCATAGTACATTCCTACAGGGTCCTTTGCTTCCAAATTGAATCACAAAGAGGTAGATGTGGCCAATCTTGGGTTAAAACAAAGCAATTTCTTTGGGTAAGGATATCAGAAGGCTTACCAAGGTGAACCAGGTACACAGACAGCCCTCCATCAATGCTGGCTCAGAGCACTGAGGAGGGTATTGCCGAGAGAAAAAAATCACAGACCTCGTGAAACCTGTCATGTTTATGGCTCTTTTACGTCCAACTGCTGCATTCTGCCTCCTGCAATGTTTGTCACTTGCATTACACCATAAACTCCTAGAGGACAGGGAGCTGGCATTGATTTTTACTTGCATTATTTATTATATCTTATGCATTCAAACAGTTAATTAAAAAAGATTTATTGAGTAGGGTTGAAGCCCCCATCCTGAGGTATAGGGTCACACCTTGAGCCATGGAAATAATACAATACCCACAGTGTGGCAGAGCGAAACCTTGGACCTTGCAATCCACAGAACTGGGTCTTTGCATTCCTATGACCTTGGTCAGATCACTCCCCTCTGAGTCTCAGTTTTCTCATCTGTAACACAAAGACCACACTAGAAATTTAAAGCCTTCATGAGCATCATTAGCATAGAGCCTGCCACATAGCAGGCTGCAAGAAATTGCTGTCACTGCAATGCCTGCAGGTTGACCAGAGGCTTTCTTCCATCAACATCATCTCATGTCATTCTCCTGGCATTTCCCTGAGCTAGGAAAAGCCAGATTACGACCGCCTACATTGCACAAATGAGGAGACAGAAGGTCAGAGAGGTTGAGGGTCTTGCCTGAGGTCTCTCAGCCAAGAGGGGAGCTGTGGTTTACATTTTAAGCCTGCAGTTTGACACCTGGGGTAGTATCCATCATACCACTGGACCCCCATGACGGGGCTTTGGCAGAATTAAACACCATTCCACACGAAAACCAGTTTGCTGCTATTGTGACAAACTCACCACTTTCTGCTACAAGGAAGAATCTTTTCTAGAAAGGTGTCCTGGAGCCCTCAAAATGCTCAGAGCCCTTGCAGGGGTAATCAGCTATGTACATTTAAGAAGACAGTTTCACCAGGCATAAAATGATCAGGGTCCATTAGAGGAAGTGTAGAGGTGCCGAGGGAGTGAGACAGGTGTAGGAGCAGGACCTCATTCTGGAAGGAGGGGGGACTGAAATCTGGGCAGCAGGAAGGGTGGAGGAAAGTGAACAAGCAAGCTCCACGTGGGCAGAGCACAGGGCAGCTAGACCCCCGGCCCCTCAGGGCAGCTGGACAGGTGACCCAGAGCAGGTGCCTTGAGAATCACTGAAAAAGATTTTAAATGTCAAGGGAAAGCAGGTGGAAGGTTAGAGGGAGACAATGTTAAAGCAAGGGGCAGAGCAGGAGAGTCTGAAGTTCACCGAGGAGGAAAATAGCAAGGGCCTAGCAGACAAAAGCAGAAGAAAAAGGAAGAGGGTATTAACTAATTAATTTATTTATTAAATATTTTAATCAGTCAATGGTAGGCAGGCATGGCGGCACAGGTCTGTTATCCCAGCACTCAGGAGGCTGAGCCAGGAATGAGTTCAAGGTCAGCCTAGGCTACACGGTGAGTTCAAGACCAAGCTGAAGTACATAGTGAGACTGCCTCAAAAAACCAAAAACATCAGTCAATGGAAGTACACGGAGTGGCTACTCTGTGCTGGGCATAGTGCTTGCTTTTGTAAATACAAAGCTAAGTGTGAGGAGGTACTGCCCGATCTAATCCTTGACCAATGAAGACAAAAGCCTTGATCTTGCCTTTCAGCCTAACCCTTGAGCGGTGCACACGCGCGCACGCGCACACACACACACACACTCTCTCACATACACGCACACTTCTTGTCCCCATCTGCAACCCCTGCAGGCTTCTATAGCCATTTCCAGGCATTTCAACCCTGTCCCAAGGTGAATCCTCCTGACTTGTCAGGTCAGAAATTCTGATACCAGTACAGCGTCTACTTTGGAAACCAGGATTTCCCTGTAATGAGATAATTAAAAAGGAGCCTTTGCCAGACATCCAAGGACTCGTTTTTCATTACACGAGACAGGTGCACATTTTTAGCATCGTTCCTGCCTCCAGAGGTCTTCCACGCTGCTGACAGTCTAAGCTGGGGCCCACAGAGGTGGAGTGGACGTTGCACCAGGCTGCCCTGTCCAGCTGCATGGGGCTGAGTCTGGAGGGTGACTGGGAGTTGAGTCACAGTTCATTTGGTGGCCTGGTCACTATGTCAGATATAATTACTCAAGCTGAAAGGAAGCTGAAAAAAGTTCTCTGACAGGGAGGTCAGGGAGGATGAACTCTGATGGGAAATTAATGATGAGAGTCTGGAAACTCCGTGAGGGGCTTTGCCATGGCTCTCTCTGGTAACATATTAGGAGCCAGTCCTCCCTTGCCCTCACCTCCTAAAGGAATTCAGGAACTGGAGAAGCCTTCTGGAGTTGCTGAGTGTTGAGTGAAGAGGCTTCTACTGGATAATAATGTGGATATTCTACCAATAAACTGTCAATTTGACCCCTACCACTCAAGAAACGGAGTTCTATATGCCAGAGCTTTAACAGAGCTCAAGTTATTTGCCCAAAACTTCAGAATCATTAAATGGCAGAACTGGAATTTAGAACTAAGCTTTCACCTGCTCTGTCATTTGACCTGTCTGGAGATCTTGCATAGAAAAGAGGCTGGGGCTGGGGTGGTTTGTGGTTGAGGGCAAAGACTGGCAAACTATGGCTCATCAGCTGGTGTTTTTTCTTTAAATAAGTTTTATTGGAACCTAGTCACACGTTTTTATTTGTGTATTGTCTGTGCACTACAACAATAGAGTTGAGTAGTTGAGACACAGTAAGTATCTCATCCACCAAGCCTAGAATATTTCCTATCCGGCCTTGGACGGGAAGCATTTGTCAATCCAGATTGAGGACACCCAGGGTTAAACAAAATGAAGCAGTTTATCTGCTGTATGAGTTCTCAAAGCCTTTAGCCTGATAATGCCTCAGAGAAGGATACAGAAAGTTGCATATCCTGATCTGTTTCATAGGGAACCCTTTTTTCTTGATGCATCTTTGAGGCAAGTTTTGGAGACTCCACCAGGACATTTGTTCATGGGGAGACTGGCTTAGGGAGGAGCAGTGTTGGCCCAAGGGCACACAGGTTGGCATGGCTGACAAGGACTTCACAGGAATTCCATGAACTTCCCAAGGCAGGGCTGGCCCTGCCTGCCCTTCCCAGCCTCAGCAGAAGGATGGGGCTGCCCCACAGCCCTCCTCCTCCGCCTGAGGGCCTTGGCAGTGGCGCTGGCCAAGGCAGCCTTCTCTTTATTTCATGGCCTGTTTACAGTGATGTCCAACAACCCTGTCTTTATAGGGCCCGTTTGTTCTTCAAGTCCAGGAAGAGAGGGAAAAATCATCATACTAATGATGAATGTCAGTTTTAATCAGCATCATCTGACATTATGAGAATTGAATTTCTACCTTTCACCGCATACATTAAACAGGGGGCTTTATCTCTTCGTGCAGAATTGATTTGCCGTAATTCTCTCCTTTGGCCCTTGTCATGTAAATCGTGGCATTTCTCCCCCACTGGCTGCAGAAGCCAAGATCAGAGGTGAGAATCCAGCCTTCTAGACCAGCTGCCGCTGGGTGCTTTGGCTGTCTTTCTCTTCCCACTCACGTCTCCCTCTGTGATTCCCTCTTAGGGCTGTTCATGGGATAATCTTGCAATCTGCAGACAGAACCTGGACAAGGGGGGTAGGGGAACGGTGGTGCAGGGCAGGGCAGATGGCCATGGGGACCTGCAGCGGCTGCTGCCTGGACAAGCAGGGGATGGACCTTAGGCCCATGTTCAATCTGCCCACCACTGTCCCTTCCAGTACGACCCACAGCGCCCCAGAGAATCTCTGGCTCCTGGTGTTGGAGGTGGCACAAGGCTGGTAGAAGAGCCAAGGGCCAGATGGGCCCAGGCCCCAGCGTAGAGTCTCTGAGCTGGGGCTTGAGAGCAGCCCAGGCCTCTGCAGGAAGGAGCAGGTTCTTGGGAGACCTGTCCCTGACACACGGGCTGCATCACGCAGTGAGACCCAGCTGTGACCGTCACCGTCAGATACTTCCCCCCTGTAAAAGCTCTTAAACCTTGCTTTTGTCTTGTAATTATTTCTGGCCAAGCACCCAAGCAGTGGTGAAGAGATGATATTCTGGAAACAGAAAAATTTAAGAGTCCTGGCTCTCCCCATCAGTAGTTTGGAATATCACATAATCCATGTAAACATCTACTTTTCCATCTGTAAAATAGGAGTGACAGCAAAACCCATACTGAGGAAGTTGTAAGATTACTCAAAGTGACCCCCAAAAACCTGTGAAGTGTGTGCAGTACCTGGTATGCAGTAGATGGTCAGTTGCAGGTGGCTTTGGGATATCAGCCATAGCAGCCCTCTTTGTGTTACTGTCAGAGACAGACCTCAGCAAATGTGTAGGCCTGGGTGGGTTAGAAATTCTTTTAATATATTTATATTTTCCATTAAGTTTATTGGTACATTTTAGGTATACAATACAGTTACATTCATCCCTGGGATCTTGTACCTTTACATCATGTATCTTGGTTCTTATTTTTCCCCCTTTCCCTGCCCTCCCTTCACTCCCTCCTCCCTTCCCCATTTACAAATCTTTGTTTTCATTTTTTTCCTTTTCTCATATTTTTTTCCCTTCTTTTCTTTCCCTTACCCCTCCCACTTCCCCTACTTCTTTAGACCTTTTCTTCCTATTTCACAATTTCTTAGTGCTCTTCATAGAGAAGGAAAATTTATGATTTTAAATGTGTTATCTATTTGTTGAAAGCCTACTACCTGTAAGCACTGCACCCAGAACTTTACATTTATTTTAATCTAATTAAGTTACATTTTCCCAACAACCCAGGAAGGCAGGTACTACACCATTTCTATTCTATACGTAGTGAAACTGAAGCCTGTCTACATGGTCCCTGCGAAGGAGACCGCAGCAGCAGGATCCACTCTGAGATGAATTTCCTGCGTGGGCTTTCTACCTGTGTTCAGCCTCTCCATGCCATGTTGAGCTTGCAGTGATGAGAATGTGCTACTGAACTGCTCCCCTGCCACCTGAATCCTCTGCAGTCCCCTCAACTGTCCGGGACTGTAATGAATGTGCCCCAAGATTCCAAGTTACTGTTCCCTATGGAATCAGGGGAAGGCAGTTTTCCGTGGGCCAAGCCAGGACGGAAGTGCTACTGGAGGATGTGTGTAAACTCACAGGAATAGAGGTGACATGTTGCCATTGGGCCTTTGAGGGTTGGCACAAGTCACTCTGACCACACACTGCCCTCCCACACTGCTGCCTTTGCAAGTCTGTCAAACTCCTGTCCCAAGAGCCTGGGAAGCCAGCAGACAGGGAAGTGGCAACAAATCCATGTCAGGGCCACGTGAGCAGTGCCCCACACACGTCAGTGCTGCTTAGCACGTGGATGAGTGGTTTTCTTCCTAAGGCTAGCAGGAAGAGCTGCATCTTTCCCTCAGTGCCAGTGTGCACACATGTGTGCCTGTGAGAGTGCGTGTGGAGGCAACTCCTGGGGGTGGGGGCTGGGGCAGGACAGCGCTGCCATTGCATCTCTGTTAGCCTCTGTGCCATTGCCTGGCCCGTGCCCCTGTCCTAAAGCAAGCAAGCATCAGCTTCCATCTACTGAGCCAAGCTTGCTGCTTGCCTGACATGGTGCTTAGTCCTGTAGCCTGGTCTCTGTGACGAGCGTCTTATAACAACCTGCCCCATGTCAGTATGGTAAATCTATGTTGCTTTCAGAAGAAAGGACTGAGGCCAAGGTGTAGCAGGGCCAGAAGGCAAACTAAGTCTCAACTCTGTAGCCCAAACCTGACTCAGTTGGTATCCACAGGGTCCCACCCCTACGACATAATCTCGGGACATTGTGACGAGGGCTTCACGCATCTTCTTGCAACAGAGCTCTACTCCCTCATCTGCCTCTCCAGCCTTGCTGTGCTGGCCTCGGTCTCCTCCATACCCTGCATGACCTTGGATTTAGGATTGGTCTTAATGCTCTGTGCCTCCCCACGTCCTCTGAGTACATTCATGAAAGCCTGGCTCTTTCTCTTGCACTGTGCTGCCTCCTGCCTGGAGGGGTTGGCAGGTACGGCAGGATCAGCTACCTCGGAAGCTGTCTGAGATGTGGGTCCAGCTGTTGTTCATACCCCTCTGAAGACCAGGAGGTCACTGCCTTCAAAGGAAGGGACCTGGCGTCTCTATTGTAAGGCTCTGGCTTTTATCCTTCCTCTTCTTCTTCCTTTCCCCCTCCTCCCGTTTTTCTCCCTTCCTCCTCCTCCTCCTCAACCTTCTTTCTCTTGGTGTTTTTGAGACAGGGTCTCATTATTTAGTCCAAGTTGGCCCTGAACTTGCTATGTAACCTAGGCTAGACTCAAACTCATGATCCTCCTGCCTCAGTCTCCCAAGTGCTATGATTGCAGCATGTGCCACCATGCCCAGTGAAAACATCTCTTCTTAGGCACCAGAACAGTCTCCTAGATAAAAGCCCCCAGAAGAGCAACAAAGCTGACTAGTGCTCCTGTGCCTCAGGGAAGGGACACTATAGCACTCTACCTGAGAGTCCCTTGGCTGGACCCTAGGATATGCTCTTCTACATCTTGGGCAGATGTCTCCCTCTTCCCAGATTTCTCACTGCTGAGACAAAATACCTGAGATCTAAAGTTAAAGGAGGAAAGGTTTATTTGGCTCACACTTTGTAGAGGTTTCAACCCATAATCCACTGGCTCCAAGGCAGAGTGGCATGGCAGAGTGGCATTACAGAGGAGAAACAGTTCATGGCAGGCAGAAGGCAGAAAAGCAATGAAGTAGCAAAGAAGCAAGTCCAAATGACCTTAGCAACTTCTTTCTGCCCCTTGTATACTCTATCTAGGCTACCTGGCTTGGGGCTGGTGCCAAACTAATCAATGGGCTGATTTACTAATCACACACCCTTAATCACAGCATCATACACTCTAGATCCAGCCACCTCTGAAAAAGCCCCACCCATGACTGCATGAGACTTTAGTGGGACATCGAGACACAAGCCATGACACCAGAGTTAGATCCTTCCTGAAGAAACTTCTAGCTCCCAGTGTTTCTTTTGCAGAGAGGGCCCCTGAGCCTGGCCAGCCAAGCCATCAGCCCTCCACCCAGTCACGGGATGCTGGGATTGTCAGGGATGTGCTGAGGGGCAAGGGTATGAGGGAAGTCCCCACTGTTGAGTCTCTAGCTGCGGGCACAGGCTCAGCTTTGTTTGCCTGCCCTGTGGCTCCTGCCTCAGCCCTGCAGAGCTCGGGGGGACTTCAGGTTGGGGGTGCAAGACAGTGTGTCCAAGGCCAAGAGAAGTCCCTGTTTCTCAGGGTGCTCCAGTGCCCTGTGCCCTAGGGGCTTGGATGCACACTTCCTTGTTCCTTTCCTACCTTGACCCTGCCCTACAGGTTACACAAGTAACTTCCCTGACCCCTTTGGAAGAAAAGGACCAAGTCCAGGTCTGGGTGTCTGGAGGTCCTGGCTCTTCGCTTTGCTATGAACTTGCTGTGTGGCTATAGGCAGGTCACATCCCTCATGGGTGACATCTTCTCATCCACAGAAGGTTTGTGTGAGTGAGTGTAGGGGTGCTATCCCGGTGTAGGATATAGGAGGTATAGGCAAGCGATGTTCTAGCCCTGACTTCTTATCCCCAGAACCCTCTGCTTTGAGCTATCATCTGTGTTTCAAGTCCAAGTGGGAGGACAGAGAGTGGACAAGTAGGAAGGAGAGGTCATTTCATCTTCATTGTTTCTTGTAGCTGGGATCACACTGACAGGAGGTTACCAGCTCACAGAGCTTGCTTTAAAAGGTGTCAAAAGCCTATCCTTTCTGATGCTAAAATGCCATAGTTTCAGTCACTTGCTGGGGAGATGTGTTCTCCAGATAACACTGATGGACATTTCAATATGGCAGCTAGGAAGTGAATTCAGTAAACTCCTTCCCACCCATTAATGCCCATGAGGTTGAATTTAAGAATGGCCATTGGTAGTATGAATTTTGAAATAGTTTTCTATTCTATTAAGAGTTTTAAAGAGAAAGAAATGAAAGCACGAAATAGTGAAGACAGGCTAGGGAATGACCCAAATTTTAGGGCAGAGTATGTAGGGGTGGGATGCTGTGCCATGGAGAGGACCTGCCAGAAACTTGGCCCATTTCCAATTCTGCCAGTGACAGATCTTTGCCATTGTAGTATGCAGGGCAGCTGTAGGCCTGGAGAAAGGAGGATGAGCAGAAGTGAAAGCAAGAAGCTCGCCCACCATGTTCCTTCTCCTGACCAGCAGGGAGGCCTGTCACTGCCTCTGAGGCCCGCTCCTCTGAGGGGGCTGAGCCTTGCCGCCCTTAACAAGTGTGACACAGCAAAAGCATCTCCCAGGATAGCTCTGCCCACCAGGTGCAAGTCACTCTTCATGTGATGCTTGCCCATTGCAGCCTGTGGAGTTCAAGGCCACCCAGGCAAAGGTGGGTGGGACTGGACAGCTGTGGAGGGAGGTGAGGCTGACTGCCAAGGAACAGGGATGATTTACATGTGTCCACTTATAATTCCCCCTGGGACTTGGTGCACACTAGCCACTGGCTAATGGCCTCCCCATCCTTCTCTCAATCCTTCGGGCCTTCGGCTTCTCTGCTTATTTGGCCTCAGGACCCTCCCCATCTTTCCTCCTGCAAGACTCAGCTCAGCATCCTCTTCTCGCTGGAGCTTCCTGTGAGTGGGTAAATGGAGGAATGAATACTCCTGGTCCCTCAATCCACTGAAGTACTTTCTAGAATCCTCGAGTCAGCATCTCACAGCCCCAAAGTGTCCATGAGGCCCACAAGATGTCCAAGGCATGTGGCATTCAATTAGGTGTTCCCTTCCTGGACTTGAGAGTGTGATCAGGAGTGGGGAGGACCCACCGTACCCTGGGGGACCCTGGGCTTGAACCAAAGAGTAGGTCAGGCACAGTGCCTGGGCAAATGGCCTTTGTGCCTGGGCCTGTTTGCCTGGAAAGCTCCTAATAGACATTGAGGTCCCTTTTGGCTGCTCTCTGAGGGTGGATCTGAAACAGAGATGGTGCAACAGGCAAGGCTGACTCCATTGTTTCAGGTTGCAAACTTGTCACTTTCAAGATCACCTGTGAGTGATGCAGAATGACATTCTTCTTGAAAATTTCCCTCTTAAAGAAAGCACTTCTCAAAAGTAGGAAAAGGAGTTGGTGCTCTGTGGTAGGCAGCTTCTGACAGGTTCCCAATGAGTCCTGCCACCTGGTATTTACCTCTTTGTACAATCCCTGTCCCTCTAATGACCTGTTTCTAACAAGTGGAACATGGCAACTGTATTAGGCAGCTATTTGTTACTGTGACAGAATACTTGGGATGATCAGTTTAAGAAGAGGAAAGGTTTATTCTCACTCACAATTTTGAAGGTTTTAATCTGTAGTGAGTTGGCCTTCTTGCTTTTGGGCCTGCAGTGAGACAGGACATCATGGTAGGAACATGTGGTAGAGAGAGCCCCTCATCACGTGGTGGTCAGAAAACAGAGATGGAGATAGACATCAAGATAGAGATAAAAATAGAGAGAGGTGATCCACTGCCTCCCAGTTTTAGCACCACAGGCTGGTGACCAGGCCTGTAGCACATGGGCTTTGCGGGACACATACAAACTATAGCAGCAACAGAGATGTCACTGCTGCATCAGAGTGGAAAAGACTGTGATTTCCATTTTGTTGGATTCTTTCTCTGGCAGCTTCTTGGCTGGCTTGGTTTCAGGAACCAGGCTACCATGTTAGAGAGACCCACCTGACAAGACTGAGAGCAGAAGATTCCAGGCAGTTGCCAGAGAGAAAAGAGGGTCCTTAACCCAACATCCTGCCTGAACCTGGCTATTATGCCAAAAATTCTGAGTGATCTTGCAAATGACTCCTTTCCCAGTTAAGCCTTGACATAGCTATAGCCCTAGCCAACACCTTGTCTGTTGCCTATAAGAGACCCCAAGGTAAAGGGCCAGGTGAGACTGTGTTGGCTTTCGGACTCGGAGGAATCACTGTTGCTTCAAGCCACTGCACTCTGGGCTAACGTGTTGCCTTGAAATAGAGATAGCTATTATAGCTGCCAGGGTCTAAGAACCCATACATGGAAGCCCCAAAAGCTTGGGGTACCCTAAAAATTAGGAAGCACTTCCCCAGCTTCAGAAAAGCAAGAAGAATATTATATGGTGTCGCCAAGTGACCTCAGATGTGACACTGATCCTCTTCCACCTCAGTTTCTCCATGTGCAAACTAACAAGGTTATGTTAGCACAGTGCTGTGGGCGAATCACGATCTTAAAGCTACAGGAACCACTGTTCTCCTCCACCTTCCCTGGTTGAAAAGGCACAGAATGACAAAAGTCACTCTCAGTACAACAGCATTGTAATCAGCTCTATTAATCACAATAGCACTTCCACGCATTTGAGACTGTCCCCTCTTTATTGACAATGCATCCCTTGAAGACAAGGATGACAGACCCCTTCGGATGCCACTTTAGACTCACGTGGCTCAGATATGTGGTTGGCAGGGTCGGATTAGGGCAGGGTGCTGGGATCAGAGAGCCCTGGGTTCTTGGCCTAATCCTGCCTCCACCAGCTGTGTGTCCAGTAGGAAGTTATTTTCCAGATTCTCTGTGCCTTCTCTGACATAGGAACCGCATACTTACTCCACGTCACTTGTTAAAATTAGATTTGATAATATGACAGTACTGAGTAGCTATTTGGTACTTGATAGTAGCACCTAGTAATAACTCCAGTAAACAAGTGTTCTGTCTTTGCATCATTATTGACATGATCAAACACTAGTAACTGCCCTTAATTGAGTGCTTATCAAGTGCCATTCCTGGGGGCAAACTCTTGACACAGTATTTCAGGTGTCAGCCTATGGGATTGGGTAAAGCAGACCGTTTTCTTTCCAGCATGCTTTGGGTCACTCAGACAGGCCACCCTCTGGGAGGACCTGCTTTCAGGAGCTCTTGCAGGCAGTGCTGCCCTGGGCCTCAGTCCAGCATCTCTGCTGCTGTCCAAGGGTCTGGTTCTCCTTGAGAACAGCAGGCTGTGCCTGGAAGTTTGCTTTCCCCTGAGAGGAATGTGGTGAAGCTGTCTCAGCCAGGGCTGGGATATGAAGGTCCAAGGTCCCAGCCACCCTGTCCCACACATCCCCACTTTAGCTGGAGCCCCAGCTGCAACCTTCCAAACCCTGAGACCCAGCGCTGGCACAGCACCCTCCTAGGGGGTGCAGAAAAGGAGGAGGCGTCTGTCTTCTGCAAAGTATGGTGTCTTTCTACTGCTGCTGTCACTTCTAATGATATGTTTCTTTGAAAAGAAAGGAACACTGTATCATGACACAGGAGAGGCGGAGACTGTGGTGTCAGACAGAGAAGTGCTTGACTCCAGCTTCCAGCAAACAGGCTGATGTGAGCGGCTCCTCTCTTTCCTATGGCTCAGTTCTCCATCATTGCAACGGGGGGCACAGGGGTTCATCTTGTGAGGCAGAGAAGCAGCCGGCACGTCAGGAGTTATGAGACGTGCAAGGCTGGTGCTCAGCGTGTGACAGGCAGTCACCCCGGCGGGCTTTGCTCAGTGCGCTCGCTGTGAACATCAGAGATGACATTGGAAACTCTCTCAGAGGGTTGGGCCACACCAGGTACTGGGGCCAAACGACCATCGTTGCCGTGCTCTCAGGAGCGTGGCCTTTCTCCTGCCAACCGTGCCCGACTCCCAAGACCAAGCTTTTCCTTCAACCCCAGGAAAGGGTCACTGCTTTGCACCCTCTTAAGGGGTGGAATAGAGCCCCTTCGTTTTGCTCCAGTGTTCAGCTAGGCACATAGTCCTACCTGTTACTTTTTCGGCTTTCTTTTGACTAGATGTGAACACATTCCCAAGTTTACTAAATTGCGTATCAGCAGATGTCTTAGGAAGAGAGAAGCACACCCTTCTTTATCTCTTCCTTCATTTGGCTGCCTGGAATTTGGATGCCATAGCTATGGTTCTAGCAGCTATCTTGGACTATGAGGAGAAAAGCAAGCCCCAGGAAGGCAGAATGGAAGCTGGAAGGGGCCCAAGCCCGGTACCACTTTCTGTGCTCTGGTACGAGCTTGTCCACCTCCAGACACCTTTATATAAAAACAAACTTCTGACTCACTTAGACCCCTGCTATTTTGGTTTTATCTTATTTTGCAAGAGCTTATCCCAGTGCATGCACAAAGAAAGGATGTCCTTTCCAAGAAGCTTAAATCCTTCTCTTCTGGAAATTTGTCCAAAGCGTATCATCAGAAAAATGTTTACAATCATACAACATAACTTTTATTATTGCAGAATAAATGTATCTCCACCAGTGGTGGAGAGGTTAGAGGCAACACGGTGCATAGGACAGTGCCAGAGTCAGGAGGTGGGGTGTGCAGTGAGAGCAGGACTTCAGGCTCACCTTGTCCCCTCCCCACCTGTCATGGGGGCAGTTTGTACCTCACCTCTCCAAGCTGTAGTTCCTTTATCTACAAAGTAGGATGATGTTAATAGTGCAGATGGATAATGTTGTGACAGAGATACATGCTGTGAGAGCCACTTAGGCACAGTGGCTAGCTGAGTGAGCACTGGTGGAAGCTAGTGCCCCTCTCTACCGCTCCACCATGTCCTTTCTCCTCCCCAGTCTGCTTCTCTTCTGCTAGAATATGGTCCTGGAAATAAAAGTGTCTGCACCACTGTCACTACTGCTAAAATAACGAAGATGACCCAAGATATCTTAGTGGAATAAAAAGGCACAACATCCATTATTGGTGTAGCAGGATCCCCTGAGTGTGCATGTGCCATTGCAAACCTAGGGGGAAATACCCCAGCAGTACTTACCTCTGCAAGGTGGATGTTGATGGCTCAACTGTCTTCTTTAAGCCCCTGTCTAATGTGTAGAATATGTCCATGAGCTTGTGCCCTGTTACTCTGATAGACTAAAAGTGCCCTATTGTCTTGCTGGTTTAACAAAGCCGAGCATCCCTGGGATACACCAGTCCTTGGAGGGTCCTTGGTGCACAGAAAGCACCCCCCTCCCATCCTCCTGCAGCTGCCTAATGCAGCCCCTTTGACCAGATGGAGCCTTCCAGGTGGACAAGTGACAGGAGAGTTTGGAGAGGCAGGTTTCTCCTTAGAGCAAACTGAGACAACTGTGACATCCGTGTCCTTCCCCTTTCAGCATCTCCTCTGACCTGCTCCAGAGTGGAGTTCAATTCTCTCTTCTCTGGGAGGAAGAAATATTATTTTGCCCCTTAAAGGGCTGGAAAGAAAGTAACACATCAGACCTGTAGCTGCGTATGCTGAACGACTGTGCTAGGCATTGTGCAAATCCTCCTAATGGGAATTCTTTGATCTCCCCCCTGGCTGGGTCTGCAGCTGTGGTGTTGACCGGTGCTGTCCTGGTCCCTGCAGACCAGAGGAAGCTCTGCAGAGCAGTGTTCTCCAGGACACAGGACCCTGCAGATGCACAGCTGACACAGGTGCCTTCGTGGGTGAGTGCTGGAGAAGGGAGGGCTCTCCTTGGAAGAGAAGCCAAGGCCACTGAGAGAGGAGGCTAGGGCGGTAGGTCACTGAGGTTGATGCAGCCACCAACCGGGGCTTCATGTCACCAATTGTTATGCTTTTAAATGTCCCGGAACTAAAGAGCTCATAGATTTTCAGAACTCTTGGCTCACGGTGGGTGATGCCATTTTGGCCCATAGATTCTAATTCTTCTAGGCCTCAGACCTTTCTTCTTTCAGCTTCTGTTGACTAGTACTTACCACACACTTAATAAATATGTGCTCTTTGCAGAGCAATGTTGATGTGACTACCCTTCCCAGTAAACTTGTCTCCACTTCACAGATGAGGAAACTAAGGCCCACAGAGTCCATGCTGCACAGGTCCTTAGTAGCCGGGCTCGGTTTGAATCTGGAAGATTCTCAACCAACCATGCATCAGCAACATCCCCAGAGCTTGTTAACTACAAGGATGTAGGGCCCCACCACAAACTGCACTTTCCCTGCACAGCCTGGCCTATGGGAGCAAGGTTGCTGGGCAGAGCACAGCCCCTGTCTAGTCTTTGGGCCCCTGATTCTCTTCCCAGTCCTCTCCTCAGACGTGGTTAGCCACCTGCAGACCCCAGCTGACCCCTCAGACCATGGGGTCCTGGGGCCCCCTGGTCAGGACTTCTGAACCCCATTCTCCCTCTGCCTCCACTGGTCCTGAACTCTGGTTCTCAGAGGAGAATCACAGGCACCTGTCAGGGCCCACCTGACGGTGAACCTCCTGCCCACCTGGCGCAGGTGGCCTGTAGGGCCCGGGTCACCAGAGGACACTGCGAGCTGCACTGTTGGGAAGACAGCTGATTAGCACGGTAGATCACAGCGTGAACTCAGCTGTCAGCTTGGCCTGTGACAGCTGAGTTCCCTCGGGAAAGCAGTTTCTGTTTCTGTGTTTGTTCTCTCCTTATCTCACATTGGCCTCTCCTTCCTTCAGTTCAGCACCAGCTCTGCAGGAGGAACTGGCAGCCTAAAGCACTGCGGGCTGGTCCTGCTTACTGGCAGCACGCTGCTGCCCTGTGGTGCGCCCCCACGACGGAGGGTGGAAAACCTGGCTGTGATCAACTAAGCCTGACGAAAGTAAGGCTGCCTAGGGGAAGAGATGGTGGCAGGTGGAGTACAGCTCATCAGACATATTCCGCAACACGTCTAGGCCACAGAACTTTCAGGATGTACTTATGCCTTTTGTCATTGCCTTAATCACTTTCCTCTTTGCTGAGACACAACACCTGGCACCCGCAACTTAAAGGAGGATTTATTTCGGCTCACGTTTCAGTCCTTAGTTGGCTGGCTGCAAGGCAGGACAGCATGGCAGCTGCTCATGGCATGGTGGCCAGGAAGCAGAGAGAGCACAAGGAGGACCCAGGAAGGGAGAAATCAGCTATAAATCCCCATAATCCAATCACCTCCTAAATCACCTGCCTCTGGCCACATGAGGCTTTAGGGGGACACTAGATATAAATCGTAACAGTCATCCATCCATTCTCTCGGCAGGACTAACCACCCTTGTTCCAGGATTTATTCCAGGCACAGCTAGATCTTGCCCTCAAAAAAGCCTGAAGGAGTGTAGCTCAGTGGTAGAGCACTTGCTTAGGATGCACAAGGTCCTAGGTTTGATCCCCTAGTACCCAGAGACAGAGAGAGACTGACAGAGAGAGACAAAGAAAGGAAAGAAGGAAGGAAGGATTAAAGGAAGGGAAAAAAGCCTAAATGCATGCATGGGAGAAAGAAGATAAATATACATATAAAATTTTCTGAATATACATAAGTAAATATGAAAATTACATGTAAATATAGAATATATTTATAAATATTAAATTATTTAGAATTTATATTATATAGTATATTTATTTATATCACATTATTATATAATTATATATACTATATATGGTAATAAGGCTCATAGAGAAAAAGGTTATAGGGAAGGAGACTCAGATGCTGGGGGGAGTGCCACTGCCAAGAGGTGATGCCGAGAGGTGCAGCAGCAGGTGGAGAGTGGGTGGGTGGGAGTGGAGGACCAGGCTGAGGCTGGAGGGGCCAGGACTGAGGGAGGCTGGCGTTGGATGGCACGGCTCCATCTCTCTTCCAGCACAGTGGGCACAGCTGAGGCTCCAAGAGCACAGGAGCCTCCTGGGAATAGAAAAGCAGGAAAGCAGGCTTCTCCACATTCTAGCGCAGAGAGAGAGAGCACAGGGCCTCCACAGCGGCTCAGATTCGGAATCTCAGTGACTGTTTTTTCAAAAATAAAACATTGAGGCATAATCTCAAGATTTTTTTTTCTGGTTTACAAGGCCTCCCAAAAGTTTGAAAATGTCATGTTTTGACATACAATTAGTTGTCTTTTGCTGTGCATAAATTACCCCAGAACTCCATGGCTTAAGCAGTGAACACGCACTACAGTATCTTGCGTGTTCTGTGGGGCAGGGGCAGCTGGGCTTGGTGGCTCTGGCTTGGGGTCTCACGGGAGGATGCACTCAAGGGCTCCACCAAGGCCTCTCCAGGTCTGGCCAGCAGTCCCCATGGCTGCCAAAGGCCTCAGTGGCCCTCCCTGGAGAGTGCTTATGTCTCCCCCCATGGTGGCATCTGACTCTCCTCAGAACAAATGACTCCAGAAAGAGCGAGCCCAAAGCCCCAACCTATTTTACCACTTAGCCTCAGCAATCACACAACCAACATCAGGCCTGTGGCATCCTGTGTGTCACATAGGCCTATTCTGCTGGGTCTGGGGCAGTGCTACACAAAGACATGTACCAAGGTACCAGGTACCATGGCCCCACACGGGGCCATCCCTGAAAGTTGGCTGCCACGGTAGGCACCTAATAAGCACTGATCTATGTTTAAATTAGATGAGATTAAGAGGATTCTAGGAAATTGGTGATGAGTGATCATTAGAAAACAGTCCACTTATTTGTGCATGAAACCTTGTTGGCTCCCAATGCCAAGGGAATGGTTTTGAGTTCATCCAGAATTGGGGTTAACTCAGATTTTACCAGTTGTGCTTGGATGTGTTACTTCATTTTTCTGTAAGTTGGAGAAGAGTCACCTTTCTGACTGCTCTCAGGATTACAGGTAGCTTATGGCCGTCTCCATGGGCTGGCACTCCAAAGTGCAAAAGTCCAGGGCTTGGGTCCTGGTAATGCCACATATTGACTACTTGACTCCTCTTCGCCTCTCTGTGCCTCTCTTTCTGCTTCTGTAAAATGGCAATAACAATAGTCTCTGACTCACAGGGCAGTCACAAGGCTTGAATGGGTTAATTTGATAAAGTATGTGGTGCTGTGTCTCCCACATTGTAAGGTTGTATACTTGTTCAGAAATGTAGTCTTGGTGTATAGTGGGCATTCACTAATAAGCAGCTCTTATCTGGCTGTAATGGGAAGATCCAAGCCTTTGCCCACAACAGAACCTGCTAGGAAAATGCTTCATGGCCCTGGTGGGTGGGAGGCTCCCTGGAGAGGCCTAATGAGGTTGCTCTTCCTTGGCTTTTTACAGCCTCAGATTCCCCGGGCTCTCTGCCCATTCCCATCGTTTGTCTTTATATTCCCATGGTTAGAAGAGCAGCTGCAGTCCACAGCCCCAGGGCACCCTTGGACCTGAGCTTCCAGGAGCCATTAATCATTGGGTATGAGTGATGAATTCTGCTAACCAAAAGGTGAGCCTGCCCCCTGAACTTGTGATCTGAAAGCCACAGAGGGCAAATGCAATTCTTCTTCTCAGAATGTCTGAAGGTTAGCCCAGTTCTGTGCTCCCAAACATGCTGGAGCACCACATTGAGTCAGGAGTTGCTGGATTTGGAGCGGTAGAAAACTAAATGGGAGCTGGAACTGTGGCTAATGACTGTTGGCTGAACATAGTCAGCCAGAAATGACCAGAGTTCATTTAGTGCCCACAGTAACCCTGAGGTCATTTTGTTATCATCCTAATCTGGCTCCAGGGCCAGGTTCTGAACCTTTTATGTGTCACCCGGTCTCTGGGCTGTACCCATTCTCCACATGGCTCCTCCAGAGAAGAGGACACTAGACCTGGAAGCTCCCTGATCTTCCCACACACAAAGCTCTGTACTTCTCCTGCCCTGAATTTCCACTTCTACAAAACCAGGAGGCCAGTTCCTCAAAGTAGGAGCTCACAGACTTTAGGAAATTATGTCTTAAGATTGGGCCACATTTTATTTTGGATGAACCCCCCTAAATAACTCCTGTGTGCCTCTGTATGCAGAGGATGATTGAGCCTACTCCAGAGACAGGCAATTACTACCGAAGGCATCAAGTATGTTACACAGAAGGTACTCGGTAAATGTTTTCCTCCCATCCCACCCACCCCGTAACTGTACTGGAAATTTACTTGATTAAAAAAAAAAAATCTCAAGTTCATTCATTTTTTTCTGCAAGCATTTACTTCCACCTGTTCGCTTTCATGAATACTCTGCTACAGTCTTTCATCCAGCTGTCTGCCTTTCTGTCCATCTTCCTATGCACCACACACGCACATTTCCTCACTCAAGCACTTACTAAACTTCTGTTGTCTGCTGTGTTCCTAAAATGTCAAGCTCTCATGAAGCTCCTAATCAGGGTTCGGGAAATGTGTCAAATGTCACATTACAATCAGATGCACAAAGCTTTGCTCTGTGAAGTTGAATTCGCTAGGCTGACAGCTGTGTTATTAAAGCAGCCTGCCCCCCGAAGGTTTCCCTCACTTAGTAGCAAGGTGCAGTGGTTAACCATTAGTTTGACCTCTCATCATGTTCAAGTCTGATTTGTTGAAATAAATCCATAGTCAACATCTGTCCATCGCCCATTTATTTGAGGTGAGCCACAGAGCCAGCCAACCTGCTTATCCCACCTCTGGGTTGTTAGTTATCCTTCTTAGGGGTCAGAGCTAGAACCTCAGGCAGGCACAGCTGCCTTTGCCACCTGGGGAGAGTGATTTATCCAGTAGTGTTAACCTCATCTAATTGGCTTAAACGATGAGCAATTAATGACGTGGAACCTCTTTGAAGGCACAATAAATAAAAGGCCAGGAACTCAAAATTGAAGTGAACCAGAGGCTACAGTAATGATGATGAATTGTTTCTCTTGGGAGATTTTTGTTGTTATTGTTGTTGTTTTAAAGGAGATAGTATCTCAACTGCAGTGACCCCACACAAAGGAAAGCTGGTGTTGTTTTAAAGGAGATAGTTAGCATTTCTCAACCACGATTACCCACTCCGGGCCAAAGGTGGGAATTCTGTTTGCAGTTGGCATGTCCAATAGATACTGAGAGGGAGAGGCATACCGAGTCACATCTAAGAAGTTGTGAACTATTCCTGGCACATGGTAGGCACTTAAGTATCTCTTGAATCTACTCCAGGCTGTAGTAGAATGAATGCGTCTGGCTTCCAGCATGGGATGCATGTAGCCCAGTGTCTGGAACTTGGGCCTATGGACAGTTTAACCTTGCCAAACCGTGGCTTCCCTGCTCACTAAGCAGGAATGTCAGTAATCCTCACCTCTCATGGTTATGGTGTGGGGAAAATGAGATAGTGTAATGTTCATGTTGTGGCCCTAGCCCAGGACCATTGTAGGAACATCAACTATTATTTTGCCCCTTAAGCATTCATTTCTGACATTCTATTAAGATGAAAGTTCAAAGGTTATGCTTATCTCCATTTCCCCTGCATGAGTTCCTGATATACAGTAGGTGCTTAGTAAAGCTCGAATAGAATAAATGGCCCAGTTTCTTTTGCTCTTGTACTCATTATGGATTAACTGTATCAGTGGCCCACATTATACACATGCATGCACACATACACGCACACACACCCTACCCACAGCTTTTGTTATGCCAGACCACCTTTCCTTTCACTAAAGATCTACTTGGTTCTAAGTCTGCCCAGAGGACGTGTTTTGGGAAATAGCATTTTAGGAGATGTGACATATGTGGGAGACTCAAAGAGACCATGGCACATTTCTACTCTTGCCATGGCTGGTGCAGTGGAGAGGCATGCAGAGAACCCAGTTCCCTGCCAACAGTCAGAAGAGTGAGCTGAGCCACTGCCAGTGCTTCCCAGCCAAATCACAAACCTGTGGGCTCACGAGCAAAAGAAATGCTTATTGTTTTCAGCCACAGACCTTTAGGGTAGTATGTTAATAGGATTGTGATGACAATGAATAGCTGATATGCCAATTGCTGTCTGGAATAGAGCTTAAAGTGCCCTTAAGATGTAATGGAGCACTTCTTGTCATTCTTTTTTTCTTTTTATTACCTGTGGGGAAATATTTGGTCATAAGGAAGCAGGCTTTAATTGATTAAATGGTGCTTAAGTGTTGTGAACTAGGAAGTTCTAGCCATCCCTGCTGGGCTGTCTCTTGCACAGAATATAATTGGCTGGAATAACACTATTTGTGATATTAAAACCTTACCTCTGTGATGCACTTTAAGAGGTTACAAACTTTCCACTGCTTAATGGAACTCCCTCTGATTCTCTCAGGACTCTAATTCTCATAAGTGAAGTGGCTCACTTATGCTCACCTCTGCTCCTGAGAGGCAGAGAACTCTTGATACAAGGTGGTTTTATTTTCTATGGCTGCTCTAACAAATTCCCACATATTTAGTGGCTTAAAGTAACTCAAACATTATTTTACAGTTCTGCGGGTCAGTCTGATAGGGTTCCACTGGACTGAAGTCAGGGTGCCAGGAGAGATGCGTTTTTTTCTGGAGGCTGTAAGGACAGATCTGTTTCTTTAAATTTTCCGGTTTCTAGGGGCTGCCTGCATTCCTGGGTTCATGGCCCCTGCTATGATCTAAATGTTTATTAGCCTAAAATTCATATGTTGGAGCCTAATGCCTACAGTGATAGTATTAATAAATCTGTTGGGAAGTGATAAGGTCATCAAGGCAACACGCTCATGAATGAGAGGTTCTAGTGAGCTCCCTGGTCCCCAGGTCTCCTCCCTGATGAGGACTCAGCAAGGAAGTCCCATCTTTGGAGCAGAGAGCAAGCCTCCTAGGTCCCCCGAGCCTCCCTAACTGAGAAATAACTTTCTATTGTTTTTAAATCCCCCAGCCTAAGGTATTTTGTTTCAGCACCAAGCAGACTGAAACAGCTCCCTTCCTGGATCTTCAAAGCCAACAATGTTGTTTCTCTGAATACTCATCTCTGATCACATCTCTCTTCTGACTACACACAGCAGTTTCTCCACTTTTTAGGAGCCATATGATTACCCGGGGTCGCTTGGCTACTCCAGGGTACTCTCTCCATCTCAAAGTCCTTAACCTTAATTACATTTGCAAGATCCTTTTAGCACGTTAAGCAACACACTCGCAAGGCATGGACATTTTTATGGGAACGCTATTTCGCTTACCATAAGGGGACATCTACATTTCCAATAGCTCATCTAGTTAAGATTTTGGCCCACCTCCCTTTCTTTGTCATCTTTTTCTTCTTATTTTTTTCCTGGACAGTTGTGTAGTTGCTGTAGCTGCACAACACAGCTCCACAGGCCAAACAAAAAGGAATGCTTTTAAGCTCACTACCCAAAACAGATCTTGAGGCAATGTCACATTTGTGTACTTTGAGACCACGACATTGTATATTCCTATCAGATCACGTATTGTTATCTACAGATATGTTTCTTATTAAAATGGTCCAAAGGGTGTGTTCCCGTAGCATCTATTGCTTCTCATCTCTCTTGGTGTGAAGAGACCAAATCCTGTAGGAGAAATGGATTTATTTTATGATAGAGTAGCAGCAGCAGAAATTACTCTATGCAAATGAAGCTTGTCAGTGTGACTTCATGAATAAGAAATGAGCCAGGCAGTGATGGGCACTGGGAAATTAATTGTGGCATTTGTTGGGTGGCCCTGGCTTCTCTGTTAGGGTTTCAAGCAGACAAAAAGATGCTTTCCCTCATCCAATTGGATGTAAAGTGTTTATGTCCTTTTTAGCTTTGCTCCATGTTGTGAGCAATCAATGTGACTCAAGTCTCCTGAAAGCTTGTGAGACCATTTTGGACTTAAAAACTCGTGCTAAAAGACACATGTAGCACTGAACCACATATTGTGGCCACAGGTTCAGATCATCTCTGAAGAGAAGAGACCTAAGATACTCTGGCTCTTTTGAATAACAATATGCCTAATAGTTAACCACGTGGTCTCAGGAGCCAAAGTATCTGGGTTCAAATCGCTGCTCTTCTCCTTTCTAGCTATATGGCTTTGATTAGATAGCAAGCAACTTACTTAAACACTGTGTGTCAGTTTCCTTATTTATAAATTAGAGATTTTAATAGCATTTCAGAGGATTGTTGTAAGGATTAAATTGGTAAAAGGGCATAAAACTCTTAGAATAGAGTCAAAGAACCCTACCAATACCAGGCTACAGTTAAAATTAAAATTAATAGTGAGTGCTCTTTGCTGCTGATGGTAATGGGTTTTCATAACAGCATCAAGATGAGGTGAAGAAAGTGGGAATAAGAATGGAAATCCTGGGTTTCAGCCACGTGTTGTCCAGGGAAGTTATTTGCCTCACTCTACCTCTGTATTTCCTCATTACTTGGAACAGGTAATGATTGTTCCAGTTCCCTCTTACTACATAAACAGATCACCCTAAAATTTAGTAGCTTAAAACAACTACCGTATTATTATAACATACAATTTTGAGGATCAAGAATCCAGGCAGGGCTCGGCTGAGCAATTCGTCTGCTCCACCTGCCATTGACTAAGGTCACTTGGAGCGTTCAGCTGGTGTTTGTGAGCTGGTCTGGAGGATTCAAGATGATTTCACTCACATGTCAGTTGCATTGGCTGTAGGAATGGCCTGAAGGCTGGGCTCAGCTGGGACCATTGGCTGGTGAACTCATATTTGGCTACAATGGCGTGGTAAGTTTGAAGTCCATGGCCCCTAGAGTTATTGTTCCAATTGCCAACCGCACCAGGCCCGGCTCTGGAAGCTGGCACAGGATCACTTCTGCCATATGCTGTTAGACACAGAGCCCACAAAATTCAAAGGGATGGGATATAAACTTCACTTCTGCATTGGAGGAGTGTCATAGTTTTCTCTTTAACCTCCAAAATGATTCTGATCTTATGATCATGATTTATGGACACAGTGTAGTATGCAAACATGTATTGTGTTAACTATGTAACCTTGTTAGAGTGCTTTTGTAATGTCTTTCTTAAGACTTTATTTCTTATAAGAATTTTAGGTTCACAGTAAAATTAAAAGGAAAGTTACAGAACTATCCCATACATTCCTTACCTTCACACAAACCAAGCCTCCCCCATTATCAACGTCCACCACCGGAGTGGTATATATGTTAAAATCGATGAATCCACTTTGACACAGTACATTAACCCAAGGTCCATAGTTTATATTGGGGTTTACCCTTGGTATTGCTCATTCTATGGGTGTAGACATGTGTATAATAACATGTTCCTACCACTGTAATATTAAACAGAATAGTGTTTTTTGCCTGAAAAATCCTCTGTTCTCTGCCTATTCATCCCTCTCTCCCCTCAACACCTGGCAACTGCTGATCTCTGATCCAAAGTTTGGCCTTTTCCAAAATGTCGTATGGTTAGAATCATACAGTGTGGAGCTTTTCCAGATTGGCTTCTTTCACTTAATAATATGCATTTAAAGTTTCCTCCATGTCCTACCATGGTTTGATAGTTGATTTCTTTTTTATACCAAATAATATTCCATCGCCTTAATGTACATAGTTTATTTATACATTCACCTAAAAAGACATCTTGATTGCTTCTAATCTTTGGCAACTATGAGCAAAACTGCTGTAAACATCCATGTGTAGGTTTTGTATAAACATAAGATTTCCACTCCTTTGGGTGAATACCAAGAAGTGCAATTGTTAGAAATCAAAAATGTCTGTTCTGTAGAATATACTGATGAGAGAAGAAAAAGGCAACCACAGATTAGGAGAAAATATTCACAAAGGACATTTTTGATAAAAGATAGTTATCCAAAATATATACATAACTCTTAGAACTCAATAAGAAAATAAGGACACAATAAGAAAACAACCCAGTCTAAAAATGGTCCGAAGACCTGACCAGACATCTCACTAAAGCATATATACAGGTAGCAAATAAGTGAATGAAAACATATTCCATATCATCAGGGAAATGTAAATTACAATGACAATGAGATACCACTATACACACCTATTAGAAGAGCCATCATCCAGAACATTGACAGCACCAAGCGAGTTGTGGGTGTCCGATATTTTGCTCCCAGAAATGAGGAGCAAATGTGAAGCAACCAGACTCCCATTCATTGCTGAGCATGCAAAATGGCAGCCACCTTGGAAGACAGCATCAAAAACAGCTCTGCATGATAAGTTAAGCATACTTTGTCACACAATTCATGCAGTCTTTTTTGAAAGATCTTTTCTTGGCTCCTAATGGTGACGTAGAAGAACTTCCAGAATTAGATCCTACTCTGTGTATAATCCAGAGCCTCTCTACATGTACATGGCAGAGAGCACGGCCACTGACCACTCCCAAGATGTCTTACTTAGCTCTGTAGGTACTGGAGATGTGGGTTTGAGACAGAGAGAGAGTGTACAAAGAGAAGCAGAGACTGAATCAGTTAGTCCTAAATTAAAGAATCTCAAGGGAAGGATTGATTGGTTCATTTGGCTCAAGTTGTTCTCCTGTTGTCTCCAGTGGATCAGTTAACCGTGCCATGAGGTGGCTAGCATTCCTGTAGAACTAGGCCCACACAGGTGCAGTGGAAGGGGAGAAGAAGGAAGAGTGGTGCTGGTCAGTAAATCTACTGGCCACTGTTTCTGTCAGCGGGAGCCATTCCTACAGCTGTGGAAGAGCAGAGAACCCCAAGTCACATGCACTGGCAGAGCTGGCGCCTGATTTCCACGTCTACATTCACGCATAGCCTGGGCTGATGTATTGTAGACCAGCTTCCCTGGAGGATACAGCCTGGGGCAAAAATTAGGGCAGATGTCTTATTTGGAAGGAGTGTGCAAACCGTGGCAGCAAAGGGGAAGTATGGCGGAAATAGGGCAAAGAAGAACACGAAGCAATGCTAACTGGTGTATTACCTTGATGGCTGTTATTTCCCAAAGAGCCAAGGAGGTACCTAGCAGGTCTCTCAGCCCAAGATCTCTTGGCTGTGGCTTCTCTGGATGAGCCACAAGGACAGACCATGAGAGAGAAAGGAGAGAGGAAGGTGAGAGGATGCGTGTGCCCAGCCCACTCTCCATTCCTGTTTCCCACTTGTTCAGATGCTTCCAATGGCAAAGTATCTCCTCTGCACCTGAGGATTATATCGCCCGTCCCTTGGCTGCTCTTAGGAGGCCAGTTCCCACACCGTGCTGCAGAGTGCTCCATTCAAGTCCGCAGGAGGTAAAAGGAACCAGAAATTCTGGGCATGTGGCTTGGTGGGTGTCTTAGTCACTCTTATCTGGGGGACAAAATACTGGACACCCACAACTTAAAGGAGAAGAGGTTTATTTTGGCTCATGGTTGCCGTCCCTGGTTGGCTGGCTGCAAAGCAGGAAAGACGTGGTGGAAGGGATTAGCATCATGGCAGCCAGGAAGCAGAGGGCAAAGGGAGAAGCCAGGGAGAGGGGTAAACACTGCCAGGTCATGCCCCCTGTGACTTGCTCCAACCAGGGCCCACCACCAGATAGCACATTTAGCTCTGAACTCACCCGTGGATGAATCCACTGATGGATCCCCATGATCCAATCACCTTCCAAAAGCCCCACCTCTGGACACATGAGGCACCTGGGGGCCATCCCAGATCTGAACCCTGACAGGGAGCCTGTGCTCCTAGGACTAGTAGCTGGTTTCACAAGGGGCAGAACTGCCAGTGTGCATGTCAGGCACAGCAGCATCCTGGGCAGAGTGGGTAGCAGAGGGCTTGGAGCAGGTCAAGGGCCTTTGAGAAGATTCATCAGATTGGTGTCTGACGTCCTGTGTGACTTTAGACAAGTTACTGAATCTCTCTGAGCCCCAGCAACCCTAACTAAAATGAGGCCAGTCCTAGCTACCCACCTCCCCTCATGAAATAGTATCAGTTCCGGCTGAGTGCGCTGCCCAGGTCTAGCAGGCCCACATTACAGAGCAACCATTGTTTGCAGGGTGAGGAGAGACCCGGTGCTGGTGACATTGATAAAGTTGCATTGCCTGGAGAAGTCCATTGAGTTTTGAGAAAGTGGTGCTTTTGAGCTACAAGGTCGGGTGGCTTAGTAGATTTAAGAAAGAGGAGAAAAGAAAGAAAAAAATGCCATCCAAGAAGCAAATGCACAAAGGGTCTCTCCATTGCTCCCTACACATGGAGCCTCTTGTTCAAAAATTATTAAGAATTCCAACATGGCACCAGTGGGTATTAAACCCAGCCTTTTTGAGCACAAGGCGCTGTGTGGTTGATTGTGCGGATCACACACCCAGAGGGCTGCCCCATTCCCACACTCACACATTGCCAGGATGAAGCAGGTGGGGCTTAGTGCTTAGATCTTCTCTCTCCCTAGCAACCTCTCTCCCTACCTGTGCCTGGCTTCCTGGGGTCTCAGGAACATCCACGCGGGGGGAGGGCTATTTTAACTGATTGAAAGTGCTGCCCCCTGAGCCTGGAATGGTGTCTTCAGGAAGCCAGTGCATAGTGCTGCGGCTAAGTGCAAGTATGGAACATATATGTATATATAAATATTTTCTGTTGACACAATTCTGGTAGTTACAGGAGTGTTACCATGGAGATCGGCAGGGCCAGCTGTTGTTTCATTTTCCCCCAAGAATTGTATGGTAATCATGGTCCCCTGGAGAGCTCTCCTGGGGCAAGGCATGATATTAAAACTCCCCAAATCAGTGAACAGGTAGTGTGTGCCAATCACGTCCTCATTTGCCATAATTAACAGGGTTTTATAGGATTTTGATGAGAAGTCGCTAATTTGGAGTAGAAATCTGGAAGGTGGACTGCCTTGGGAACCCGGGTTTGAATCCTTACTCTGTCACTAAGTGGCTGTGTCACTTAATTCCTTAGACCCTGTTTCTTCATTTAGAAAATGGGTATCATTAGACTAAACTTGTGGGAACACTCAGGGTAAAGTGTATGAAATGCTTAGCTCAGTTTCTGGAACGTTGTCGATGGAAACTATATGATTAGGCGGCTGCTGATGATATTGATGAAATCATCGTTGCCATCATCATCATCAAGCTTACATTTATGGAGGGTTCCACTTAGTGTGTCCCTATGTGTATGAATATTGTCTCATTTAATTTTTTCAGTGTTGGAGATTGAACCCAGGGCCTTCACACTCAGCTACGTCCCCGGCCCTTTTTCAGTTTTTCAATTTTGAGACAGGATCTCTCTAGGCTGATAAGTTGCCCAGGCTGGGCTCCACCTTGCAGCCCTCTTGCCTCAGCCTCCCATAGTGCTGTGATTGTAGATATGCCCAGCTTCTCACTTAATCTTCATCAGCGAGAAATCATCATCAATGAATATACTGTTATCCTTGCCTCATAAATTAGGACACAGAGACAGTAAGAGACTTGCCTAAGGTCACACAGCTAATACAATGTCAGACTTCAAACTCAGGTGTAACTCCAGCACCCCGGCTCTTCCCCGTTATGCACAGTACCCTGGGAGCATGATTAGTGATGGCGTGAAGCCTAAGAGACCTGCAGTCTTCAGGATTTCCTGCTGGCCCTGCAGGCTCGGTCCTTGGGGACGTAAGGGGTACCTTTCCCTTGTGTAGCAAAGGCTTTGGTGGCTGGGCTGCTCAGCCTGGGGGTAGGAGGTCCTTTCCCTAGGCTGTCTCTCTGACTCTGATCCGATCAGGACGATGGGCTCACTCCATGACTGCTCACTCCAGCAGTGCTTCCTCCCCAGGTCTTTGTGGCCACTGACCCTTGTCTCACCCAAACTTAGCAAAAACATGTAAGTAGACAAGCACAAAACCAGCCCCTCCAACCTCTTGCTAACCCTATGGCAGGGGTCTTCTCCCCTAGGGCCTTTGCACATGTTGCCTCTCTTCCTGGGCTGGTCTCTCCAGCCTTCATTCTTAGCCCCACTTATTGTTGGGCAAAGCCCTGATTCTCCTTTATATCTAAGGGTAAATCTTCCTTTCTCTGGGAAGCCTTTCCTGATCATCCCCAGCCCAGGCTCCTTTAATTCCGCCTCTTATCAATTCCTACAGCCACCTGCTTGCTTTTTGTATCACTTGTTAGAATTTTAATTAAATGATTATGAGTATAATGATTTGTTAAGAGCTGTCTCTCTCAATAAATGTTTTATTCACTACTGAAACTCCAAATGCCTCTAACAATGGCTGACTGAATTTGTTGAATAAATGGACAAATGAATCAGCCCTCCAAGGTTTCACCTTCTATCCTGAGGGAAAAGTCTAAGAGTGAGCCCTCTGTGGCTTTTCCAGCTTCCTCGATACTTGGTAGGTTGCCTGTGGTCCCACTGAGTGTTCAGGAGGAAGCCAGAAAACACAATCATCACATAGCTAGGCAGTGTAGGGAGGGAGGGAAGAATGTAAAATTACTAAGAAGCTACTACAGGACCTGCGTTTCCCATTGAGTCCTAAAAAAACATGAAATGAAGGGGAAATGATTTGCATTTGACAAATGAAACAAAAAAAGAGACAGGACAGCTATTAGGGCAGGTCTTTCCTTTGTTCTGGACCTCAGTGTCCTCTTCTATAAAGTGGAGGTGAGGCCAGGCAAATGAGGCAACACTTAACATCCCTTCCAACTGGATCGTTTTCCTGAGAGGTGTTCTGCTGTTCACTGTGTGTGTGTGTGTGTGTGTGTGTAAGTACACAAAATCACCCTGGCCAGGACTGTCATTAGCATGAGTGCTAGGACCTCAGTTCCTCAGCGGAGACATCTGCATTTGAATGGTTATATCGCAAAGCTGGGGCAGGGGTGTCTGAGTCCTGTGTACCCAGGGAGGCTGGAATGTCTTGTTCAGCTTTTGCACTCTTCCATTGAAAGGATTTCAGAGAGATTAGAGCCACATGCATATGAGATTTGGCCAAATCGGGCTGTATTCCCAGCGCTGATGTTTGGGCCATTTCATCAACTCAGCATCCTAAGATGCTTTTCCCAGGTGAAAGCAGAAGCTGTGATAAATGATAATGCAATCAGCACCCACAGGCAAGATGAGAAGATAATCAGTTGTTCCACCATTCTTTGCTGATTCTTTGGATTTCATTGATGTTTCCCCCACTGCTTCCAAATCACTGTCCCCAAAACTCTGAGGAGGAAATGGAAGTTTATTCTGATGCACCAAGCAGTTAGTAGAATTACTTTCATCTTGCCCAAAATTTCAGCTAGAAAAAAATGTCACCAGCTGGATCTTGCAGGCCCGAACACTGCTGAGAATGCATCTGGCACTCTTTTCTTATTCCTTGGGTCATTCTTCCTCTGGCATTCACATTTTCCAGGAAGAGCTACCAAGCGGATTCAATTCTAGAAATTTTTGTTTTGTTTTGCCGTGCTGTGGATCCAACCCAGGCCTTTGTGCACACTAGGCAAGCACTTTACCATACAGCTACATCCCCAGCCCTCAACTCTTTAACCTTTGCAGGGATACAGAGACTGTTAAATGGGATTGGAAAACTAGAGGCTATTTTGCAAACTGGAGAAATACCAGCAGGACCTTTGAAACAGAAAACAGGAATGAAGAGAGGGTATACTGGGGAAAAACTGAGAGGAAGATGCCCCAGAGTGCTGTTGATTTGTGAGGGTATCAGGAAAAGCTTTTTAGGAGATAATAGTAACAAATCTTCAGCTGCATGCTCCTGGCACATTATGTGCATGAACTCATTGCCCCCTTCCACCATTATACCATGAGTTTTTTATTCTTTGCATGACTATTTTAAACTAGGGGAAACTGAGGCACAGAGAGGGGTGGACCCTGGCCCCAAATGAGGCAGGAGTTGGTACAATGTATAGCGTACTCTCTGAGAACAGCTAGGAATTACAGCTGGGATGGTATGGATCCTGGTGGCCACAGTTTGTTTACCCTGAGCCGGGTGCTGTGCTGAGCCCTGGTCCCAGGTAGCACATGCCCCATTCACAAGGTTGGAGTTGTTTTTATCCTGAACTTTGTGCAGATGAGGAAAGAGAGGAGAGGGGTCAAAACAGAGGCAGCCTTCACTCCGATCGTTTCTGCCCAACATCCTGGTCACTACAGGAGATGCATTTTGACAATGCCAGCACTTTTTGGAATGCGCCCCCTGAGCCTGGGGCTGATCATCTTGTCTTCCCGCTCAGGACTCTGGGAGGTGGTCAGCTCTTCTTTGCTGGCAGTGTCTCTTGCCTTATTGTGGGCAGCTGTGGAAGAGGCACCCAGACAAAAAAACCCCGAGGTAAAGAGCTGGGGTGGGGTGGGGGTCAGAGTTAGCAAGGGAGGAGGACAAGCTCTACACTTCTTTATAAACTGAGAAGGGCTAGAATCACCTAACATTTAGCTGCATGTGGCTTTGTGCAAACAGAGTGGGTTCACAGGCCCTGTCTCATTTACCAGAAAGTGGACTTCTGGGTGGATCTTGGGTAGTGGTGGAGAAATAGGTCAAAGAGGTTCAAGAGACCTATCAGGGCCACACAGCTAGGAAATGGCAGTATCTTTCCCTGTCTCTGGGTCAGCAGGTATTTCTGGTCAGTATTGTAGTCAGATTGAAGCCAGGAGACCCATGAACGCACAGAGAAAGACATGGGTGAGGAGCAGGTGATGTTTCAGACCTGTGTCCTCATCCACTGTGTAGGTGGCCCTGCCACAACCAGGGCCCAGGCAGGGGACACCCCAGGGTACTTAAACTGGGCTCCAGGGAGGCTTATGGCAAGCAGCCAGGACAGGCCAGTCTGTGTAAGCCAGAAGCTGTGAGCAGTTTCCTAAGGCTGGGGAGGGCGGGAGGAGAGGGGAGTGAGTGCTAAGGACTGTAGGGGCTTTTTGCTGGGGAGTGTGGTGATGAAAACCCTCTCAAGTTGACTGTGGCGAGGGTTGCACAGCTCTACACCGATAAAGCTGCTGTTACTGTTTAAGAGGGCGTGAGGGGGCATGGAGCAGGGCTGGCTGGCACGGAAGGACACCGGGAGCTGTTCCTGCAGGCTTTTGGGTCCATAAGGCTCTAGAAGCAGACACTGTTTACTTCTCATGGAGCAATAGCTGCTGTTTCTGCCAGTCCCTACCACCCCTCTGCCAGGTGCCAGAACAAGGGAACTGCTCCCCTTGCCACCCAGGTCCAGGTCCCTGGTGGTGGCTCCACTGGGCCTCAGCCCTGGGGACCCTGCAGAGCAGCCCAGCTCCCTCCCCAGCCTCAGGCCCTGCCATCTGGCCTGACACCAGCCTTTCTCTCCTGACCAGGGCACTTCGAACATTAAGCCCAGACTGAAAAACAAAGTCCCGTCCAAAGTCTGCCTGCCAAGCAGGGATGGACGTGGCCAGTAACAACATTCTGGGTCTGAGGCCAGAATTGTGCACGCTGCCCTCTAGGGTCCCTGCCTAATGCCTTTTGTTCCCCAGCCCAGTCTGTGATGCTGTGTCGCCTGGACAGCTTCCAAAGCAAATAGGCAAGCTCTGCTCCCTTCCCCCTGGGAGACCACTCTGTTCCCCGGAGCGCTGTCTCCCGGGGACGGGACATTCTGTTGAGACCCAGGGGCACCTTTCCCAAGAGGTGGGAAAGGGTGAGTGTCTGGGGCCACAGGGCAGGTGGCGGTGCCCAGGCTTCTGTCAGCAAACAGCCTTTTGTATCCGCTATGAATCAAACCATAGCTGGCAGCTTCCTTTCTGCAGAGCCTCTGAGTCCAGGGCATGGGAGTGAAGTGGAGACCGAGGCTGGACCTGGGCATCTGGGAGAGTGGCTGAGTGAGGAAGCTCTGGTCAGTGCTGCAGAGGGAGCCGCTGTGCAGCAGCCCATGCGACTGCAGAACCTGAAAGGGAGACTGTGTGGAAGGAGGGTGAGCAGGGAGAGGGGAAAAGGAAGAGCCCTGGGCCTGGACAGTAGGCTGAATCATCCACTGAGAACTGTTCTGCATTCGCTTTTTATTTTAGTGCATGGAATGAAAGCTCAATTGCTTAAACTGAAGAGAAACGGCTAGTTTGGGCTGTTGGATGGCTTGGACTTAGATGCAAACGACTTTCTGGTTTAACCTTTGTCAGGAAAGTAGAAGTTTGGAAGAGCTGGGGATCCTTTACCTTGTCTGTGCTGGAGGAGGTTTCCCAGCTGTGAGTCTGTGAGTCGGGACCGGTGGCCCACGCAGCCCTTCCCAGGCCCCACCAAGACACCATCAGGGTGGCCTGTGCGGTTCCCTGGTGCAGGAATCAAGTACATGCCCTGGGATGCGGGTTTGGGTGGCGCTGTGAAAAGGGGTCCAACCTGCGGTCAGTGAGCAGTAAAGGAGCAAGTCCCTTTACGGGAATCAAGTCAGAGCTTTGCTTTGCAAATCTGTAGAGAAGCACAGATCAGGCCATAAATAATTCTACAATGATGGCAACTCGGGCCAGGGGCCCGTGGCATGGAATCTATGATTCCACATTGCTTGTGTAGACCTCATGTGACAAGTGTGACCACCGGACGCTTTTATGGAACTGAGACTTGGTTTTGCTGCAGCAGTGACAAATCCGTCATGATCATTGACTCCTGTCACGGTCCTGCCCTCTCCTCTCCCCACCCCAGGGTGGCAGCCACCTTTGCTGTACTCGAAGGGGTGTTATTCTCAGCCAAAAAAAAGAGGCCGAGACCCAGCCCTGGTGTGGCAGAGGCAGAGCAGTGTGTGGCGACCCCCGTCATCACACGGTGATTTGCACGGAGAACTGCACAACTGCAGAGTGGGGCTGGTGCCACCTTCAGCAGCCCTGCTGGTTGGATAGGCGTGTCCCAGAGCAGTGGCACCCTGTGTGGCTGCAGCGCTGCTGTCCCTGAGCCTCAGCAATAGGATGTTACCGTGCTGGTGTTCCTGGGCTAGAGGACAGCTGGCCTGAGATACTCAACAGTAAAAACAGTGGAAGTCCCCGTCCCTGTGGAGACCCCAAGTACACAGTGATGCTAGGCACATTGTTTTCATCTCCCCTTCTCTGAGTCCCCTATTTTTTGTTTCTTTTGCTGGCCAATTGTTATGGCTTGAATTGTGTCCCCCAAAAAGATACGCTGAATTTCTAATCCCTCCTACCTCAGAATATGACCTGAAGTAGAAACAGGGTCACTCCAGATGTACTTAGTTAAGGTGAGGTCATATTGGAGTAGGGTGAGTCCTCAGTCCAATGTGATAATTGCCCTTATAGGAAGGGGAGAGAGCCACATAGAGAAGGCCACACGGTGTCACAAAGAAGTTGTATTAGTCACTCTCCCATTATTAGGACAAAATATTTGATACTCATAACTTAAAGGAGGAGAGGTTTGTTTTGGTTCACAGTTACAGAGGATTCAGTTCATGGCTGGTTGGCTCCAAGGTAGAAATGGCATGATGGAAGGGCATGGTGGAGGAAAGCTGCTCACTCCATGGCAACTAGGAAGCTGAGGGAGAAGGGAGGAGCCAGGGACAAAAATACACTCTTCTAGGTCATATCCCCAAGTGACCCGCCTCTTCCAGCCAGACCCCACCTCCTAACAGCAAAGTCAGCTATGAATTCATCAGGTCAATCCATTGACGAGTATAGTGCCTCCTTGATCCAGTCACCTTCCAAAAGCACCACCTCTGAGCACAGAATACTTTGGGGTCTAAACCATAACAAAAGTGGAGGCTGAGGTGTTGGCACCGCATGCCAAAGAATGCTGAGACTTGCTGGCCACCCCCAGAGGCCAAGAACAGGCAAAGAAAGATTCTCCATTTTCAGCAGGAGAATGGTTCCGCCAAAACATTGGCTTTGGCCTTCTACTCCAGAATTTATTGTGAGACAGTAAATGCCTGACGCTTTAAGCCCTCAGCTTGTGGCACTTTGTTATAGCTGCTTCAGGCAACTCATACACTAACCTCTACTGTGCCACACGATTTCAGCCTGATCTGTATTTTTTTCCCTTGAAAATGTTGAGATCTGCCCCAGGCAGTACTCATTCCTGGGGGCCACTCTGCCTCCCCTGCTCCAGTTTGTATTGGGTTTGTCCTGTAGCAGAAACGTCTTAATATCCTCATGCTCAAGTGTGAGGGGACAGTTGTCCTCAGTACTAGGAAGCAATTCTGTTTACCATGGCATTTTCTCATCAGAGACTCTCAACAGCCCCTGCACATTGCTTTACTCCAGCTGTTGTTTTTGCAGACATCTCAGGTGAAAATATTTGTTCACTCCCCAGTCCCTTACCCCTTCAGCCCTCAGGGGCCCCTCAGCTATGGCTCCATGTTGCCTGGCCTTGAAGCTGCCAAATTGACCAGAGTCCACTTTCTCAGCAGCTCAGGGACACCCGCCCACTCACTAGCCTGCTTAGTACTGATCCTCCATTTGAAGGTGTGTTTGACACTTGACCCCAGGACACACTCCCTCAATCAATTCTGCACTTGCCACCTTGGAGCAGGGAGGCAATCACAGAGGAGAGGATTCTGGGGTCACTTGCTGGACTTCCAGGCAAATTCTCACTTCCCAGCCTGGTCCAGGTTGTCTGGAAACCTCCTACCCCTACCCCTGCCAGCTGCCACTCTGTGAAGCCCAGGAGTGGGATTCAGGAGCCAGATCAGAAGAGATGGCTGCAGCCTAGGCAGGTCCAGGCTGTGCTCTGGGCCAAGGAGAGCCCGGCAGGGAGAGTCCTGGGGGGCTCTGAGATGTTAAATTCTGCTCATCTGCCTTCTATTTTAAAATGGTGCGAGATGCATGGGAATTGGGAACCTCCACTCTCCTTCCCAGCTAAACTTGGACTTTGCTAAGTGAGAAAATGATAGGAAGAAGAGCACAGCCTTTGGGGTTGGGTACCTGCTCTGAACACGACTAGCTGTGTGATTGTGGGCAGGTGACACAACTTCTATGAGCATCAGTCTCCTCTTCCCTAGAATGGGGAAGGGGCACCCCTGACCAGGGAGAGGTAGTGAGGAGAAGAGAAATGAGCATAGTAATGAAGCACATAGCAGCGGCAGACATGCAGGAGAAAAGGAACGCAGGCGCTGTTATGTTGGGCAGCTCACCTTGCATCTGCGGGCTGCCTCTTCCATCTTCCCATGGCTGGAAGCAGGCAGCTTGCAGGGCTTGGACTTCAAACATCCTATGCCCGAGAAGGAAACAGCTGCTTCTCCCTTCTTGGCATCAACCATTGTGTCTACTTCCTTCTTCTATTTTCCCACTATCTTACGTTCAATAGCATTTTTCCTCATAATGAATACAGTTCATATTTTAAAAGATGATAGAAAATACAAACATGGAAAAAGAAGTTTAAATTTCAGGACCCAGAGAACATTTCAGAATATAACTTTCCAATTTCTCTGCATCTTTCTTCTCACTATAGAACCTTATGTGACCACTTTTCCAAATGCTCATGTTCTGGGCCGCATAGTTGCTTGACACAGTTGCTTGATAACCCAGAGTATGAAACCCTTGAACACTGATAAGATTTTTACTGTTGGTTCCTAGCAAAGTGTCCCATTTCTTCTTGGCGCAAACAATGCTATGTGATTAGGAGGTTGTGATTTGGGGAGTGATGCCAAGGGCTGGGCCAGGAGGGAGCAGGGAAGATTGGGAAGCAGACTTTATAACTGGGCTGGTCCTAAAGATCTGCTGATTGATTGCAGGTGGTCTGTGAAGAAATGGGCGGGATGGAAGGTAGCTTGAGGAGTCCTTCCTCCAGGGTTCCAGCCTGAGCAACCAGAGAATGGATTTGCCTTTGGTGATGGAGACCAGGAAGGCTGTGTGTGGTGCATAGGAGACCAGCAAGAGCCTGGTCCTAAAATATTAAGTCCAGGCTTCTCTTAAACACGCAAGTGGAGATGTCAATCAGGCCATTGGAGATGAGTATAAAATTCAGGGAAAATTTTCTGGCTGGAGATGTAAAGTAAGATCTTATCAGCATATGGAGATGGATGTAGAGAACTGAAATCACCATGAAGATTTCTAGGGGACCCCAAGAGCTGCAGAATTCAGAACAACTCTGACCCATTCTTAGGAATCCTGTCTTTTTTGGCTGCAGGAAAATGGTGACACCGGGCCCTCATTCTCCTAAGACAATGATCCCAAAAGAACTGCCACTTTCTCTAAAAAATTTTCTAAGTCTAGAACTATGACACCTTGGACAGAAAGCCACAGGAGCCCCTCCCAGCTGTGGATAACAGAGACCGAGTTATGAACTCTTTTGAGGCTGATTTCTTTTCAGGCCATAGGATCATGCTAATGAGTGTACTCTGATTAATTCTTCAGCACAACTCACCCTGTTGTTAAAAATAAAATGAGTTATGTCTACTTTCCTGTTTCTTTTGGCAGAGATGTTGGGGCAGGGGCTGCACGGGGCAGAAGAAGGTGGTGGGATCCACCTGCAGCTCTGGCTAGCTTGAAATTGGTTCCTCTCACCATTTGTTTACCAGTCTCTGCACAGAGAGAACAAGAGAAATGGAGACTGAAATGAAGCCAAGCCGCTCCCTGATGGCCTGGTGTTGCCACCTAAATGAGGACTTGAAGTTCCTAGAGGCTGGGCAGCAGACCAAAGCCCTCACTTACAGCACCCCCAAGGACAGTGTGCCTCCATGTCCATGGGCTCCACCTTTGAGGATTCAATCAACTGCAGATGGAAAATATTTGGAAAAAAAATGAGTTGCATCTACAACGAACGTGTCCAGACTTTTCTTATCATTATTCCCCAAGTAATATAATATAAACACTATTAGCATAGGATTTACAGTGTATGAGGTATTATAAGTAATCTAGATGTGCTTTAAAGTATGCAAGAGGATGTGCATTGGGTATATAAAAAGTTACATCATTTTATACAGGAGATTTGAGCACTCATAGATTTTAGAATCCCTGGGGGTTGTGGAACCACCCCCAAACATATCAAGGGACAACTGCATACATGGTTCCAGTGGGGTTAGTGGATAAATGCTGGGAAACAGAGGAAGATACAGTGTTAAGTGAGGTTAACAGCAAAGTTAAAAAGACAAAATGTCAAGTGGATTTCGTAGAGGAGAATGGATGTGTCCTGGTGAAATGTTGCAGAAGAATTATGCTAACTCCGGTCCTCTGGCCCCCACAGGCTGCTTTCTTGGTTTGTCCTGGTTGTTATATGATCATTTTAGATATGTATCTTGAAAAAATGCCCAGCCAGCCTTATAAAGGCCTGCAGGCTCTGTGTGTGAGGATCTCAAGCTTGTGAGCCTGTTTTTTGTGGGTACCATCTCCCTGATTCAAGACTTCCTGTTTGAGCCTAACCACTTACCTGTCCTTGGGAAAATAACCAAACGCCTTTAGTTTTCAATTTCTTCATCTTTTAAATGGGAACAGTGATAGCATAATGGTTGAGAGAATTAAGTAAAACAGTATCCTCCAGTTGCCCGTCTATCCTGGCTCTTAGTTTGGTGTCCTGCACCCCAAACTGATTCCAGTCCCACCTGCCAACAAGGGACTGAGTTATTTTTAGCACCAAAGACTGGAGAGTCATTCCACAACTCCAGTTCAAGTCCCCAAAGGCAGAAGGGGCTCTTGGCCAGGCTTATCCAGATGTTGCCCCAGCTGGAGGAGGCCCCTAAAGGAATGGTTTCCCATCAGGGTCCTGTGGCATCACCCTGGTATGCCCTGGTACCCTTCACAGGTATGAGAAAACCAATTAGGATCCATGGGTGGAATAATTCTGTTATAGCTGAGGATATCTACTGATAGAGACATGCTGCGAAATAACAGGAGCTGAAATGTGGTGAGAGCTACAGCTTAGCGCTACGACAGAGGTGCACAGCCTACGCCATGGAAGGATCACGTGATTGCTAGGAGTGGTAGAGTTGCTGTGTGGGAACAAAAGGGGGCGTCCTTGGGGTGGTGAGCAGTCCTCTGAGAGAGCAGCACAGGGCTGAAGAGGCAAAAGAAGCAGTGACAGGGTGGGCTGTTGACTTCCTCCTCCTCCTTCCAGTCTTGGTTAGGGCATGGCAAGACACATGGATATTAAACCTTCCTGGGGGAAAGAGTCATGGGGAATCTAATAAGAGCTTTATTTAGTCAGTCATTCCACCTTCCACTCACTCAGCACATGCTTTGTTTGGGGACTCTGAGGGTCAGACCAGGCTACGTATTGAGAATCTCAAGGAGAAAGGGGCCTTGACTCCTGTTCTTGCAGAATGTAGGAACTCAGGGGCCGGCAGGGAGACCGGGCAAGCTGTAGCAGGAATGGTGCTTCATGCCCTGGGCAGGCACAGGCAGGGTGGGGTGCAAGGCATTCTGGAAGTGTGCCAGCCCACAGACTTGAGCCAGAAGGCGCTGCACACAGGACCCCCAAAGTCCTGGAGGGGCTCTGGTAGTGAGCCCTGCACGGCTCCCTGTGTCCAGGAGAAAGGCCAGCCTCCTCCCCAAGGCCCGCCAGCCTGAGAGAAAAGGGATGTGGGCCTTGCTTACTCCTGCCCCTCGGTCGCCTCCACACCCCCAACACAGGCTCTCATGGGGCTCACTGGGCAGCCTCGGGACCTGCCCTCATCAGCTCCGCCTTAACACACTCTTCACCCAGGTGTCACTCGAGGCTTCTGCTCATCTCCTCAGCGTAGGTGACTTCACCTCTGTGTTCAGCACACAGATCGGACACTCTTCTGATCTGCCCCTTCCCCTGATTAAATCCGGTCTCTGGCTTCCCCAAGAAGCACGCTGGCCAACGTGCCAGCTTCTGTGGTCAGCTTCTGCCTGTGCCCTGCCCAGCATCAGCCCCTGCCGCAGCTCAGACCTCTGTCTTGGAGCTGTGGCTGTCACTAGATGTCCTCAATGATAACAAAATCCTCTGCTCTTTGTTGGGCTTTTCCTTCACAGCTGTAACCAAATAATCACATAGGTCGTTCACTTATTTGATCCTTCAACAAACATTTATTACTTGTTTAGCATTTCTTTCTTCTGATAAATGGTAAATTTAATGAAAGCTGAAATTACATCTAACTTATCTGTTCCCATATCCCCTGAACAAAGCATAGAACACGCATAATTTAACAGTAATAATTGGAATGGGCTGAATGTGTCCCTTACAACAAAAAAATTTATATGTTGAAATCCTGATGTCCTTACACTGGTATGAGGGGCTGGGGCCTTTGGAAGATGATTGAGCATGAGGTGGAGCCCTCGGGAATGGGATTTGCACTTTTATAAAAGGGACGCAGAGAGCTCTCCCTTTCTACCTGCCTGGTGTGAAGGCAATGAGCAGAAGGCAGTCTGGCCAGCAGCAGGCCCACACCAGACCCTGAGCCCTCCCGCACCCTGCTTTGGGGCTTCTGGCCTCCAGAACTGGGAGAAATAAGGCTCTTTTCCACTTCTGGTCTTCAGTGAGGTATACACTAGCTATCTTTTCCTTGGCAGGTGATCCAGGCCGGGATGCCCGGATATCACATTACTCCTCCCATCTAGAATAGCCTGCCCCAGCCAGGGCATGGGTGTGGATCAGACCCTGCAGGCCTTTCCTCCAGCAAGCTGCAGGGAGCCTGGTGCACGATGATCCCACAAACCAACAGGGCCTCTCAGGGAGATTCTGGGCCTTCTCTGGGGACACCGAGGCTGGAATCTGTGATGCACTTCTGATAATCCAGCTGCAGCTCAGACCTGTTAATTAGGGTTGTGTTTATTTTGTGCTACATAAAGCAGATTTGATTAAGTGAGCGGGATGGAAATGTTTTGAGGGAACAGCACTTTCAGACTGGCTGAGAATATCTTTACTCTTTCCTTCGGGCCCAGGGGCCCTGAGCCCTTTCTTTGCTGGTTCAGAGGAGGCAGGGGGTTTCCCGGCAGGGCACCTGGAGCTTGGCTCTCCTCCATGCTCCTCCAGCCCTGGGCCTTGGGGAGGACTGGGAGGATTTGGCTGCCGCTAATCCTCTTAGGTTCGATGTGCATGCAAACAAACAGCCTGGGCGTTTTACCAGACCAGGGCTCAGGACCTGACACCAGCTCATTTGCAGGCAAGTTTGGCTTACTTACAGATGCTTTTAAATGCTGCTGGAATCTAGGAAAGTATTCAAGGACCTGCCAGCATCGAAGCCACACCAACCCAGTGCCAAACTCCACCCCATGGGCATGGGGCCCTCCTGTCCAGTCCCCTCCTGACCCCTCTGTCCAGCCGCACTGCCTGCTTTCCAATGTGACTGCTCCTTCCTGCCCCAGGTTTTTGCAAATACCATTTCCCTCTTCTCTCCTTCCTCCTCCCTCACTTTTAGGGCCCATTCCCACTTCCTCTCTCTTTAGAGACTAAGCAAGGACCTCTCCCAGAGGACACAATCTCCGCACTAAGCTCTCAGGCAGCCGGGATTGCAAGAAGGAAGAGCAGAGAAATGAGCCTCCAGAGCGGGATCCCAAGGGTGTCTCCAGGTGGCTGTGGGTACTGCTTGCTCTGCTGGTTGCTGTCCAAATCTGGTGCTCAGTGGAGGCAGAGGTGTGGGCCTCGGGGGAGCAGAGGCCGCCAGTGCTGCCAGGGGCCTTTCATTACTCATTGCTAATTGTGGCAAATGGGGATTTTATTGCTCCCTTGGCCCTCACTGTGAGCTACAGCAGCTCCTTGACAAGGAGGTGGAAGACCAGCCTGGGAGACCCTGCCTGGCTGCTGCATTCAGCCCTGCACACGAGCCTGGGTCCAACAGCCATCTGGATGAGGTGGTGGGAGTCCTCAGCATGGGCCATTCATATTGAGATAACACCCGGACACCCACGGCTCTCAGTAAGTGCTCACTGCTCTGCTGTATTGGTGGTTCCTGCAGAGCTGCAGAGAGGACAGGGACTCCTCACTATCCCATAAGAGAAGCCAAGCCCAGATGTGAGCTGGACGAGGTGAGAGTCTCCTTCCTCCCTAAGACCTAACCCTGGGAAGCCGTCCCTTATCGGAAGTACCTCTGTATGATATCACTGCCCTCACAACCAGAGAGGCGAGCATCATTCTCACGCAGTACAAGAGAGAAAGCCAGCCCTGGGAGACCCAAGGGCCGTGGCTAGCCAGCCAGCTCTGCTGGTCACTGGCCTCGGGCCTCTGCTCTTCTGGTCTTGGCTCCCTGCTGCTCCTGCTCCCGGCTGCTGAGGACCTGGGACTGGCCTCCAGGTCTACCGGGTCCAGCAGGAGCCTTTCTCTATGCTGGGCCCCCGCCCACCTGTCAGAGGGTCAGCCCAGTGATAGGCAGCTTGTGATTCCGTCTCCACACCATCACCGGAGAAGGGGCCCGCCTGTTCATCCTTTTTAAAAAAGAGAGGAGTGGTCCAGAGCGCGCTTGTTTCTATGGTTATGGGGGTGTGGCCTCTGGAGGCTCCTGATGTGGTGATCAGTGGCTGAGAGGATGCTGCCTTGCACCCTCGGGAGAGTCACTGGGTCAGCAGTGACTTCAGCCTCCTGCCTTCCTCACCTTGAGTGTCCAGAGCTCCCTGGCCCCAGCAGGAGCCCAGGAGCCCCTCTCAGCCTCCCATGTGCCCCGCCTGCTGACAGTCACTCCCACCCCCACAGGCACCCGGTGACAGCATTGGCAGGCTTTGAAAATGCCTCCTTCCAATCCCAGTTTCTTGGGCAGGAGAAAAACAAATCGTGACATTTTTAAATAAGGGGGTTGTGTATTATTTTGTTGAAGAGAAAATGGCTGTATCCATGTTGTTATTGCATGTCTGTGGGGAAAAACTTTCGCTATGATTCCTGTGTGCTCAAGATCCAGGTCGCATGTCTGCCTGACCCTCAGCACTGACCTACTTCTGGGGTCTTACTTACAGTTCCGTTGGGACTAATGATGACTGTTGGCATAAAAACCCATCACCCGTGCTGGAGGACTCGCAGTCATCCCACCCAGACCTGGGTCTCCTCCCCAAACTCTTCCTCCGTGGAAGCAACCCCTGCCGTCCTCCTGGGTGCCCTCTCTCCTCTTCACCCACAGTGTCTGCTCCACCACAGAGACCCTGTGGGCCAGCCTGGTGAGATGGGTGGGGCCTGGGCTCCAGACCCAGGCTCTCTGGGGCTCTGCATCCCAGCTGGGCCTCTCCCCATCCTGTCTATGCCCCCTGGGCCTTGGTTTCCCTGCCTGGAAAATGGGACAATGAGTCCAGCATGGAAAACCAGGTCTTCTCTAACCCAGTCTGCTGCCGTTCCTTTTTTGAAACCACTCCGTGCCACCTCCTTTGTCCCTTGCCTTATGCTCCTTGAGGGCAGGGCCCCATTTTGGCCTAATGCTACCCCTTGCTGGTTACAAGAGCTTGATCAAGGTTTGTGGAGCAGCTGCTCTTGGGGCTGTTCCCCAGTGGCACCCCACCCACCTCCTTTCCAGGGCCCTGCCTGCTCCCCTGTATCTCTGCCCTTGCTCCCCGTCATGCCAGAGCCCCCCTCCGTGCCCAACTCTGGGACTCCCATACATGGCCCTCCCTCCCCTCCCGCCCCTCTGTTCCAATGTCCTGCTGTCCTTCTGCTCTTCCTCACCACTTAGCTCGGGCATCCTCTCCCCTGCCCCAACACTGCTGGACCTGGATTCGGATCCCCAGGCTGGCTCACAGCCCTCCTCCACACTCCACAGCCCCAAGGCCAACTTCTCTCCTAGGGCTCCTCACAGTGCACCTGCTGTTCTGGTCCACCTGTCTCTCTCCTCTGCTGGGCTACGATCCTGGAGGCAGGGTCCATGCTGGTGTCATCTCTGGAGCCCTGGCACTTGACACAGCATCCACCATAAGGACAGGGTCTCTTGAGTGGAAGGAGGACCATTGGAGAATGAGCCCCTGGCAGAGAAATCCCCAGCGCTTGCTCTTGGGAGTGTCTGCCCTTCTGTCCCCGTGATGTGACTTGGCCTCCATTACCTCCGTGGGTTGGAGGCTGGACCAGGTTGCAAGGGGATGGGAAATATTCCTGCTGGCTGTGTATAAATCTGCATGTGCATTCCGTGCCTCCGATTCAAACCTTGTTCATTAGCGCGGCAATTAGCAGCAGCACCTAATGACAGATGGTCCTGCTTGGAGCCTGATCCCCTGACTCCTCGTGGGCTTGGAGTGGGGCAGACAGGTCTGGCATGGTTGATGTTTTCATTGATCCAGCAAGTACAGCTCCCAGGGCTGCCGGCCGTGAAGACGCAGCTGACGTCAGCGTTAGCGCTGACAGCGGTGGGGGCTGGGCCTAAAAGGGCCAGGCCCTGTAAGAGGCTCTTAGGCACGGAAGGGGTCCCGTTTCTACTCTAATCTGGGACTCTTTCAATTTTTATTTTTTTAAGATTTAAATTTCCTAGTGGAAGTCCCCAGAACCCCACCCTCAAATTTTCTTAAGCTCTCTAAACTTCCCCAGGAATTGGTGCCTGTCTCCCACTAATTCTAGAGACGCTGCTGGGCCTTCTACAGTAATTGTTTAGAGTTATGTTCTCCAGACCCTTGGGCCTCAGTTAACAGATGCTTAGGGTTTTGGTGTTTGAGTTGTGTAAGATCAATATTGTGCCGACACAATTTTATTTAAGTGAGTTTAGAGTTGCTTTTTACTCCCTTCTTCTTAACCCCTGGTTTGAATTACTGGTTATTATCTTGTGAATCATATTCATTTCTCCATAAAAGAAATCCAGTTGGCATTGCAATTGCTGCCAATGTCCAGCATCTTTAGCTAGTGTGGATTTCGCAGAACTGGAGTCCATCAAAGGTAGATTCCACCATTGCCAGATGAGGCCCAGAGAGGCACATGAGTTTGCCCAAGGGCACACAGTGAACTGGTTGCAGAGCTGAAACCACACACTGGTCTCCAGGAGGCTCTTTACTTCACCACATTCCAGATCATCAGAAATGTTCGGGCCTTGCTGTGTGCACACCCCCAGCACTGCAGCATAAATGCCTAGATAGGCCTCCTTCTTGCCCCGTCAACATCAGGCCGAGGGAAATAGAAGAGAAGGTGCTGCTGAGGAAGCCAGGCCTATGGCCTGTTGTTAGTGATGCCAAAACCACACACCTTGTTCAGAGAGGTATTGACAAGTCAGGTGCTCGGGGAACCACGGAGAAGAATGTCAGCCATGGGCTCGAGGTCCCCATGGTTAGGGGGCAGCCGGATGAGGACCCATCCACCTTTGTGATGCAGGCACTTCCCTTGGACCTGGGGCTGTGGGCGCAGAGATCCCTATGCATCTGTGATGAGCCCTCAGCCCTCCTTCCCTCACCAGGACGCAGAGGCGGAATGGCTCCTGGGGACCCCCGTCCTCCCTCTGCAGTGGAGGGTTCCCTTTCTCCCTCGCTGACCACAGTCCCAGACACTTGCATGTCCTTCTGAGGCCCTGCAGAGATTGCTGTTGGAGAAGGAACCTTGGTTCAGCAAAACCATCTTCAGGCTCCTGGGCAGCCAAATGTCAGAGAAGCGGGCATGCTGGGACCCAAGTGCTGGACCTCAAGGCCCAGGCTTTGGTGGCCTACGGATTGGTCCCACTTTTCCTGGTCGTGTTCCCACCCCACTGGCAGGGGAGGCCAAGGTAGAGACCCACACTGACCTGTGACCCCGGGAGAAGGGTGCGTCCTCCCAGCTCAGGGACACCTCTCCTTCCCATCTTTGCTTTTCAGTTGCTCCAGGGACACAGAGGCCATAACAGAGTTCCTGAGCCCATTTCCCTCTTAAGAGACGAAACCTTGACCACGCATCCAGCCTAGGCAGGTTCTGCTCTGATCCCCTTTCAAGTCGAGTTTTATTGAAATCTAAGAATTAATGCGAGATTTCTTTGGCAAGATATTCCTTCTATACCCCAATTACTCCAGTGTAACCATAACTTCATCAGAATGATTTATTCCAGGCTTTACATGGGCACATATTTTGTACATCATTCTAACCTTAGCACAAATGTAACTTTTTATGCTTTTCAAATTCTGACTGTTCTTTTTACATGCTCATCCTTTGTCATTGTATGTAGGAAAGAGACCCTAAAACAACAGGTTTAAACAAGAAAAGCATCCTTCTCTTTCACAGAGTCCAGAGGTAAATTTCTACTTCTAGAACTACTACTGCAGAATGAATGAATAGCCCTTATCCAAAAGGGCTGGAACCAGAAATGTTTCAGATTTCTTTTGCATATACATAATGAAATATCTTAGGGAAGGGACCCAGATCTAAGCATGACATTCATTTATGTATATTATACACATAGCTTGAAGGTAATTTTAGAGAACATTTTAATAATTTTGTGCATAAAAGAATTTTATAGTATGGAATTTTCCAGTTGTAGATACTCAATAAGTTTCAGAGTTTTGGATTAAGGATGCTCACTCAGCCTGTATCACTATTCCTTCGATTCTGTCACTTCTGTTACTAGTGAATATTTATTGTTACTACATACAAAGTAATGTGCCCAAGCATTGACTATGATAACCCCTTCTGACATTATCCTTCTGAGTATTATTGTGTCCCTTTTACAGATGAAGAAATCAATGGCCCATGGTCCCTTCGCAAGATGCTGTACCTCCAGCACCTTCATCCACGGTCATTATGGACCATGTGTCTCTGAGTCCAGAAGGGACGGAGATGGGACCCAGGTCAGTGACCTGGGGAAATGTTCCCAGCTGCATAGAGACGGGGTCTGGAGTCTCCAGCTGGGAACAAGCCAGGACGGTGATATGAAACAGAAGGCAAGGGTGTAAGGCTTAGGGCTGAGGTAACCGCCAAGGTGCACACTAAGGCCTCCAACCGGCAGCCTGGCCATAGCAGCAGCACAACTACCACACTGCCCCTAGACCAGGCCATGCTTTCTGCTGCCTCTGCCCACTGCGTGAACAGCTCCTCCTATTTCCTGACCCACTGTGCATTTTGACCAAGTCTAGCTCTCAGGAGAAACAGAGCACAATGTCATTGTATCTCCACAATTTTCCTCTGCTGAGGATTTCATCTTGCTTTGTCAGAGTCCCACCATCACTGGGGCCTTTCTCCTGCAGTGCCCTCCTCCTGCCTGCCATCCGTCCTGAGGTCACCACTGGCTTGGCAGGCCCTGGGGAACCCTGAAGTTCATGTAGGCTTCCTGCCAAGGCCCCATTTCTTCTGGGGCCAGCTCTTTCTCTTGTAGAGAGCTTGTATCTGGAAAACACCATTTTTTACCAACAAATCCAGGAAAGCAAGGAAGCAGTAACTTTTCTGTGTTCCAACTTGCCCCTTGGGCCAACGTTTCCACCGCTGTCTCACAAAATTAAAAAAAAAAAATTTCCACCAGAAAGTCCCAGATCCTTGGAGTTGATGCTCCCTTGCCTGCTGCTCAGGAGCTGATTTGCAGGCCGGTGGCCACTCTGATTGGTCCCTCTGGATGGGGCCATCTCTCCCCAGAACTGTTAGGGTGGGGAGTTCTGCAGAGACAGGCGCCTCCCCTGTGGGTGTGTGTGTGTGTGGATGCTGGACAGCCAGAGCACAGAGAACCTAACTCTAACCTTAAAGAAAAGATGTTTTAGCACATGCACACCTACACACACACACACACACACACACACACACACACACACACACACACAGGAGTCCTGGGCTGTGATTGTTTCGCTTAACAAATGGTGGGGGCGCCTGGAGCAGAAGTTCCCCGGGGGCTCCATGAATCCATGAATTCAGGCCCATTCCCTGCTCTGGGTGCTGCAGCAGGCATTAAGGATTAACAATTTTTGCATCAAGGGAACATTGCACACACTCAAGGCCTCTCCCTCATCCCTATTGCATCTTTCTAATCTGAGATAGGGCTGGGAAGGGCAAAGGGGAAAGAGGAGAGGAAAAACAACTGCAGCAGAAAAGGAGGTGGTTTTGAGGAAGACCTTGCATAACCCCCTGTAAATCAGCCCTACAGGACTCCGGGCAGTTTGTTGTCTTTTTCTGACCCCTTGGTTTTTGCCTTCTGTCCACTCCAGCAATTTGTAATGAGAAGGAATATTTGGCAGTTTGGGGACACTGCAGAGTCTCTCCCTCTCCCTCTCTCTCTCCCTCTCCCTCCCTCTCTCTCTCTCTCTCTCTCTCTCTCTCTCTCTCTCTCTCTCTCTCTCTCTCTCTCTCTCTCTCTCTCTCTCCCTTCCTGCCCCCATCCTTTTTCTGCCCCTGCAGTTAATTCTATTCCTTACGTACACTGACTTCAAGAGACCTGAAACCCCTAAGCAGGGATGGATTCAGCAGAGGTGCTTGGGAGGAATTTGCCACCCCCTGTCCAGAACAAAGTTGCTCCCTTCAGCCTTCTGGCTGCTGCATAGAAAGGCTCTTGCACAATGCTTCCCAGATTGTTGGAGTCCTCAGGCCAATAACATGTTTTAAGATTGAGAGAAATATTTTGTCAAGAAAGTACACTGAAGAAAAAAGAAACCTACAAAATTAATACCTCCCAGCACCACCATTGCAGAAAAGCAAAGATACTATAGCACACGCACACTCACATCCCACATAGGAAGGAAGCTAACCTCAGAATAAGCAGATTTGAACCACATGCGTTCAGATTTCTGTGTCAAAACTCCCAGCACTGTCCTTATTTGTCTTGTTTTGTTGGCAACCTGTGGAAACTTGACCATAGCCTGTTCCTTAGATTAGAGTTTGGGAAGCCGGAGATAACATTACTGAGTTGGCCACAAAGTTAAAGCACATGTTCAGATACGCAAGCAGCTCTCTTTCCTTACGTTTACTGAGTTCAGCATTCAAACACATGCATGGATCGCCTAGTTTTCTCTGGGCACTAGGTTTGGGGCAGTGGGTACAGCTGCTCCCTGACCATGAGCAGGTACTTCCTGGAGTGAGGAGATAGGCAGCGTCACCTCCTCAGGGAGGCCCTCCACACTCACCTGTAAAGTGACAACTGAGATCCCACTCATCCTCAGTCATTCTCTAGCTCACCATCTGGCTGTCTCCCTTTGGGTCCCTTACCTGGGTAGAAATTGCCTTGTCCAGGTCTTCGTGTCCTCCTTTGGCCCAAGCAGAAGGAAACCCCCAAGGGTGCAGGAACCAGCCCGGAGCTCCAGCAGAAAGGAGCAGGGGTCCCCAGGGGCCTGATGTGGGACAGGATCCTGGAGTTGGGGAGGAGGCGTAGGCACTGCAGCCCGTTGTCCTGGGCCTCTCACGGAGAGCCCTCCTCAAGTCACTCGTGTTCAGTGGAGGGATCGAACAGCACCCTGCCCTTCACGGATATTCTGACTTCTGAATTCATGGACTTCCAATCCAAAAGCTAATTTTTGTTGTTATTGTTGTTTTTGAGACACGGTCTTGTTATGTAGCCCAGGCTGGCCTTGAAACTCATGGAGAGCCTCCTGCTTCAGCCTCCCAAGTGCTGGGATTACAGAATGTGCCACCACACCATTGCCTAGTAATCAGAAAGATAATTTAGAGTGGAACACAGTGTTTCTTTCCAGAAAGTGGGAAAATATCTGTTTTCTGCCATTTGCCTCCTTTTATAAAGGCATGGAGGTTGCTGGAAGGGGATATTTAGAATGAAAAAGAAAAATCAGCTGCTGTCCATCTCCCTTCCCCACAGTGTGAACTATCAGCCTAGCAAAGCATCCTGTTGGGAGCAAGAGAGCCACAAGTCCCCTGACCAAGTTATCATTGGGTGTTGGTGTTGTGGGACATTGCTCCCAGGCAAGACCAGAGCCTGCATTAGCATCTGGTCAGCCCTGCAAGGAGGCCGGAAGTGGAGATGGGGGGTGAGTGCAAGTGAGATACAGAGTGGAGCTCAAAGCAGCACCCTGGGCACCAGGAGCCAGGGGCTGCTGTGCTCCGTAGGATTAGATGGTGACAATGCAAGGCAGTATTTGCTGAGTGTGCTTCCCATGCATCTCACTCGTACTAACAGTGCTCACCGCAGTGTGGGAAATAGATGTGGTCATTATCTCCTCTTCATGTGCAAGATCTCGGAAGCTCAGAGGGCTTAAATGTTGTGCCCAAGGTCACACTGCTGATGCGTGGCAGTGTGACAGTGTGAGGACTTGGATGCAAGTCCATGAATACCTCTGCACTTCTCTGAGCTCCCCTACCACTAAAATGTGCTCTAGTTTTGTGACAGCATCGAGGCCCCATGGCTACATTTCCATGTTGGAATAACAACAGTAATAATAGTAATAAGTGATCCTAGCCATGCACCTGCTGTGTGTCAGGCACCATGCAGGTGATTTGTGCTCATTAACTCATTTAACGTCCCAACAGCCTTGCTCCCGCTGCACAGAGGAGAAACAGACTCAGAGATGAAATACCACTCTCCACTCACACAGCCATGAATTTGACTTGCAAGCCACTGCACCCTTGAAAGCAGCATCTTGTGAGAAATAAAGCATTTGAGAAACATTTGTTGAGAATCGGCTAAAAGCCTAATGTAATCTGTTTTAGAAGGTAGGGATTGGGGACAGGAGAGATCAGTGCATGACTTCATAGAGCTCACATTCTACTGGCAGGATCAGATGATAGATATGGAAAGAAGCAAATACATATAATTTCAGCAAATTTAAGTTATTTTGAAAAATAGCATGACAGGGCAGGAGGTGATTGTGGCAGGGAATGGGGGCAATCAGGAGGCCCGTTTTAGACACTGGGTACCCCTGGCTGCTGTCAGAGTTGAAGCTCTATGTATGCAGAGAAGTGAGGACCTAGTAAGAAGGCAGCTGAAATAACCTCATTAAGAGTGGAGACATGCTTGGATCAGAATAGTGGTAGCAGATTGGTAGGAAGTGATTGGATTCCAGATTTAATTTTAAGTGAGCATGCAAGATTTGTTGACAGATTGGATGTAGATTTTGAATGAAAGAAAAAAGTCAGGGGTGACCCTGAGATTTTGAATTGAACAACTGGAAAAATAAAATTGCCTGTTGCTGAGATGGAGAAGACTGGAATTCAAATTTACTCATCTGTATTTGAGGTATCCATTCCCATCCAATGGGAGGTAATTGGAAAGTTGGAAAGACGTTTTTATTTCTGAGTCTAGAATTCAAAGGAATGTTCTAAGGGTACATACATCTACTATTTTATCAAATCTAAGGTGTTGTTGTCTGTAAGACCACAATTATTTTATTCACTGCTAAGAAAAAGACCATCAGATAAAACTAGGACACATACTGAATTTGGAGATATTGAAATGTGGAAAAGTATGTGTTTTAGAATTAATGGGATATGGTAAGTTTGCAGTCTCTAGTGTACGGGTGGTATTAAGAGCTGTGGGCATAGATGAAATTACTAAGGCAGTAATAAAGGATAGAGAGAGAGAAAGTTGAGGAACAAGGACTGAGTTCTAAGACTGTAAGTTTTCAGGCTGGAACATTCATGTTCCAGTCCTAGCCAAATAAAAAGTTGGGCCATGAAAGCTCTTTTTTGTGGAGCTCGGAGGAAGCGGGGCTCCCAGGGACCTGGCTGGCACTGTAACTCGTGATGTCGTGACACTGCGTGCCAGTGTCCAGAAAGGCCAAACTTTGGGCTCACTCCTGTCTGGAGTTCTCTCCTCAGCAATATGTGGATACACTGTGTCCTCTCACCTCTTCCAAAGCCAAAAAACAACCAGTCTGCCTCAGTTTCTGTATCTGTAAAATGAAGAGGTTGGACAGGCTGATCTCTAATCTTCTTCCAGTTCAGGCTTTCTGACAATAATTTCAGCTACAATACCTCTAGCATCTACTAGGTGATTCACAGAATCATAAACCATAAACCACCACGTGAGTTAGTAGCTACTCCCATTTCACAGATGGAGCAACTGAAGCCAGGGAGAGAGAAGGTTGCCCTCGATGGTGGAACCTGGTTGCAAACCAGGTTGTCTAAGAACACTGCCTCTGGATTCAACCACGGCCCTGGCCTCCCTGCTGGGATTGATGTATAGTTCTGGAGCTAAATCGAGCAGCATCACTGCCAGAGCCCATGGGCCACAGCTTCTCCTAGCACAAAGGAACTCAGGCAATTCCCCCACTAAAACAGGGCCTCTAATTCACCTCGGGGTGTTCCCCAGAGTCATCAGAGAGGGAGGCATCTGACACCGAGGAGGAGGGGAGGTCATTCGTATCCAACCCTGGGCTCTAGTTCAGTGCTCAGGTGACCATATTATTTGCAAGTCAGGGCCCAGTGTCCACCAGAAGTGGTGTTGAATGGACTTCCTTTGATCAGGGAAGGATGTGAGTCCCTTCAGAACGTTGACCTCAGAGTCCTGTTCTTAATTTATTTGCTTATTTGTTTCTTGCTTGTCTCCCACACTAGACAATTTGTTCCCTGGAAGAAGGAACCTGGTCCAGTCTGTCCCCTGCCATGTCCACAGTGCAGACTTGAGTACATGGCTAATCATTGGCCAAGTGACCTTGATGAACACGTGTTAAACAAGCAAATTTTATGTCTCTTAGCCTCCCTTTTCTCATCTTGGACATGGGGTTAAAGTCGACCTTGTGGGATTGTTGCAATTTAAATGAATGCTTAGCACAATGCCTAGACCCTGGTGAGTACTCAGTAAATCACTGCCATTCCTATTAGTGTGGTTCACAAGGGGCTCATGAGGTTTTCCAAGCAACTGAGAGAAGTGACACATTTGCTCGGCAGTGCTTGGCAGTGGCCCCAGGGAAAGCAAATCAGACAGGAACCAGGAAAAACAATCCGGAAGCTGCTGGAAGAGAAAGGAAGGTCTAGGAAGGAGGTGTGGATCTTAGGACTTGGAACAGCTACCAGAGGAACCTCAGTAGTAGGAGATTCTGCTGTACTTTGCTCCACAGAGTAAGGGTATAGTGGATAGAAGAGGACCCCAAGCCTGAGCAGCGCTAGAAACTCCAAGGAGGACTGGAGAACACAGCTGAACCTGACCTGCGTTCCCACACCAGCGCCGGGCCTCCACATCTGGAAGACGTAGCCAGCTCTGCATTTCAGACAGCCCTTGTGGTGACAAAGGGTGGCTTGTCATTTGTTTCAGGTGATATACTTTTAATTAAAATGATAATCATTTGAGCATCCCTTAAAGTTTTACTCTGGGAATTTGCCTTCTTGCAAGCTCTGCCTTAATTAGCATTCTATTTATCCTTATTAATAAATTATTTATCAATAGTTTCATCTGTCTCCTTTGATCAGAATTTCATCTTTCCTGAGCCAAACTCCCCTGCTCTGTTGACAGTTAGGGTGCAATGGGCTCCAGGCCTGATTTGGGGTTATTGAGTCTAATAACATGGGACTCCATCTTTTTCCTGTGCCAGCTGAGCCCCAGGAGAGCAAACAGCATTGCTTGCCTCCTGAGGTCAGGAGTCTAGGGACCTCTTCTGCACAGAGCTTTTGACAAAGCTCCTAGAACTGGGGAGCTAGGCCAAAGGTAGTGGCCACAGCTATACCCCAAGGGCCAGGTATGTCAGGAAAACAGATGCAGTAGAGGCCATGGGCCAGTTGGCTCAGAAAGGTTACATTAACTCAATTAGGATCAAGTAAGGAAGATTAGCCATCAGGAGAAAACAAACACTAACTTAGCACATGTTATGGGCTGCATCCTGTTAGGCACTTTATGGTCCCTATTCATGGTCCCTGTTAATCTTCCAAGCCATCTGAGGTGTAGGCCATTTTTCTCCAGTTTCTAGAAGAGAAAAACAAGCCTTGGTGAAATGAATTAACCTCCCTAAAGCTACTCCACTAGTAAAAGGCCCAGCTGACATTCCAGTCAAGGTCTGTCCAAAGACCTCTCTTTGTGGCCTACACCGTGCTGGCTGGATTAGAACGAAGGTCTCCCAGCCTGGGCCCTATTGCCCTTTTTCTAAACTCCATGTGGAGGGTGCACTGGATCCTTGTTCTGCAGTGTGGTTCAGGGATCTGCAGCACCAGCATGGTTGGGTGCACGTTAAAGATGCAGAATCTCAGCCCCATGCATACGAATCAGAATTGGCACTTTGACAAGACCCCCAGGATGCACACATACTCATTAAAGTTTGGAAAATGAACTGGAAATCTGACATTTGTTTTGTACCTACTACTCACTAACTCTTACCAGCCTTCCCAGGTTAATATGGCTCCCATTCAATGGATAAGAAGTTAAATGACTTGTCCCAGGTTGTAAACCCCATTAAAGGGCAGAATCAGAATGGGGTCCTTATCCTTGGCCCTGACCTGGAGTTCCAGAAGCTGGGGCCTAAGGTTGTCCCCAAGTTGACACCCTTGGGATTCAGGAAGACGATAAGGAGGATTGGAAGCCATTTCTAGCATTCCCAAAAGCTCAACAAGTGTATTCTGCTTCATCATAGTCAGGTTGTAGTTACATAACCTTGGGCATAAACATCTTTGCTTTGGGCAAGAGGGTATAACAGGCCAGGATGGAAACTGTGGTTATTGACTAGAGAGAAGGAGTTTGGATTGGCAATCATATATACCGTTGATTAATGTAAAGAGGAGATGTGAATTAATTAGCATTCAAACATTTGACTTGTTTAGGAGACAATGCCTTTCAAGTTGTGAGATCCATGGTGGGATGAGATTTTTAAAACAGCCTCTGGGGACCTAGAACAACTTCTGATTTCTGTTGAAGAAGAAAGGCAGGAGAATTACAGAGAATGTTGATGCTGACACTGCCATATGTGGTATTTTATTTAATTCTCAGCAACCCCATAGCAACAGCAGCTAACAATAATGGCGGTGATGATAATGATGATGGTATCAGCCAATGTGGATAAACTGCTGCTCTGTGCCTCATGGTGTTCTAAGCCAATGTCCCTACCAAGGATGGTCTTCCTTTCTCTCCCACTTTACAGCCCAGGCAACTGGGACTCAGAGAGATGAAGTATCTTGCCGAAAGCCCAAGTCTCCCAAGGCCCCTTTCCTTTTCGCAGTTCCACACCCCTCCTGCTGCTTAGACTCCGCTTGCTGGGAGCTTGATGCTGAGAGTCAGTCTCACTACAGTATTTCAGTGGCGTGCCTTGGAAATGGCCATCTCTCGGGAGCTGCCAAGTGGATTCTTTTCCTCTTGCTCTGACGTGAATTCCAGACATGGTTACCTTTAATATCTATATCCAGACTCGCCTCTTTAGTTCTGGGCACAAGCTCACAGGTTTATCCCAGCTAGTCTAAGTGCTTTTTAAGTCAAATAGATTTAGATTTGTGTCCTGACTTCCTTTGCCACATTCTGTGTGACACTGACAAGTCATTTAATCGTCCTAAGCCTCAGTCCCTGGATGTGAAATGGAAGTAATACCAATACCTAACTTCCAAGGTCTTGTGAGGATTCAGAGGTGAAACAGATGTGGAGAAATTGGCCTGAGGGTTGCATAGTGCAGGGAGAGCACCCGAGTCCCAGAAAAATGTGTGACTTGCCAAGGTTACCAGGCTGCCACAAGGAGGAGGAGAGTGCAGAGCCCAGACCGGAGCCCTCCACCTCCTGCAAGCCTGTGCTCTGTAGCAGGTTGGAGGAGAAAAGGCTTCCCAGGAAGCAGCTCGGATCAGTTTGATTTTGTCATTGTTGTTGCCAAATTTTTAGTTTATCACTGACATTGGAAGGGTTGTGGTGAGGTTCAGTCACCCAGCCCAGCTGTGACACATTTCTAGAGTGACCCAGCTGTATTAGTCACGTTCCCACAATCCCCAACACCCAGAACGTACAGGAGGAGAGGTTTATTTTAGCCCTCATTTCAGTCCATAGTCAGCTGGCTTTGAGGCGGATGGCATGGCAGAGGGGCATGGTTCAGAGTAACTGCTTACATCATGGCAGATGGAAAGCAGAAAGAGTGAAGGGAGGATCAGGGAAGGAAACCTTTCCTGGCCACGCCTCCACTGATCCACCTCTTCTGAGCAGACCCCACCTCCTAACTAGCAAGTCAACTGCAAGCCCTCATAATCCAATCACTTTCCAGTAGGCCCACCTATGAGCACAGGAGGCTCTTGGGAGGCACTAGGTATAACCATAACACTGGCCATGGGGGCCATGGGCCATCATTCAGCTTGACTGCGACCTCTCCTGAGAGCCCTTCCCTGACCTGCCAATCTGTGGAAGCTCACTGTTCCTATTCTAGCTCTTTCCTTTATATTTGAATTATAACTTTCTTATTTGATGTGCTTTCCTATCAGTCCATGGAGTTTGCTTTTGATTATTAATGTGCCTTTTTAAGTTAAGCTTTGTAGTTTGGAATAATTGTAGTTTCATATGCTATCATAAGAAATAATACAAAGAGATGATGGGTACCCTTTCCCCAATTTTCTCCAGTGGAAACATGTCACAGAACTATAGTGCAATATCACAAACAGGATATGACATTTCTTTTTTGAAATGTGTCTTTCCACATAATTCAAGGGCTGCAAAGTCAGGACTTTGTTCAACACAATATTACTAGTATTTAAAGCAATACCCCATGTTGTTTTTTATCCCTTCCCTCCATCTTTTTTTTTTATTCTTAAGTTCTTTTATTGACACATTTTAGGTATACAATACGTTTACATTTATGATTGGGTGCTTGTACCCATACATGATGTATCTTGGTTATTTTTTCCCCATTACCTGTGCACCCTTCACGCCCTCCACCCTTCCCTATTTACATAGATTTCGTTTCCATTTTTTTTCTTTTCTCATAATTTTTCCTTTCCCTTCTTTCCTTTCCCCTTCCCTTCCCATCACCCTTACCCCTTTAGGCTTCTCTTCCTATTTCAAATTATCAATTATTCATTTTAATCATGATTTACACTTTGAGTTTCTCACACTAGAGAAACTATTCAGTATGTACACATGTGTGTCCTATTTATTTCATTTAAGAGTATCACCTCAATGTGCATCCACTTAGCTATAAATGTCCCTAGTTTCTCATTCTTTATGGCTGAACAGTACTCCATTTTACAAGAAAAACCACATCTTTATCCAGTCTCCAGTTGATGGGCACTTGGGCTGTTTCCAAGCTTTAGCTATTACAAACTGTGCCACTATAAACATGTGTGCACATATATTGCTGTGGTATGATTCTTTTAATTCTTTTGGGAAGATACCCAGCAGGGGGATAGCTGGGTCAAATGGGACCTCCAGCCCTAGTTCTTCGAGATATCTCCATACTGATTTCCACAGCGATCGCACCAGTCTGCACTCCCACCAGCAATGAAGAAGGGTTCCTTTCTCCTCACAACTCTGCCAGCATTTGTT
>NW_004624766.1:10926648-11097478 GCF_000247695.1 Heterocephalus glaber
TCTTCATTTAACTTTGGCAATTCGTATGTATCTAGGAATCTGTCCATTTCTTCTGTGTTTTCCATTTTATTAGAGTACAGGTTCTCAAAGCAGGTATTGATGACCTTCCCCCCCCATCTTTAAGTGATGCTTTGATGCCTGGGTAGCCTTTGCCCTGAAAAAGTCACAGAAATTCTCTAATTCTGTGCACTTTGTCTCCTTAAGATCAGTTAGAGCTTCAGATTGGGGGTACCAAAGATTTCCCCAGGGGTACATATACATTAATAGTTTGAAGGGAATCGATTTGCAGGTACTCAGCTTGCTTCGCTACTTGTTCCCAACATTGACCTGACCAAAGAGAACTCTCCAGGAGGATTCACAGAGGCTCTTCTCTCCCCTGACAAAAAGTAGAAGCCTTCCCCATTCCAAATCTCACTGGATATTTTGGGCTGGGGTTTCAAACCATCGGAGGAGTCAGACAAAGGAGTGTTGGTTTTGAGTGAGCCACTTTTAGTGATTACCCAAGGAGTCTGAAACACACAGAGCTTCTGGTGTTTACCTGGGTACACAGTCCAGTTCCAGACAAGGCTGGGCACTGGAAATGTGGTCTTTGGGCTTGTACGGGAATGGTCCAAGTCCAGCACAGAGAAAGCAGTCTAGGTAGAGGATGCTGGCATTTAGGTGTATGAAATGTTTTTCAGGACTCCCATTTCTTTCCAGATATATTTGGTAAAATCCAGGATAAAATAATCTCTGTCACATTTGGTGTGCTTCATTCAATTAAAGTAGCTCTAACTTTTTTGTCAGAGTCACATCATGAAATATTCATTCAAATTATACTTAATTCTAATGTTATTTCATTTTATAAAATTGTTTTTCCTGTTAACACAAAGTAAATTCATGTACCTAGAGGAAGAAAGCTCTTTGAAAGTTTAACAATAGGCTAAAGAGTCCAAATGTTTTTTCTCATCCTTCTGTGGAGGATGAGAGAAAAGACTGAAGGCCATGGAGACAACAGAGCCACTTGGAAAGCCATTATCTGCTGCCATTTTGATTCGAGATCTAATGTCATGGGCATTTTGAAGCCTTTTCATTGCATCCTGAATTCGATGCCATCAGTCTACTCCCTGAAAAGTTATCAAGAAGCAGCCAGGCTACAAATGTTCAGGGTTGAATAGTTCTCTTGAAAGAGGCCTCACTGTGCTCAGCTGATAATCAAACAAATGGCCATGTTGAGATAGGTCACTGAGGGGGACCCACTGCCGCCCCATCTCTTATTCAAACTTGGGCTCTGTTTCTCTCCCGATAGGAGCACATAATCCCATCAGCGCCAATGGGAGTTATGTGCCTGCTTCACTGGAGACAATAGGCCAACTGAGAGGGACAATTGTTCCCAGCAACTGAGGGGTAAACATGATTGGCTTTTCCCAGCCACCATCCATGAAGGGCTGGGCTGAGTCCCAAAAGCCCTTTCTTTGTTAGTTTTCCAAGCCGGGTGGCAGCCTGCCTTCCTCTCCTGCATGGGGACCACCACCCACTTTCGGGGGAACAAACTATCCCTGAGCTTCTCCCAGTACCCTGTCAAGACTGGTTGCAAGGGAAGAGCTTCCCAGCCTCTCTCCTCCTTGCTCCCTCTACAGTCCAAGCATACCTGTCTGTTTCACTCTTCAACAATGATATCACAGCAGTACCAACAATATGACTTGAAATTATTTACAGCACACTTACCATTTCCCAAGGAATTAAGCATTTTACATACATTTGTGCATTTAGCTACAAATCCTTATGACAGTTCTGCAAGGTAATGGTAGTCATCCCCATAAAATAAGGCAAGACAGAGCCCAAAATGAGTCACACATCTGGTAAGCTGCAGAGGCTAAATGTACCCTCCTCTTCCCCCCAGGCCATCAGTCTCTCATGTCCCTTGCTGCAAGTTATGCTAGTGTTTCCCAAACTGGGTTTCCTCCAAAACACTCTGAGACAAATGTTGAGAAAGATTATAACTACTCCCTCTGCCCAAAGGCTTCCTTGGAAATTCTCAACAAACTTTAATCTATTAAAAATTCTGGGAAATCATGCAGAAAAGAAACCTGTTAAGTTTGCTTAACTCAGTATCTCCCAAGTATCTGTCTTTCTTTTCCTCTCTTGCACAAAACACATTACACTCTGTTAGACACTAATCTAAATTATAATGAGGCAGAGGAGGCCAGCTAGAGGAAGTTAGAAGTGTGACCAGTTCTTGCTTCCATGGTCCCTGAAGCCCATGCGGGGGACAGACTCATTGACTCTGGCTTTGGACTTGGAGTGGCTGATGAAGACGTCAGAGCTGAGTTCTCTCATAGGCTCCTAGCAGCAGCACAAAGCACCATCTTCGTACATCTAATGTACCACTTTTAACCAAAACTGTGCCCTGCTGTCCCATGGCAGAAGACAAGAGGAATTGTTCTAGAGACAGGGAAGGAGATATAGAATGGCTGTGTTGAGACTGTTGATCTGGAATGGAGTTGAAATGCAGGAGGCAAGGGCGTTAATATAGACGAAGGCATTGGGTCAGGTGGCCCATCTGTGGGGACTGGCAGCTGATGACAGAGTCCCCTGCGAAGCTGGCTGTCCTTGGAGCTCTCTCTCTACAGCAGCAGGCTGTGGCCAGGACTCCTCCCACACAGGAGATGGACTCACAGCTGAGGCCCCGATTTCTTTGTCCCACTGGAGGGAAGGGCCAGGGCCTCAGGCGTGGGGCAGAGCTCAAGGCCCAGGCTGATGTGGGACATGCCCAGATGACATGTCATGGGGATTTGTGGGCCTCACTGGAGCTATTTCCTCCAGGGGCTCATTTTATTTAGTTCCAATTGGACCCTGTGATTGGTCTCAGCCCTGGGCCACCTGGTGTCCTGGCTCCATATGGCAGCAGCTAGGAAGATGCCATTTTTCCATTGAAATATGTTTCTGCCTTACTGTGGATCAGCCTGTAATTCCCTTTGGCTGGAAAGGGGCTTGGTTTCTAAAACCAAGCTGGGACGTCATTTCTCTGCTTCTGATTTGCTGATCAGTATCTTCCTCGTTAATTCAAACTGAGAGTCACAGCATGGAAAGACAGGTGGGGTCCTAGAGGTCAGCAAAGCCCACCACTGGCTTTGTAGGGGAAGCCTTTCCACCACCCTTGGCAGACGGTCTTGAATACTGCTGCAGATGGGGAGCTCATGCCCTCACCATGCAGACCCCTTGCTGCTGCCCAACCCTTGGCAAGTGTGGCTCTGTGTAGAGCTTCTAGTAGGTGCCCTTTGAAGGATACGCATCACCCATCAGACTCTGTGCTCAGTGTTTTAAGGTATATTTAATTTGATCTTCATAAAAACCCTCTAAGGTAGATACTATCCTTATCCCCGTTTTTCTAACTGAGTTAAGTCCCAGAGGGTCAGGGAAGGAAGTCATGGCCCTGTAGGCAGTAAGTGATGGGAAGAGGAGCTCAGGACTTTGCCTTGGTTTTCTGGAGCTGGGTTCTGTGCCAAGGTGTTCCACAGATACTATCTGATTGTCTAAGAAAAGACTGAACAGATGAGCAACTATTTCTTCAAGGTAGAAGTGTCATGGGCAGAGTTGGCTGCTGTGTAGACCAAGTGATCTAGGGTGCAGGGGAAGAGGATGGATGTTGGTCCCAGTCCTCTGACTAGAAGTCCTGAGTCCCTTTCGCTGTGAGTCCCTCCAACACAGGCAGAATGGGACCCATGCTCTAAGCCAGGTACAGGCTCCATGGGCAACATAAAGCCAGGTTCCAATCTCAAAGCCAGGGCTTATGGTTCTGATGCCAATGTCTTGAGCGGGTGTCAAGGCCTGAGCTGGAAAGGGAAAGTCAGGCAGGGTAACTTGCTGCACACATGCTCTGTCTATTTCTTTCCCTGTGGGCTGCTTCTCTGCTTTAGAGACTGCCTTTTGTCCTGGGTGTGGCCTCCAAGGACAAATTCCCCTCCTGGGGGACATCTGCACTCTGGCATGTGGATGGTGGAAGAAGGTGTGGTGTCATCTTTTAAAGAGGGGTCCTGGCTGGAAGCCTGGGTCACTTACAGGGCTGGCATGGGGCGGCTGGGGTTCAGGTTCTTGGCAGGCAGCTTAGCCTAAGAAGCCAGCAGAAGTCGGAAGTGCCTGTTTGTTTCCTGGAGGGAACTTAACACGGGGAACAAAAACGTAAGGAAATGAAACACTGGGGAAATAGCCAAAGAGTTGTCAAGCTTTTCAAGCAGAATGACTCCTCTGGTGTTTGTCTTCACAAGCAGTATTGTGCAGGGCCAGTCAGCCAGTCTGTAATAGCAGAGCAGCTCCCCGGAGACAGGGGGACCCCTTCCCCACCAGGAAGTCTCCATCAGGTACTTCCCCGAAATTCCATGATGCTCAGTTTTAAACAGGATGTAAAGGTCCAGGATACCTCCCCAAACTGGTCCATGAACAAGAAAACAAAGAGATGTTTTCTTGAAAAGAACTCTCATCCCAGTTTGTTCCTGATTTGGGGTCTCCAACAAGACCCTACCAATCTCCAAAGAGCAGATGATGGGGGGACCTCAGCTTGGAGCTCCCCCGCTCTTGGAGCCTGGCTGTCTGTCCCTGAGGCCCTGCTGAGGGCAGACTGGCTGGTGGCGGTCCCCCCTGCGTGACTAAGAGCCTGGGGGGCATGCTGGGAACCCTGGATGTGGGGCCCCTTTGCCAAGACTGGGCTGTTAGGGCTGGCAGGGAGCTGCCTGTACTGCCTTTCTCACAGCTCCTGCTCTCCAAAGCCACCTGCAGGGCAGGGTGACTTCCTGGAGGATGGGGAGTTGTGTACAGGAGGAGCTGGTTACCCTGGCAACCACTCTCTGTTGTCCAAACTCCCAGGGTAATCACCGTAGGCTTTTGGGGGTTGTTTTCTATTATTTAAATTGCCTTGGGGAATGTAGAAAAGATTTTCTTTCCCAGCAGCTGAGCAGTTCCCTAATGGTAAATGTAACCATTTCAGCTGTTTTACTTTCCGTCCTCTTTTTTGTCCCTCTCTGTCCACTTGAGATAAGCTTCGTCCCTTATGCACACCACTTTCTAACTCTCAAGCGCAATGGCTTGCCCACAGAGGAATGAAGGCCTTTGGGATCCTTCAGGCAAGGACCCTCTGCCTGCTGGGAGAAGACCAGTTGGCGTCTAGGCCACAGTGGACACTTGGATTCTGGACACCCCGATGCAGTCTCTTACCTCTGTCCTGAAAGGGGAGTGCAGGATCAGAGGTGGGTACACGGGGACCATGTCCTGCTGCCTTTAAATACTGACATGGGGGGGCCCTGTGCACCCACTCCCAAGACAGCTCCCTCTGCCTGCACACGGCACTGCTTTGGTCCCGGGTGTTAATGACCCTACTGTCACTATGGGACCCACGTTCCAGGTGGCAGAAAGCTGGTGCTAACTGGGGTAGATGTGCTGGGAGGCAATGGCGGAGCCCAGCAGAGGGCCAGAGGCAGCCCTGCAGAAGCCCAGCCTGGAAGGTGCTGGAAACTTTCAGTCCTCTCTTGTACCCACCCCCCAAAATCCCAAATCAAAGCAGGACCTGACCAGGAAACACAGAACCACTGAAAGAGCAGGAGGAGCAGTAGGACCCCACTCGACCCTTTCTCCTTAGCTTCCAGATTTGCACTTTCAGACCCATAATAATAATGATAAGATAATAACACAAATAAAAGTAATAATCAGGGGCTGAAAACTCACTTTCACTACAAGGAATGGGCTGAGTTTTTTTTTTTTTTTAGACATTTCTAGGCTCTAATTCCATGTTAATTCAGACAAAGCAGTTGTAGTCTGGACAGTGAATGTTTCAGTGTCTGGAACACAAGAAATGTTTGAGGATGGATGAAGGTGAAGTCCAGGAGCACCAGGTTGAAATCAGATGCAGAGATCTGACCCAGGGCTGCCTTTCCCGTTCCCCTACTCATGGGATGGGGTGCTGCTTGCCGATTTGATAGCTGTCGGAAGCGGGTATCTCCAAAGAGCAGCTCACAGATGAACATGAAAGGAACTTAAGAAAAAGCCGTAACAATGAAAGCAAAATCCTAAAACAGCGAAGATGAGAGTCATCAAAGGGAAGTGAGATGCCAAGGGAATCCGGTCACCACCCTTCACTTCCTGACAACCATTCCCACAGCCCTTCCTGGGCCCAGGCCTTATTCCAGGTGGCCTGGTCTTGTAGTCCTGGGAGGCAGGCCCTGGTCAGTGTCCACTCTGCAGACACAGTGACTCAGGCCAAGCCCGCCAGGCGTCTGCTCAATGCCATACTGAGCGCCACTGGCAGAGGGGGATTTAGGAACTATGGAGTCCAGGCCTGCAGGTTCCATTTGTAACCAAGGAGTGTGCCCTCGCCAATCCTGTGTCATTCGAAAGCGATAGAAAAGTTTAAGACAGTCCACACTTTCTATTTTAAGCACATCCACTCCTTGAAGATAAGATGTTTTGTATTGAGTAGACGTGACAGGTTCCCTCCATTCCCTCCTTTTTTGTCTGAGCAGAGCTGCAGATAAGAAGGATAGGACTTCAGCCTTTTACATGACTACTTCCCAAAGCAGGAGGAGGCTCTGAGACCATGTGGGGCCCTGAGGACCAAGAGCCACCCTATCCGTCTGAATGTAACAGGATCTTCAGAGGGACACTTCGTATCATCTTGGAGTTTGGGCTGAGGTTCTGAAGCTAAAGCTAAGAGATGAGCAAGGCCAGTCCTGGGGCTGCTACATCCAAGGTGAAGGAAGGAAGGCAGGGGCTGGGTGGGGACAGCCTTCCAGAAGGAGCCGCTCAGGGAGACCTAGGCTGCCCTCAGCTCAGCAAAAGAGGCTGGCGCTTATTCCTGGCTGGATATTTGCTAGTCCAGTGGGAACTCCCTAGAGCCCCTCCCCTCGTGCTGCCTCTTGGGACTGAAGGACAAGCGGGGGTTCGTCTGATGAAGAGACCTGGGCTGGAGGGAGACACCACTGGCTACAGAACAAGGAGGACAGTACGCAGGAAGCGACCCTCTGCTGATAGTGTGGCAAATGGACAGTGGGCGGTGGCCCAGCCAAGCCATCTTGAAAGGGCCACCTCCGAGGGCTGGCTGTCAGGGGAAGCGACCTGCACAGCAGAGTTGTGTGGGGAGCTGTGTTAGAAGGCAGCTGGGAGGACAAGGGACAAAGGGCTGTCCCCGAGGCTTCCCTGAATCATACAGGCCACAATGTGGGTGTCACCCGAGAGCCCAAACTGGCATTGACAGCGACACTGGTCCCCTAAGCATCTGCCCTTTTCCAATATTCACTCTATCCCTGCTCTTAGCTCTGGAGAAAGAGCAAAAGGAGGGGAGGTGGAGAAGGACAGCAGTATGGGCCCCATCCCCCCACTTTGCTGCTGGGGAGCCCCGTGGCTCATAGCACTCAGCCAGTGACAGAACGAAGTGGAGTTGGAGAAGGTTCGAGTTTCAATTTCCACGGCACTGGACTTTTTGCTACCTGAACATGAGATTGTTCTCACACTCAAAGGCAATCAGGAAAATGCTGGGATTTGCTGGAGACACCGCTGGCTGAAGGCAGCAAACAGAAAAGCTATTCCTGATGTGCATGAGTCAAGGGGCTTCAAGAAAGAAAGCGACGGGTGGGAAGCTCCGAGTTCCTCCTAGGGCCTCTCGGCACCCCTGATTTCCGGTAAGAACCAAGCGGAGGAGAGCGCACATCTCACACGAGCTTCCTGTGTGCAGGGCGGTTGGAACCCTCAGACCCAAAACCTCGCCAGGCCTCCCAGAAATCTCGTGGGTGCAGGTGGCCATTCCATTTGGGTGATGGAGAAACTGAGGCCCACAGAGGTTAAGCAAGGTGCCCCAAGGTGATCGATGCAGTGCATTTGCATCTGAGATTTGAACTCAGGACCCAGAGCCTGACAGGAGAAAAGACTACACATGCATTTCTGGTGCTCCATAGATGCTTGCTAAGCAGTGTCCCCAAAGCTCCCCTCTTGCCAACGTCCCTATGGCCGCTACAGCGGAGCTAGGAATGTAGGCGGTTAGCAGGCCACTTTAGGGCACTGACCAAGTTCCACACATCGAGGAAGCAAACCAGCCTCTAAGGGTGAAGCACAGGGACCTTCTTCAGTTCGCCCAGGAGGAGCAGCCTGAAGGCCAGGCTGAGCCCCGGAGAGGACACACATGTGTTATCCAGCAAGCCGTGTCGTCCCCAGCCCACCAGGTGTGCAGCGCCAGCTGCCTCTGTGTTACGTTTTAGAAGACTGGAATTGGCAATGCTGATGGAGGTGACGCATGGCAGGCTTCAGAATAGTAATTTTAGCAGATGTCTTGTCAAAAGAGAATAAGAAACTGTGAACAGATAGTCTGTGAAACCCAGCCGCATCCTGCTTCCTCTCATCTCCGCAGTCAAGTAACAGTGGGAAAAGGTGTTGCATCCCTTCGGAAAAGCGTCTCTCACTCCTGAACCCCCTGGCTTCTAGAATGGCTAGTCTGGATCAGACTCACTAGCCTTCCTTTCCTTACCCTTCTTTCTCCTTTCCCTGCTCTCTCCTCCTCCAGCCTGTCCCCCTCTTCTCTTCTTTCCTTCTCCCTCTTCTCCTCCAATCCCTCCTCCCCCTTTGCTTCCTGTCCCTGCAGCCCTGGGTTTCCGAGTCTTCTGAGGTCTTGAGGTCCCCTCCCTTTGTCTAGGGGATGGAGGAAGCTGGAGAGTTATTGATGGGGGCCTGCGCCCTAGGGATTCCAGGGCCCGAAGTGGCCTGGGCTCCAGGAGAAGGCTGTAAGATTGGCCAATGTTAGGGAACAGACAGAGCCCCTGGGGTGCAGCGGCAGGGAGGGGCAAGAGAAAGAGCAGTCACCGTTCACTTGCCTCTGCTGAGCCTGGGGCTGGGAAGAGCAGGAGCGGGAGTAACTGGGAAGCCTCTGGCAGATGGAGCCACTGGAGGGGAGGCCTGGGAGGCGTCCGTGGGGAGCTCAGTTTACAGTCTGAGTGCTCAGCCTCTTGCTCTGCAGAGCCCAGCATCTTGGAATCCGTCTCCAGAAACCCCGGGGGGCAGCGCCATGGTGGCTGCCTCAGTGGGCCCTGGGCTGCAGGCAGGGCTGCGGCCCTCCGTCCTCCCATCCCACCCAGCCAAGAGGAAGACCCAGCTCCAATCCCGCGGACTGAGCAAATGGGAGAAGAGCTCCATCTGTCACAAGGCCGTGGAACCATGTTAAATGGAGCCAATAGTGGCACAAAGAGCAGATAGAACTGCAAATTATTCAGCCTCACAGATAGTCTAAGCATTTTGGAGAGAAAATGCAAAAAGATTATTTCCACACTAGTCTAAAAGGCGCAAGCTGCCATTGGCTGGCGGCGGAGAGGATTTCTGTCCTAGAGTGGCTCACTCCAGGGCCCTGTTTCCTGGGCAGCAATTCTTCGGCCTGTGGAGGAATCTGCTGCTTCTTCGGCAAGAACACCGCAGTGTGCAGTGTGAGGCGTGTGTGTGTGTGTGTGTGTGTGTGTGTGTGAATGTGTGTGTGTGACAGAGACAGAGGGAGAGGGGTGTGGGATTGTCCAGACCACCCTGCTCAAAACAGCAAAATGAACATGTAAGCACAAATCCTTTTTTGTCCCTATAATGCTGGTAGTAAATAAGTAAATAAATCAATGACAGGGCTGGGGATCTAGTACAGTGCTACTGCCACCTGCCTCGCAAGCACAAGGTCCCGAGTTCAATCCCCGGTACCAAAAAAAAATTAAAAGTAACCTCTAAAAAATTAAATCAATGACAGCGGTTCGGGCAGCCGGCGGGCTTCCCCTGGCTGTAACAGGCTCCCCAAGGACACACCTGTGCAGGACAGGGTCCCTGGTGAGGAAGACTGTCCCAGCCCTTGCAAGACAGCAACTCAGGGAGTCCTCTGGCCAGTCTCTGGAAAGCCCAGCGGAACCCCCAAATCCAGAGGTGGGGGTCCACAGCCACCCCACCTCGCCCCAGCCATGTCACAGGGAAGCAGGAGGACCCTGACGCCAGGCTCGTGAGCTTCCTGTGCACGGAGGAAGACAGCGGGGTCCCACCCCTGGCCCTCCATCCTCTCCCGGAGCCCTGCACCGCCCTCTCAGCCCCCCAGTCTGCCTGCGACCCCAGGGAGGGAGGGGAGACAGGGATCAGGAGAAATGTCCAGGAAACGCTGGGCTTCCGCGGCTCCTGGCCGCCGGCTGCTCAGATTCTGCATCCTGCCAGCGAGGAACACGCCTTCAGCAGAAGAGCACACGCACGCGTGCTTCGGCCCTGCAGAATGAACCCAGCCCGGGCTGCTGCCGAGCCAAAGGCCTGGCCGTCCCCTTTCTGGGGAGACGCGCACAGCTTCCAAGGCCCCAGAAGGAGATGGTTCCAGGCAAGAGCAGCGTGTCTGTGAGGGCGGCCGGGAAGGAGCCCTGTGAAGGAGGTTCCGATGAGCCGCCAAACCCCTTGAGGGATTTTAGCAGGGTGGTGGCGCCCTCTGCTGGCGGGAAGCCGGCGCAAATTCTCAGGAGCCCGCTGAGCTGCTTGCTCTGGGCCCTGGAGACGGGGCCTGCAGAGAACAGGACCGAGTACTTCATACTGAGAAGCCGCGAGAGCGCTTTCTTTCTTTTCTTTTTTTAAACTGCTCTCCAAGTCCAGGAGTTGATGTGGAATAAAGGGGGCCAGAGGACAGCACTGCTAGGCTAGCCCCTTCCAAGCGCCTCGAGCAGTACGGCAGAGCCCACATGCAGGTTTTTGTGCTGCTCGGAAGATGACTCTGAGGATCTGGTTTGAGAATTGTGCGTTTAAAAACAAGGCAGGTGCGGCTCGGAGAGGTGAATCAGACTCACCTGGAAATCCTTGGCCCCTGGGGGCGACACCAGGCTTCCCCGTCCTGCTTCTGCCCCCTGGTGGCCCCGGCCGCGGTCGGGGTGGAGGCGGCCCGGGGAGAGGCCCCGTCCCGGCCAGGTTTTCAGTCCGGCTTTGCAGGCCTGCCTTTCAAGTCGCTCGTCCTCTGGGATTGCACAGATAAGGGTCAGGTGAGGAGCGGGGTAAGTGGGTGTTTATGTTGTTTTAACCAGCGGGGTTTTCTACCTCACGGACCCGACGTTTGGAAAAAACCAAAAAGGTCTTATCTGGGAATGGATGTTGTGATCATTTATTCCTTCTCTCGGTTTTGGTTCAGCGAAGACGTGTGACTGTGTCAGATTGGATTCTGCGGTGCAGGATGGCAGGCGGGGGCTGGGGTGTGTCTGCCCGTGCCATGTGAGGGGCGCAGAGGGAGGGACGCAGCGGGCAGGCTGGGCCCGTTTCCCCCGTCAGCCAGCAGGGCTGTGGCCTTGGCCGGTGAGTGTACGTTCATGGGAATGACGAGCAGCCCAGCTGAGACCTTCAGCCCACAGGAGTTTTACACGCAAGGCCTTATTGCAGAAGTGATCCGTTTTTATTATTTTGGAAGTAAAATGTCCCTGCAAAGCAATTATTTCTGCCTTCCCAGACCGCAGAGGTCTGGGACTTCGGGCTGGGCTGAAAATATGTCCTGCCCTTCCTAGAGTTCCCTGCAGATGCGGTATTTGAGGGCCTGGACACCCTCGGGGAGCACAGGTAGGATCCCCAGCAGGCCGGAGACCAACTTGAGTTCAGCCCTCACCTGTCACCTGGTCAGGTGCTCTTGAGCAGGGCACAACCCGAACACCTGTCCATGGAGATCCCACTCCCCCATTCGTCTTCCTCCTCTGTAGCCTCCCTTTCTGCCCTCTTCAAAGCTTCTGTCTTGCTCATTACTTACCCTCCTGGCCTCCCTAGGAGCTGGGAAAAGTGTCAGACAGAGCCTGGAAGATGTTTCTCCTGCCAGCACTCTGGGAGGCTGAGGGAGGAGGATTGCAAGTTCCAGCCCAGAGGGGGCAGTTTAGCAACTTAGTGAGACCCTGTTTCAAAATTAAAAAGTCAAAAAGGGCTGGGGAGGCCATTCAGTGAAAAGGTCCTGAGTTTAATCCCCAGTACCACCAAAAATAAAAATAAGTAATAAAATAAAAGCAAAAATTATGTAAGAAAGAGCAGGGAAACATGTTTATGGTTAACAACACAGTCTACAAAATTGTATTATACAACCTGATTGCAACAATATGAAATAAGCGAACAGTTAAGGACTGGCAGAAAATCTGAAGCACTCATAGGCTTGGCTGGAGGCACCGCAGCAGGGGTCTCTGAACATTTTTTATGCCTTGGATCCCTTTGGCTGTTTGTTGAACCTCTAGGCCCCTTCTTAGCACAAGAAGTTAATTTTTTAATGCATGAAATATACAACATAGGATGTTAAAGCAAAACAGTGATAATGAAATACAGGTGTCAAAAATTGAAACAATTTTGCAGTACACTGGTGTGTGTGTGTGTGTGTGTGTGTGTGTGTGTGTGTGTGTGTGCTTCTTTTTAACCCCTTCAGTAACCAGAGGAAGCTGAATGCTGTAGCTGTACATTTGATTATTGGGGCTGCAGGAAGACTTCTTGGCACCTGAGTGTTTCTTGCTGGAGTACAGCAGCTGCCTTTGGTTGAACTCAGCCTGGACAGTTCTTGGGTGATTTTGGTGCTCTGGGCCCCAGATGAGAGAGAACACTGGGGCCCCATCTTGCTACCAGTCTGCTGATGGCTTGGGCCGGGAGATTTTATTCCCACAGATGCCCTACCAGTTCTCCTGGGGGAGTCTAGAAGCACCTCAATTTGCGTTTTAGGGGCGTTCGCTGCTCTAAGCAGCGAACAGGCCAGGCTGTGGCTAAATGGGGCCCAAACCCAATGGAGCTGGGACTGCAGGTCCAGGTGGGACGCCCGGGGTGAGTCAGGTTCCCGTACTCTATCCCAGCAGCCCAGGCTGTGCCATACAGAAAGGTGGGGGCGGTCAGTGGCCAGCGCAACAGAGGGGCTTTCGGCCTGGCAGTGCGGGAGTCCATGCAGAGGGGCCACTCCTGTGGGTCCACATTGGGAGGAGCGATCTCTCTGATGCCTCTGAGGGGGGCAGCTCGCTTCCGCACAGGCGCCTAATGCAGTGTTTATGAAGGTGGACTCCAGAGTTCACTTCCCTGGGTCTCAAACCAGCTCTGCTGTTTATTATGCAACTTACCTCCACCCTCTATCCCTGTTTCCCCACGGGCTTGATATGAAGATGAACGGAATTCATGCAAATGGGGGTTTTATAAAATTATCTACGGCTGCAGAAAACAAAAGCGCACCAAGCACAGCTTCCGGTGAGCCCAGGGTCTGCGATTAAGACCGGGCACAGTGGCTGGGATTCTCTGTCCTCCGTCTGACGGTGCCTGGGCTTCCTGTGAGGCCGGAAGATCCAGCAGTCCGACCTCGAGGGCATGGCCCCTCAGCCAGGGCCAGCTGGGCCTCTCTGTCTGGCACAGTGGCCCAGGACTTTACAGGGACACAAGCAGTCGGAGCCTGATACCAAGCCTGCCTAACACTGGCACAGCCTTGACTCCCGCCACAGTCTACACATCAGAGGCAGTGACAACGCCGGGTCAGGTTGAAGGGAAGAGCAATGGGCTGCGCCCCCGAGGGGGGATGGAGGAATCGCTAGTGGTGACTTTGCCAACACTACACGGGTACTTGGAGCAGCACCTGGTGCACAGGGAGCAGCCATCAGTGGTGGTCACTGCCGCCGCCCAGGGGCCCAGGGCTCAAGGACTTTCCCAGGATCACACAGCTGCTGTGGACAGAGCTGCTATTTAACCCCAGGTTTTCTGACTCCAAAGCCCACTGACTCAGCACATCACCATTCTCAGCCGGGTGCCCCTGGCCAAGCCACTGAACCTCTCTGAGCCTTGTTTTCCTCATGCATCGATAGTAGGCAGCTATAATAACGACAGCTACTGCAGGGAATTATTGCACAGACTGCCTAGGAAAATGCCCAAGAAAGCACCTTATAACCCACAAAGCACTATGGGAGCATGAAGATTTTCATTTGAACTTCATTCATTCAGAATTTGTCTCCTGCTTGCAGAGCCCGGATTCATGTTTGCCTCTCAGCGCTAACAGTGAAGCGGGGGTGGCTGAGTGGAGAGGCTGCAGGGCTCAGCCACTCTCGGATGTCCCCAGCCTTGGGGAAGCGGCCATCCATCCACGTAGCATTAGTTCCCTCAGTAAGGAGACTCCAGGGCCGCCTTCCAAGAGGAGGCTGAGTCAGGGAGCTGCCTTCTCCCAGCCTGTGCTCTGTGCAGAGCTCCCTGGCCCCGGAAGGCAGCCCTGCCCAAGCTGCCCCAGCTCCTCCGTGGACCCTGCCTTCACCGTGGCCCTCATGCTCCTGCTCTGCTCAGCCGCGGGAGGCAGCTCCTCATCAGCATTGCAGTGGTGCTTTTCTGAGTTGTGACTTCCTAGTTAGCTTTCTGATGAAGCTGGTTTTCATGGCTTTGCTGGGAATCGGTTGTGGAAATGGCCTCTATTATCTCACTGTTTTGCCCTCCTTTGGTTATTGACCCACTACACTAAGGGGAAAAATAGAGCAAGGCTGTGCCTCCTAAGAAACCTGACCACTTACTGCACACTTTGGGACAACCTTGAGATCCCAGATTACAGGATCTGCAGAGAACCTCTCACAGGGCTTGGGTGAGAGTAAGGTTTGTACCCAGCATCTTGGCTTCAGAGCGTGGCTCTGCTGTTTGTAGTGGTGAGATTTGGGGCACATTAATCAGGTTCTCTGACCCTTCGTGTCTTGTCTTTATGATGAGAGAGATTGTGGGTCCTCAGAGTTCAACTGACACCTTTAAACACCCTGACACAGAGTATGTCTTCCACAGTATTAGTACCTGTAGATAAATGGCATGCTGGGATAGAATAGTAAGTTTATACAAAAGTCTCAAGTGCTCTTCAAATAGTAGCTTTATTAGTATTAAGAATAATGAGCTAGCCAGGCATGGTGGTGCATATCTGTAATCCCCATGCTCTGGGAGGCTGAGGCAGGAGGATTGCAACTTCAAGCCCAGCCTGAGCAACTTAGCAAGACCCTGTGTCAAAATAAAAAGTATTATACCCGTTTTACAGACATCCATACAGAGCTTCACTAATAAAAATGAACAAAACCCACCACCGAAGTTGACAGGTATGGAGCTCCAACTGTGCCATCTATATGACTTCATGTATCCTCACAGCATCCAAATATAGGAAATTCAGCAACTCCTTTGGGGGAGAATTATAATGGCAATTATGTTATTATGCCCACTCCCAAACCCTCTGGGGTCAAATCCCCAATTAGATGGTGGCAAGTCTTACTGAGACTTTCTGTAAGCTTTTAGGACATTTCGGGGGGTGGAGGGGGTGCTAGCTGTCTTTTAAGGAAGAATGGGATCTTTACAAAAACTATCTTCTTTGAGGCATGATCTTGGGTCTTCATTAACTTCTTTGTTCCTAGCTCAGTTTTATGTTGTTTTTGTCATTGTTGTTTGTTTGCTTCTTGTTTTCAATTTCGAGTTTCGGTAGCCCTGCGGCTTGGGTGGGCCTTGGACACTAAATCAGTTACAGGGTAGCATTCGAGAGAGGAGAGATTTCATTAGAAATGGGCCTTCTAACACACAGCCTGCCCAGAGCTGGCTGATCTAATTACTTTGAGAATCAGTAAGGAAGGGACCAGGCAAAGCAAAACCTAATGCCTCCTTTTCAAAGAGGGCAATGGAGCCCTGGATCTATCAGGGATTGGCCCAGCCTCAGGGCCACATTTCTGGGCTTAGAGCCCAGTCTGTGCATCTCCCGGTCCATTACTCTGCTTTACTCACCACCAGGAAGACAGGGCTGGTTTCTAATCGCGCTTCCACTGAGCCAAACATATGCAATGGGGGCGTGGTTAGTAGGGCATCATGTGATCCTCGACTCTTCACCCAATACCTGACCACCCACCTATCCCCATGAGTTTGCCCTCGCTCCTGTAACAGGAGCTTTGCCCAAGACCACTGATTCCAGGGTGGACGAGGCCCTGGAGACTGCATCTTCACACACATCCCAGTTGATTCCTGTGTCCCCTGAAGTCAGGAGCCACCATGAGAACGGAACACAGGCCCTGCGGGGTTCACCTGGATTCAGACCTGGCCCTGCTGGTGTTCCCCATCTGCACTGAGGGAGAACCCCAATAATTCTCACCTCAGGGGGTCACTGCGAGACAACGGGGGTGAAGAAGGTAAAATGCTTGGCATGGGCCTTAGCACCTTGCAAATAAATATTAAGCAAATACAACAGTAAAGCAAATAAATCAAGCAAGTAAATCTTAGCTGCTACAGTGACATTAATCTTTAGGGACGCTCCCTGTTTCCAGCTGTCCACATGGAAGTCACATGCCATCAGGAGCCCAGAGAGCCCCAAAGCCAGCTCCCCAGGCCGACACCCCCACCTCTCCTGCGAAGATGATGGATAGAAGCCAAGCCCACCCATTCTGTTGGAGTTGGAGGGGTCTCAGGTGCAGGGACAATGTCCACCGGCAGGGGGCGGCATCAGCACACATTTCCGAGCACCACCTGCTGCTCCCCTTGGGCGGGCGGGCGGGGGCGGGGGGAACGGGTTGAGCTGGCATCCACGCTTGTTCTGGCCCCTTCCCAGCTGTGGACAGGAATATCTGGAACACTCCCCACACAGAGGGCTGCCTTTCCTCTGGTTGCTCAAACAGCGAGCGCTGAGCTGGCCCCATTCTCTCAGAGGCGCTTGTGAGCCGCTGACTTGTTGTCACCACCCAGCTGGCCTGGCAGGCCCTGGGCACAGCGCTGGCCGGCCGGGGTGCCGTTCTGAGGGGCTCTTAGCAGAGCCCTGGCGCAGGCGCAGGACCTCAAGTTCTTTTTCCACTCCAAGGAGTAGAACTGGGATAGGACCTCAGTGTACTGTGCAGAGTTTGTTCCCGAAAGAGGTGGGGTGACGGAGGTGGGAAGAGGGGCTGCGCTCTGACGCCGACCCAAGGTGCCCTCTGTCATTCCCTGTGAATCAAGGGATGAAGCCCCCGCCGTGCCTAGAGTGCCTACTCTGTGGCCCTCTGGTCCTCCTGGGCGTCTCACAGAGGAGGAGCCTGAGGCTCAGGGAGGGCAGCTGACTTGCCCGGAGCCACACAGCCATAATAATGAGCTGTGCCAGAACTCAGGAGCTTAGGGTGTTGCCGGGCTCCGCGGAGGTCAGCCCCTCCATGTTTAATCCTACAGCAACCAAATCTTCAAGCCCCAGTGTCTGATCTGAGGCCCCTGCCTCTCTTCCTACCCCCCTGCATCCAGCCTTCACAGATGTTTTCCCATTGCCCCAGTCTTTCACGTTATTAAAATGTCCATTTGTTCCTCACTCAGAAGTCCTCTCTTCCAGGACATCAGAAAATGGAAAGACATCCCCTGTTCCTGGATAGGCAGAACCAGACTTCCAAAATGACCAGGCTTCCAAAACTGATCCATAGATTTAATGCACTCCTACTCAAAATACCAACAGCGTCCCTCACAGAACTAGGGAAAACAATCCTATGATTTATATTAGACCAGAAGTGACCCAGAACAGCAAGAGCATCAAGAGCAAAGTGGGAGGCATCACAATCTCAGACTTCAAGTTACACTACAAAGCTACAGTGACAGAAACAGCATAGTACTGGGGGAAAGAAGACATATGGACGGATGGCACACGAAGGCTGCAGAAATAACCGAGGGCTCACTGGGCTACCTGGGCTTTGACCCAGGGGCCAAAAACATACCCTGGAGAAAGACAGCCTCTTTTACTAATGGTTCTGGGAAAACTGGCTATGCACGTGCAGCAAAGTCAGTCTACTCTGTCTCTCACCATGTGCTAAACTAAAATCAAAATGGAGCAAAGATCTAAATGTTAGAAAAGAAACCCTAAATCTAAACTCTTAAAGACATAGATACACAGGCAAGGACTTGTCTGAACAGAATCCCCATTGCACAAGAAATAATACCAAGAATCAATGAATGGGATCAAATTGAATTTAAAAAGCTTCTGCACAGCAAAAGAAATAAGCAGAAGTCAAGAGAAAACCTACAGAAAGGGAAAGATTTTTCTGGCCATTCCTCAAACAGAAGACTGATATTGAGAATATATTAAAAACTCAAAAAATAGACCCCCCAAATAAAAGACCCAATCAAAAAGTTAACAACTGAAATGAATAGACACTTTCTAGGAGAAGTACAAATAGCCAATGAATACCTGAGAAAATGTTCAACATCTCTGGCCATTAGCACAATGCAAATTAAATCAACACTGAATTTCTGCTTCACTCCAGAAAAAATGGCCATCATCAAGAAATCAAATACCAACAAATGCTTGTGAGGCTGCATTGTTGGTGGGAATGTAAACTGGTACCACCACTATGGAAATCAATATGGAGTTTCCTCAACAAACTAAAACTAGAAATTCCATTCAACCCAGCTATTACCCTTCTAGAGATCTACCCCAAAGAGTTAAAGTCATCATACCACAGTGATACATGCATACCCATGTTTATAGCAGTGCAGTTCACAATAACTAAATCTCGAAAGTGTCCATCAACAGATGAATGGATGAAGAAAATATGGTATTCATACACAACAGAGTACTGCCCTGCCATAAAGAAAGATAAATCTGAGTTGTTTGTAGGAAAATGTATTCACTTGAGATCATAATGTTAAGTGAAATAAGCCAGGCACACAAGCATAAATATCACATGGCTTTTCCTCTATGAGAAACTCAAATTATAAATAAAAAGCAAAATAAAAGATAGATAATAGGACCTAGGGAGATTGATCTTTTACAATTGGGAAGGACACTAAGAGATGGGGGGAGGGGTAGAGGGGAGGAGAAGAGGTTATAAAAAGAATTAAGATGTGTTGTGTACACACACCAACTCCCCAGGAGGAATGTAGTCATTAAGTGCTATAAACATGTACTCATAAAAAAATTTTTTTTTTAAAGTCCCCTCTTCCCTCTTAATCCAACAACACATTAGCAAAGAGGCAGTAGTGGCTTGATCACATCTCAGCTGTAGGGGTGCCTGGAATTAGCAGACTTGAAAGCCTGATTCCCCACTGGGTGCTGCTCCTAGGGGCCCAGGAGCCAAACATGGTGGGAAGCTCACTGCCCCGCCCAGCCCTTTCCTGGTTCCTGGAAAAGGCTCCACGGGGTTAACTTTCCTACAGAGATCCACTGACCCCTTTATCCTCAAGGCGAGTGATGCCAGAACAGGGAGGGACCCGACCTTGCCCTGCTTTGGAGACCCCATCAGCATGAGCCACGTGTGTGTGCAAATCTGCCTGGTGTATGTGGCTGGGCTTGCTCCAGTTTCCACTGGTGACTTCCGACATGAGTGTCCCTGGAGGAGGTTTCGGGGGCCTGCAGGACACCACACTGTGTCCCCATGGAACCTCACCAAGGCGGACATTGGGTGCCACAGCCATTTCCCTGGTCTGTAAAGATCTCTCTGAGTTGAAAGGAAGCCGTGGCTGACCTATGACCTTGAGGAGTTCTGTGAACACCGTTTGGCTCCGTGACTGAAATCCTTCCTGTCACGTTAGCAGCCACCACTGTGCTGTGAGGCAGGGAGCTCAGGCAGCTTGTGACACTGTGGCTTTGCCTGGGTGCTGCTTGTGGATTCAGTATTTCGGAAGTACTGGTCCTGCTGGGGGTACAGAAGATAGAGAGGAAGGGCAAGAAGGAGAGAATCTGCTTCTATGAGCCGCCAGACTTGGTCCTGGACACACTCTGTCAAGCCTGCAGGGAAACTGAGCCTGGAGAGGGTAGATCACTGGCTGTGGCCACCCAAGGAGCACTGAAAGGCTGTGCGGGAGCAATGCAGTCAGGCCTCCCAGAGTCCGTGCATTTTTCACATCAACTGTGTACTTAATTGTTTTATGAAAAGGGGTCTACACTTCCTACTGCCATTTCTTTTGCAGGCAGTGAGGACACCTTGCTGGTATGAGAAACCTCCGTCAGACCAGAGACTGGATGACAGAAAGCTGTTCCTATAATATTTATCCCTGCAAAGTAAATATTTCTGTCTCCATCACGGGCCAGATTTTCCCTGCTGAAAGCTTCAGAGATACTCCTTTTCCTCATCTCTTCAGCCATTGCCGGGGACAGGATGACTGGGTGCAACTGGTTCTTTTCACTTTTGACTGTGAATTTCTTGCAGCCAAAGAAAGATGGGGCAGCAAGTGACCTGCCCAGGGCGAGAGGTGGAGGCCAGAGCTATGCGGGTGAAGCACAGACGGGGTCTGAACAGGGGATGGAGGGGAAACCCCCACCAGCCCCCCACCCCTCGCTGGGGACTTTGCATGCTTGCTGGGGACCCGTACATGCGGTGCCCTGAAGCTACCCAGCAGATTTACCACGAGACCTCTCCAGCCCTCCTTCTCTTCCTTCCATGCTGCTCGCAGAAGCTGCCTCAGCTGAGGCTGCCAACAGGGTGTCAGTTCCAGGCTCCCGGCTTCCTGCCCCCCATGCATTTAACCACTACTCTGCAGCCCAGAGACCTTCTGTGGAGGAAATACTTGTGCACTACACTTTTGACAAGAGGTTAACATCCAGAATGTAAGAGAAACGCAGACACCTGGACAGCAACACACACACACACACACAACATACTTTAAAAGGAGAGAATGCTCTGAACAGAAATTTCTCAAGAGGATATGCAAATAGCTGCCAGAAATATGAAGAAATGTTTAACATCACTAATCATCAGAGAAATGCAAATCAAAACCACAGTGAGATATCATCTCAGCCCAGTTAGAAAGGCTATTATCAAAAAGACAAAAAGTAACAAATGCTGAGACAGATGCAAAGAAAGGGGAACTCTCGTACTCCATGGGTGGGAAAACATAGAAAACAGTATTCAGAGTCCTCAAAAAACTAGCAATAGATTTACCATCTATCCCACTACTTGATTTACTTGATTTACCAGCTATCCCACTACTTGTTATATATTCAAAAAAATGGAATCAGTGTGTTGAGGAACAACAGCAGCACTGTTCACAGTAGCCAAGAGGTAGAGTCCATTTAGGTGTCCACTGAGAGATGAGTGGATAAAGTGCGATATATATAAGGAGTTTTATCAACTATAAAAAATAATGAAATCCTGACATTTGCGGGAAACTGGATGGAACTGGAGCATAAGTCAGAACAGATAGACAAATACCACATGCTTTCACTTTTATGTGGAAGCTAAAAAGTTATATCGGAGAAGTAGAAAGTAGAATAGTGGTTACCAGAGCCTGGGGAGGGGTAGGAAGAAGGAAGGGAGAGGGCATGGTTAAAGACTGCAGGAGTGCAGTCCGACAGGAAGAGTAACTTCTAATGTTCGGTAGCTCCGCACGGCAATCATAGTTGATAACAATTTATTGAATATTTCAAAATAGCTAAGAGAGATTTTTAACATTTCCAACAGAAAGAAATGGCATAGGTCTAATACCACAGATATGCCAATTACCCTGACCTGATCATCATATACATGTAATGTTACACTGTGACCCACAAATATATACAATTACTATGTAATAATTAACAACAAAAATGACTTTTAAAAGCAGCCCCACCCTCAACTTTTAGGCTAGGGATGGTGATGATGATGGTATATACTTCAGAGACTGTCAGTAGGATCAGATAGATGTAGAACATGAGACACAAAACTCTTAGGATAAAACCCAGAGGTAAATATTCATGACCTGGGGTTTGGGATTGGATTATTAAATGTGACAGCAAAAGTACAAACAACAAAAATCGATAAATTGGACTACATCAAAATTTAAAATTTTGTGCATCAAAGGACAGCCTACCAAATGGAGAAAATATTTGCAAATCTTATATGTGATAAGGGTCCAGTATCCAGACTACATTGGGCCCTCCAGCTATAACCAGCCTGACATATAAACAACTTGGGTTACAAGCGGAAGTTTAGTTTTAACTTATGACCGAAGTCTTGCGTTACAGCACCCTGAATGCCAGCCACTTGTGCTTCCAGATGGTCTCAGATACAGATTTAACCCTCGAAGAGTTCTGGAAGGAACATTACAACATCCTTCCTGTGTGGGGTTAATTGAGAAATCCTGGGCCAGTGTCTCTCTAAGGACACTGAGATCTGCCTGGATACAAGAGAGAAACTTTGAAGTCTGCATAGAGGAGCCTGAGCCTTCAGTTGACCAACTTGAGTTACAACCAGCCCTTGAGAATGAATTGAGTTGGTAAGTCAAGGGCCCACTGTATTTAAAAATTTTCAATAGAATACATAAAGAGCTCAACAACAAAAGACACAATTACAATAAATAAACCAATTAAAAAGTGGATTTTATGTGTCTCTGAAGACATACAAAGAGCAAAGGAGTACACGAAGATACTTCACATCATTAGTAATTAGGAAAAAGCAAATCAAAACCACCTTGAAAACTCACACACTAGAATAGTTTTGTCATTCAAAAAAACTTGGAAATAACAAATGTTGCTGAGGATATGGATAAACTGGAACTTTTAAAAAAACTCTGGTAGGATTATAAAATGGTGCAGTCACCGTGGAAGACAATTTGATAGTACATCAAAAAGTGGAAACATATTATATTATCCAGAGAGCTCACTCCTAGGAGCATACCTAAAAAAATAGAAAGAAAATGTTTAGAAATAATGAACACTAATGTTCGTAGCAGCACTATTCACAATAGCCCCAAAATGGAAACAATCCATGGCCATCTATGATGAATGGATAAACAAAATGTGTTACATCCATACAATGGACTATCATTCAGCCATAGCAAGAAAGAAATTACTGATAAATGCTGTAGCGCAGTGGATATTATGCTAAGTGAAAGTGACCAGACACAAAAGACAGCATAGTGTGTGATCCATACACATATATATCCAGGATAGGCAAGTCCAAGAGGGACAACAGATTAGTGGCTTCCAGCAACACAGAATGGGAAGTGACTCCTTAGTGGGTGCAGGGATTCCTTTTGGGGTGATAAAATGTTGAGGGTTAGGACTGCAGCTCAGTGGTAGAGCACTTTTCTAATATGTACAAGGCCCTGAGTCCTGTCCCTAGCATGGGGAAAAGAGGTTGGGATCACACAGAAGTGGTGGTTGTGTAACATTGTGAATACACTAAATGTCACTCAGCAGTACACTTTTAAATAGTTCATTTTACGTTATATGAATTTAACACTTTTTGGTAGCTGGGGATTGAGCTACAGCCCCAACTTTTTTTATAGTTTTTATTTTGAGTCAGGGTCTTGCTACGTCACTACATTGCCCAGGCGGAGCTCAAACTTTGGACCCTCATGCGTCAGCCTCCCATTACAAGTGTGCACCACCACACCTGACTTATCTCAGCTTTAAAACACACACACACACACACACACACACACACACACACGACAGAGAAGGCAGCCAATAAATGGTGCCTTTGCAATCAGTTGTTGAGGTAGGTATGTGCCTTTTCTGCTGGAAATCAACTATCCCTGAAGGCTGAATGATAAGATCTATTAGGGGTTATGAAACAGGAAGTGCGAAAATGGAAAGACTAAGGCAGAGAGGAGGGAAGGAGCAGGTTTGGGCTTTCCCAACTGCCAAGCCTTGGCCGCCTTAGCCCCCTGTGGTGGGCAGCCAGGCAGGTAGGACTGTCCCCGCCCTGCCTCGGGGTCACAGTAGCAAGCCGGGGACTGGGTGCATAACCCACTCCTTGCACTGCCTCACAGCACCGCCGGCTCACCAGGCGGGTACCCCGCGGCTTAGGCCACAGTCCAGGCTCTGAGCCTCTGACTCCAACGCCAGGGGCCAGGAGAGACCCTGGAGTCTTCTGGCCCTTCCCTCCTTGCAGGTGGGGAAAAGGCATACCCGTCTGCCACGCTCCTTGCAAGTCACCCTTCTCTGCAATAGACGGTGATATTTTTGTCATCCCTTTGCTGTAGTGCGTCTGCCACGTATTTTTACTTCAAGATTCTGTACCTTCAACAAAACAACTTAAGTCAGAAGATTAAACCAGAAGTTCTGACGTGTTGGCTTGGGGGTAAACAGCATGGCTTATGGGAAAGAGCAAGAAAGCTTGGTAGGCCCCGTTCCATGTGAGGCAACTGAAGCAGTTAGCATGGCGGTCAGTGCCCAGACACTGGACCTGGGCTGCTTGACTTTGTTCTTCCATTTATGAGCTGTGTGACTTTGGCTACCAGGCTGGATCTCCATGGCTCAGTTTCTTTCTCTGTAAAATGGAATTAAGAATGGTGTATCAAAAAGCTTCCAGAACTGCACTTGTCCCCTGGTAAGGGCTTAATAAAGGACGTGACTATAATTCTCCCTGCTGGTGTTAATTAGTATAATGACCTAGAAAAACATAGTTAATGTGCTGAAGCTTGTCAAGGACAGCTTCCCAGAAACACCAAACCACAAGACCTGCAGGGGCCAGCAACACGCCTTTTAGAAAACGAGCCACAGAATTTTTACAAAATCTAATTTCCTGGCCGACTTGTTCCTTCTGCCTGGAAGGCCCCCCTCGGCTGCCCAGGGACTTCTGCATGGGTGCCTTCATCTCTTCCTCCACTTACCCTTGCTGAGGCCACCTTCTCAATGCGTCTGTCCCTCTGCCCCCTGTCCAAAACTCCAGCTACCCCCACCCCTATCCCTATCTTCCCTCCCAGCTTTGCTTTTGCCTTAGCACGTCGTCATGTGACATTCCACATTGAGTATTTCTGTGCTGCGTTGACTGCCAAGCCCCTGACCTCCACTAGGCCTTTGAGGTCAGGGATTTTGACCATTTCATTCATTCCCTTTCTGCAGGTTCAGAACACCACCAAACGCAAGGTAGGGACTCCTTAAGTGTAGAAGGGTGAATATTTAAAGTTTTAAAATTTACTGCACTAAAAGCTACATTGCCATTAACCACCCCTCCAAATACCCCTTCATTTCAACACACTTATCCCATTGTGTTGGCCACTTTCTGGAGCAGTTCTGAAGTCTTCTTTCATGAGTGTCTTCATAAGGTGTGATAGAAAGTATTGTGAACAGGGCTGGGGATTTAGCTCAGTGGTTCCACCGCCTGCCCTGAAAGTGCAAGGACCCGAGTTTGATGACCGGTACCAAAAAAAAAACTGTGAATGGTACTAAGTGCCATCCAACACAAAGGCAGGCTCAAAAGTACAACAGTGTGTCCTCATGCACCTTATTTGCCAGATATGGCACCGTGTGACTTCTGGCTCTTCCCCAAAGTCAGAATGACTAAGAATGGTAGATGTTTTGAATCAGTTCAGGATGTGGAAGCAGCCAGGACAGTGCAACTAAAGATACTCATGAAAGAGGATTCCAGAGCTGCTTCAGAAAGTGGCAAGAAAGATGGGATAAGTGTGTTCAAAGCAAGGGGGAATATTTTGAAGGGAATAATGGCAATGTGTCTTTTCCTATAGTAATTTTTAAAAAGTTTAACACCCCGTATTTTCCCATTATACCTTGTATGTTGTATGTGTGCGTATGTGTACAGAAGGAGGATCCGCCGGTGGTATCTCTCTTTAGAATCCTCCCCATGCAGGTGAGCTCCTTAGAGAAAGGAACTGCCACTGTGCCAGCCCTGGGCAGTGCTTGTCATTTTGTGTCATCCTCATGGCAGCCTTCCTCATGAGAAAGCCAGGGCATGTAGAGATTTAGAAATGTATCTGGTCACGGCTTTGTAGTGGCAGAGCCCAGGGGCTGTGCTGTCTCCTCAGGGACAAGAAGCGGCAGCTTTCCCCTGCTTTACCCCAGCCTGTGGGGAGACCTCCCTGGTGGTTCTGAGCTGGCTGCTTTGCAGGGCCCGGAGGCCCATCCCTCACCTGCCTGTGTGTGAGGGCGGCTCTGGGTGCACTGCAGAGTCAGGCAGCCCAAGCTGCTTTCAACACCTAGGTTGGCAGCTCATTAACCGCCCGAACAGCTGGTGGAGGTGCTGGGATTATCTGAAAGGTCTTGGAAAGCCATGGCCTGGAGCAAAGCTCCTGCACTTGGCTTCTCTGGGGGAGTGGGGAGCAGCTAGCCTGAAATGTGGAAGACATTGTCGGTCAAGAGGACACGCAAGACCAGACCGAGGAAGACCTCCATTCTGATCCTGGCTTTGCCACCCGCTAGTTAACTGGGCAAGTTTGTGAACATTCCCGAAGCCCCAGATTATAAAATGTCAGCAGTAATCATGCCTACCCCTATATTTCTTGGAAAAATATATGCAACATACCTAGCCCAGGTGCAAAATAATTGTTAGCTACTTTACACCTGTTATTATTCGGTGTTAACCATATACTCACTCCTCTCAAATGTACAGGAGAAGTTTCAGTTGCTAGGGACTAAGCTCACAGGAGGAGCTCAGGAAAGGTTAATTCCCTTCTTTTTCCCCTCTCTTTCTGGCAGCATCATTTCTAGATCTTGGTTGTCCTTGGGGACCACACTGCTGGCTCTGCCTTAGAAGTTTTGTGTGAGCTCATGGTTAGTGAGCCATCTTCTCAGACACTGGGCTGGGGGACAGGGTAGTCGTTTTGGAGACAGCAGTGTATTTTAAAAAATCAAAAACGTTTTTCTCCCTCCCTCCCTCCCTCCCTCCTTTCCTTTCTTTAAAGTCTTTTTTATAGAGTATTCACTAAGGTCCTGGCACTGTGATGATAGCTATAAGCAAGACAAGATTCCTTCAAATGTAGAACTTAAGTCTAGTTAGAGTTAGTTGGGGAGGAAAAAAAAATTAAGCTATGCAAGAAACTAAAATAAACATTTTAAAATGTAGAAAACACAATGATATAATAGAAAGTGACGTGGGAGACAGTAAAGCTACTTTAGATGGGAAAGACAGAAAGCATCGCTAAGGAAGCAAGAGTTGAACCAAGAATTGAAAGCTCAGAACAGGCCAATCATGCTGAACCCTGGGAGTAGAGATTTCAGACTGGGGGACCAGCATATGCAAAGGCCCTGAGGCAAGATAGAGCTTAGCAAGTATCCCCACTCTTCCTGATTGAAAGCACACAATAAAACCTCAGCTTTGCTTCTCCGGACCAGGCAAGGCAAGCAGCCTGCATTTTCAAGGGTTGGCTGCGCTTAGGATCCTGGGTTTTCCCTAAATGTCCTTTCTACAGTTAGCTGGCTGCAACTGGCAGACGTTACTCGGGCCTGTGTACCTCAGGGACCCTTCCCATAGATGCTGGTTTTAATTAAAGACATTTGCTGGAGACTAAGGAAATAAAGGGCTCCCAACTGGCCCCAGTGCAGAGCCCCCACTGGGGAGGAGGAAGAATGCTGGGCCAAGTGGCATCTAAGATGCACACACAGTGCCTGGCCAACCAGTCCAGCAAGAAGGAAGCCACACTCTGTGGTCCTCCACCTAAACCCGCCAAGTCCCTACTGCAGCCAGGCGCCACCCGGACCCTCTGGCTCCCAGCCGAGGCTCCTACTCAGCTCCACACCGTGGCCTGTCTCCTCGGAACCCACTGAGGAGGCACTTCATATTTCTCCAGGCTCTGCTGTCAGTCTGACTCCTATGCACCAGCTTTCTCAGGTGTCTGGGGGAAATTAGCCTTTCTTCCCCATTCTCTCAATTTCTCTTTGGATGTAAGCACCAGGCATCATCCCTGTTTGGCATTTCCTTGGTTTGGTCATTTATTCAGCAAATGTGTGGTTGGGATTGCTGTGCAGACAGCACAAGAGGCAGAGGTATCGTAGCTGTGGACAGGGATGTTTCCTGCTCTAAGCTGTTCCTAATCTAGAGACCCTGGTGACACAGATTGGGGTGCAGACCCTGACAAGGGGAGCCCAGCTGAGCCTGACATGGTCCTAAAAGGCTTCTTTTAGCCATGTACAATGAGGAAACTGAGTCCCAGAGGAGACAAATGATTGTCCAAGATCTCATGTCTAGTGTCTAGCAGAGCAAGATCTCAGATCCAGCCCTGCGCACACCGTCATTTTGGGGTCCGCTTCCCTCCCCCCACCCTTCCCCCATAGCACACCACTGTCTAACCCTGAGCCCAGAGTAGGAGATAAAGGGTCAGATACACTTAGTGTCGAGTTAGATGATTCTGGGGTCCTTGGAACAGGGCCGTTCTTAGCTGACTTGCAGGCCAGGGCAGACTTCCCATCTGCAGGCTGTTTTAGGGACAGCTCTCTTCTTACTCATGTTTGGTTTGTTTTCCTATTAGAAAAAAAAATGCATACTGATTGTAGAAAACTGGGAGGGGGTGATACAAATCACCCAGAGTTCTGCCACCCAGAAATAGTCATTGTTAACATTTTGGTATACAGAGATAGTTATATGGGATATTATTTAGAAATCGCTGCAACAATCTAACTGCTGCCTATTAATTTATGAAAATGCATGAATATATTTAGCTTACATAATTTAGCTCTTTGTAAAGACCTGCCCACAATAAGTGCCTGGAAATCTCCAAGATCTGCCTCTTCCAAGGGAGAGTCCATGGGCCCCTCCTGAGGCCACGTCCTTCATGGCCTGTTCATCTGTCTGTCTTTCCCACCAGGCCTGGGCCTCAGCTGGGCAGGCGAGACTGTCCCATCATTCCCTCTGTGTCCATGGCGCAGTTGGTGCACAGAACTGTACGGCCAGGGAAGGCCTGCTGTGTCCTCTCTGGCTATTTAAAGGGGATTGAGATGGGGTCTCGGTCTCGCCCAGTCCAGGCAGGCTTTGAACTCACTATGCAGCCCAGGCTGGCCTCAAGCCTGCAATGATCTTTTTGCCTCCACCTCTCCAGTGCTGGATTAAAGGGTATGTGCCACCACGCCCCGCTGAAAGCTGGCCTGTGCCTCGCACTCTGCTTACTTCCTCCACAGGGATGCTCTTTAGACACCTGTCCTGTGTGAAGAACTCCCGGCTGGCCGTCCTTCCTGTCTCTTACTCTGGGAGAAAAAGCACAAGGTTGAGGCCATGGACAGAGAGGGCAGATTTGCCATTTGGGCCCAGCCGTCCGTGGGGCCTCTCCTGGCCTCTGGCCCTGCCTGGCTTTCTAGACTGTCGCCGTCTGGCCACATCTCCTTCTGGGTCCCTCACCACCTGTCTTTTTCACAGCTCCATTTCCCCTCTTGTCAACAGAGCTCTCAACAAAATGTTTTCCATCATTGCTGGCTATTTTTATCCCCTTTATCAGAGTTATTTCCTTTGGTGAATAGCTTCCTGGCATGGTGTGGAAGCCTCACTCGGGTGCCAGTAGGGCAGAGGGTGTGAGGGGTGGGCACTGGGAGAGGAAGGGCCTGGAAAGCCGCGTGCCGGGCTGGCCGAGGGGCTGCTTTCTGCCGGGTGATGGCAGCTCAGCAAGGTGCTCATTCATTCGGATGCTCTGAGAAGCCTGGGTGTGCAGAGGCCTCGGAAGCAGACAATTAGCGACAGGCACCAAAAATAGACTCAAAATCAGCAGCATTTTGTTTTGCTCAAGGCTTTTCATGCCTGCAAGGGAAGGAAAGAAAGGATCCAGAGCATTTTCTGCATCCAAACACACATCTATTTTACAACAAGACAAATGACTAGGATTCCTGCTATTAAACCCAGCAGCGTCCCCTCCCCGCCAGCCACCCCTTCTCCTCCGAAGACCTCGCCAGCATTTCCTTTTGTGGCTGTGAGAGAAGCAAATAGCAGATCCACTGCCGCCGTGTGTGCCTCTGCCTCCTCCAGCGTTGCCCGCACACTTGGCTTTTACGAGCTGCATTTCGTAAATTAACACTGTGCTTGCTGCTACAACTGCTATGCAGAGCGGCTTCTCAGAGGAGAGGTGGGAGCCAATCCTGCTGGAGAGAACAGCCCAGTGATTTGTTAGTGGGCGCCTCTTGGTCCCTGGCAGAGGTTAAGCCAGGCCACCGCGGAAAGCCAGGGCTGCTGCCTGAGAGCTGCCTACCGATGTCACCGAGCCTCCAGAAGGGACATCAGTGTCTCAAGGGATGCATGGAGGGATGAGTCTGCAGGTGGGAGCAGAAGACTAGGCCCTGCCTGGTTCCAGCAGTGACCTTGTCCAAGTGTCCACCCTCCCTCAGGCCAGTTCTATCTGATATACAGGGTCAGAGCCCTGTGGAGCCTCTCTTTGTAGCACTTACACCATGGAATGTAGCGCTTATGGGCGGAATCCTTGGGCAGTTAGATGAGGGCCTGCATCCAAACCTGGCCATCTGCATTGACTTGCATACTCTGTGCAGCTGCTTTTGCACACAGTGGTGGAGCTCTGTAATTGCCGTGCAGCTGGGTGGCCCCAGCTGAAAGTGTCCACTCTCTGGCTAACTTTGTGGAAAGGTTGCCAAGCCCTGGTTTATATGTCTAAGTCCCGTCAGAGCAGAAACCACGTTCCTCTGCAAGACTGCTGGGCTGGTGAGCAGCCCAGACACCCATGACAATGGACTGTATACAGGTAGAGCCAGAATCTGGCAAAAAAGAAATTCCTCCCAGAATAAAAGTGACACCTATGGAGGTAGGCAAGTTCCGCATCCGGCAATTTTCTGAATAAGGTGCGCTACCACTGCCTGACTGAGTGGCCGGCCTTTGGAACATTCTCCACCTCTCTGAGGCTCCTTTGGTCTAAGTTGTCAAATGGGAGCAATGATAGTTATTTTGCGGGGCAGTTAGGAGGATTTGGCATAATAATTTAAGTAGACACTGGCTGGCAGATATTGGAGATTCTCCCAGGCCTGGCTCTGCACCTGGGTCCCTATCAGTACTGGCACAAACTTGGGGGCTCCCATCTGTTTGTATTTCCCAGCGCAGCTCATGTGGCTATACAGGGAGAGAATGAGGGCCCCTGGGAGCCTGGGTGGCAGCAGGGTATGGAGGATGAAGTATTTTAGAATCCATAGACCTGTGTTTAGATCTCTGTCCTGCTACTCACTGAGCCGAATCCTCTTAACCCTGTCAGTTCACCTTGCCATTCCTGCTTTTAGGATGGAAGCTTCCTTGTAGAACAGTAATAAATATTAAGTGCAATCATGTATGTTGAGCATTTAGAACAGGACCCAGAAGTTGATAATAGTAAACAGCAAGCATGTGATAAACGTTAGCTGTTACACCTCCCATGTGACTGTTTCCGGTAAATCCTAGCTTCCTCTGAGTTCTCATGGGCTCTTGGTATCTCTGGCCCTTCATGGACCCCATGCTGGGAACTGGAGGGTCTGAGGAGGCTCTGCTCTGTCTCACTGAAATGACAAGTGCTATAAAAACCAAAGGCCCAGCACAGCCAACCGGCCTGACTACACTCCTGGCACAAGGAGCAAACAGTGTCTGCAAATGTGCCTTTTCCTGGATAAAACCTCTAATTGAACAATTGCAGGTCTTCTGGCTTTATGCAGACTTTATGACTTTGAAAGCTCTTAAACTGAGAAATTTATGAATGGGGTTTATTTATTTCCCTGGCACTCTGACTCATGCTGTTGTCCCAACTGGGAAGCTGAGCTTCCATTGCTTGCTCATTTCTCCCTGCCAGGTGGTTTTTACTCTGCCTGTGGCCTCAGAGAGCCACAACCACTTGGTACGGAAAGCCAGACCAAGGCTGCTGGCTGCTTCAGAAGTCGTCCCTACCCGCACTGATTTTCTAGAAGAGGAGCGTGCTGCTTGGGAATTTCTCAGGGAAGCATTCCTCTTTCTGTCAAGCTTTGAAAGTTCATTTCATCAGAGCTTTGTAGTCCCTTTCACAGAAACACCTTACAGCCTGAGCTGAAGGCATCTGACTTTGAGGAAGGGCTGGCTCCTGGCTGACGAACATTTATTTTCTTTGGGTATCCAAAGCCAAGAACTCTTTTTGAGGGAGACCGCAGAACTGCTATGATGTGTCTAGACCAGTGTAGCAATGCGACTGATTTCACGTAGGGAGTGTGTCAGTTAGGGAAATGTGTGCTTCCGTAACAAAAAGATCCCGAAATGTATAAAGCTTCAAACGCAGCAGACATCCAGTTCTCAGTCACATGATAGTCTAAGGCGGACACTTCTAGTCAGCGGATGGCTTTTCTCCACCCAAGTGCCAGGCTCGTTCAATCTTATGGCTTCATTGTACTAAGGTTGGGAGAACATAGGTTCTGCAAGACGCTTAGCTAAGAAAGGGAAACATACCCAAACTGAGGTTTATAAAGGACTAACAGTAATATGCAAATAGAGATAGAGGTAGAGAGCCATTGGATCTAGCATCCGGTTCACCATGAGAACAATTACTACATAGCAGGTGCTTTGTAAATGTCTGTATGGGGAAGGAGTGAACGACTACCCTCTCAGTTCTATTCCCCTGTTCCCTGACCTGAGCCACCTGATAGAAAAGCCAAAATTCCTGCTCAGTTGTTTCAGGCCACTTCCAAGGTGCACCCATTGAGCCCAGAATGCAAGGTTGGTCAGCTGTTCCCCTCAAAATTCCAAGTACTTTTTGCTATATATCCAATTTACAATTTGCTTCTATTGAAGAACAATTTAAAATCATATAAGTTGGAGTCTCTCCAAACCAATCTGATGAGAGGGATTTGTTCCCAAGGGTCTACAAGATTTCTGACCAGAAGTCCCCTTAGAAGGCACTGAGGAACACCGCTACAGAAATGACCTGGCTTACCAGCCAGCCCACTTGAGCATGTCTGGTTGAAGTTGGCTTTTGAAGGAAAGCATGCTGGGATCGAATAGCAATGTCTGCCATAGGCAAGAGGCAGGAAAATGATCAACAAAGTCCTGTGAGACTTGCTAGATCTAATCAAATCTAAGATGTTCGTATATTGTATGTAGGGGTAAGGCCCAAAGAAAAAAGGTAGGCAACTGCACCTGAGATTTCTATTAGAGGGCCCGAGGAGGTAGGTTGAGGCAGAATGAAAAAAGCCAATGGTAGACAGTTTATTAGAAATTTTTCTTGGAAATAGTGAATTTAAGAAAGCAAAGGCCTGAAAATTGGTCAACAGTAACTACAGCTACCTTCAAGAGGAGAAGGTGGAGGCAGAGCCTGGAGTGTGATAAGATTTGGATTTCAAGACTCACCAGCTTCCTTCTGGGCCTGATCAGCCTCATTTGTGTCAGGAGCCAGGGACAGGAGCATGGACTCAGTGGGCTGCCCTGGGCCTCTAGGATGCCTCCCATGGAGAACTGGGCACTCCAGAGACAGGACTTGCCACCAGCTGGACCTCTCTGTGCTGGCTGCTGGGGTCTAGAGACACACAAGGCATGTCCCCACTCAGGTGTGAGCTCACAGGAGAGAAACAGGGGAAACAGATGCCTGTAGTCCTTGAGTCTAAGATGGCATCGATTACAAAACACTTTGTCAGTTCAATAGCAGCATTTCAAGGAGCAAGAAATAGTCCCAAGTAGACCATCTGTGTGTGTTCTAATAGAGGAAATGAAGTAACCGCCCAGGCCCAGGCCATGGTTACAGCACAGGGTGAGCCATGCTGTGCCGTGGCTGGGGGACATCTGAGGAGGAGGAGGAGACCCACCAGGCAAGGTGGGCCTTCTCAGCAGAGGGAAGAGCAAGGCAAAGGGCAGAGCGGGCACCATCTGTGATAATGAGAGCAGACAGGTGAGGCTGGACAGACCTGCAGCTGTCCAGGGCTCTGCAGCTAGAGCCAGGATGGGAATAAGGCTCCAGGCCAAGAGAGAGCCCCGGTCTGTTCAGAGCCAGGGTCCCCAGCAGATCCGCCCTTTCGGCTCCATCTTGCTCACATGCACAGGTGCTCGCTAAGCACGGTCTATTTAAAGCCGCTGCTGCGAGTCTATTCTGGAAGGCACATGAAGGGCGGAGGAGAGAGGGAAGGGAGGGAAGGGAGTGTCAGGGGAAGGAGCACGGAGCGGGAATCGGGAGGCTGGCTCTACCAGAGCCCACGGAAGGACCTGGGTGAGTCCTGGCCTCTATGGTGGTGAATGGTGCAGGCCACTGGCCGGGTTCGAAGCCTGGCCTCGTCACTTACAATCCGTGTGCATCGCTCAAATCACTCCACCCTTGAGCCTGGTTTCTCCTCTATAAAATGAGGATGATTTTAGGATCTACGTTTTAGAGTTGCTTCCTGGATTTGATGAGCTAGTGCATGCAAAGCACTTCTAACTGTGGCTGGTGCATACTAAACTACCAAAAAGGAGTTATTTTTAGTAAAAGACACTAAAAATGAGCTACTTTTTAAAAAGTAGCATTCTTACATGATGAAAATTTAAATGGTAGAACCTTTTCCCCACTGTTCATGTAACTTCTGTGTGTAAAGACGGTCACATTGGCCCCTCTGGTGAAGCAGTCAGACACCCCGAACCCTGTCTCTGAGTGTTCCCTTCCCCGAGGCTGCCCTGTGTCCCCCTTGAGCACCTCCAGAACCCCAAAGAGGCTCCAGCAAAACCAGGTTGCAAGCAGTTGTCCCAGGGGATCCCTGAGCTTCCTCTCAGTGGTTCCTTTGAATCCAGTTCTCCTTCCATTGAGTGGACACCTGGAAAGACCGTCTTCATCAGCTTGAGATCTATGTTCCAAGAGCATCAACTGAGCTGGCCCGGGTACCCCATGCAAAAGCAGGCTGAAGTGGACATGGGGAGGTGAGAGAGTCATTCCAGCAATGTCCCTGATGGCGCAGTCTTTTGAGTCAATAATTTTTTTAAGCTTTATTTTTATTCATACATGTTTGCAGCACGTAACGATTGCATTTATCTTGGGGAGTTGATCCGTGTACATCGCAGATCTTAATTCTTTTTTCATCCCCTTCCCCTTCCCCATGTCTCGGTCCCCCTCCCATTTGTAAAAGATTTATCCCCCTCTTTCTTCTTATCTATCTTTCATTTTGCTCTGTAATATATTTATACTTTGGGTTTCTCATATAAGAGAAACCATGTGACAGATAAACCATGCTGTCTGATTTATTTCACTTAACATTACGGTTTCAAGGTGCAACCATTATTCTACAAATGATGAGTAAATAAATTATTATTTAAGGAATTTTACATGTTGGGATTCGTGCCCCTGCCTGTCAGGGCCACCTTAGTTTATCCAAAGCCAGAGTCGTGTTCACCTTGCTGAGCGCTGAGTACCGGCAGAAGCTGGGCCATCTTGGCAGTTTCTTTGATGGGTTACAGGTATCACCACCTGAAGACAAAAACACAGGTGACATCTGTCCAAGTTGCCCCCACCCCACCCCCAGAGTCTTTGGGATCTAGTTTCTTCAGGTCACTCACTGTAGTCAGCACATGGCTGTTGTGGATAACAAGTGAAAATGTATTATTATTCCTTGATGCATTTCTGATAGTGAAGTTGTGTTGTATCCAATTCCACTCATAACCTTTTTAAAAAATCACAGGCCTCCTGGTCACCTCTGCAACACATTCACTGTGACAGAAGCAAATCTTGCTTGGTTGTCACAGCAGGTGTAGGAGGATCCAGCAGGCAAATCTGGGAGGCCAAGCCTGGCCTGGCCCCTCTGTGCTGTGGGGGCAGCAGACCCCAGGCCGGGGGACTTGTCCGCCCAGGGTTCTGGAGTCAGAGAAGCTGGAAAGCCTGGTGCTGGCATCGGGCGGGGACCCCGGAACTGTGTCACCCACGGCAGGAAGTGGAAGGGTGAAAGAGGTCGAAAGGGGGCCAGATTGGCTTCGATAACAAATCCAAACTCTAACCAGTGCACTCCCAGCACGAGCTTAGTCCATCCCGATACTGTGGCGCAGAGGATTGAGTTTGAGACATGAGAATTTGGGAGGACACCCTGTCGCCAACCTGTCACTTAGAGCCTGTCTCCATCCACTGCCCCGAGCTTGTCCTTCATCTGTATGTGCCACTACCACCGAAACAACTTCAGCCACCTCGGCCTGGTCACTGTCATCCAGGTGCTCCCTCCCATTTCTGGTCAGGCTCCCACAGCCTGCACTGCTGCCCCCTGACACCTGCGGGGCTCCTGCATGTTCTCTGAAACAGCCCAAACACCACAAGAACACTGCCTGTCTCTTCCAAGTACTGCTCCCTTCCCTGACCTCCCAAAGAACTTACACAGTATGTGACATCCACTCACGTTTTCTTGCCCCTACTATGTTAGAAAGCTCAATGAGGCCAAAGATGTTTTGATCTTATTTGTCTTGGCACTTGAATGTATGAGTTCAATTCCTAGGTACTTCTAAGTATGTGAAGGTAGATAATTTATCTAGTAGGTTTCAATTTCAGTATTCTTGCCTTTAAAATGTAGATAAAAACCTCTTTTCTAACAAGTTTATCATGAGCATCCTCTAAGATGACTTGTACAAAGAAAACTGAAGCAAAATAATGATGAGTGCTGACACTGCTGAAGTGGGCATCAAGGTCACCGCTCTCGTTTCTTTACCAGCAGTTCATTTAAAACACTTTTGAGGGCTGGGTGTAGCTCAGTGATACTGTGTTTGCTTGCCGTGCACAGGGCCTTGAGTATAATCTCCAAATACTGCAAAAAAGAAATTCTTTGCAACTTTTGAAATAACTGCACCAAATTTTGCAAAGATAGGACAGAGAGATCTCATGTAACTTTCACTTGGTTTTCCCCAGGGGTGACAGCTCACATATTTCTAGTCCACAGTAGAAGCAGGAAAGCAAGTGGCACAATGGCTAAGTGTAGTTATCCATCATCTGTCACTCGTTAGGTTTGTGCGACCCCTGCCACACTCAAGATGCAGAATGATTCCATCCCTCCCAAGTCACCCTGCACTGGCCCCTTCTGGTCCTGCCCAACCTTCTTCTCTTCACCATCCTCCACTCCCAGCAACCATTAGATGTTTTTCATCTGCAAAATTTTGTTGTTTCAATAAGGCTATCTCCAGGGAATGACACAGGGGTTGACCTTTAACGATTGGCCTTTCCCACTCAGCGCAATGCCCTTGAAGTCCATTCCAGTTGGGTATGGATGGTCCATTGCCACTTTGCTGCTGAACACAGTTCCATGAACATAGTCATCCCTCTGCCTCCTCCTGGGATTGGTCAGACTTCCCTCAGACACCAAATCTGCACATGCTCAATCCCTCATGTAATATGACAGAGTAGCTGCAAGTAACCTATATGCATCTTCCTGTATGTGTCCAATACAGACAGGATTGATTTTTAATATTTTCAATACCAGGTAGATTGAATCTTTGGATGCAGAACCCATGGTTGTGTTGAGCCAACTCTACCATCCACCTACACCAACACCAACCATCTACCCCATGGTGGAACCATTGAAAGGCATCTGGGTTCTTTCTAGGTTTGGGCTATTACATAGAAAGTGGCTCTAAGCATTTGTGTATAAGTTTTTATGTGAATATAAGTCTTCATTTCTCGGGGATAAATGCCCAAGAGAGCCATGTTTGAATTATATGGTAACTCTATTTTTAATTTTTAAGAAAGAGCTAAACTATCTTCCAGAACGGCTGGACCATATTACACTTCCACCAGCAATGTATGAGTGGCTCAGTTTCTCTATGTCTTTGCCAGAGTTTATTGTTGCCACTGTTTTTTTCATTTTAGCTGTTCTAGTAGGTGAGTGCAACAGTCATTGTGGTCTTACTTTATGGTTCCCTAATGGCTGTGATGTTGAACATACTTTGACTTGTCAGCTGTCTATTCTCTGGTAAACTGTCTCTACCTGTCATTTGTCAGGCTTCTAATTGGAATATTTATTTGTGTTTTTCAGTGTGGTATTGGAAATTCTCTATATATGCTAGGTATGAGTCCTTTGCCAGGTACAAGGTTTGTACAACTGGCTTTTCTGATCCTCGGACCCATGAAGAAGATATTTAGGGATATCTGAATTTAATGGACAAGGAAGTTGAGGCACTGAGAGGCTCGTACTTTGCCTGACATGAAGCAGATGTTCAGGAGAAAATCACAGTAAATTTTATGCAGCCAGTGCTCAGACCAAGGGTGCATGGAGCTCAGGGAACTGGGAGGAGAGGTGGGACTGCTGGAGAGGAGGCTGTTGACAGTTAAGACTGTTAGCAAGTAGAGGGACTTTGGCCCAGCGAACCAGACTCTTAAACAGGCTGAGCAGTTGAGACCCGAGCGTTAGCACAGATCTCCGTCCATCCACAAGACCCATTAGGTTCTAATAAAATTGTCTCTTCTTTCTCTCATGTCCCACCTTCCTCCTGTGTCACACAGGTTTGATGCACAGCCGGTCTGTTTCTGCTGTGGGGCTTTATATACGGGATGGAACTGCTCCCAGATGTCCCTTCTCCAGGCACTGGAGGCCCCCTCTGTACTGGGAGGTTCAGGGCCAGGAGTGGAAACACGAGGTGCCGGTCCCTGGGAACAGCGGGGAATGGAACGGGTGGCTTTACTTCCTTGGACTTGCCTTCTTCTCATCTATGAAATGGATGTAACAACAGTCACCAGGCAGAGGCTGTCATAGATTATGGAGGGAGGCTGAGAAGGAGGGTTTTAACTCACATGGTTCCAGCCCTTCCAAATACATCACCTCCAGCAAAGTGCCTCCGTTTCCTTATCTGGGAAACGGGGCCCATCTGTCTACTTTGTAGGCCTGGAGCAAGGACTAATTGAGATGATGAACCTCACACACTTCCACAATCCCTTCTCGAGATGAGCTCAATTAATAATAACTAACATTTGCTGAGCACCTACTTTGTGCCAGAGTCTGTCTGTCTCAGTTAAGTTCATCCGAAAGAAAGGTTAGGCAACAAGCCAAGGATGTGGGGGTAGAAGTTTATTTGGGAGAGTTTCCCAGGAGGCAACAGGAGACAGCGGGAAGTGATTGAGTGGGGCTCGCCCCACTGTGCCCGGCCCGGGAGAACCCAGCTCCGGGCCTGCACAGTGGGTGGGGGCCGCAGTGTCTAAGGACCATCCCTGTTTTCTGCAGTCGAAGGGTCCCTGGAGCATTCATTCCTTCTCACGTTTGGCTTGCCCTGAGCTTGGCTGAGCATGTTCCCAAGTCCAGAGAGCATCCTCAGGAGAGACTCAGAAGGCTGTGGCAGAAAAGCGGGCTATCTGCGGGGACTCAGGTTTGGCTGAGATTGAAGGATCCACAGCTATGCTGCTTTAAGCATCTTACAGCATTAACTCTTACTCTGTGTAATGCTGCTGTGAGATGGACATGATTATTATACTCACTTTATGGATGAAAAAGCTGAGGCACAGGGAGATTTTTTTGGTACCGGGGATAGAACTTGGGACCTTTTGCTTGCAAGGCAGGCACCGGAACCACTGAGCTACATCCCCGACACAGGGAGATTTTTATTGTTTGTTTGTTCACCTCTTGACCAAGTTTCTGTAAGTAGTCGGACTTCCAAACCCACATTTTTTTCTTCTTCTTCTTTGGTTTTTTGAGACAGGACCTCACTATGCAGTTCAGGCTGGTCTTCAACTCACTATGTGGCCCAGTCTGCCCTGGAACTCACAGCTATCCTGCTGTCTCCGCCTCTTGAGTGCTGCAATTACAAGTGTGAGCCACCACGCCTCGCCAAATCTGCATTTTTAACCAGTGGCTTTCAAGAATTATTTTTACCATAATCCTCAGTTGAAAAAAAAAAAACCACTGGACATCACGATCTAGCTCCAAAGCATCCACGCACATACATGAAAGGAATAAAACTTTCTTAAAACAATTTTCCTCCTTGCCATAGACGATGCATCCTGAAATTGCCGCTTTTTTGAAGTCATGTTCTTTTTCCCAGTGGTACTAGTCACCTACTCAACTGTTCTCATAACCCAGACATGGGCTGCAAGCCATGGTATGGAGGGAGGCGTTGCTCCAGCACTCCCCTGCGGAGGACTGCGCCGATGGCGGTGACAGTCTCGGGGCTGGCACTGCGGCTGGTACCCAGCAGGCACCCAGAGAAGCCTGGTCTCCTTGCTTGTCCTCCCTGGCCACTCAGTGTCCCCCCGGCTCCCACACTGACCCTGTCTGCCGAGCCTCTCATGGGCTGCCCACTCTGACCCTGATTTGCCCCTCGGTCCGCCCACCTCCTCCGCGGGGACAGGAACCATCTTGGGCTGTTATTTCAAGTTTGTGTCTTTCAAGTGGCCTGCTCCTCCTTGGGAGGCGAGGTTATGCCCTGTCCCTCGATGCTGGCACTTCCTGCCCCGAGTCTCTGTGAGAGGATTGTTCCTCTAATCAGGATGGAGACGCAGCTCATTACAAGCTGGTGAGGCAACGGCTCTGCGCTCCAAGCCGAGACAGGCTGTCTGGGAGCCCGGCCAGCCTTCCGCTGCCCCGGACACCAGGGCGGTGGCCTCCAAGTGCAGCCAGCCTGGTGGGGTTGTCTGCCCCTTCCCGAGGGAAACGGGCAGACAGACACTGTTTGCTGAGACTTCTATGGCTTTCCCTATGGCAAAAACTTACCCATGCGCAGCCGGCAGAGTTCACCAAACCTCGGGGCTGCCTCTCAGGGGCCCTGGATAGCATGGAGAACCACGGGCAGCCTTCGTGGTACTGAGAGCCACAAATGCAGCACCTTCTGTTGTCTTCGCCGCATGCCCAGAAGGTGGGACTCAGTGGCCCCACACCACAGGCACAGAAACTAAGGCTCGGAGCAGTTTAGCAAAATGACAAGCTACCAGGCAGCTAGAAAGCGGGCATAGCTAGCCTGGCCCACCGATGCCACCGCCTGCCTCACACATCCTGAGCCAAGCATCCCTCCTCTAGGAAACAGTTCCCAGCAGGCCCTCCTTGCTCGGGCTGTTAGGAAGAGTGAAGGAAATATTGTGTATGAACGTCCCCTAGGGTCCTGACACCTAAAAGGCACGCAGTAAATCCACTTAGGAAAGAGTGCAGTCAGCTCTTTCCCACTGACTTGACAGCATCTGCAGCCATTTACACCTAATGACATCAGCATCCAGAAGGGGGTGACTACCAATCTGGAAGCTTCCATGTGCACTTGTGTCTTGTCTGACCCCAGTTCCTCACTGCACTCTCTTCCCTGAGCAGCAATCTCAGCTCTGCCTAATATCTCTCGGATAAAGCAGTTTCTTTCTTCCAGCACAGACCCGTTTGCCTGGACACAGGGAACAGCCGTGTGGCGTGGTGGCTGCAGAGCCTGGTGTGGAAACCCTCGTTAGCAGCAGTTTAATTACTGCCTGCAGCATAGGTTTTTAATAACAGTAAGTCCCAATTAGTTGCTTGTTACTTCAGAAATAATTACTGATAGTGGCCCTTTGTCTTCGCGCTAATTCCCGCTGCATTCCCAAGCTGCAGACATCTACAGGCATCCGCATTTTCAGCAGAGGGAGCTGGGGTTCCAGGTGTGTGAGGGGCTTTTGCAGAGAACTGTGGGCTTCACTGGGTGCCTGTGTTGGCTTGAGGTGAGTGGGGGTGGCGATGGCCATTCAGACCCCTGAGGACACTTCTGCAAGAAAAGCCAAGGTCTTTCTTGAACTGGGGATGTAGACAGGCCACGGGGCTGCTGGCCTCTAGCTCTGGACCATGCCAGGCCCCAGCCCCTAACCACGGCAGACACAGATGCTACCTCCCTCTGCCAGCAACAGGCACAGCCACATGCAAGAGCTGCTTTGCAGGGGCAGGGGGTGCTGCTTCCTTAGCAGGGGCTGAGCCCCAGCCTTCACCACCCTTCTGATCTAGCTGCCTGCAGAGATGTGTAGTCATCAGAGCTATTGTGTGCTGGGTACCGACTGTGGGCCTGACGAGCTTCTAGGTGATTTACCTGCACCTACTCATGGAACCCTCTCTGGCAACTCTGAGCCCTGATTTGCAAACATGGGAATTGAGGCACACAGAAAGGTTTAGTGATTGGCTCAGGTCTCCCAGCCCATAGGGGCAGATCCAGGAGAATTCCTTTCACAGCCGAGCCTTTGACCATGAGGTTACCCTGCTTCTCACAGATAGAACTTGGCTCCTTGAGGAGCAGGACCCATCCCAGTGTGGATATCCCCCCCTGCTTTTTCTCTAGTTGGCTGTGCCTAATATATTCTCTGATAGCCCATTTTTGTGGGGTCTGAGGGCAGGCGATAGTTCTTGTGTCGAGTTTGGTTCCAAGTGTGTTCTCAGATAGCTCAGCCCGTGTGTACCCTCTGGGCCGTGCCAACCAGATGCCTCTGTCCTTAGCATTTCTGCAGCTTCTGCCCTGACTGCAATGGCAGGCAAACTTCTGAGCCTGAGCCAGCGGCTGTGACTTGGGCCACCCCGGTTTGGAGGTGACAAAGCCCTCTTTGCCATCATGCTGGCCAGCTCTCAGTCCTTTTCTCTGTGTCCTGTCCTTCTTTCCTCATGAGCAACTTGTCAGGGGAAGCAGCCACATTGATGAGTCAGTCATTTGCTTTTTTTCTTTTCTTTTCTATTGTGTTCTTTGGTCTCTTTCCCCCTGAGAATCATTTCCAAAGAAATTGCAAACCATTTGGCTGGAGGAACATGCTGAGAATGCATCCTTTCTCATGTTTTTCTTCTTTCCTCCTGTTCATTTCTTCCACTGGGCCAAACCATGATGGTGTCTTATTGTGAATAATCTGGACTCTTCTGTGTTTGGAAGCTTATTTGGAAAATTGTGTCCACAAGGCAGAAATGCACCACTTCATCCCAAAGATAAAGAGGCCCTTTGAAGGTGCACAGGGTTCGGGATTAAGTAAGCCACCAGACAAGTGTGGCCTTTGAGGAGAGAAGTCAGGAGGGGTGGCGAGAAACAGAAAACCACCTCGTAAAACCAAGCTTCAGTTTATTTAAACAAGGGAGCTTATTTGTGTTTATTCTACGCTCGTGTCCAAGAGGGGTGAGGAGTTCTCCTGTGATCCACTCCAGAGGCATCAGGGCTCCTGCCAGGACACCGTGCTGGTCAGTCTCTCCGAGGTGCCAGGTGAAATGTGCACTCAGGGGGGCTGTGCTGTTTGGGGAACAGTATGTGGAAGGCCTGCTCTGCTTTTCCAGTTACAGGGACCTTTTCCTTTGGTCCAAGGCTGGTGTATGTCCCACCTCTCTCCAGCTCTTCCTCCAGCAGCATCTGTTCAGAAAATCTTAAGCTTCGGCAGGTCTATCTGTTCTTCCCCTCTATCTGGCAGCAAAATGCATCCCTGCCCTTCTTTAGGTGCGCCACCACAAGCCCAGAGGTAGGGGTATCGGTGCAAGTAGTTTATTTGGAAGGTGACTCCAGGGAGCACTGGGAGGGAAGAGGGAGTGAGACAGCAAGCAGGAAGCCAGCATATGGTGTGTTTGTGGTGGGTACTGTGTGAGCAGCTGGGGCTCAATCCTGTGGAGGGTCCTTTGAGGGACTGTGTGGGACACACCCTAGAACTGTCCCACTGAGGGGCAAGGAAGCTGGGCATTTAGCCACAATTCACGTACTTCATTGGCTGGGGTTTGCTTCGAGATGTGGGTGCTCCGTCACATCTGGCCCTCACATCTGGCCTGGCCCATTTGGTACACAAGCTCCTTCTCTCTGAGAGGGTACCAGTGACAGTGTCTCTGGGGATTGGGACAATGTCACAGTCTGTGTGTGACCACCGGGCAAGCCCAGTGGGAGATACCAGGGTGTCAACGTCATCTACTGGAAAAACCAACTGCTCTAACCTTGTGAGCATCAGACAAAACAGTGATCATCAATATTTAAGCAGAACCTCTAACCAGTTATATGTATATTAACCTCATTGGTCCCCCAAATCTTTCAGGTAGGGCAGCCATTGTCACCTGCACGGTAGTGTTTTGGCTAAGAACATGGCCTCTGGAGCCAGAATCACTAGGTTCCCTGGGCAGCTGTGTGGCCCGGGTAGTTTCTTAGCCTCTCCATACCTGCAAAGTATGGTACAATAGGTCCTACTTCATAGGGCTGCTTGGGAAGGTCTGACAAGGTAACACACGCACAAGTACTCACAACAGAGGCTGGCACCCATGAGGTGTTCAGAGGGCACTGGCCATTACCATAATGCAGACCAAGAAACAAGCTCAGGGAGGCTATCATGGACTGAAGGATGACAGTCCCCAGGGAGGCAGTACCATGCCTTGGGCTTTCTGCAGCAGCCACCATCTTTGCACTACTCCATGCCACTGTGTTGTCATTAATAGGTGAGAAAGCACTTTCTCCACAAGTAAGGCTTTGGTTCTATGCTGCCTGTTTCCTGGTCCTTGTAACAGCTCAGACAGTCATATTCGCTCAAGAGCTTCAGTCTGGCTTTTTCTTTCTGCTTAACTGCATAACTGGCCTTGGGCACGGTGCCCAGTGGGGCATGAGCTAAGTAGGGGAGGTACTACAGGCCCCAACTGGCCCTTTGATGCTTTTCTGCAGAGCTGTCCCCATGGAGCTTGTGTTCTGGTCTGACCCAGTCTCTACCAGGAGCCCCAGGGACCACGTCTCCCTCCGCTGGCCACCCGCACAGCCCTGCCTCAGCCGTCCTCCCCAGCCCCCACAGTTGTCCTTCTGCTGCCTCCCCAGAGCCCCGTGAGTGCCCCTCCTGGGCTCAGAGCTGCCCTCCTCCTGCTCCTCATCAGTTGCTCTAGTCTGGGCTCCCTATCCTGATGAGATGTCCTTGCAGACAGAGCTGGAAGGGATGTCTCCCTTCATTTGTTTATTTATCCATTCATAAATACAGACACTGCCCCTGGCATGTGGCTGAAGACAGCGAACCAGGGGAAGAGATGTGGACAGCAGCAGGAGAGGGGTAGCAGCACCACACTACACAGCACTTCCGAGCCCCCGTAAAGTTCAGTTTTTACTTGAAGTGAGATAGAACAGCCTTTGGAGGGATTAAGCAGAGGATGACATTTTACCTGGCTTAGATGTTTTAAAGGATTACTCTAGAGGCTGTGTGTGCAGAGGGGAATGGCAGGAGGCCACCGCCACACTCTGGGCAGAAATAGCACTGATATGGTCTGGGGTGGTCACATGGGGTGGTCAGTGAGGCCAGTTTCTGAATATACTTTAAAAGCAGAGTTAATAGGATTTGCTAATGGATTGCATGTGGAGCATGAAAAAGAGATGTCAAAAATGACTCCAAGACTTGAGGCTTGAGTGACTGAAGGGTGGAGTTGTTGTTTATGGAGATGGGGGGCTGGGGAAGGGCTGTAGATCAGGAATCTGGGGATGGGCTGGGTATTGGTGTTGGGAGCACAGTAAGCTAAGGAGCCTTGCTTTGTGCCAGGAAGTGCCTCAAACACCTTGAAGACATCACACCCTTCAAAAGTCCCAGCAGCCTCAGGAGACAGCCCTTATGTTCCCTTGTGTTACCCTTCCCAGGCAGTGAGTTGCTGAGCTGGGATGGAGCCCGGGCAGCCTTGTTGGGCTCCTGTCTCTGACACGGCACAAGACTGCTGCCTGCTACTGGGGAGCGATCGGAGAGGTGCAGCGAAAGGGATCTTTATTTAGGGAAAAAGTACCCACAGATTCTCCTGCTCTGTCTTTCCCTGGCTGCTGCCCAGGCCTAACTCATGGAGTTCTTTTGGGCTTTAGCAGGAAGAACTTATCAAAGGCCCAGTCCCATCTAAGGTCCTCTCAAGAAGAGGGTGAAGGGGACCCCTCCATGCTGACCCGGAGTGTTTCCCACCTGCGCCTCGTGTCTGCTGGGGCATGTGTGCTTCGGTTCTCACCACTTAAAAACATAGACACTGCAGGAAAAGGATGACTTGGTGGAAATGGTTATGTTTCTGGGCCCCAACCCATTTCTAAACGTTATTTTAAAATAAGAAAAAGTCACGAACAGCGGTCTGGGCTCTGCGTAGTGGAGAAGGCCCACCTGCCTGAGGATGGGAGAGTGTGGGGCAGGGACCCCTCCTGGCTAAGGTTGAGGCCTCACCCTGCTAACCAGCGCTACTTCACTATTTGCCTAAAGAGGACTCAATTTGGAGGCTGCTTTTCCTAAGAGTTTCTCCAAGGACCCTGAAGATGGGCCATTTCTTCCCTTCATGTCATCAGGTTTGGGATTTGGAACGTCTTGGGACTCGAGTCCCAGGCAGGATATAGGCACAGCTTGTGTAGTCCCCAGGATGCTGGCTGCTCTATTCACTTGCAGCCCAGTGCAGCCTGCTGCTCGTCTTGCAGTCCGGTAAGGAGCGAGAGCTGGCAGATCATTCCAGGAAATTCAGACTAATCAGATTTAGGGAGACGTCTGCTTTCAGGACTGGTTCTGAATGCTATGATTTTGTCTGTTTGAGTTCCATTTGAGAACTCAGAACAACTCCCAGGCAGTTAAGCAGAGCTCCCTAAGGGGAGCTTTGCTTTATTGCAAAGTTAGGAATCGTTTGTGACTGGCTTCCAAACTCTTCTGTCTAGTCATCAAGACCCTTTACAAGCTAAGCTTACCTACTGTTTTTATTTTTTTATTCCAGAATGTATTGGCTATTGTATATTATTCTGGGCCAGGCAATTTGCTGGATGCTTTCACACTTTCTGTTCTTTCTTACCGTAATCCAGAGGCCCAAATATTATACAAGTTGAGTATCCATTACCGGAAATGCGTGGGACCAGAAGTGTTTCAGAATTTGGGGTTCTTTTGGATTTTGAAATATTTGTATAGATTTTACTTGTTGAGCAATCCTAAAAATACAAAAATCAACAATCAGAAGTGCTATAAACTGAAATTTCTTGAGGCGTTTAAGGTTAGTCTCTTCCAATGCTCCAAAGTCTAAAACTTTTTTTGCTTAGCTTTTTTTGTTTTTGGTACTGGGAATCGAACTCGAGTCCTTGCACTTGTGCAGCAGGCAGCAAAACCACTGAGCTAGATCCCCAGCCCTGCTTAGCTTTTTAAAAAATAAATTTTGTTTTATTTTATCCCAAACCCCTAAGCCCCCTCCCCTCCCTATCTACAAAAGCTTTGTTTCCATTTTTTTCCTTCTATTTTCACTTTTTTTCTGGTCACAAAGTCTAAAACTTTTTGAGAATCCTATTGGTGCTCAGAGAGGTTCAATTTTGGAGCATTTTGCAGTTCAGACTTTCAGATAGGCGACATTAACCAGTACTACTCATTTAGAGACCAAGAAGTAGAGAAGTCAGCCTGCCTCTGGCTGAGGCTGATGCAGGAGGAAGCCCCAGCGTGTGTCCTGTGCTCCTCCTCTCTGATCCCTCCATGAATGACACCTCTTTTCCACTCCTCTCCCATAATTACCTATTGTGGTTCATATCTACATGTTTCTCCAAAGCATCATGAGACCATAGGTGGGGTTTCTGGAAGGTGATTGGATTATGGGGCGGTATGGCTGATTTGCTGTTAGGAGGCGGGGCCTGGTCGGGAGACTCATCACTGGGGGTGTGGCCTACAAGTGTTTGTGTTGGTTCCTGGCTCCTCCTTTCACTCTGCTTCCTGGATGCCGTGAGGTGAGCAGCGTTCCCTCACCAGAACCTTCCACCAAGTCACTTCTGCCGAGTAGGCTGACCATGCAGGGCCTGAAGTTTCTAAAACATGAGCCAAAATAAGTTGCAGGTGCTGGGTATTTTGTCCCAGCTGCAAGGGAAGTGAGTAAGACACTGCTCTCCCCTGAGCTGCCCCTCCCAGTGCTTAGCCTGAACTCAGTTCACTCCCAGCTCCTAGGGCCACACAAGCAGGCACTTAATATGGGTCTCTTCCATAGCTCCAAGCTCCACCTGGCCTCCCTGTGTTCTCCAGAGGTGCATATAGAGGGGATGCCAAAGGCCATGAGGAATTAAGAGCACTCTAAGTTACTTCTGCTAAGAGATGTGGCACCCAGAAAATTATGGAAGTTGACAGAAAAGCCTCCTGCAAGGCCCTAGCCTCATTGCTGCATTATCCTTTGTGTTTATGCTTTATCGGGCTAAATGCAATACTGGAAGCTGGCAGCAGCACGGGCTTCCTGGAGATCTTGATAGAACCCCAGCCCCGCTCTGGATCTGCTGATATGGAATGTGCATTCTAATAAGATCTCCAGCTGATCCACAGCACACACCTTAGTGTTAGCGATGCAATGCTCTAGCTGGTGTGCACACTTCATACCTGGGCCAGGAAAGAGAGGCGTGTGCCCATGGCTGCTCAGCACTCTGCCTCCTCCCCAGCCACACTGGGTATGGGCCCTCTCGACTCCTTTCCTTGGGGGTTGGCGAGGGCACTTGGAAATGGCTCCCCACTGATCCCCATTGAGGCCTCAGCTCCTACTCAGAGGGTCCTTGGATGGCTGTGTCCCCCAATCCTTTCTTCTTTCCCAGATTCTCCCCCTTATCTGTTCTGGGAACTGGGAACTGGGACTCCTCTCTGTCCAGAAAGAACGTACAGGATGACTTGTCTTTAGCTCCTCTGACCCTACTTGGCCAGGTTTGAGGACCAGCTCTGTTCTCTTTGGCATCCTGAGCTCCTGGGCACTGCTGGCAGCACCACTTGGCAGGAGAAGAGGTGTTGCCTTTTTAAGTGGAGCGAGTGAGGACAGCAGTCACCTGAGACTGCAGCTGGGAGATGACAATCCTGTCAAAGCTTATGCCACAGCTTCCTATCCAATCCATTGACTATCCTCCTTGCCCCAGAGGGAGATCCAAGCAGCTACTTCCATCAGGGTCACCTCTCTGCTCCTAGCTTCACATTGTTCCTTGGCCTTGGAGCCTCTGATGAAGGGGTATGGCCTGGTTGAAAACAAAGTCGAGAAGAAAAGGAGGACAGTACAGGCCAGGCCGGCTGAGCAGAAGGCAAGAGAAGAACTCAGTCACAGGCCTCTAATCACAGCTTGGAAGGAGAACAGCATGTGGAAAGAGAACCAAGGAGAAAATATTTCAAGCCCTTTGAACCCTCAGCAGAGATTCTTCCAACAAGATACCTGCCCACAGAACCCTAGTCTCGCATCTTTATTATTCTTCACTTGTGTGCTAGACCAAGGATGAATGCAGTTCCAAGAATTGCGTGGGCCGAGTGCTTCTCTTGGTTTAGGGACTGTGCAGTACACATAAATGCATTATCCAGAACCGCCCTATTCTCCTATTTTACAGACGAAGACTAACAGATCAAGCCCAGGCCCTTGCCCAGCAGGAGGCAATTTCATATTCAGCTCTGTGCCACCGTGTTCTGCTGCATTCCTGCACAGCAAATGCACTGCCTGGGACTCTTCAGAGCTCCGTTTAGCAAATAAAAGATACAGGTTCCTTAGGGCAGGGCTCATGTCATAGCTATAAGCCCTGTGTGTGTTTACTACTAGTAAAATGCCAGGCGGAGCTCCTTTCCTTGGGTCCGGGCTCTCCCATCTCAGCCACCACCCTGCCCTCTCTTGCATGGTGTCCACGATCAGCTGAAGCCCAGCAGATGTCATGGTGAAAAGAAAGCACCAGAAGAGCACAGCCAACTAGCTCGCCGTGCTCATTATGCATGAACACAATGGAGCCCTTGATGCTCGGCTCTGCCAAGGCCACCCTGCTTGTGAACTCACCTCCTCACAAGGGTTCCATGGAAACAAGAGTGTCCCTTCAGTTTGAGGAAACTTGTCAGCCATGATCTGGGGGACAAAAATATCCATAGGCCATGCAGGGGTGTCCCATCTGACACACTGGCAGTCACTCACTCAGGGAACCGATGGCATTGACACTAGCAAATCTGTGCTCTTCTCTAAGAATCAAGGTTTGCTTCCCTTTCCTCCAGAGCTGGCGGTGTCAGTTTCCTATTGGGACCATACCAAATTACCACCAACTCTGAGGCTTAGGACAAAGCAAGCGTATTATCTTCTGGAACTCAGGGTTTAAGGTCAAAGTGTCAGCAGAATCTGTTCTTTCTCTTCCCCAGCTTCTGGAGGCCTTCCATGTTCCCTGGCCAGAGATCCACCTCAGTTGCATGAGGAGACGTTTGATTTCATTGCTGTGTGCTCTCTTGTTCTCTCCCCCCCTCCCCCATCTTTAAGAGCCTGTCTTAGTCACTTCCCTGTCACTAGGACAGAATACCCAAGACCCTCAACTTAAAGGAGAAATTTGTTTTAGTTCGCAGTCTTTAGAGGTTTTAGCCCATAACTGGCGGGATCCAAGGCAGAAAGGGCACGCAAGAAGGAAGAGCCGCTCATTCCATGGCAGCCAGGAAGCAGAGAGCAAAAGTGGGGTGCCAGGGCAAGAATACAGCCTTCCAGATCACACCCTGGGTGACCACCCCCAGCCAGGCCCCACCTCCTCACCACTAGTGGATGAATCCACCAGGAAGTATACTGTTCCCATGAACCACCACCCAAAAGCCCCACCTCTGAGCACAGGAGTCTTCTGGGAGACATCCTGGATATAAAGCAGAACACAGCCCCTGGGATTATATCAGGCCCACCTGCACAATCCATGACAATCTCCTTGTTTGAAGATTCTGTCCCCGTGGGATCCAGCAGAGTCATGAATAACAAGCCCACCGGTGGGACCAGGGAACCCTCACTGGTCAGCTCATCCTCCCAAGGAGGTGCGGCCCTGGGACAGTGAAACCCCTACTTACAGTGAGAGCACCCAGGCTGCCATCCCTTGGACACAAAGAGGCAGCCCTTCATGGGACATCAGCATGTCCCCAGGGACATGAGTGGGGGTGACTGACAGAAATGCTGAACTTCAGTTTGGAGTCTTGGCTCTGTTTCTGAAATAAATCTCCTCTTGTTTTAGTTCAATTTAATCATTTTTTTCTTTCATAATTCAACTTTTTTCCAAAAGGGATGTAAGGAAGCTCAAGCTATATGAGTTAATACAAGACAATAACCTAGAAAAGGAAGAGGAAGTCAGAGTGAAGAGAGTGAAGACCAGGCAACCAGATTATACCCGATTCACTAGTGCTGGGGGTTCAACCAAGCTGCAGAGATGGGGCTACAACTGTGGCTCTGAGAGGTCTATAAAACAGATTCCCCTGAAGTCTCAGGAATCTCATGTTGCTTTAAGTGCAGATAGAACCTAAACAACCAGTCTTAGGGAGGAAGCCAGAGGTCTCTCGTTTAAGAGCAACAGGATGGAGCACTTGCTCTTTGTATTCCAGCAAATGGTTGAATGTATGGAGGGAAGGGAAGAGGAAGGGAGGAGCCCAGAGACATAGCATCTCCTCATCTCCTGTGGGCTCAGGCTCACCCCTTCCTGAGCCAGAGGGAGCCTCTGGCAAAGTTTCACCATTGCTTAGGCCCTCTGGGTCTCTGGGCTGAGGATAAGGATGAGACGGGAGGCATCGGGAAGAGAGGTCCTGTCTTTGTCTTGCTTTCTATTACGGTCCTGAATGTCTTCCTCTTTTCCCTCCCTGCCCTACCTCTGCATCAGACAGGCCTTGGATGTGGATGGGTCTCCTAGGAGGAGCCACCCTTGGCTTGTTGTTCACTTGGTGGTCAAGAGCCAGCTGCAAGCAGCCGGGCAATGGGTAGACTGCCAGGCTCTGCTCTTGTCATGTGGGAAGAGGCCTGAGCTGGTGTTGAAATCTGAGCCAGGCTGCTAGAGTTGGGATCTCTGCTGTTTCCCAGCTGTGTGATCTTTGACAAGTTAGTTAACCTCCTTGTATCCCCACTTCTTCATTAATATTACTTATCATAAAGGTTTGTCATGAGAAATTAATGAACTAAGTCACATGAGCGTTCAACCCAGCACCTTGGAGATGGTATGCAACTCAATAAATGTCCCATAGAGTAAGCCAAAATTGCCTTGTCTACCTCACAGGCTTGCTGCAAATCTCAAAGGCAACAAGTGACTGTCCAGCATTTGCTAGATGCCTACGTGGTACTATGGCCTGCGTGTGAGCTGCCTGCTTTGCAAACTGCAGGGAGCCGTGAGTAGAAAGACTGTGGCCTTTAAACATGGCTGGCAGCACAACCTGCTGCAAATGGAGCTTGCACAGAAGCCCAGCCCATAAAGCAAATGCAACCAGGGCAACTTGAGACTTGCTGTGTTCCTCTCCACGCCAGCCCCAGCCACCAGCCTCCCACGAACCCCTCTCAGAAATGCCCTGGCTGCTCCCGACACAGATGAGACCCCCAGACCTAGCAGTGGCTTGTGCCTCTTTTTGTCTCCACCTTCTCTTTCTCCCTCGCTTTTTAAATAAGCTTTATCTTTTAGAGCAGTTTTAGGCTCATAGCAAACTTGAGCAGAACATGCAGAGAGTTCCGGCTCACTCCTATCCCTGCACATACAGAGCCTCCTCCACTGTCAGCAACCTGCCCCAGAGTGGGACACCAGCTGCCAAGTTGCTTCATCATCAGCCCCGGGCAGAACGCTGGGGTTCCCTCTTGGCACAGCACTCTGTTTTCCACACATCCCAGCGGCGTGGTGGGCCCACACCCGGACGTGGGCCAGGTGGCCTTGTCAGGCTGAGCCAGGTGTCTGCTCCACAGCTGTGGCTTTCTACTCTTCTCAGAGCCTCTGTTGGGAACTTCCCCAGAAGTTTCTGTACAATGTATGGTTGAGGCCTCCAGAGCAGTGAGATCATGACCAGGACTTCCCGGTCCCCACTACACCCTGTTTCCTGGACGTTTCCTTACGGACATCTCCGGCCACCTCAGTACTTTCATTTTTAACATTCAACAAGGTCCTCTTCTTTGAGGCTTTTGCATCATCACTTCCGGGACCATTCTTTCAGGCTCAACTGCTCTCCAGAGAAATTGAGTCAGAGTCAACAGTTGGCCGCATGCCTGAGGCTGAAGAAGGCTCAGAGTGGGGCTTTGTGCTCAGTGCCAAAGAGCGGGGCTCACAGGTGCCTTCTCCGCTCCTCTCATCAAAATAGTGATAACAGAAAATGCAGATGTCATAAATGTGACAAGTTTATTTATTTTATATCTTTATATCTATATAATAATTACAGTTTTTGAGGACTTAAAAGGATTTGCATTAATCTTCAAACTCCACCATTTACTAATTGTTTGACTTGGGGAAACTTGCCTAAGCCTGCTGTGCCTCGATTTCCTCATCTGCACAATTGGTACAATGTGCTAGAACCACCTTTGGGATTGTTGCAACAGTTCAGTAAGATATTGTACATAGAGTACTTGGCAGTGGCTAGCACTGAGTCTACATTCAGCCAATACTTGCTGCTGTTTTGTGATTGCTGTATTTAACAAGTATATTTCATCTGCAAGATATATGATCAGAAACTATGGAGAATGTTCAAATTTTTAAAAATTTATTATTGTACTAGACATACTGCCATTAACTCCCTCAAAAATCCCCCTCACTTCAAGTACACTTATCCCATCTTTCTTGCCACTTTCTGAAGCAGTTCTGGAGTCCTCTTTTGTTAGTGTCTAGTTACAGTGTCTTGGCTGCCTCCGAGTCCTGAATCAATTCAAAACATTTATCTTTCATGGTCATTTTGACTTTAGGAAGAGCCAAGAGTGTCATGGTACCAGATCTGGTGAATGTTTTCACAAGCCTGCCTTTCTGTGGGGCAGCACTCGACAGAAGCATTCACCATATTTTTGTTCAAAACTTGTAAAGACACTCATGGAAGAGGACTTCCAGAACTGCTTCAGAAAGTGGCAAGAACAATGGGATAAGTGTGTTCCAAGGAAGGCGAGTATTTCGAGGGGGATTCATGGCAATGTGTCTTTTACTGTAACACATTTCTGAACATTTATCATATATTTTGATCACATCTTATCTATCCATAAACACGCATATTATATTATGTAAAATATTTCTGAGCTCTGAAAGGGACAACACTGAAGGTGGCACTGGAGTGAACATGTCCCTGGTGACCTGTGGTGGTGTGAGACTCCCCATAACGGCTCTGCCTACAAAGCACCCATGGTTTCCAAGGTCCGGATGCATCATCTGGTACTGTTGCTTTTCATGGACCCGGGGCCAATCAACCCTGTAGGTTGGGCTTGTCGGGTTTCTTGGGACTCTGAAGCCATGAGCCCATCAGGGAAGCCCCTGCTGCCTCTGACCCCTCTTTTGAGGATCCTGCCCTGTACCCAGCCCACACCCTATGCCTGGAATCAGGGCGCTGCCTCCCTACACCACCTCTGAGCTGTTTGTTTTTATGGCCCCACTTTATCTGATAACCCACACACAGCTCCCCGGCCCAGGGCCATTTCACTAGGCTGCAAAAGTTTTACAAGCAGCCCACAGTGGAAACATTGGCAAGTTTGGTTTTGTTTTTTTCAATTTTTCCAAAATACATACAGCCCTTCTGACTGCGTATGTCCGCATTTAAGCACACATGTCCCGGTCGGAGTCCAGAAGCCCCAGGCCCGTGGCGTTGGAGCACTTGTGTTATATTTCAGCGTGCGCCCCTCTCTCTCACTGTTCACAGATGGCCATGTCTGCTCGTGGAAGTGTGCATTTGTGTGCGGCTGGTGCTATTTGTGCCTCTGTGGGCTGGTTTGCCTCCCCCACTAGTGCCCGTGGCCTGCTCTTCCCCGAGCCTATGCAAGCCAAGCACAGTCCGCCCCTCTCTCCCAGGGGTGTCCCGAGACACACGTAAATGACCCTTCACTTCTGTTGTGGAGGCTCTCCCGGAACACTTTGCTCTGGAGGAGCAGGGAGAGCTGAGAGGCAATGTTTAGTCTAAAAGCCAGGCAGGCAGGCAGCCGAGGACTCCCCGTGGAGCACGCAGGCATCGAGCTGGACCTCAGGCTGCTCCAGTGCCCTGGGTGACAGGGAGGACAAGCCTGTCCCCACATGCCCTGGGTCCAAGTGCAGGAGGCTCCTGCTTGGGCAGCACAGGCTCAGAATGGCTTCTCTGGCACAAGTGTCCACAGGGCTCCCGGCCAAGCCCAGGCATAGGGAGCCAGCCTCCTTATTCTTGTTTTCCTTTTCCTGGTTCTTTTCAGTCCTCAGAAAGCGAAGTTTTGAAGCTAAATTGAAGCTGTGGGGTTAACATAGAGATGAAGAAAAAGCCCAAGGCTTTGGCATCAGGCAGACCAAAGGCTTATTTCTGGATTTGCAGTATCCCAATCATATGAGGTGTGATAGAAAACTATGTAAACATATAAAGTTCTTTAAATTTATTACAGTAAAAGACACACTGCCCTTAATCCTACTTAGAATACTCCTGCTTGCTTCAGACACACTCATCCCATCATTCTTGCCACTTTCTGAAGCAGTTCTGGTAGTCTTCTTCCATGAATGTCTAGTTGCATTGTCTTGGCTGCCTTGATGACCTGAGTTAATTCAAAATGTTTGCCTTCCGTTTTGGCTTTGGGGACAAGTCAGAAGTTGCATGGTGCCTGATCCAGTGAATAAGGTGGATAACAGCACCGGTAACATTTTTAGCAGCTTACATTTCCTTTGGGTGGTACCTGGCAGCAGCATTCACCATATTTTTGATCACACCTCCTACAGCTGCTCACAAAGGATTACTTCCAGAACTGCTTTGGAAAGTGGCAAGAATGATGACGTAAATGTGTTGAAAGTGAGCGGGGTATATTCTGAGGGGGGCTCCTTATGGCAATGTCTTTTACCGTAATGATTTTTTTAAAAATTTAAACATTCACCATACATTTTGATCGCTGCAAATTTCGTATAATATTGCCACAGGGACAGTTGCTTGACTTCTGGCCCTCAGTCTGCTCGTCTGTCAGACATGTCTGGTAACGTGACGCTGCTGACTTATTTGAGGGCCCAAATGGTCTCTGTCCTTTGTAAGGTTCCCTCTGTCCACACGTTCTCTAGCGCTCAGGGGTACCACAGCTTTCTGATGGCACCAGGAGGGCAATGCCATGCATTTCTAGGAAAATAGCCACTTATTTCTGATGACCTAGTTGGGGTGCTGGGGGCGTTGCTTTTGTAAAAGTCTTCTTTAGCTTGCTTTAACTTGAGTGTGAGTCCTTAACTGCAGGAGGACAACGCCACTACACTAGGGAGGCTGGGGTTCCAGCAGAAACCCCATCTTTCCAGCAGACTTACGCTGACTGCCAGTCCTGGGGGCCCCATGCTGTGATTGGGCCATAGTCAGGGTAGAGGCTGCTTTCTGCTTCACCTCCCAACACTCTACCACGCATCCGACACTGTATTTCCTACCTTGCAGGAATAGTTCGAGGGTCAAATGCAATCCTCTAATGATAAAGAGTGTAGGCTTTGGAATCAGACCCATATACAAATTCTAGTTCCAACTTCTGTGAGCTGTGTGTCTCGGAGAGAGTGACTTAAGCACTCTGATTCCATTTCCTTAATTGTAAGGCGGGAATGATAGCAACCTCATTGCATAGTTAGGGAGATTAAATGAGATAATAAGTGGAAAGGATAACACACACCGCATGTGAGATGAAAGGTCTTCGCACATGGCCTGGCACATAGTAGGCCCTCAGGGACTCACAGCGTGTTGGCATAAGTTGAGGGTAGCTGAGCAGCATCGAATGGAGGCCCAGACAGCCCTGTGCCTGGGGAAGTGAAGGTTCTTCTTGAGCTAAGGTCCTGGGCCACTGGCCCTGGAGCTGCAGTTCCATCAGTGCCAGCCAAGGGGAGCACTGTGTGCAGGGGCTCCTGGGCCTCAGATGTCTGAGAGAGGCTTTCCCAGGTGGAAAGGCTGGTCACCACTAGCTCCTGGCTCCCGAGCCGCAGTTACAAGCCAAACCAGGGCTTCCTGGGGGCCAGGCCAGGCAGGGGGAGGCCTGTTAAGAGTCTGCCCCTCCTGGGCTTCTGTCTCCCGCTCTGTGCCCTGCAAGTGACCTGCAGGCCGAGAGCTCCAGAGCCAGGGACCTGGGTCCAATCTTAATCCAACTGGGCTATTTTGGGTCAGTTCCTCAACCCGAGTCTGCTTCCTTGTGGGCCACACAGGGGTGATGGTAACACCTACCACCCCGACCCATGAGGGAGCCGGATGGAAATGAGCGAGCTGGTGTGAAATGCCCTGCATGGGGCTGTCGCGCTGCAACCCCTTGAGCCACCTGGGGAGCCCCTCCAGTAAGGCCCCCTCAGAGCCCTGTGGCTCCCTCCTGCTCTGCCCCGGCTCGGGCTGCCTGCATGCTCCTGTCCCGTCAGGCAGGGCCTCACCGCCCAGAGCGGCCGGGGAGTTGGACTCGTGAGGCGGGAGAGGAGCCAGTGCACATGATGTTCCTTCCAGGAGTGGGAGAGCTGGACGTTTCCTGGGGCAGGGATGCAGGGACACCGCCCCTTCCCGGCCAAGAGCCTCCACACTCGGGCCAGGCCCCACGGGGAGAGAGACCCTCAGCGGAAGGGGAAGGCCTGGCTCAGACCCTGGCTCGAGTCAGGACGCAAGGGTCAAGTATGCAGCGTCACACTCACAGATAGCCCCACGCCTCACACACCACGCGCACACACACACACACACACACACACACAGTGACACAGACACTGATACAGTCCCATATGCACGCACTCATACCCACACCAAACATTCAGGCATCCCTTACACTTCCTCACGTCCACACACACAGGGTCACACCTGCATATGCACTCAGCACAGTATAAATATGCATACCACAAACACACGCACACGTATCACACCAGGTGTCCTCATCATCTACCTGTTAGCTCCATCCAGTACTGTAATATCCAAGCAAACAGCCTGAGCCCTGCCAGGACACTCCCTCTGTGTGGGCCGCTGCAGGTCACGTGCTCTTCCCCTGGGCCACATGCCTGCCCTGCATCCCTCTCTCCTGCATCCTTCTTCACTTCAAAATGGCACAGACGCTTGGTTCTTGAGGCCACCTTTAGCTGCAGGGTAGGAGTGGGCAGGACAGTTGTGTTCCCAGAAGTGTGGAGGCTCTTCCTGGTGTGTGCAGCTTCCTGCTCCGCTGGGGGCTTCTGCCCTCATCTTCCCCTGGCCCCTCTTTCTACCACGACGGAATCCTTGCTCAACTACACTCCCAGCCTTCACCCACCCAGGCCCTGGAGATGCCGGGGGTCCAGGCCCCAGGATCATTTCAGGCAGAGCAATGGTGCTCTCCTTCCCCTCTTGTCTCTCCTTCCCCTTCCAGACCAGGGACACAAAAGGCCTGTCAAGGCCTTTTCCTAGACTAAGAAGAGTAATTTTATGAAGCTGTGTAAGGAAAACCCCCCCGGTGCTGAACTGTGCCTGTCCTAGAAGGCTGAAGTGGCTTCTGAAGATGTCTGAGATCAGTGATACACACACACACACACACACACACACACACACTCACACACACACCTGTTTCCCGTTCTCTCCTATGTCCCCTCCCCATCTTCAGGAGAGTTGCCTTCAGATAGGTTCCAGAGTGGGGCAGGGTAGAGAGGGGAAGACAGATTCTGTCAGGAAAACAGGGAAGGACCTAGATGTGACTCGGTTTGGAATCCTTCAGTGTAGTCACCAGAGCGTGCCCTGCTCTGTCAGCCTCACCCCCATGCACAGAGTGTGAGCCCCTGGAGTGGCCCCATTCCACCCCTCCCCTCTCTGCGTCCTCCCTTCCCAAAGCCTTAGCTGCTGTTACTCCAGAGCACGCGTTCCCACCCTTATAATCCTCCTGGGCTGTCAGGGGCACCTCCACTAGCATTCTCTCCACCTTCTGGTTTGCAGGGCAGCCCCAGGGCTTCTGTCTGCCTCTCCAGTGCTATTGGGGGCTGCCAGGGCAAAGGGCCCATGTTCCTCCAATTCTGGGCCCCCAGTGGACCCATGCAGCCTGGCAATGAGTGCTCAGAAACTTATATATTGTCTGCATCTCCGTGTGTGACATAGATCATTTTGGTATGGATATAGATCGTCTCTCTGGGTGGTGCCTGTGCCTAACCATCCATATCTATCTACATCATGGTATAGGGCCATAAAGACTCTGTGGCCAGCACCAAATCCTCAAGCAAAACAATAGGAAGCCTGATTTCTGGTTCTACCTCTACCACATACTGGTCTTTCAGTATTGGATGGTCATTGTGCTACTCCAGATCTTAGTTTTCCCAGGTCCAAGAGGAAGGGCAGAGAACAAAGGCAGTGGTTCTCAAACTGGGTTCCGAGGAAGCCTAAGGTCCCCAGAAGATGTGGCGGTGGTAAAATCCGGGCAAGAAGGGACGATGGGGGAGGCTGGTAGGTGTGATAGGTGCAGCCCCACTTCTGTCCCAGGCAACGCCCCCTTGCTCTGTTTCAGCTGCTGTGCTTCCACACGAGATTGCATTCCCACAGTTGCTAGAAAGAAAGAAGTAAGCAAGTTAGTAAAACATGGGGCCTAGATGCTGTCTGAGGGCCTTCCCAGCTTCCCAAGCAGGATCAGCCATGTCTTGCAGCCCATGAAATGCCCTGTAAGATAGAAAGCAGAAGCAACTTTCTTCATGGATTTGGGCTACTTTCCTCTTGTTTCTAGCATCACTGACCACCCTCACTTTCCTCCCAGACCAGACCGCTCAGGTAGCCTCCCCTTACCTCTGCTTCCCCATCCAGTCCAGAGGGACACTCACTGCCTTGCATGCTGGGGATTCAGGCAGAGGCTCATGTTCAGTAGCTGGTGAAGGCACACCTCCAGCACAGTGTGGCACCCAGTGACTGTCGGCATCCCAGGAGACAGCTGTCTCGCTGGGCATCATGCCTGGCTCGTGGCTGAGGTTCGCAACCCCAGGGTGGAGATGGCTCAGTGATTAAGGGCTGTGTGCTATGAGACATCTAATTAGCCAACGTCTTCCCTAGAGACGGCTCCATTGTGAAATTTTTTATTTCCATATTTTGCACATCCTCCATCAGCGAGAGAGAGTGAAGCCAACTTTTGCAGTCTTGCTGTTTGCTTGCCTTCCAGCTGTGCCAACTACCCCTTCTCATCTCTCCACGGTTCCCACCCACAAGGACCATGCCTGCTGACAGCCAAGGCAGTGATGCAGGGAATCGCTGGTACATGTTGCTTCAAAGACCCTTGCCCAAGATCAGTGCACTGGATGGATGTGTTAGCTGTGTTGCCTGCCTGGCGGGGGAACAATGACTGTTCACCCTCCCCCTTTACCATCTGTTTACAGAGAAAGTGCGATGTGGTGCAAATAACACTGTGTTTGACATCACACAAGATTCATCTTTTTCCAGCAATTTAATTTACCTCTCTGAACCTCAGCATCCTTATCAGTGAAATCAGGACCCTTAGTACAGTACCTCACATCCTGAGGCTGTTCCAAAGCTTTCTCCTTTGGCACATGTCTATCAGGTTTTCCCAGATGAAATGATATTTTGTGGCATAGCTTTGAAAATTGAAAATGCTGCCTTGTTAGGACTTAGTCTCACAATTGCAAACTGTCCTCGGTTGTTCAAGGAGTTTTTGTCAAGTTTAGATTATCCAGACCCATTATTTTGTGATTATTAGACTGAGCAGCTTCTTTAGGCTTGCTGCTGTCTGTTTTGTGGTTTGTATCTTAGCCAGATCAAAGAGGCTGCTTTTTTGGAGCAAGCCCCATAGGGAGAGATGAACATCCTAAAGCTATTATTGATGGCAGTTTTCCTATATCATCGGGCTATTCCACCTCTCTCCTACTTGGACAATGACTAAGTTCTCAGCAGTGGGCAAGAAACCATGGGTGAAATATAAGCCCAGAACCCTCACCTCTGCACACTCCATCTAACTGGGAGGCTGAGAGCCACATAGCATTAGCACCAGCTTTTGGGGTTGCTGTAGGTGATCTGGAAGTCTGGTTTTGAGACTTATTTACGTGTTTTCTCATTTCGACTGGGGCAGGGGGCTGTTAGCGCCTGCACGGATTATCTCCTCTGAGCTGGGAGAGGTGGGACAGGGGCCGGGAGCAGCAGTAGGGATGGTGGCCCAAAAGCCCTTTCCTGGGGGCTGGGAGCAGCGGGAGGGATGGTGGCCGGGAAGCCCCTTCCTCTGGACCAGGAGCAGTGGGACGGTGGCTCAGAAGCTCCTACCTCTGGGCCGGGAGCGGTGGGAGGGATGGTGGTCTGGAAGCCCCTTCCTCTGGGCCAGGAGCAGCGGGACAGAAGGTAGCCCAAAAGCCCTTTCCTCTGGGCTGGGAGCAGCAGGAGGGATGGTGACCAGGAAGCCCCTTCCTCTGGACCAGGAGCAGTGGGACGGCGGCTCAGAAGCCCCTACCTCTGGGCCGGGAGCAGCGGGACTCAGTACCATGGCCTAGTGGTCTGGTGTGCTCTGCATCTTTGTAGTGTGGAACCAGGTGGCTGCCTGTCTGCAGCAGGGTGATTCGGCGTCTTCCGCATGACCAGCACCAACTTTTATGCACAAGGCACTTGGCTCAGCACTTTTACCCACATGCTTCTAAGTGGACACTGTTAGTCACAATTCAAAAGCTAGGAAACTAAGTTCTGGAGAGTTTGTCATTTGCCTCTGACCCTGGTCACCAGTTAGTACTGGGGCGAGGGGATGTTTTGGAAGCTGCCTCCTTGACACTGACTGTCCTAAGATTGTCGGCCTGTGTCCACCTCCCCTGTGGATTCTGAGCTCCTTCAGGGCAGCAGCTCTGTGGGCTCCTCACAGTAATGATAATCACTGAGACAGCTCATTCTGAGCCCCAGACTCCCCCAGCCCCTCCCTACTACCTCTCCTCCCAGCCACAGCACAAGACTTTTGCCTTCCTGATCTCCCTGCCAGCAACACAGGGGCCTCTGCTCGGCTGCCAGGCTGTGGAGGCAAGCAGAGGCTTGACCTGGGCCCGGGGTTGCTGGCCAAGCTCCTGGATCTGCTTCCCAGACAGAGGAGGTGGTCCCTGGCAGGCAGGACACTGGCCTTACCTGCCAGCAGGCCGCAGGGTGCTCAGCGGCTGCACTGCTCACAGCTGCTGCTGGAGCCAGGGCCTAAGAGGCCCAGAGCCCCCAAGGCCTCGTCAACAGTTGCCTGGGGGTTGAGAAATGTGCAGGCTCCAGCCTGGCTCCATTCTCTGAGACCTCACAGGAACCTGACCCAGCTGCCCTGTGTTTGCTTCTGCAGTGGCCAGGCAGGAGTGCACATCAGGCTGGCCCGACAGCTCAGGCTGGGGAAAAGCAGCTGCTCCTCCCACTGCCCTCAGTCCACACTCACAGGCCACTGCCAGGGGAAGCGTTCCAAGGGACAGACGCGGGAGGCTCGGATCTGTGCAGGGATTGCGCACTGGATGTCACGTCAGGCATGAGTCCCTGTCCCTCGAGATGCATCCGGAGGAAGCCAGCCCTGTTCAGAGTACAGGCAGGCAGGTGGGATTCCAGCCTCTGCCTCTCAGCAGCCATAGGTCCTTGGGCAAGTCACCTACCTTCTCTAAGCCGAGACTTGCTCTGACAAATGGGGATGTTCACGGCCAATGCAACAGGGCTGTTAAGTTTAGCTTTCTTTTTGAAATTTTTTAAATTGTATTAACATGCAGTAATTAATTGTGCATGTAAATGTATTCAGTATGATATTTCAACACACACATACAGCAGAAGCTGATTAATTCCAATCTCCCTTTGTCCAACCTCCCCCACCCCACCCTCTTCCCAACCTCTAGTAATCACTATTTATTTATTTATCTTGCTTCCATATATGAGAGAGAACATGCATTGTCTCTTTTTGTGTCTGGCTTATTTCACTTTATATAATGCCCTCCAGTCTCATCCATATTGCTACAAATGACAAAAAAAAAATATATATATATATATATACACACATATATATACATATATATATATATGGCTCATATATCTGCATATATATCTGTATATATGTATATATATATTCACATTTTCTTTACCCATTAATCTGTTGATGGGCACCTAGGCTAATTGTGTATCTTGCCTATCATGAATAATGCCCCACAAGAACATGCAGGTGTCTCTTTGTTATGTTATATATTGTATTGGCCAACTGTTCTGTCACTGACACAATTCCCAACCTATACAGCTTACAGGAGAAAAGGTTTAATTTGGCTTATGCTTTCAGAGGATTCAGTCCATGGTTAGCTGGCTCCTAAGCAGAAACATCACGGCAGAACCAAGATGCTTACTTCATGGTAGCTAGGAAGGAGAGCAGGGGAACAGCGCCAGAGAGGATCAGGCTAGGGACCATATATGGTACCAGAGGCCATGCCTCCATGACCCACTCAGACACATCCAGAAGTGTGCTTTACCAATGCCTTGGGCATTTCTTAATCCATTCAAATTGACATATTATAATTAATGGTCTCCTATCACAATTAATGAATATCCACATACCCAGAAGTTGTATAGCTGTGTCATATTGCTGACTTCTTTTTAATTTTTTGAGGAATCTCCATAGTGGCTGTATTAATTTATATCCTCACCAATAGTATAAGAGTTTCTTTTCCTCCACATCTTCATTGGCTTTTCTTTGTGTTATAGCCATTCTAATTGGGGTGACATAGTATTTCGTTGCAGTCTTGATTTCCATTTCCCTGATAGCTAAATGATATTGAACATTTTTTTCATATAGTTGTCAGTTATTTGTGTTTCTCCCTTAAAGAAGTGTCTATTTGGACCATTTTTAATTGGATTACTTGTTTTTGTTGTTGTTGTTGAGTTTTTATGTAATCTACATATTAATCCTCTGTCAGATGAGTAGTTGGCAAACATTTTCTCTCATTTCATACTTTGTCTTTTACTCTCTTGATTGTTTTCTTTGGTGTCCAGAAGCTTTTTAGTTTGATGTAATCCTATTTATCTATTTTTGCTTATGTATGAACTCCTGAAATATGTGATTAAACTGCCTGGTTTAATCTACATTGTAGATTCATGATAAAAGTATGCCCCTTTCTTTCACACTGCAACATGGGTTTCTAACTTTCTCTTACCTTCTTGTCTGTGTCCATAGTGCACAGAGAGCCCAGAGCTCTACACTGACCGCCATCCAGCAGGTTTTCACATGGCATGGGCCGTGCACCTAGCTGTCCCCATTCTTCTCATATGTCCGCATTGTCCACAGCAAACACATCATATAAATGTGTGGGTTATTATAGAGGAATGGTTCATTCACAAATAATGTTATCAACTTACCCCATTTATCCATCCACTCACTCATTCAAAAAACATTTGCTCAGCATGTACTGTGGGAAAGGCCCTGTATTTGGAAGCCAGGAACACAGAGCTGAGCAAGGCATAGTGCCCATCTAAAGCCTCCTAACTAAAGGAGATGCACAAGTGAAGAGAAAGTTACAGTTCCATGGGTTAGATACACTGGTAAAAGAAAAATACAGAATTCTGGGGCACTTCAGAGATGAGGCTCCTAAGTCAGCCTGGGGAACCAAGGTAGGCTTCCCAGAAGAGGTAACTCAGAATATTGAAGGATGGTCAGGAATTATCTAGGCCAAAAATAATGGGAAGGATGTTGTAGAGAGATAACATCCTAAGGCCCATTGTCTACAACAGCATGCCCACATATTTGTTAGAATATAGTACCTACCTAACTACTGTAACAAACATCCCCAAAGTGGCAGTGATTTCATCCAATAGGAGTTTGTTTCTTGCTCATGCAATGGTTGAGTACTGCTGTTCCCGACTGCAAGGCTCTGGGTGGCTCTCTTCCTCCCATAGATACAGGGATGGCAGTGGCTTCCATCTTGCAACTCCACACTTTGGAACCTTAGAATCCATCACTTCTGGCTATGTCCCCAGGAGAAAAGAAAAATGACTTTGGGTGAATGCTTGATAGTATTTCCTTTACCTATGTGAAAAAAAAATTTCTAGGAATTAGAGTAACTTGGAACAGAAGTTATGTGATGAGAAGTGACAAGAGACACAGTTGTACTGGTCAGAGCATGCAGGCAAAATCAGCCAAGCTAGGGAGTTTGTGTTTTATCTTGGGAATAGTGCAGAATCATCAGAAAATTTTAAACAAAGTAATGACATAATCAAATTTGCTCTATGGCCCAATTTTCCAACAGTGTAGCGGACAGACTGGAGGGGGAAAGACAGTAGAGGCAGTAGAACAAGTCAGAAAAGTGTTCCAGTAATGGGGACCAGCTTTCCTTAAGCACAGGGGAGCATTGCATGTTGGAAGGGAGAGGAGGGGATTGAAATTTGTCCTAGTAGGCAGTATGGGTGATCGATTCGGGTCTGCATTGCAGCAGAGCCTCCAATAGCTTTGGTCTGTTCTAGTTCAATGGCTAATTGAACCTCATGGTCGTTCAGTTGCAATCAATACAGTACCAGGCAGCTAATTTAGAAACTCTGTTTCTACAAGTCTGAAACTTACCTAAGGCCCCAGTCAATAGACTTGGTCAGCACATTTGGTAGCTTTTGGAGAAATCATAGACATTTGTGTTGTTCTCGTGATACCTGTGTCTTTTATCCTGGGTCTCACTCTGTACTCTACTCATTCTTGTTTCTCTATGCCCCTGTCTCCTCCTAAAGAAGCAATGACTTGAATCTCAGCATTGGTGGGAAGAGAGTGATTTTCCCTGCCTTAGAAGGGGGCCCTGGATCTGAAGCTCATTTTTCTCATCATCTTCCAGAAGCCCCCACCTGACACATTATCCAAGAAGAGGTCCTTCAGGTCACAGGGATGGAGCCCAGGAAGCTACCACCTTGCTTCATGCCAGGAGAAGGGGGAGACCAAGCCCGTACAAGTAGTTCTTCTCTTCGCATTTGAAATATGAGCTCTCAAATCTGTCTTCTTCTATTTACTCTGAAGGATGCTGGAACTTTAATTGGCCTCACACCTTTCAGATTGATACACAAGCTCTGACCAATTCAGAATCCACTTGGCATAGATCCACACCTCATGAAATGTGATAATGAGTTTCTTCTGAAAATCAGGCTGCTTCAGTGCTGAAAGTGGAAAATATTCAAGGGACCAGATGTGGTCCCAGTGTAGCTCAGCAGTTCCAAGTTCAGGCTGCTGTGAAGCAGACAGTAGCAATGTCTCTAGGCCTGTTTGTTTCTGTTCCATCCAGGGAAACCAGGTTGCCATGGCCTTTGGGAACTTCACTCGCCACCATCTGCAGGGCATGAGCTGGCTGCAGCTTGGGATCTTGGGGCAGCCCCTATCCCAGAAGAAACCCTTCCATGTACCTTCCTGGAAGCCTTAGGTCGAGGCTGCTTCTGGGTGGCACCTGGGTTCGGGGCTTGGCCCACCTGGATTAGAGTTTTGCATGCTGGCCACACAGAGGACCATGAACCTCTACCTGACCTGCTGTCTCATCTCCTTATTCCCTGGGGCCGGGGATTTGGCTCAGTGGTTTTGCAGCCTGCTGCGCAAGCGCAAGGACCTGAGTTCCATCCCCGGTACCAAAATCCAAAAAAACCCGTGCCATTCATCTCCATATTCCCTGGTTGGTGGCCTTACCCCCAACTTTAACCTCTGCACACCTCTCTTCAGCCTCAGTTGGTCTCCATGTTTGACATCCTCTGACATCTTTCCCCTCCAAACCCCTCCTGCCAGTACTGACACGCACAAGGTGGCTTGGGTCCATCATAGCTGGGGGACATTTTGCTCTCTTATGTCAGAGTGAGTTTCTTCCGAAAACCAAGAGCTTCAGTGCTGGAAGTAGAAATGCTCAAGGGCCAGGGCAAACCTTCTTATGGAAAATCAGTGAGTTGGTACAGATGTAGATTGCTTACTGAGTAATCCTAGCTATCAGTGATTGAGCACTTACTCTGTGCTGGACACTCTCCATGGTATCTGATTACAGGCTCAGAACAACCCTGGAGCTATATATTGTTACACCACTTGTAATGGGCATTTAAAAGGATTATCTGCCTCTATCCCTTTCCTCAGAATCCCTTTCATAAATCCATATGGTTGCTGCTACTAGATTTCCACTGACCCACGTGATTGATCCAGGAGTGCACACCTGACAAAGACTGAGCCACTCATCGCCTTCCTGGGAAGCTGGGTACTGGGATTGAGAGAAGGAGATCAGTTTCACCCTTGGTATCTAAATAGTAAGAAGGAAGCCCCTGGACCTTTATTACCATGCCTTCTGCTACATCGTCAACAACAACGAAAACCAAAAACCAAGCTTTGTACTTGAGAAAACAAAATGTTCTGGAAGCAATAATGTAGTAACATAAGACAGAACAGAGTTTGAAGTTGTATTTTGCCAATTCATAGCCATGTGATTTGGCCTAGTAATATTAATACTAGTACTAACACCTCCTGGGTCCTACAATGCACCAGGTACTGTTTTAAATGCTTTACTTGCAGGGCATTGCATGCACTGACTCATTTTATCACCACAATGATGGCAGAAGCACTTTTTTGTTGCCATTCCTATTTTTTACCCATGAAGAAGCTAAGGTCCTCAGAGGTAGTAATGAGCCCAAAGGTGCAGAGGTGAGCGGAGGCCTCTCTTGGGCTTCCTCCTACTCACTCATCTGGAGTAGCGAGAATATCAGCTGCTGTGCAGAGACAGTGAGCAGGCACAGAGGGCTGAGAGTGCTGTCCTCATGGAGTCCTGCTCACACCCTGGCCCTTTGCCTGCCGTCTACGAACTGGGGTTCCTGGAGGGCTCTCAACATTGAGTAAGGATGGCTCACTGTGCCTAACCTGTGTGCTCTAACAGTGGCCTGTGCTGGAGGACTCCTGGCCCAGCTCCATATCAGATTTGCTCTTTGACAGAGGATGAAGTGGACTTGCTGCTGTTGAGTGGTCTTGATCACCAGAGTGCTTACAATGTGGCGAGACCCTGTGAGCAGCCCCACGTGGAGGGTCCTGCCTGCAAGCCCCACCTGGAGGCCCCGCAGCCCCTCCACCACCACCATGACCATTTGTAACCTCTGACAATTGCACTTTAGGCCTGGAACCCTATGTAGAATAGCGCAATCTTTCTAGGTGGTTTAAGAGCAAAGGGTGTGTTTATTTTGAGAGGTTTTTGAGCTTTTAATAAGACGGTACATGAACAGGACACTTCCTGTTGCTCCATTTTTAGGCTGATTCTCTGGGAAGCTGACTATATTAGCCCAGTGATATGGAGCTACCAAAACAAAGCAAAAAACAAAGCAAACAATCAAAAAAACCTACCCTTGCTGATGGGCCCTTTCGTGGTCACCTACTTTCTTCAACACAAGGGAAAGGGAGGGTCAGAGAAAAGCTATTCCTGAGGTCTCACAGGCAGCCTAGCGCAGAATGAGGGCTGGGTCCAGGGCTGGGCTGCAGGGTCCTCCCTCCCATTGCTACCCTCCTCACCTGCCCTGTGACACCTGTGACTCCCACATTGACAGGTAGTGGGTGTGATCGGGGAGATGCAGTGGAAATAGGAAAAATATAGAGAAAGGGCCTGACCTTTGGGAACCCTCCCCCAGGAGTTTGGCTGCAGTTTATAAGCATTAGGTTTCATCGAACGCCTGAGTGGCAGCCAGAGGACAGCTTATTCGGAATCAGCATTGTCGAGGTGACTAACCTGACCTCCTGCACATTCGTGAAAATCAGTTTGTGTACATTAGTGAAGCCAGGTCTGTAAGTACCAATAAAGGAAGAAGGAACCCACTAGGCAGATAATTGAATTCAAAAACAGCCATTTGAGCTTAAAAATGTCTGTGAAGTTCAGGGCAAAGGTAGACTTGGGGCTTGAGCTACCCAAAGAACAAATTCCATTTCATTATGCAGTCATTTGGGACAGCATTTCCCAAAGTGGAGCTTTCATAATGAGAGTTCTGGGAAGAAAGGATGTTTTGGTCACTAAGGTAGGCAGTGCACCTGTCAGCCAGGCTGATGGGTATCATTCCCTGCCCCTACGATAAGTCAACTATAAAGCTAATCCAATCACATTCCAAAAAGCCCCTCTTCTGAGCCCCTCCTATGGGATTCTCAGAGCCCACTCTCGTGCCTGGTGGAACTCCAAGAGAAGACTACATAGAGTACAATGTCATGCGCACACACATCCACGTATTCACATATACATAATTCACAATCCCACACTCTACAGTTTGCAGCACTGCCCAGGTTTGTTTACTGACAGATGCCTTTTCCTGTGCAGCATCTTGTATGACTGTCATTTTAGGGACGGCTCTGGGAAACACCTCTGCATGTGTTACCCCTTTCCTTGGCCGAAGAGATCATTTTAGGATGAAAATGAAGAAGAGTGAAGATGCAGGGACAGAATTTCGCCGGCCCCGTGTTCTGGGTTGTCAGCCAAGGGAGGCAAGAGTTCAGCTCAGGTGAGATGACACCTGGCCTCTGATCCTATGGGGATTTTCTGGACTCAGATGTGTCGAAGTCCAGGACCCAAGGCGGGCACAGCGCCAGTGAAGGGGCCCTGTGGTGCTGATGTCAAATCGAGGGTATGTCTTAGTCACTTTCTCGTCCCTGAGACACAATATCTGACACCCACAACTCACAGGAGGAAGGATTTATTTTGGCTCACATTTCAGTCCGTAGGCAGCTGGCACCGAGGCAGGACAGCATGGTGGAGGGGAGTGGTGGAGAAGACCTGCTCACAACATGGTGAACAGGAAGCAGAGAGCCTCAAGGGAGGAACCAAGAAGAGAGATAAATCCTTCTAGGTCACACCCGCAGTGACCTGCCTCTGCCAGCCAGGCCCCAGCTCCTAAGAGCAAGTCGGCTATAACCTTCCACAATCCAATCCGCTTCCAAAAGCCCCTCCTATGAGCGCATGAGGCTCTCCGGGGATGTCTAGATACAAATCAAAATAGGGTGGTATCAAGCACCTATCAAGCACCTGTAAACCAGGGGTGTTTAGCCTGGAAAGAAGATGACTGGGATACATGGGCACTGTCTGCCCTTCTCCCGAGTTCCCTCCCATCTAGAGACAGGGGTTGGCCCTTTCCACATGAGCTCCAGGGAGAAACATGAGAGGATCAAGAGATGAATGTTTCAGAGAGACAGCACCGCCCAAGGAAAGAGCTCTTTAGGAAGCATTGCTCATCAGGATGCCACAGGCAGACACCCCTGGCCTGATCAGCTCATTCTCCCAAGGGGGCGATCGTTCCAAGAGACTTCCGGGAAGTTTCATGAGACCTCCAGCAGGAGAAGAGGCCATTTCCTAAGTGTGAGGATTGCTCAGTACTGTGCTAGGCAGGCTTCCTCCCCAGAGGGCATAGGAAGCAGAGAGATTCTCATCTTTCTGGGGCAGCTTTGAGCAGACTTCCATCTGGAGATGGAAAGGGAGACAAGCTGAGGTCTTAGTTGACCTAAGATACTCCTACCTGATCTTGGCTGCTCCAGTCCTGTCGGATCTGGAATCCCACCGCTGGATTCTCTCCATCTGCTAAATGATCCGCTTTGACTTCCGCCTCCACCTGGGCTCTCTGGATGTGTGTGCCAAGGCATTGCACATGGAGTCGACGGCTTTGATTAAGCAGCTTTGATCTCTGTTGAGCATCTCAGAATCATATCTTTGCTCTCAGCATCTGTGCCAATTCCCGAAATAGTTTACCCAAGCTGAGCAGGAGGGGGCTGGATTGCAAAGCGTATTAGATGAGAGATTTGAAAAGAAAAGGCAGCTGCAAACAGTCAGAGGTGTGTGTGTGTGTGTGTGTGTGTGTGTGTGTGTGTGTGTTAATGTGGGCGCCCGAGGCCACTGGGAAATGATTACCATGCTATCAGCCTGCACCAACCCTGTATTCACAGTGGCTGCCTGCTGTGAGAGAGTGGGCAGCTTGCAGCAGTCAAAGCCTTGCTTCAGGTGGGAGTCCTGTTGGAGAACCAAAAACATCAAAGACCTTCGCTTCTGTTTGCTTGGCTTTTGCTTGTTTTCACTAAGACATTTGGAGACTGAGTGCCAGCATGCATTCTCATGACTGTCCATCTGGTGTGGGGCTTGGGGGTGTGCATGGAAGAGGAATCACCATAGTTCTGAGGTGTTGCTCACACACATAATTATATGTATCCCACAGGATGGATGTGTTTCCGCTTCTAAGTAAATGTGTTACAGCGCGGCACATGTGTGCCGTAATCTTGGTATTTAACCATCTCCATCTAACTAGATGTGAGTGCCTTGGGTTGGTAAGTAAGTCCCACTGCGTGTATGTGGCACTTCTGGGTGCTCTGTCCTTGCAGGCTTGAATGTGTGTGTGTGTGCATATAGCAGTGGGTTGGCATTTTGGGTGATGCACACACACATGGACACACGCACACACGTGCCCCTGGTGGGCTTGCTGTGGGTTGCATTGCCCTGGAGGGGGATGGTGTATGCACACAGCAGAAGGATGTGTATTTATTTCTGTTTGCATGTGGTGAATTCAGAAATAAGTGCTGGCCAGAAGGTGTTTGATGTAGGACATTTCGAACTGTAAGTCATTATAGTCTCCCCTTTGGTGTCCACCCCCTGGGAGTCTTGTCCTTGTCTGTAATTTCTCTGCATGCACAAGTAAAAGAAAAATGTCTCTATTTGAGACCCTTTGTTCCTCTGAAGGAAGCATTCCTTGGTGCTGCAAGAAGCCTTTGTTCCTTTGGTGGCCCCAGGCCGGTGGATATGAATTTATGCCTCTACTGTAACCCCTGTGGTGAAGGCCTTTTTATTCGAGTTGAAGGATGTGGAAACTGAGAGGAAGTCTGTGGTCTTACACTGCTTCTGATCCAGCCATTTATGTGGGTTCCATGGCTGGGAGGGCGCCCCGGCTGTGGGTCACAGGGCTGCCACAGGAGCCAGTTCTTCCCTGAGACAGGAAGAGGAGAGCCCTGGGAAGGCATGGCTGTCTTCCAGAGCCATGAGAGGGCCTGCGCCTGCAGAGCAGAGCCAAAGCTGGCTGCAGGCTGCAATGCAGCTTGCTGGGCTGTAGGTGGAACAAAAATGACCAGGGCACCGTGATATGAGCCAGTTTGTGAATTCTCTATTTGTGGCCCTGATGGGGCTGTGATTGAAGGTTGCACCTGGCATTTTGCAACAGTTGTTTGATGTTAGCTGCCTGGAGTGCTGCACTGAGAAAAATTATTAGGCCAAGTTCATTTGGGGGGATATGAAAGTGGATATATTAGTCTCCCTAGTATTGCTGTAACCAATCACAAAAGTTGGGTGGCTTAAAAACAAGACAGATCTTCTGACAATTTCAGAGGTCAGAAGGCCAGCAGGGCTCTCACTGAACTAAAATCCCATGATCAAGAGGTCCACGTTCCTTCTGGGGGCTCAAGGAGAGGTCATTTCCTGGCCCATTGTAGACTCTAGAAGTGACCATTCTCCTGGGCTTAGAGGCCAGCAATGACTACTTAAGGCTTACTGTGTATCACTCTGAGGCTGGCTCTCCTATCTTCCCCTTCACTTAGAAGGCCCGTTGTGATTACACTGGGCCTACCTAGATAACCCAGGATGACCTCTCTATCTTGAGGTCCCTAAACTAATCACACCTGTAGAGTTTTGTTCAGCGTGAGTGGTTTCTGATAAAAAGAGGGTTGTTACTTAAGATGAAACTCGCTACCAGCAACAGTGGTAGTCACTGGATTGATGATGGCATCTGACCCTGAGCTTGTCTCTGGACTCGTGCCCACCTTGCAGATTGTCCCCTAGCTTTGCAAAGGCCATTGAGTGAGAGGCCAGAGCCGGGGCCTTTAGCTCCATCAGCAGAAATGCTAATGGCCTTCCTAGCAAATACCAAAAAAATGCACACCCAGCATCTCTGCCTGGGTCTTTATAGGAACGTGGTTTGCGTTCCAATTGTCTTTCCTTAGTGACCTTGAGGGGCTGTGGGAAGCCCACTGAGAAAAACGGAGGTATGGGGCGGGAACTCTATCTGTAAATACAAATATTTTTATCATCACATCGGACCTGTTTGAAACGGGGCAGGGGACACCTGGCAGGCTGACCCATCCTGCTCTCTGTCTTTCTTGCAGACAAGCATAATGTGGCCGATCGTGGTGGGCAACAGTGTGGATTTATGACCATGGCTGCACTGAAACTCTGCAATGCTGTGTGTCTTGTGCCCCAAACTGCTAGAGTCATGGTGCAGGAGGAGGCTGGGCTCGGTTGAGTTAGCTCAGGGCCCAGGGAGCTTCCCAGGGCTGGGTCATGTTCGAGTCTATTTAGGGTAAGGGTGCCTGCCAGAGATAGTTAGTTACTCAGAGAAAGACTTGAGAAGGAATCATATGATTTTCAAATAGCAGCTATATTCTATGTGCTTTCAACTCATCAGCAACACTGTGAGGTGAGTACAGATACAGAACAAAATCACACAGCTCCAAAGTGACAGCACCAGGACTTGAACTCAGTTCTGACTTATTCTAGAGCCCACCTCTCCTCAGACATGGCAGAAGGGCACCCTCAGGCAGGCAGGTGGCCAGGGTGCCGGGAAGTGCCAGCCCCTCCTTCGCCAAGCAGGGCGGGGTTGGGGGGTGATTGCATTTGCCCTGTGGGTCACCCGCTTGAGCTGCAGTGGCTTGCCACCCTTCCCAGGCAGATTTCCCTGTGGAGCTGCCCTCCCCACACAGAAGATGAAGCCCTGGAAAGGACAGGGCTGAGCACACACGCTCCTGCACCCAGTGTGTCCGCTGACACAGATCCCCCAGGGTCATGGGCTCCCCCTGGACATGGACAGGTCGGCACTACACAGCAGAGCAGGGCCCCACAGAAGGCTGAGGAGCAACCTTGAGGTCATACCCAGGCTTCGTGCTGCTCTTTGCTTGCTGCATCGTTATGGTTTGTATCTAGATGTCCCCCAAGAGCCTCGTGCATTTATAGGCAGGGCTTTTGGAAGGTGACTGGATTATGGGGCCTTAAGGTGGAGGAGGCAGGGTGGAAGAGGTGGGTCCCTGGGGGCGTGGCCTCCATTTACACACAAGGAAACTGAAGCAAGAGAAAGCTCAGTAACTGTGAAGCTTCGCAGCAAGCAAGCAGTAGCACCAGTGCTTGTGTCTGGATCTTCCAGATCTTGAGCCTGGACTTGCCAATTCCCACACTTTGCAGGGGCCGTAGCCAGTCACCCTTGGGTGAGGAGCCCAGCCGCTGAGGGATGCAGCATGGAGGAAGGGAGCCAGGACTTCTGACCCAGCCCTCCCTGGGATTGCAGGGGGAGCACAGGTGGGAGCTCCAGCCCTTTCGGCGGACTGTATCTGCTTCGGGAGGTTGGAAAATGAAGCTCACTGAGCACCTATTATTTGCCAGACACTGGGCTAGGACTTTTACCTTAATCTTCCCCAGCGCTGTGAGTTAGAGAGTATTCAGCTGGTATCAGAGGAAAATGACAACACTGAAACCAGACAGTTTAATGGCTTCCTGTGTGAGTGTGGGCGGGGCCTCATACACAGTGGTATCCTGGGCTGGCTTGAGCTGGGCTCCAGAGTCAGCTGTCCACTTTTCAGGAACCGTACTTGTTAGAAAGTCAGTATTAAAAATTAGAGCTATGGGCCGGAAATTTAGCTCAGTGGTTTCGCCACCTGCTGCGCAAGCACAAGGACCTGAGTTCAATCCCTGGTACAAAAAAAAAAAAAAAAAATTAGAGCTCTACGCTGATAATTAGTGCTTTATATTAAAAATGAAGGTCATTAATACTCAAAACTCATCACTTCTTAATTACTTTACTGCTCTCTATACTGTTGAGGTTTCTTAACTCTATTGTTTCCTATGGTAGAAATTGTGTATAAAATACAATATAATGGTTTGCTCTGAGTAACTCTTCTCAGTGCCATATACAGCTCTACGGTTTCTATCTGACTATCCCCCAAGAGCCTCATGCGCTAATCGGCAGGGCTTCTGGAAGGCAGTTGGAGTTCGGGGGCTTATACCTGACTTGCTGTTAGGAGGTGGGGTCTGGTCAGAAGAGGTGGTCGCTGGGGGCATGGCCTCCAAGGGTCTCTCTCCCTCCCCAGTGCCTCCCTTCTCTCTGCACTTCCTGTCCGTCATGCCCTGAGCAGCTCTCCTCCGCCATGCCCCTCTCTCATGCCATCCTGCCTTGGAGTCAACCAACCGTGGCCTGAAACATGAGCCTAAACAAACCCCTATTTTCTTAAATCATGGATGTTGGGTATTTTGTCCTGGCAACAAGGCAAGAAACTAAGGGATACAGTGAAGTTTCATGAGTAGATTGAAATCAGCCAATCAGCCTGGATGAGAGCATTTACACCACAGATATGGGCAAGCACACCCACTCAGAACGGCTTAACATTCACCCACACAACACTGCCCGACAGGATTTAAGTGGCTCAGATGCCCATCCTGGAGAGTACTCGGCGATGGCGACCCCTGAGAGACCACAAACATGAGCTTTTCCTTTCTGCTGTGCTAGCCTCCAGGACAGCAAAAGTCATGTCAATCATTTATCCTTTGAAAATCAAACCCTGGCAGTCATCCAATTCAGTACTTGCACAATAATTACTAGCCAAATGAAGAGAAATCAAGAATACAGATAAACCCAAAGGAAGTAAATATTGCTGGTGTCCACCACCTAGGAGCAGTTTTTCTCTAGTAAGAGGGGCAGCCTTGTGGCTAAGCCCTTGTGTCTCTCCCAGGCTGAACTCAAGTTTGCTGTGGTAAAGAACCCAATCTGGAGAGAATGGATGATAGGAACACTGTCTTGGCCCAGCTGGGGTGCTCTAGCAGAGTAGCCTTCACTGGGCAGCTTATCAAAAACAAGCATTTAATTCTGACAAATCTGGAGGCTGGGAAGACCAGGATCAAGATGCGCCTGGGAGGACCCACTTCCTGGCTCTTAGAGGATCATCTGCTCACTGTCTCCTGTGTGGTTGAGGAGATAAGAGTTCTTCCTGGGACCTCTTTTATAAGGACTCTGATCTCAATCGTGACATCTTTGCCCTCAGGACCTGAACACCATCATACAATACCTCTGTACAGCCATTAGAATGCAAAACACAAACACAAATGACAAATACCAAGTGCTGGCAATGATGTGAAGCAACTAGAAAGGACTTATATTGCTGGTGGGAATGTAAAATAGCCAGGAGTTCTTGTAACGATAAACATATATTTACCCTTACCTAATTTCATGGGTTCAATTGAGTCTCTCAAAAAGATATACAGTAAATCCTCAACTTACAAATGAGTTCATTCTGGGAAAATTGTTCATAAGTTGGATTTGTTCATAAGCTGACAAAGTGAGTCTTATATTTTACACCTCTGAAAGTTCATAAGTCAGGGGCTCACTATATAGAAGTCCTAACCTCTGGTACCTGTGACTGTGACCTTATTTGGAAACAGAGTCTTTGCAGTTGTAATTACATTGATATGAGGCTGAGACAAGACGGTTTCAAGTTTGAACCAGCCTGGGCAACTTAGTGATTTAGTAAGACTCTGTCTCAAAAATTAATTAATTAATTAATTAAGTTAAAAGGCCTGGGGGTGTAGCTCAGTATGAAGTCCCTGGGTTCAATCCCCAGTACCAGTGGTGGGAGGAAATCTGGACACAAATACACATAAATACACACACACAAAGAGAATGTCATGTGAAAAGCACAGAGAGAAAATGAGGCCCTGCTAACACCTGGATTTGGAACGTCTAGTGTCCAGAGCAGTAAGACAGTAAATCTCTGTTGTCTTAAGCATTCCATTGCGGTACTTTGTGATGGCAGCCCTCCCAAAGGGGGAATACACCCACCATGTGACCAAGAACTTCTGTGCCAAAGCATTTAACCAAAGGACATGAAACCTGCAGTTACACAAAAGCTCTGTTTGCATGTGATCATGGCAGCTTTATTCATCACTGCCCCAGGCTGGACCCAAGCCAAGTGTCCAACAAGAAGTAAATGGGTATGTAAATCATGGCATGATCATTCCAGGGAATACTACCCAGCCATTAAAAGGCGTGAACTACTGATACATGCAGCAACACAGATGAACCTCAAAAACATTATGCTGAAGGCAAGAGGCCAAAAAAGAAGACTGCGTATAGAACACGACCATCTGTATGAAATTCTTGAAAAGGGAAATTTAAGCTCTTGTTCTAAAAGCAAAGCAGTGCTTTTGAGGTAATGAGCAACTCTATATCTGGATGGTGGCAGGAGTTAGAAAAGTGTCGCATTTACTAAAACTCTTTGAACTCAGCACTCAAAAATAGATCCAAATGATTCTATGCAAATATTTTCTGAATAAAGTTGGCCTAAAGAGGGAGATGTGTTTGGTTAAAGTCATAGTTCTTATGTCCAAGACCAATCCGAGGCCCATCGTCTGAGTCCTAGTCGGAGGGAACTCTGGGATGAACAAAGCCATCCCACTGGGATTGGCGAGCAGAGCCAGAGCTGGCTGTGGGCTCTCTCCACCTCGGAGAGCCTTTTCCTGGAAGGCACGCTTTGCCCCCATCTCCAAAGATGGTGTCTATGCTCACAGGTCCTTGAGGAGCAGAGAGTAAGTGGAGCCTAATGCACACATTTTCACCCCCCAGGTCCCCTTGCAAAGAAGGGGTCCGTGTGCATCTCCTGAGGGAACAGAGGCCTGGCATCCAGATGAGTGAGGCAAACCACAATGAGCTGCTTCACCGAACTCCCCAGCAGACCCTGTGGCTGAAGAGGGGCCCACATCAGTGAGCTCCTGCTCAAAGGAGTGGTCTCCGCCTATGCCTTGGGGAGGTCAAGGTTCCCCACGCTTACTGAGCTTCCTCATGTGTAAAGGGGAGCATACGATCCCACTTTGAAATATGACTGTAAGAAATAAGCAAGGTAGCCAGGCATAGTGGTGCATACCCGCTCTCCCAGCACTGGAGAGGCCGAGGCAGGAGGATCACCATGAGTTCAAGGCCAGCCTGGAGTACTAGTTGAAGGTGAGGCTGAACTACATAGTGAGTATCAAAAAACAAAAAAAAAAAAGGAAGAAAGAAAGAAAAAAGAAAAAAGTAACATAGCCTATGTGAAAAACTTAGCACCATGAGATAAGGGCCCGATGCATGGGAACTTGTTTTGTAACTTGAATTCTTACCAAGCCTCACACAAGGGCCCATGGAGGGTCCTCGTTGAGCCCTGAAGCCAGGGAGATCAGCCATCATCCACCTTGGCCCTTGTCAGAAAGACCGAGCAGATGGGTGCCTTGGCAGATGGCATCTGTTTCTACAAACCATTTCTGAAAGGATGAGTCACAAAGTGTAACAGGATATGCTTTTTCTTCCAACCCAGAAAGATGAGCTGTTAGTTATGTGGGGTCTTTGAGGACATGAGGGCCAGGGTAAGGAGGTTGTGCAGCTTTCTCTGAGGAGTGGTGGGCCCAGAACATCCCAGAGCAAGGAGCAACCTATTTGACAGTAAGTCTGATGCACGAGATGAATCTAGGCTATTAACCAGTTAAGGCCAATGGGAAGCCCCCACCCAGCATCTTCCCAGGCTCAAGGGCTCTAAGAGGGGCTGATTAGTGGGGCCCAGGCTTCCTTCCCACTGGCATCATCTTTGAGAACAGCTTCCTGCTAGAGCCATAAGATTGGTTCTGGCAAGGTTCTGGCTCAAAGTGGCCCCACTTGCAGCCCCTGCAGAGGTGCAGATCAGCAGGTTGGACTATGTGTCTGGACATTCCTCTGCATAAATTGCCATCACGATGAAAATCACGCCCTCCTCAAACCCAGCTCCCTTGACTGGATGGGCTTAGGTTTGTGGATAAAGAACTATTGCTTTTCCTTCCTCCCTTCCTTCCTCCCATCCCTTTCATTTTTTTCTCTTTCCCCTTTTTTCTTTTTCTCTCTTAGCCTCTGAAGTAATACACGTGTAGAGCATCATGAGCATGGAAATACACATGATAAAAAGTGAAAGTGTGCCTTTACCCCATGGCCTTCCTGGGCCCCTCCCCTGCTTCTGGAGGAGCCCTCTGCTAGCTGTCTGCTACGCAGTCGATGCATTTCCTTGCACGTACGTCCATGAGCAATGATAGAGCTTTCTCAGCATAAATGGACCCACCCCACTTGCAGAATTCTCCACTTTGCTTTTTCACTTGGCAGCTTTCCATGTAGCAGCACATATAATTCGCCTCTTTCTTCTTAATGGATGCAGGGAATTCCATGGTTTGCATGGCCTGTAATTTCCTTAGCCAGTTCCCCATTGAGCATTTAGGTTGTTTCCACCTCTTCTGAGGCTACAAAGCATTGGTTTTTATTTGTGAAACCTCTGGGAAGGCAGAAGGCTGCCCAGCAGCAAACCCCAGCTCCCACACTGCTGCTTCTCAATCTTCCTTCTCTCTCCATTCCCCCCTGTCTCCCACTCAGCTCAGCCCCTCCTGCCCTCAGCCTTAATAGCATGTGACACTTGCCACAAGAACCACTCAGCCACAGAGAAGCATCGTTCTATCTCTGATGTGGCTGCATCTCTCTAAGTGCTCTTGTTAATGTTTTATGATGGATCCCGGTGAAACCTGGGAAATGCACCAGCCTGAATTCTTAAAGTATCTGTTCACACTAACTTAATGTATTCATTTATTCAGTGTGACCGTAAGATGTGTGTGTGTGTGTGTGGGTGCTGTGAATGCAGACACAGCTTCAGAGGGAGATAAAGGACAAGAGGGAGACAACTACCATTTATTAAGTCTCCACTGAGTACCAGGTGGCTTACAGTGGTAAACTCATGTGCCCAGCTTGCTAGTAACTACCCTATTTTGCAGATCAGAAAACTAAGGCAGAGCTGAGACTCGAACCCAAACGTGTCTGGTAGCAAAACCCCATGATGTTTGCATCCAATTCTGCTGTCCTGGTTACTGTAGGATCAGATGCCACCGGAGTTGGTGAGGCATGACAGTAGTGCCTAGCACTTATTAGGCACTTGCTGTGTGCGAGGAACCATCCTAAGTTGAGCATATTTGCAGTCATGTGAGGTAGTGAATCACTATTAGGTCCATTTCACAGACCCAAACTTGGGGCTTCGAGAGCTGAAGTTTGTCCCCTGGACTGACAAGGCAGAGCTGGGAGCTGAACCTCAGGGGGCCAGTAGCAGCTCCTGGGCAGAGCTGTTCTACTGCCTGCCTCTCTCCTGGATGAGCAGACAGGGCAGCATTTTGGGGGTGACTGCATAAGTCAGTGTGCAGCCCTATGCTAGTCTGGGCCCCTAGTTGGAGGAGTACGAGCACAGCTAATCCCTGGCTTCATATGCAGGTAGGCGGGGTCACCGGTGGCATGGAGTTCACCCTGGGCTTGGCAATGTTAGGCAGCTCAGGGCTCCCTGCTTTCCTGGACTCTCCAGCTCTGAGTTCATCGGCTCAGGGACCAGCAAATGCAAAGACCCGGGGGCTGGAAGCAGCTTGGTGTTTGAGGAACAGAAAGGAGGTCACTGTTGTGCACTGCAGTGTGGAGGTCAGGAGGGAGTAGAGCCAGGTCACGACAGGGCTTGAAGGTCCCCTTGGGAGCTTTGGAGTAGAGGAGCAGCTGAGTCTTATTTCTGTTTTCATGCAGTCCCCATGGCTCTGGTTGCGGGTGAGTGGTTAAAGGCCAAGAGTGGAGGGAGGAGGACCTGTCAGGGATGAGCTGGGCATGAGCCCAGTCCACATCAACTGGGACCAAGTCAGAAACTCAGACCCTCCTTGCCGCACCCAGACCCACTGGCTCAGCATCTGCATGCTATGTGCGTCCTTGGAGGAGGCATTGCTACAGGGGGAGCCTCAGGAGGCAGCCATGGGGGAGCTGGAGGATGTGTTTTTCAGATAGAGCTGACAGTGTTGCTTATGACTTGGATGTGGGGTGTGAGGGGGAGAAGAATCACCTCGGCTTTCTGCCCAAGCCCTCTGGTGAATGGAAGCACCACTGACTCAGCGGGAGGCACTGGGGAGGGGAGGGCTTGCAGGACAGGTAGGAGAACAGAGTACTGTCTGGCCTGGGATACTCTTGCCAGGCCAAGATTCAGAGGGACAGGAGAGGGCGAGGCTGGTAGAAGTCTGAGTATTGAAATCCGTGAGAACTCTAGGGAGTATGGCTAGAGAAGAGGAAGGCCGGGCTCCATCTGGCCTCCAATGTTTACAGCTGGAAAAAGTGGAGAACCCAGGCAGGGTAGGTTCAGAAGGCTACTGTGACTGCTACTGTGTTCTGAGCGTCTGGTCTTCGGCAGGTGCATATGCACCGTTTGGTTTGTTTACATCTCCATACAGGTGAGCAAGTAAACCTTATACATCTGATATAAAAAAACCTACCATCAGTGGTTTGGAGACGGTAGATATGTATTTGTGGGTTTGAACTCAAGTCAATTTTCAAGGCCTGCGTTCTTTCAGTTGTGCCCCACGGAGGGGATTGTCTGCAAGTGTGTATGTGTGAGGGAGCGTGCTGAGCCCGCGTGGTGCCCCGTCACCCACCATCTTTGTGCTGCCCACTTCCTGCCTGCATCTCAGGGGGACAGAAGCACCGAAGGTAGTGGTCTCAGTCACAGCAGGTGACGTAGGCCAGATGGGGGGCAGGGACTGGGAGAATCTGTGCTGAGGTCCCTCACCCCCTGAGGGAGGGCCAGCTGCTCCCTGGGGCACCTGGAGGGGACCGGGGGGCCATGGAGAGGGGCTTGGTGCCTGCAGAGGATGGAGCAGGCAATGGGCCTGAGCCGGGAGCCCTCACCAGGAGGAAAGAGAGGCCTGATGACAGACTGAGGAACACTTACCTGCAAAGGGATGGAGGCGTGCAATGTATCAGAGCCCCCAGGATGAGCTCTGAGGGACAGGTGACGACTCAGGCTGGGGAACACAGTCCCAAATCAGGTGGCACGAATAATGAAAGCTACTGTTGAGCAGACACTTACTGTACACCTGACACTGTGCTAAGGACTTTGATGGGTTCTGTAAACATTTAATCACAAACAATAGGTTTGACTCTGTGCTGGGGATCTATGTTTATGAACTTACTTACGTTTTTGCAAAAACCTTATGAGGGCCGGGGATTTAGCTCAGTGGTTTCGGCACCTGCTGCGCAAGCACAAGGACCTGAGTTTGATCCCCCGTACCAAAAAAAAACCCTTATGAGACGGGAACTATACATTCCATTTTACAATGTGAGAAACTGAAGCACAGCGCGGTTATGTAACTTACCTAAGAATACACAGCTAATAAGTGGCAGAGCCAGGATTTGAACCCAGGCTGAGAAGAGTTTAAGCTTTTAACCTCTATTCTATAGTAAGCATGTTATGCATTTAAACTTATCCGATCTAGACAACAACCACATACATTCCATGATTATCTTCATTTTACAGGTGAGGAAAGCGAGCCTTAGGAGGCTGTTTTATATGTTTCAGGTCTCAGAGCTGAAAAGCACAAAAACCAAAAGGTTGCCTGGTGTCTGCTTGATACCAGTGTCCAAACTCTTAATCACCATCCACACAGAGCATCAAACCCATGCCACCCAATCAGAGGTGGACCTGGCAAAGAGGATGCTTCCTCCCATGCCTGTGAAATTCGAAATCAGACTCCTTACCCCTCACTCTCCATGTGGGTGCACCCCAGCAGCGTTAGAATGCATTCTTACTTGCTTGGAAGAGCTGACTCATGCGCCTCTTCCCAGCTTGGCATCCTCTGACTCCCATCAGTTGCTTGAAATCAGCCACAAGGGAGCATTTACACCACAGCAATCAGCAGGCGCTACAAGGTAGCAGTGATTGTTCTCCAGAGAGGCAATGTCCCCATTACCAATAATCAGACCTGAGCAACAAGAGACTCAAGGATATTCCATGGGGGCCAGAGAAAGGTCACAGTGCTAGGAAGCCTGGTGTATTTCTGTGCTGGGAGACAGAATATAGCCAAGTGTTTAGCAAATGCATGCTTAGTAGCTAACATGCTCTTCCCTTGTGACGTAGGGCCCTGGAAATGCTTTACTGAATTAAATAGACATGTCCCTGACTTTGTGAAGCTTCTAGTCCATTGGGGAAGGTCAATAATGAAAAAGAGAAAGAAATGAAAGTTTGTGATTTTCAGGTGTGATAATAGGAAGGAAACAGGAGAATCTGATTGTATAATGGATCAGGGAAGGTGACTGGGAAGAATTGGCATTTTCCCAAAGATCTCTGGGGTGAAGAGGAGTTAGCAAGACCCATGTCGATGGCAGAATGTGGCTGAAGCCCCAGCCCTGGCAAGACAATGGGCCACCACTGGAAGCCAGCACATGGCAGGTAAGGGAGACATGCCCGGAAGGCGCAGGGCCTCGGGCCCATGAGAAGGGGCCTGGCACCACAGGAAGTTATTGTAGAAGGGCTTCTTGTGAGAACAGTGGGTGTCATGTGCTCTGATGTGGGATGTAGAAAGCTGACTTTTGCTATCATCATGGATAGGAAGTGAGTCGGGAGAAGAGTGGTCAGAGCAGAAGCAGGGAATTTGAGGAACTGGGGCCAAATTTGAAGGATGATGGTTACTTGGACTATGGTGGGACACATTAGAGCTACACGTAGGAGGCAGAATGAACAGGACGAGGCGATGGGCTGATATGGGAGTTGAAGCAAGGGACAGGTGGAATCCAGCCTGACTTGCTAGCCTAGATCTCAGTGTATTTGAGCCAATGAAAACAAGAGGCCCAAACCAGACCTTCTGAGTTCAAATCCTAATTTTGCTGTTTACTAACAGTGTAGTCTTGGGGAAGTGACTTAGTCCTGGGAGCCTCAGTTTCCCTATCAGGAAAGTGGAGATCACAACAGTTTTCTACTTCATAGGGTCCTTGCGAGGCGTCAGTGAGGTTCTCTGTATAAAATTATTTCTGATATTGTGAGTGCCATGTCAAAGAGCTGTTGCTGTTATTCATCTGCTGATCATTTCTCTGCCTAGCATTAAGAGATTGAGCTTTGCAAGGCAAATAACCTTGTTTGGAAAGAAAATATTCAGCAGAGGAGGCCCCAGGCACCCCTCCTTCCCCATGTTTGTGTTCCCTTCCCCAGCGTGAGCTCGGCAGGTGAAGCTGCTCAAAGTAAACACAGGTTGGTGCCCCAGAAAATATCAGGTTAGGCAGCACAGCGATGGCCAGACAGCTCTGTGGGGCCGGCGAGAACAGGCTGGCGTTCTGCTGACCTCATCAGCCACTGCGGCCGGGTGGGGCCTCTGTCACCTGTGCTGTCTGGTCCCTTTGCTAGTGTGGCCTGTGCTGATGAGTCACCGCTATCACTCACCACTTCCTGGCCTGGTCATGATGATTCACAGGCCCCTGGACAGCACAGTGTCAGAGGTATTAGAGGCCTGGGGGCGCTGGGGAGGAGGGGATAGCAGACCCCAACCCAGTCTTCCTGAGCCCATGGGCCCCCAGCCGTAGAAGACTCTCACAGCGTGTAGTATACAACGTAGCAGGTAACTTTGCTTGCTTTTCAAATACGAACTTACGATATTGAATCTAGTGTCTAAACTACATGTCCCTGTTACAGCAAGACTGGTGTGAACATGAGAATGAGCATTCAAGCCTAGAGAACTGCCCTCCCAATTGGAGCAGTCAGGACAATACTGGGAGCTTTCTGTGTAAATGTTCTAAAAACTGAAAGAAAATGGAGATTTTTTTGTCATGTCACCCTTTTTTTCAAAATTGTGGTGACCTATACCTAATATGAACTTTTCCATTTACCCGTTTTTAAGTTGTGTTCACAGTTCAGTGGCATTAATCACATTCACATTGTCATAGAAGCATCACCACCGTTCACCTCCAGAATGTTTTCATCTTCCTAAATGGAAACTCTGTACCCTTGAAACAAAAACACCCCACTCCATCCCCTACCCCCAGCCTCTGGCATCCATTAATCTGCTCTGTGTGCCTATGAACTTGACTACTTTCGGTACCCATATAAGTGGAGTCGTATGGTATTTGTCCTTTCCTGTTGGGCTTATTCCACTTAGTACAGTGCCTTTGAGGTTCATGTATATTGTAGCATGTGCCAAAATTTCCTTCTTTTTTAAGCCTGAAACACACGTTATTGTATGATTCAGTGTTTAGTCATTCATTTTTTTTACAAAGGCCATAGAAACAAACTAATCAATGAATGTTAGATTTCTAGTGTACCCACTATCAAAGATTAGACGGTTTTTGCCCAAGGTGGTTAAGATGAAGGTTATGATTAGCAGCTCATTCCACACCAGAAGGCTCCTTGCCATGGACAGAGTCACTTGAAAGCAGCAGCCTTTCCAATGTAGCTTCACTGCTCACTGACAAATGGGACAACTTCAAGGCTGGCTCCATGAGCCAAGTGGTGCAAAAATCTCGTTGAAAAGTGGTTGTTGCACATGAGATCAGAGTGGCGGTTGTTGCTTCTACTTGCTCTTCAGCCTCTCAGGACCCCATGTGCCCTCCCATTCATGCTAACCAGCCTGTGTTGGGCAGCTGGAGGGACAGTTGTGTGGCCCTGGAAAGCTGGCACCCTGTGGCTCAGGTAGGCCTATTCTGGAGCCCTCTTTCCATTCACTGCCTCCCTAGGATGGAGCTGTACCCACTGGATCAGGGGCTCCTGCAACAGGGTATGGTCACCTGCAGTGGCGCCTCATCTACGGCCAAGACACTCAGGCCCCAGGGTGAGGGACAAGTATCTACCTTCCCCTCCTCTCATTGCACTCCATCCATGTCTCTTGCACATGTGACCCTGATACCAGCTAGGGCCTTCCTGACTCTGAAGACGGCTTACCATTAGCTCAAGTGCCACCTGGCAGCCCTGGGAGCTCCAAAGCCCCCCCCACCCGTCAGTCATTTCCCACCTGGGGTGGTGGTAAGGGTAGGCCAAAGCCATTCACCCAGGCATGGAGGTCTTACACACTTCCTCTGTGTTTGATTGGTCCTTTTCCACCCTGCCCACATTGACTCTGTATCACATTTAGTCAGTGGGAAAGCCAAACTCCCTGATGCAAGACAATGTGTACGTGTGCAGTAAAGACTTGCTGGAGAGACAAAGAGTGGCTATGTGTTTCAGAAAGGCCTGTCATTTCCCATGGAATATTAGCTATAGTGTGTGCAATTAAAAATAACAAAAGCTGATGTTAATGGGGTGCTCGTTATATCATAGGCATTGGGCTAAGCATCTTATAATCATTATCTGATTTGGTTGTCCCCATCATCCTATGAATTAGACACTACTGCTGTGTCTAATTTGCAAATACAACTGAGGATTGGTGAGGAGAAGAGATTTATCTGAGTTTACACAGCTGAGAAGTAGCAACATTAAAGAATTGACCTCAGGCAGTCCAACCGCAGAGCCTCTAATCCCAGCTGCCCCTGCGTCCTCTGCCTCCAAGCCCCATGGTTCTGTCTTCTCATTGTCGGCTGCCTGACACCCGCACGTACCCCCGCCTCTCCCCATCCTAGTAACATACTCTCTTCTCACTCTCAGTTCCTCATCTCCTTCCTTCTAGACACCCATGGAAAATCCAATATTTTCTCCCTTTGTCATTCAGAAAGTTCAAGTCTCTCCAGCCCTTTGCTCTCAAACTCCTCTTCCGTCTCAGATTCCATCAAAGTTCTCAGCAGAACAAAAGGGCCTCGCATGTAGTAACATCCGTACACCTTTGATGTCAGGCGTATGGACTCATCTTCTAATACACATGTTTTCTGCTATAGGGCAGGGCAGGGACAGCTGTGTGGCATGTGGCTGCCGCACCCCACTCCCATACCCATAGCTGACACCACTAATTAATGATAGCACTGCTTTCTGCTGAGCCAGACTCCACTGGAGTCCTTAGACCAGAGCTGATTCCTTTTGTGGGGCCGCTCTCTGTTTCAGCCTAGACAATTTGGTGTTGAAGGCCCTTTTGAACGAGAAGCAGTAGCTGACCTCATGGATTGAGGTCCCACAGCTGATCATGGAGGGGACAATCAGGTACCAAACTGAAGATAAACCAGATTTTCCCGTTTCTGAGGACTGCTTGTGTTTCCCCACACTATCCTGGAGTTTTGGTCATCATGTTTCATAGCCCTGCCTGGTTATGACTGGCCTGCGGGATGCTAATAGAGAAGTCATGAGTCCAAGCTTCATCCAGAGCCATTTATGGGAGAATCACCCTCTGTGTCCATGTGATGGTAACAGGGTTGGCCCAGAAATGAGTCTCCCAGAGCAGGAGTGGAGTCTGCCATGCTGATGGCCTTGAAGAGAAACAGGGGCTAGAACTCTGAATCTCATCAGAAACTGAATCTCAGACACCACCCAGTTGTTGGACCCTAGCCTCCCTGAGTCTGACCCATTAGCTACAGCTTGGGGACTTCAAGATGCCAGGAAGCCCTTGCTGTAGAGGAGGATGTTTAGCTCCACCCACTCAAGAAAGGAGGGGAATGGATGGACATTTTATTGAGCACCTGCTGTGTGTGTGGAATGTGCTAGACATATTTATATATGGCCGATGTTATGGTTTATATCTAGATGTTCCCCCAAAGCCGCATGCACTCATACCTGGGGCTTTTGCAAGGTGACTGAACCATGAAGGAGCTATAGCTGACTTGCTATTAAGAGATGTGGTCTGACCGGAAGGGGCAGGTCACCGAGAGTGAAACCTGGAGGCTTCTATCTCCCTCCCTCATTCCCTTCCCTCTCTCTCTCCCTGCTTCCTGACTGCCATGAGGTAGTCTCCTTCTTTCTCCTAGGCTTTTCCACCATGCTGCTGACCACGCAAGGACTGAAATTTCTGAAACCCGAGACAAAACAAACCTCAACTCCTTTAAGTTGCAGACGTCAGGTATTTTGTGCCAGCAAGGCAGAAAGTGACTGAACCAGCCCCTCTCACATGCCATCCTGAGCAGCTGTGTGACAGACTTACCTCACTCCACTCCACAGAAGGAAAAGGCACAGAGAGATCCAGGGGCCTGCTCAAGTTACACCGCCAGTGAGTAAGCAGTAGAACTGGACTTCAGACCTAGGTACTGTGAGACTGGAAATCCAAGGAGCTTGTCACCTGTGTTGCATTTTCTGTGGGAGTTAATGAGGGAGAGGCAGCTCCCAGCCCCATCCCTCCTCCAGGCCTCTGGAGCCAACGCTGTTCCCCATACAGCCAAGGCTGAGAAGCACATGGCGCTGAGGGAGCAGCTGCCTGACATCCCTCCAGAGCTTCCTGGCAGCCCTGACCCTCTCCTCCTCCCGACATGGGGACAGTGCCTACAGAGGCTCAGCCCAGGGAAGGCCTGGTGGCCCGTTTTTCTAAGGAACTGGCTCTTCTGTACAATGGGGGTATTAATATTCATCTAGAAGCATTCTTGCTAGTATTAAGCTCACTGTATATAAGAGCCTACCCTGACAGATTCTACATGCACAGTCGGGCTTTGCTATTATTATCTCTTGATTTCTGGTTCATAATCTATAGATTTGAGGACAAACATGTCTAAACTTCTTGCCATCAAAAGTATCATTGTCTTTTGGAATAGCAGAAATGCCTGATTGGATCAATTTAAGAATGAAATATTTGGTGTTTTTAATCCCTCTTCTTATAAAGAACTTTTCTAATCAACCAAATTGTGAAGTCAATTACAGCCAACCATGACTGCGAATTATTTTTCTCAGATGGTGAATCACAGCATCATTGCAAAGAATGAAATGAGACTACCTGGGCCCATGGCGTCCTGAGTCTCAAGTCCCTCGTGTGCCTAACAGTGACATCCTACAGATTCCCTCATGCAAATAAGTAAGTTCAAGGAGCAAAGGAGCAGGGGCAGAATTTGAATCTAATTCTCTCGGACTTTAAAATCCATGCTGTTTCTACTTTCTCTGCTGGCTTCTAACAACGCCCGTGGTTGTTGCGTTGGTGGCCCAGCGGCTGAGAGTTGATCTGGGGTGGAGCCTAATACATAGCATGGTCGCTAGGCGCACATCTGTCAACATCCACATGGCATAAAAAGGCCACAAGAAGCCTTTGCAGAGGCCAATCTCAGTCCCTGCAGCTCCTCATCCAGCGGTCTGTGTGCAGCAGCCAAGAGCCACCATGCTCAGCACTGCTGTCCTCAAGCGAGCCCGGGGTGACGGCCTCCAATGTGCAGCCTGCACCCTGCCTCTGCTTCTCCCCTGTAGCCGAGCAGGCTCCAACAGACTACAGAGCCCGGGCTTGGTGGGGACTGATGGCCGAGGCTGAGTCTGGGCCCTTTCTCCCTAACTCCGGCTCCGCCTTCCTGTGCTTGTTCAGTTCTTACTGCGCTGAGGAGCTTCACATGTGCTGGCTGGGAATGTCTCGCTCAGCCCAGCCCCTACCTGCATGTCCACCTTCCTCTAGCCTAGTGAGACTCTGCTTGGCCTCAGTAGAATAAGAATGCTGATGGTCAGGTCCCACCCCAGATCAATGCACCCAGAATTTGGAGGGTGAGGCCCAACTCCAGTGTCTTGTTTTGGTTTGATTTTTAATAATCCTCCCGCTTATTCTTTGCATACAAGCGGTGTTGAAAGCTGCTGATTCCAGCTAATCCTCTTGATTGAATGTCGCTTCCTCTGGAAGCGCTCCCCCAGCTCCCCTCCTAGCCCACCGCTGGGTCCTTAGACCATGGCTGCTTTTGCTTCCTGACAGAAGGAAACCAGTCAGGTCTCCAGAAGCTCAGCAGTTGTTCACTGGTGCCCGCTCCGTGCCCAGGCTGTGCTGGGCTCTGGTGAGTGACAGTTGGTGGCAGCCGTGGTCCTTGACCTTGAGGTGCTCAGAATCAGGTAGGGAAGACAGTCATGTGCCCAGATCATTGAACCACGACCTCTCACCACGTGACGCTTGGTGACTTCTCTGGGCCTCTGGATACCTCCCAGGTTGACCAATAGGTGCGACTGTGCTTTGCGGACCCTGGGAGGTGGGGAAAGAGTAAAGACAAGGAGACAACTGTGTTGGTGGTTTGTAGGGCCCAGGGGGAACTGGGGAAGGGGTGAGGGCTGGAGGAGGAACCATCTTGGATCTTCAGGTTCTGGGACATAACAGGAGCTTATTATGGCTTGTTGAGTGGATAAATGAATGATAAAACGAGGCAAGTCAATCCTTAGAGAATTCACAGCTCAAGAGTCAACGTGTATTTTAAGGTTTTCCTTGCCGTGCTATTAGCTAAAGAAACACAGGTTGTGAAGTGGTTCATGGCCCGTGACAGCCTAGAGCAGCATCATGGTTAGAGGAACGCACTCCAGAAGCCAAAACGGAGTTTAACATAACGCAGGCCTTTATGTGAATTTCTCAAACATCATGGAAGAGACTTACAATCCACAGTCACATGACTTCAAGTGTTTGTTTTCTAGATCTTCCCTCTACTACTCTTATTTATTTTTTTTTAATGTTTTAAGTTTTTTTCCATTTTTTGAGACAGGGTCTTGCTGTGTAGTTTAGGCTGGCCCGAAACTCGTGGCAGTCCTCCTGTCTCACCCTCCCAAGTGCTGGGATTTCAGGTGTGTGCCACCATGCTCGGCAACTGTCCTTATTTTTCTAAGTTCTCTTGGGCCCTGTCTGAGCCAGTGCCTGCCAGGTTCCCTAGCCCAGGTCCATGGGCCCAGCCCTGCCCTTCCCACCCCTCTCAGACCAGGGGACAATGACAGCAAAGCACTACCTTCCTAAGAGAGGACAAGCTAGAGTAAAGCAGGAAGCAGAACCCCCACAGCAGAGCAGAAATGTTTTGGAAAGTACACATGAACATTTCTGTGTCATTATGTAAGATCTGCATTTCTCTTCTGAAATGTTATTTCTCCCTCAATTACCTGACAAAGTAACCTCGGTTCCCAACACTCAGTGATTTGAGGTGAGTTTCAAACATAATGACAGTGGTCTCATATCAGCTCAGTCCAAGTGGCCCCTCTTTCTGTACATCCTCACTCAGGCCTTTGACTCATCCCTGTTTTGAAGTTGAAGACATGGACGCTGAGTCACCTGGCCCTGGTGACCAAGCTGTGGCTGCTGAGAATCCAAACCCTTTCCCATCATGATGGGATGGTAAACAGGCTCCTGTGGAGTCAGAACACATTGACTGTGAGCAGTGTCCTGCGTCCTCCTGGTCCCCTGGTTCCCTCCACACTGCAGGCCTCTGAGAGGCAACTAGGAAACCATGGATTTTTGCCTACTCTCCATCCTCTTGGGATGCCAGTAAAATAAAGGACAAGCAGATGGATGGATAGAGGGATGGATGGGCAGATGACTGGCATACATTGAAATCAGAGAGGTAGATGGCTAGAGCATGTGCACCAGCTACAAAAGAAGGTGCAGCCAGCATTAATATCCATCAAACTATTCCCCAGAGCCAGAGGCTGGACTGTGCCTTGCTATGGGAGATGTTCTTTAAATGCAAGCTGGGTTGTAGTCCACACCGGATAGGCCACAGGCATGTCAGCCACCTACACTCATTGTCACTCCCTTGGTCTCATCAAATCCATTCCATCTCATTGGGTGCTTCCTATTCCTAAATCCCAGGTGATCTTTCCCCTTCCTTCCTGCCTTCCTTCCTTCCTTTACTCATTCATTCTAAATGGCCCCACCATATACCTGCTATACAGCCTCAGGCATGGTACTTACCCTTCCTGTGTCCCAACTGTAACCTTCCTCACCATGTGGACAACAGCAGTGCCTCTCTCAGAGTGGAGGGATGATTAAATGAGGTGGCTTGTGTAAAGTGAGGGTCTCAGGCACAGTAAGCCCTACGTACATGCTAACTGTAGATTGCCTACTAGGTGCCAGACATGGGTCCCATGTGGCTCACCCTGCGCTTCTCTTTCCTCCTCTGGTGAGCACCACGTGCAGGGACGCTTGGTCTGTGGGCAGAGACATCTGGCTCCGTGGCTTGAGTGCGGTTAGAGCCCTACACCATCCAGCTCCTTTTCCTCTTAGAAAATTCCAGGCCCTCCTACACCCTTCCAAGGCCAAGTGCCCTGAGGCACCACGGTGGCTCCCGGTGGGGTGGCACCACTGGGTCAATGTGGAATCCCACTTGGCACCCAGATCTAACACATTCTGAGATGCAATCTAATCACCTCACTCCCCTGCATGGGACGGCAATGCCCTCAGGACCGAATCCCAGTGCTCCCAGCTGGCCACAGTGTCCACTGTGACCCAGTTCTAGCCTCCATGAACTTAGGAGATATATCCCACCCCTTCAGGCCCACCTTGTGATCTAAGACCCAGCCTCCCTGGACCCCACCCAGGGCAGCACGAGCACCTCCCCCTGACCCCTTGGGGCCATGGCTCCTCTACAAGACCGTGTGGACTCACAGAGTCTGGGTCTCTCCGCCTACCCCAGTCATGACCTGGCTGGGGCCCTCGGAGTTCCATGAGGCCAGGTACAAGAACTGTGTCCTCACGCTGTGGCAGCCCCAGCCTCTCCCACTCCATATTCATGCAGTAGGAGCTCCACAAATGCTGTCTGAGTGACGCCCCCTCCTCTGCGGTGCCAGGAGCCCTGGGGAGGGGACAGCAAACTGAACTCTTGTCATGTGCCAAGGAAGCTGCAACCACACTGCAGCTCCTGGCCCGAGGCCACCCGCAGCCTGTCACCGAGGGTGTCCGCAGGGCTCAGAGGCCAGGCCAAGAGAAGGGGCTGCTGACCAAGCAGCTTTCTGACTCACTGTGCAGAGGAGGGTGTAGGCAGCGCTAATTGCCAGGGCCCTCCGCATCCAAAGGAAGGCCCAGGCTTTGAAGCTGCAGCAGAGCCACAGGGGAGGCAGGAGTGGCCGACGGTGACGCCATGGCTTGTGGGCACCTCTGAGGCCACAGGAAATTATTAATAAAGAAATAACAGGTGAGGAGACTTTGCACAGGTAAATAATAACTCCCTGTTTTCCCGGGCAGCCCAACCTCAGCACTTTGCAGCACCATCCGGCTCCTCCAGCCCCTTGGAGTGCCAGCGCAGCCGAGAAAGGAGCCTGAGGTCCCACCAGCTCCCAGTCCCCCAGAAGACCCCCCCCAGCCCGGCCCTCCTCAAAGCCCCTGCTGTACCAAAAAGCTGGGCCTCCATGGAGCCAAAGGATGGCAAATCTTTTTGTTTTTTGGTACTGGGGATTGAACTCAGGACCTTGAGTTTGCCAGGCAGGCATGGCACCACTGAGCTAAATCCCCAGCCCAGGATAGCAAATCTTATACATCACCTGCCTGTACCCTAAAGAGATGATGAGGTGGGGCTAAGGTTGAGTGGCAGTTATTTTGTTTTGGGTTTTTCTGGGGGAGAGGGGCTGTCCTGGGGATGGAACCCAGAGCCCCCCCCCCCACTGAACTACATCCCCAGCTCCTTTTTTAAAATTTTTTATTTTGAGCCAGGGTCTTGCTAAGTTGCTATGTTGCCCAGGCTGGGTTCAAAGTTATCATCCTCCTGCCTCAGCCTCCCAGAGCACTGGTATTATAAGTGTGTACCACCACACCTGGCTATTTGGCAGGCATTCTGAAGCTATGCTGGAGTCAGTCAGTGCTGTGGGCCAAATCCCTCTGAGCTCGCGCTTGTGATTTGCTTGATTTGGGACCATTCTTATCTCACCTATACCTTGTCTCACCTAGCATCTCCAATCCTGAGCTCACCTTCACTCACAGCTTCCTCTCTACATGATTTATGGTGTGGGGTGTGGTCTCTCCGGTATAGAGTTCTTCCTCCAGAGCCTTGTATTTCATTCAACACCTCCGCCTGTCCTTCAGGTGGGAGTACCATGCATTAGGATGGCTCTGGAGACCCCACTCACCCTTGAACTCAGTTCTCTCCATGAAGCCCTACCCTAATTGTCCCTCACCTCAACTACAGGGTCACTACCTCCCCTGTCCTGATGGCTCCTGTCTTTCTCCTGCGGGCAAACAGGCTTCTTGGCATCAGACTGAACCCTAGTTTCTCTATGAGCTCTGCTGTCCTGCACCCTACTTCCCAAGTTTGTGTCAACAGCTTAGAGCAGGAATGGGCAATTACTTGAGAAGAAATACTTGGGATTTGTGTGGTTGATTAATTCCAACTCCATGTTTTCTAGTCTCATAGAATCGTAGATTCTAAATCTGCCTACCACCTCACTGGAGTTTGGATCTCAAGTGTCCCCTAAGTCCTTGGTCCTCAGTGTGTTCCTTTCAGAAGGCAGTGGAACCTTCAAGAGGCGGGGCCTAGGGGAGCTCTTTAGGTCATTGGTCATTGGGAAGTGCTCCCTTGAAGGGGATTGTGGGACCCCAGCCCTCCCACCCTGTCATTTGTCCCCTGGCCATGACATGAACATCTTTGCCTGCCACACACTTCCTCCATCATATACCACCTCCCCATAGGCTCAGAAGCTCCATAGGGCCAATCAGTCATGGAGTGAAATCTCCAGAACCAGAACTAGGGGCTACAATAACCCTTTCCTCTTTGGAGGTGGATTCTCACAGATGTTTTTATAGTAGCAGAGTGTGACCAGCACAAACCTTTCACAGTGAGGTGGACAGCCTCAGGAAACCCACCATGGTCAACATGGCATTATAAACACATCTTCTTCAACTTGAGTTTATTTTTGGCTCTGCCACCAACTGAACTTGTTGGAGCAAGTTATTCTACCTCTGCAGGTGTTAATTTCCACCTGTAAAGTAGGCATAATGACAGGACCTACCTCTCAGGGTGTCTCCTGGAGTCAGTGCGCCCCTGGCAAATGCCGGCAAATGGTGACCAGTGAGTCTTCCCATCTGCTGGGCCAGGGTAGCCAGGGCAAGAGGCTCTCACTGAGGGCAGCTGGCACAGACCAGCAGCACGGGGGAAGCGTGGGGAAGGCGCTCTGGAGAAGCGGAGGCTGGTAGTCCGTGCACCAACTGGCTCAGGCTCAGGACAGGACTGTGGGCAGCAGAGTGCCCACTGTCTCAGAAGCAGTGAACATCAAGGGCCAGCTGACCAGGCAGCTCCCAGCTGGCAGCCCTTGGCACCTTCCAAGCCATCAGATTTAGGTCTGCAAGAGGCAGGCAGAGGGACAGGAAAGAATTTCCATGGCATGAAATATAGATTTGTGTTTATATATTGCTCCTAGCCAGCAATTTTTCTCCATGTTTGTTTACTCCTAGCCTTGGAAAAGGATTTGAGACAGGTTGCGACAAATTCCATGCCTACAACGTGGCTGATATAATAGAAAGGCAACGTCAGAAGTGGCACAGCCCAAGAGCTGGATTAAACATTGAATTTGGCTCTGAAGCTCTGAGCACTAGAAGCAAATGGAGGGAAGGTTGAGCACCACTATCATTGTGATGGTAGATTGACCTCTCCATTTGCAAAACCAGAAACCTCAAGATACCACATTGTGCTTTATAAATATGCTCACAGGTGCCTGTGTGTTTTGAGCACCTTAGTTCTAATTCTTCCCCCAATCCTAGGATTTAGGTCCCATCACTACTCAGTTGGCAGATGAGTGCACCAGCCACATCAGAGAGGTGCAGTGACCTCTTTACTGATGCATAGCTAGGAGGGTTCAAAGTCAGATTTCCAACCCAAGGAATTTATTTCCAAACTTCTCTCGCCACCCTGTGAACCCAACCTTTGTGCTTCCGGTGCAACTTTCTCACACTGGAATCTCAGCTGGGTCTGATGGAGGAGACACTGAGTCCCACGGGCATCAGTTTTACAGGAATCTCAGACATGGATTTAAACAGAGATATGGACCATTCTGTCCCTTCTTGTCTTCTGGTTTGGTTTAAACAATGCAAGCACCAAACCCTTGACATCGTCCTCCTGCGGGGGCCCCGGACCTTCCTTCCATGATGGTTAGCACAGGTACAGTTGTGGGTGTGACCAGGGCTGAGGGGCAGAGCCCAGCTTCTCCAGGCCAGGGTGGGCAGAGGCTGTCAGCGACAACCCCCCGCCCCCCCGCCGGGTGATTCACATTTGCAGCCCTCTCCTCCCTTTCCCTCTCCAAGCTGAGGTTTTATGACACTTCAGCGTGCTGCTTCTCCCAGGCGCCTCCTCCACATAGAGCCGGCCTTTTATGGCCATGGAGCTAATTAAGTAACAGCAAGGAGAGCGAGGGCGCCTGGAGAGCAGCTCCTGCCCTCTCCGGGGGAAGTGAAGGAGCTCGAGGCCTGGCATCCAGCTATTTCTCCACCCTCTCCCGCTGCCCCAGCTCATCTCCGGCACCACTGATCAGGCTACGTCTTTCTGAGCTGCTGGAAACCTGCTGACCCCAGCCTGAGGGCCACCGAGCCCACTGGAGTGGACCCTCTAGTTAGGACCGGCCTGACATATGAACAACTTAGGTTATGACCCAAATTTTAATTTTAACTTACAACCAAAGTCTTGAGTTATGACCCGAATGCCAGCCGCTTGTGCTTCCAGATGGTCTCGGATACAGATGTAACCCTTAAAGAGTTCTGGAAGGAACATGACAACGTCCTTCCTGTGTGGGGTTAATTGAGAAATCCTGGGCCAGTGTCTCTCTAAGGACATTGAGATCTGCCTGGATACAGAAGAGAGACTTTGAAGGCTGTGTAGAGGAGCCTGGGCCTTCAGTGACCAACTTGAGTTACAACCAGACCTTGAGAATGAATTGAGTTCATAAGTCAAGGGTCCACTGTATTCCCATTTCTTCTCCAGGGGCTCTTTGCACAGTAGAGGCGACAGGAGAGCCTGGTGGGTGTGCATGCCCCTCTGGGTGCCAGCTTGAGACCCAAAGGCCACAGGCAAAGTCGGCAGCAGCTCCTAGATGGCAGTTTTTCTCTATGGAAAATTCCCCACCCAGCACCCCTCGAAGGTCGAGTCCCCCAAGGGAGAGAGGGTAAATTCCTCCCCATTCCTGGGGGGCAGTTTGTTCTCAGGTGTTCTCCTAGTCAGGTGTCTCTCTTCCAAACGAAAGTGTGGCTAAGCCTAAGAGGAAGCTTCCCGAAATGGTGACACTTGGAGGTTTCTGTGACTGAAGTCACCCAGGAGCTGGTTTCCCAGAGCGGAATCCAGGCTCCCAGTCCTCAGCCTCCACCCAGCGCCCACAGCAGCTCCCAAACAACCTGTTCAGGGTTCTATGCAGCAGCTACTGTGTGGCCAAGCACCAGCCCTCCTGGGCTCAAATCTGGCACCTAATGTTGCTGAGCCTCAGTTTCTCCATTTGCAAAGTGGGGGAAGAGTTGGACCCCCTCGTGGAGACTGGGTTGAGGACTAAAGCAGGGAATCCAGGCACAAAGACTGGCAGGTCCCTGCAGAGTGAGAGCCTGGTGAACTAATGAACAGGGTAGCCCTGCTGAGCACCTGCAGGCCCACTGTGCTTCCAGATGGTCTCACTGACAGTGTGAAGTGGGAGGATCTTGGGTCACAGCTGACTCTCCCGCCTTCCAGCTGTGTGTCTGTGAGCAGGTGTCTCAGCCTCTCTGAGCTTCCATATTCTCAGTTGCAGAATGGAGATATTGCCTCTAAGCCTAGTGGTTTGCTCTGATAATTTACACCTAGCTCAGTGTTGAGTTTATAGTAAATACTGAAATCAGTGTTTCCCTCCCTCCCTACTTCTCCCTGGAGGGGAAGGGCAGACATTCTTTTAAAAAAATTTTAGTAAGCAATTTCTAAGTCATTACTCTCAAGGAAACCATGGCAACCAGTTTCCCGCCGCTTGGCTTCCGGCCTTGCCCTGCCATACAATGTGTGGGGATGCAGCCTTTGTTATCCCGATGCCCCAGGAAGGGTGTGAACGTCACTGCTGTAGGGTGGAGGCTTCTACCCAGTGGAATCCCCCAGGTTGGCAGGGGAGGGGAGTCGCCGATGTTGGCCCCTCAGCTCCCCAGACCGGGACTGTCCCAGGCCTCTCCGGGACCAGGTCACAGGGCTGCTGTGGTTTCTCCCTGCAACTGGACTCCTCTCCTAAGGATGCCTCACTGTGCTCACGCCGGAGTTGCTGGGTCCTTTCATGAGGGGAAAAGCGGCATGTGCTTGGGTCAAAAGAGCTTCCTGAGGCCCTTCAGATCTTTCTGACGTTTTCTAGGATGTAAAAGCCACACAAGGCCCCTGTATGCATCCGTGGTAACAGCACGGGAGTGAGCCAATGCCTCCGCAAAGCTGAAAGAAGAGCGTCAGCTTCCAGGGCACAGAGTGGGGACCTGTTCATCTACACCCGCCTCCTCGTCCACCCTGCAGTCTGATCAGACCAGAGCCTGGCCTGCCCTTGGCACTGTGCAGAGAGAGTCGCCTGTGTACACCTGATGTCATCAAGGCTGATTGCCTCAGGATGATTCTAATTCCCAGGAAGCCACTCGGCCAAGAGCAACTTGACCACAACACAGAGTGATGGTAGCTTTCGGGGCAAGAAAGGCCCACATCTGGGCGCGGTGGGCTCGCCTGAGTCCCTAGGAGCTGCAGCAAACCCGGGAGCCTCCAGAACTGAGGGTTCCTACTGGGCAAACGAGCAAGGCTCAGGAATCAGTACCCCTCATTTTACAGAGAAAGAAACAGGTGCAGAGAAGCACAGGCCTAACCCAACATCACACAGCTTCCCAGGCACAGGATGACCGTTTTACAGACAGAACGGCTCCTGAAAATGACACGCCCCAGTCTCCTCAATTGATACATGGTAAATGTGAGGCTCCAGGTAGAAATGAAGCTTGTCAGTTCATAGAGCAGGAAAGTATACCCACAGCCCATGAGATTGTAGTTTTTCTACCCAGGAGCCAGCTAACTGAGGTCCGTGGGCCAAATATGTCTGACCATGTTCTATAAATAAAGCTTTATTGGAACACTGCCATGATCATTCATTTATGTGTTGGCCATAGCCACCTTCACATTCTAAGAGCAGGGCTGAGTAGCTGCAATAGAGACTGTTTGACCTGCAAACCTTAAAATAATTACTCTCTGGCCCTTTATAGAAAAAGTTTTCTGGCCCCTGGTCTAACCCACTGTGGTTTTTCCAAAGCCTGGAAAATGCTGGCCACATTCCCAGTATCCTTCCTCTTTGAGGAGAAGAGAATCCATCTCCACTGTCAGCTTGGGGATTGGCCAGAAACACTTGTCCCCAGGGAGACACTGTGTCCCTGAATAGAAAGGAGGAGACTGACAAAGAAGGAAGCCTCCTTTGGAAGGCAGCTGAGTGTCACTCACCCTTGGAGGGAGCACAAGCCAGCAAGGTGACAAGAAAAAACACAAGAGCTAGCATGGTGACTGTGTGCCGGATTCTTCTGTCATCTCTGAAGGTACGGTTGAAGCTTCAGGGAAAAATGAAAGACAGGACAATTAGCATCCTATTTCATGCAAGAACAACTAAAGTATGGAAAGATTAAACAACTGGCCAAACTAAGGGTGTCACCTTTCCATCACTATAACAAATACCTGAGATAACCTATACGCAAAAAAGAAAAGGTTCATTTTGGCTTTTGGTTTTAGAGGTTCAGTCCATGGTAGGTTGGCCCCATTGCTTTTGAACCTGGGTCGAGCCATCATGGTAGAGAGTACAGGGCAGAACAAAACTGTTCATTCATGGAAGGGGAGTGAAAGAATAAGAAACAAAGACAAAGGGCTCACAAACCCCTTTGGAGACACAACTGCAGTGACCTGAAGAACTCTCACTAGCTCTCATCTCTTACAGCTTTCTCCACCTCCGAAAAGTACCAAGCTGAGGACAAATGGACCTTTGGGGAACACTTACGATCCAAACTATAAGCTGGGATGGTGGCACACACTGGTAATCCCAGCACTCTGGGAGCCTGAGGCAGCAGGGTCATAACTTCAAGTCTAGCTTGAGGAGCATAGCAAGACCCTGTCTCAAAATAAAAAAATTCAAAAAGAGCCAGGGTTGTAGCTCAGTGCAAAGGCCCTGGGTTCATTCCATAGTACTGCCAAAAATAAATAAATAAATAAATAATCCAGCCCCTAGCACCTGGTAAGGGTGGAACCGGCACCTGACCAAGGCAGGTTAGGCTGGAGCTCCATGTTCTGGATCTCACCACAGGATCGGGGATAAAGGAGGAGTCAAGCCCTGACTCTGGCTCTCCCTCTTCGTCAAATCTTAGTGATCTCCTCTTGGGCATGAGCCGCTTTGGAGATGTGCTAGGCTCTGAGCTGTTGGAAGAGAGGACAGAAGAGGAGCGACGGAAGCATGATGCAGAACGTGGATCTGAGGAGCCCTCGAGCAAAAGAAGCCAGCAGTGAGTGCGTGCTTGGTCACCACCAGTGCTGGGAGCTGGCAGTGAAACAGAGGCGCAGGTCAGATGGCATGTAAATCCAGGTGCGTCGCATCCTGGCACTGAACCGTGGAGGATTAGGGCTGAAGGTGCTGCTGCCTGGATCTGCCAGAGAAGCAGAGCTCATTCATGGAGGTCACAGGAAGGTACGGCCCGGGGATTGTGACTGGAGCCCCCTCCAGAGCTAGGCCTGCTCATTCCGAATCTCCCAGCTCCTCCCTCACCCCATCAGGCCGGACCAGTTGGAACCTTCGTATTATGCTGACTAAAACTTACTGACATGGAAAGTTTCCACAATATACTGTTAAATGTAAATAGCAGGTTGCAAAACAATCAGATTAACATGCAACAATACCAGATGAGCAGACATACACAGAGAAAGGGCTGGAGGGAATTATTCCAAATTTTTAAGAGGATTTTTTGAGGCTCTTAATTTGTCCCTTCGTTTTTAGTTCATTTCCTGCCTCCTGTACAATAAAGTTATATTCCTTGCCTACAATCTTGTCTTTAAAAGTTTAACAGGGATAGTGATTATTCTTTATTCTTCCCCAACTCACTCACCAACACATTATGAACCCGTTCTTCAGGATACATCACATGCTCCAGGGACCTCATGCCTCTGGGTCCGGGCCCTTATAGTGCCCTGTGCTCACCACGCCACATCCCTTTTTGGGTGGAGATTCTTTTTTTAATTAATTTTTTATTACATGTTTGTCGTACATAATGATTACTTCATTGCGGGAGTAGATACATGTTCATAGCACGTCTTGATTCTTTTTGTTCTTCTCCCCTTCCTTTCCCTTCTTTCTCCTCCCTCTATCTCTATATCTCCTTCCCATTTACAGAAGATCTATCTTCTTGTTTCTTATTGTCTTGCTTTTCTTTTGCTTTTTATTTATTTCTTCTCTGTTTCTCATATAAAAGAAGTTGTGCAGTATTTAAGCTTGTGTGTCTGATATATTTCACTTAACATTATGATCTCAAGGTGCATCTATTTTCCTACAAATGACTCAAATTTATCCTTTTTTATGGCAGAGTAGTGCTCCATTGTGTATTAATACCATACGTTCTTTACCTGTTCATCTATTGCTGGATACATAGGCCACTTCCAAGATTTAGCTGTTATAAACTGTGCTGCTATAAACTTGGGTTTGCCTGTATCACTTAATATGATGTCTGTAATTCTTTCAGGAAGATACCTAGAAGGGGAAGAACTGGGTCAAATGAAATTTCTAGTTTTAGTTTTTGAGGCACCTTGGTACTGCTTTTTATAGTGACTGTACTAAGTGTCTACGCTGAAGTGGAGATTCATGGTGGCTTCCGCATTCCCTAATGACACGGACACTAGGTGTGGGCTTCCTAGGGACCAGGACTGGGTCTAAAGCATCTATGGATTCCCCATCTACTGTGGAGCTTGGCACATAGGATGTGCTCGGGGCACTTGAGGAAGGAAGGGCTGAGTCGACAGTGGAAGGACAGGACAAGGAAAGGGCCTTGGAGGGGACCCTGTACTCTGGACCCAAGGACAGGTGACTTCCCTAGAGTGAGAGCCAAGGACATTCTGAGTGGTGAAGAGGAGGGGCATCCTGAGGGTGGTGGGCCACCCCATTTGGCTGGAGCATGGGTCGTCCGGATGGGAATAGACACCCTCAGGTTGGAAAAGGGGGAGTCTATGGGTAGGGGCTGGAGCAGCAGACCCGGAAGCTTGGATACTGTCCTGGGGACAGGGACAGACCTGGCTCCTCATTTACAGAGTGTGGCTCCCAGCCAGCTCCTCGTTCCTTTCATCCCTGCCCCTCAGCAGAGCCTTTTCCTGCCTTTCTGGCACTGAAGTGATGCTGGCTTCTGTCCTGAGCAGCGTGACCTGCTGCCCATGAGTCAGGGGCCCAGCCACTCCACGGTGACTAAGGCTGTCACTTCCCCCCACTTTCCCGTAACGCCTGAGTGAAGACTCAGTCTGAATCACTGTTTGTTATTTTTAGTTTGGTTTTTTTTCCCCTACACTTCAGTTTTAAAATATCAATCACCCCGGCCACCAGCAGAGTTCAATGAATGCTAAGGAACTGCAAAACACACCTGGTACCCAACACACAAGAGGAACACAGAGCCCCACGACATTTAGGGAAGGAAAGTAGACTGGCTTGGAGCCAGACAGACCTCCATTAGGATCCTGCTCCTGTCCTACCTGCTGTGTTCCCTTGGGTAACTCTCTTCACCTCTCTGAACCTCAGTTTCCTTATCTAAAATGGGAATAATAATGCCTACTATTTCTCAGCAACTCTAGGTGAGTTTGCTTGTCCCCATTTTCCATGTGGGAATGTAACCAAAGTCGATGATAGAATCAGCATTTGAACCAAGGGCTCTCCCCGAATCCAGGGTGGGTCTGCCGCTTGGTGAAATGGCTGGCTGAGCAGTGATCAGATTGGCCTTGTGTTTGGGAAGCTTGTTGGCTTGGTCAGTGGCCCACTGAGCTGCTTCAGTCTCTCTAGGCAGCTACCAGGCTGGTGCAGCCTCACAAGAGGCCTCCCCTTGGGAAGGCCCTGGGTCCTCCGTGCCAGTGGTCTCTGCCCTGAGAGGGTCCAGCCAGCCTGCAGCAAGCTGGGGTCGGAGGTCTAAGAAGTCCCTGTGCCCACATGTTTACAGTGTCCGGAGCTCCTCCTCAGCCCCCTAGACTGGGAAGCCAGGAAGCCACCCGGGAATGTGGCAGTCAGTGTGAGTCTCTAAATGGGATTCCTGTGGGGACAGAACGTGTCTGGTGGCTTCATTTGGGGATTAGAATGCCTCCATTTGGGCAGGAAGAGTAGAGGTGCAGGCGGTTGAGAGAGCTTCGCCAGCTGAGTGACCCAGGTCAGGCAAGCAGGGTGCACCTCATCTCACAGGCTCCAGGGCTGCTAACAGCTACCAGAGCCGCCGACAGAGCACTGGGCTCATCCCTTGGCAGTCCTTGCCCTCCTGCCTGTATCACCCTGCCCAGCACACTGCTCAGTTAACTAGACTGAGTAGTGGGACTCCCGTGGGAAACGAGGTAGATGGAACCATGGAGCCGATCGTGATAGCAGGCTAATAAGAATTGCTTCCGTGTGCTTGCTGTGTTCTCAGCACCGGCCTAAACCTTTTACATACACGCATTCTCTCTTACAATCCAGATAGCCCCTTGCAGCAGATGAGAGCATCAAGCCTTAGAGAAGTAAGTAAACTGCACAGAGGAAAACCGTCCTGAGCCCTGGTGTGGGTGATGTGTAGAGCACGGTGCGAAGTCCTCTATGTCCACGGCCGGATTGTCCCCATGAGAACCCCAGGAGGCTAGTATTTATTTTGCCCACTTTCCAGGCAAAAACACTGAGGTTCAGAGAAATGCAGGTTTGCCTGAAGTGGCACCTCTGGGACATAGGAGGACTCAGTTCCAACTGAGTTCATCTTGGGGTAACTGTGCTACCCTGGCTCTGGCTAGAAGTCAGAAGCCCCGGATTTGAGTGGTTGCTTTGCTTCATTTCTATGAAACAGGGGCATCGGGCTAGAGGCTCCTTAGTGCTGATCTCATGTGAGTCTCTGGGGAAGGGAGAGCACTCTGGAGTCCGGGAAATGACAGGTGGCCTTGTTCTAGGAGCCCTGTTGCATGGGGAAGGCCAGACAAAGAGCTCAGGGTGTTTCCTCTAACCAGTGTACGCAGCAGCTTGGGGAGGCAGGGTCCGTGGTGTGTTTCCCAAAAGATGAAAGGTTGCATTGGCTTGTCCTCCTCTACCTTCGTGTGTCTGGCAAGGACTGAATTTCACTGGACCATAACTTGGTGCAGAGAACGACAGGTGTACAGTCTGAGCTCAGATGGACTCTCTGTACTGGTGTTTCTGGTCGACCTGCAGCCAAGTCACCTGGAGAGGGAAGGTCAGAGTCTCCCTTGGATTCCCCAGAGGACACCTGGGTGACTCCATGGGCCTGCACTGCCTCGGCCTCAGTGAACAGATGTGCAGGGCACCAGGAAGGCCAGGTCCTTCCTGGGGTGAGGAAGAGAGGTGAGCTGGCTCTGGCCCTCTCTGGGTCACCTGCCCATGGCCATGAACAAGACTTTCAGCCCCGAGGTCCCACCCCCCACACCACAGACCCGCACAAGTGCAAGGCCATGTCTCACCAGTTACAAGGGAAGCTAGAAAAGCAAGGGTCTTAAGTGGAGCCTTCAACAAGATTGTTTTATTAAATTTTTTTTCTTCAATTTATTTTTTATTTGTATATGTTTGCAACACATAGTAATTATATAGTTACATTCATTCATTTTGGGGAGTTAATACATATACAAACTATATCTTGATCAATTTTAATCCCTTCCTCCCCAAACTTCCTTTCTTCCCTCATCCCCAGTTCCCCTTTCCTATCTCCAAAAAAGTCTGCCTCCCTATTTTCTACCATCTCTCCTTTATTTTGCTCTTTAGATGATCTATATTTTGGGTTCCCTATAAAGAAAAACTATCACATATTTAACCTTGTGTCTCTGATTTATTTCACTTAACACTATAGTCAAAGATCCACCCATTTTCCTACAAATGGCAGTTACCTTTTATGCCTGAGTAATACTCCCTTTTGTATGCATACCACCTTTTCTTTTACCTATTCAGCTGTTGACGGGCATATAGACTGTTTCCAGAATTTCGCTATTGTGACTTGTACTGCTATATACATGGATATGCATGTGTTATTGCTTATGTCTAGATGTCCTCCCAAAGCCTCATGTGGTCATAGGTAGGGCTTTTCAGAGGTGGCTGGATCTAGAGTGTGTGATGCTGGGATTAAGTGTGTGATGCTGGGATCAATGGTGTGCGATTACTAAATTAGTTCACTGACTGGTTTGGCATAGTTCTAGGAGTGGATAGTGGAAAGGCCCTCTCTGGGTGTGAGTGCTACCTGCCCTAAGGACGTATAGCCTGGACAGAATATCTGTTCTTTGGCAAATAGGCTAAAAACAAACATTGGAAAAAATAAAGCCTCTTTAACAAATGGTACTGGGAAAACTGGTTATCCACATGCATATATCTAGACCCATATCTCTCGTCCTGTAAAAAATCAAATAAAAATGGATCAAAGACCTAGATATAAAAACACAAACACTGAATCTGCTGGAAGATGAAATAGGTAAAATACTTGAGGACATAGGCATAGGCAAGGGCTTCTTGAACAGAACCCTAATTGCACAAGAAATAATTTCAAGAATCACAAATTGGGCAGCAAAAGAAGCAATTAGCAGACTGACATTTTATTAAATTTTAAAACCTGATCTTTATTAAGTTTTATTCTGACTAGGTTGTCTGGCATGAAAATATCCTTTGCTTTATCAAAAAGTGATGGTGAATGTGTAAAGAGCAATTTTAAATTTTTAAGAATTTCCTTGCTTAGGAATATTGCATAAAAATTAGCAACCCATGCATATGCTCCTGATCTTTTTTTGACTTAATCATTTGTGCAGTCTGGAAACTGGAAATCAGTGGCACAGCTCCCTTGAATATTAGTTTCTTCGTCTGTGAAGTGGGGATAAATCAGTTCTGCCTCCCTTGAAGGGTATTGTGATGGGAATATAGGGTCATATAGAATCTGCTTATCCCTGAACTCAATTTAAAATGGGGTTCCAGCCAACCCTTAGTGTCCACAGCAGACTGGCTTCAGAATCTGCTCCAAGTAACAACACCCGAAGATGCTTGAGTCCTTTATATAAAACAGTGTGGTCTTTGCATATGACCTACACACATCTTCCTATATAATTTAATTCATCTCTAGATTACTTAGAATACCTAATACCATGGAAGCGCTATATAAATAGTTGTTATACTGTATTGTTTTTAGAGACTAATGACAAGGAAAAAAATCTTGACGTGTTCATTACAGAGCAAAATTTTTTTCCAGATATTTTTGATTCTCTCTTGATTGAACTCACGAATGCAGAACCCAGAGATATGAAGGATGACCGTATACTTCCTTTTCACAAAGGCGATCCGATCATGGCCTGGGTCTACATCCTGGATGTTATCCTTGTCATAATGACCCCCAGCATTTCTGAGGGGTTTCTTAGGGTACTGACCCATGTGCTAATGCTCAGTGTGAGGTGGCTCCTCTGCTGACACGGTTGTCCCCACTCCTGGCTGTCTCTGAGACCCCCGTGGTGAAGCACTGGCCTTAACCCAAGGGTCCTCTTGTTTGCACTTCTCAGGAGAAGGGAAGCCAGGTGGACGTGACCCAGAGTCTGGAACTCCCACACAACTACCTACAGGCTGTACAGGCTGACTGTCACTATGTGCTGGTGGTTTGGGGCAGGATGGAGCAGAGCCCAAATGCTCTCAGTCCTGACCCTCAGAGGAGGCCCCAGGCAGAATGCCCACCCTGGGCTCCTCTGCCACCCTTCCTCCCAGCACCTATCAGCTGGCAATATTTTCGTGGTTCAGCAGCTCAGCCCTCTGCCCTTAAATCGCCTTCACTTCCAGCCTGTGAGCATTTTCCTCTCATTTCAAAGGGCCGCTGATATCATCCCTTGACAGGGACCAGTTGAGCAGGAAGCTTTGGGGATTTCCAGACCCAGCAGCAGAGGTGGGGGAAGCAGGCTTTGCGAGGCCCCTGCTGAAATCGGGGCTGTGCCCACGCCCTTCTTAATCTCTACTTGAGCAGGTCTGCTGCTGGTATGGCTGGGCTGGGAGGCAAGGTCAAGGCCCCAAGATAACATTAAGGAATAGAGGAGGAACAGAGGAGCTGATCCAGGGTTCCCATCAAGGGTCATGCACTTAAATTCCTTCACCCTGCAAAGATGCATTTAGTGACCACAGACATAAGGGGCCTGACAGTCTATTCAGGGTCGAAGGACTCACACTTCAAGATGGTCCTGCAAGGCGGGGGGACGAGCAGCAGGGATTGCTCCTGAGACTTGGGACAGACCTCGCTCTGCCCCAATGACACAGTAAGTTGCTCCTCCTCTCTGGCCTCGGGCTTCCACTCTGAGGAAAGAAGATGCGTGAGCCTCTAAGGGTCCTGCTGTCTGGCCCAGGACAGGGCGAGGCTCTCAGAGTGCCCCACGCTACACCAAGTGGCGTCTTTGCACCTCGGCTGAGTCTGAGGATTTTCTACAAAGCAAATCTCATTTTGCCTCCCACCCTTTAACCTGACAGAAGCGATTCACATCCTTCTGGAGACTGGAGTCCAGCATTCCCGATGGTTCCGGAGGTGCTGTAGACCCTGGGCCTGGCTCCCCACCCAGCAAGGCCAGCTCCTTCCCTTCCCCTTCTCACGGGCTCTCCTCTGCCTCCTCTCTTCGCTTCAGTGGCTCCTACTCAACTTCCCGGCCTCGGTGTCACTGTCACCACCTCTGGGGCCGTGTCACCTCCCGGCACTCCAAATAAGTTAGGCCCCTGCCCCGTATTCCCCTTGCTTCCCCTTTGAATGCCCTGGGAAGGGACGGGGACATCTCTCCACCCAGCCCTCCCGGATGGGCGAGGCCCTCTGCTCCCCGTTGTCTCAGGCCCTGCCCACAAAGCTGTGTCCACAGTGAGAGTCTGTGCTGTGCCCAGGCTTGGTCTCGGGTGGGGTGGCTCACAGCCAGGTGCTCCGAGTCTTGGTTGTCACCCTGTAGCTCTCATCCATCCGGGGAATTTCCGTATTAGTAAAACTGCACTCAGTCTCCTTTCTAAAGCCACGGGCTGGGCAAAGGAAGCCATGCTGCCTGGATGGGCTGAGTGTATCCTTCTGGCCTTCCCAGGGCCCCAGCAAGGGCAAGCAGCAGCAGGCCTTATGGGGGACTTAGTTTGACGGAACCACAAGACCTGGTTTCTGGCCTTTGTCATTGTCAAATCCCAGCCCTGTGACCTTCAATAAGACACTCTTTCCTGTGGGTCTTAGTTTCCTCACATAGAGTGATTATAACATTTAGTCTTTAATGGGCACTTATGTTTTTTGCCAGTCCTTGGGCTGAACCCTTTCTATGCACTACAGGTGATTCTCACAGCAACCATATGGGGCAGGCACTATTATTAGCCCCATTTTACAGATAGGCAAACTGATGATTAGGAAGTTTATGTAACTTTCCCAAGGTCACATGGCTAGAAAGCAGGAGAGCCAGAGTTTGGACAGAAGTTTGTCTGTCTCCCCTCCAAGGATCCCCTTACTCTGTAATTCCAGAAGCACAAGTCTGCCCAGGGCTGCAGAAGAAGCGGCACAAGTCCTAAGACTAATGCTCGGCTTTCAAACAGCTTTCGTCTTGGACGTGGGAAACCAGCGCAGGTTCTGCCCAGCATCCCTCAGATGCCAGTAGGCCCAGCAGCCACGCAGCAATGCTCTGCATGAACCCTTGAAAACCAAGAAAGAGCTGGAGTTATTTCTTATGTAGAGAGCAGGTCTCTAGATCACAACCTTCCCCATCGGCTGCAGTCAGGTCTTGGGCTTGACTTTAAATTTAAGTTTCCATCCATTGACGTGTTACACACACTGGAAAGAGTATGCGCGATTCTCCAATCATCTCAAATTCAGCTCACCTGTGTAAACCCCACCTGTGCAAACCCCACCCGTGCAAGCCCCACCCTGACCAGACCTAGGACACTACCTGCCGTCCGGAGCTCCCATCCTGCCCCTGCCTCTCATTAGCTCCCCGGTCCCGTGTGCTCCCATCTGAGAATAGTCCCTGGAGCTATAGAGAAAGACAGGAATAAGAAGTTAATTTTCAAATTATCTTTTCATCTCCAGGGAAATTGCAAGTGGCAGGAGGGAGGTGGAGGAGGGAGGAATTCAGCACAGGACCTGCTAAACCCTCAGACATGGGAAACGGCTACAGGTTCCGGAGAAAAAGGAAATGTAACTTGATGTCCTTGGTCCGAAGTGTCATTGTATTGTGCACGTGTACATGTGTGTTCATCCGTGTGAGTGTGTGTGTGTGTGTGTCTGGTATGAGAAGCGTAGGGCTTTGGCAGGTACAGGAAGCACAAGGAGAGCATGGCATCACGAGGACTGGTATCTCCCCTCTCTGCTCAGGGGAGGTCTCACTGAGACACAGGTCTTACTCACCTGTCTGGCAGGTTCATCCAGAGCCTCAGTGCCCCAGCCCTGTGGCCCTACCCTCCAGCCAGATGAAGCTGGGCAGACTCTGCCTACTATGGGACCTACCTTCTGGTTTCCACAGAAATCATTCAGTGGGATAAAAAGAGGTGGAACCCACCCAGCACTTCCCATTTCGGGACAGTCTTGCCTGGCCTTGGTTCATATTAAGCTAAGGTCCTCCACACAAGGAATAGAGGAAGTGGTAAAAAAAAAATTCAGCTAGGAGAATTATTAAGTAGAATGACCAAATCCTCATGCCTTTGAACATTTGAAATAAAGCTTGTCAGGAGGAGCCAGCCAGTGTCTGCACATTCCACCGGTTGTCCAGGGTCACTTTGGCTCTCCTCTGCCCACAGGGGTACTTCTGTGGACAAGTCTAGGTGATACTGAAGAAAGGAGTCATGAATGTGTTGTATGATGTACGGATAGACTTTGATCAGGTGTGTTAGGGTTTGTATCTAGATGTCCCCCAGAGCCTCAAGAGCTCATAGGTGGGTTATAGGGGCTTAGAGCTGACTTGGCGTTAGGAGGTGGGGTCTGGTCAGAAGAGGTGGCCACTGGGGGTGTGGCCTGTGCTGGTCTCTCTCCCACTCCAGCACCTCCCTCGACCTCTCTGCTCCGTGTCCGCCATGCCATGAGCAGCTCTCCCCCACCATACCCCACTCTCGTGCCATCCTGCTTTGGAGCCAGTGGACCATAGACTGAAGCAGGAGCCAAAATAAACCTCTCCTCTGAGCTGTTGGTGTTGAGTCTTGTGTCTCCATAAGGAGAAAGTGAGGAGGACAGGCTGTATCCCTGTGAAGAAGGTAGAGCAATGTCTGCCCAGTCAGCCTGGGACGGTCCGAGTTCCTGCCTGCAGTCGCGCCATAATTATCAGTAGCATCTTTTTGTACTGCCAAAACAGCCCAAGTTGACTAAAGACCATGTGGTTATTCTAGCTATGAAACCCAGATATTTTTCCTTACCAGATTGAGGAGGAGAGCTACAGGCATCTTCCCTGGCTGGAAGAACCCTGCAGAGGAAGAGCCTCACACTCCTCCCTGAGATTCTGGGATCCGTGGGGTGGCTCTCACGGGACCCTTCTTGGAGTTCCATTCTTGACCCTGGTCAAGGCAAACTTGCTCTTTTCAAAGAGGCGACCATGCTGACACAGTCATGGAGACTACAGTGAGCCCACCCTGGAGCAGCCAGAGAAAGACTTCACACAGGGACAATGCAGATTAGAATCCAGGAGTGTGGCACACCAAAGTTTAAACAAGTCGTCATCTCCAAAGAGTTGGACATAAGTCGTGCAGATGGTAAAGCACTTAGACATCAAGAAATCTTGGAAAGGCATTTTATTTTTGCAGAAGGGCACAAGCATGAAGTGATGGACCTCGAGTGAGGTCGGGACACTCTCTGCTGAAATCCGGAGGGTCTCAGGTGAGACTGGTGATTTCCGGTGAAAGGCGAAATCGAAAGTAACCGAGGGCAAGATATCTTGGCGCATGCCGGAAATTAAGGCTCAGGCTTTGGGACAAACAGAAAGGGAAATAAATGTGCCTCCCGGTCAGGACAGTGAGGAAATCAAGAGGCTCAGGGAGCAGAATATCCTGATAGATAAACAGGGCAAAGCTCCTTTGTCCTGTGTGTCTGCTACTTCATGCTTGTGCATTTTTCTACAGAAGTAAAAGGCCTTGTCGAGATTTCTGATGCCTCAGTGCCTTGTTATCTTCAGCGACAATCCGAGCCTGGGGACTTATTTCCAGCAAAAGGCTAAGTGCAGAGACATTGCAGGAGATGAGGTGAGAGTGAGCTTTGTACCAGAAATAGGGGAAGAGTTTGGGAAGAGACGTGCGTGGGTGTGGGGCTGCAGGAACAGAGCTCAGGTCGAGGGCTGTAGGCATCACTGAGGGCCGACAGCGGCCGCGGGGTGGGACACAGCCCGGCCAGGCAGGAGGCTGGGCCAGGCAGCCCTGGCAGGTGATCCGCACAGCCAGCCAGCAAAACTGCCTCTTGGTTTTCGACTGTGGGAGCCCTGCTGCCGTTGCTACCCAAGCAGTTGATTTACAGAAAAATGTATTCGCAAGAGAAGAGACAGATCTTAAAAAGAGAAAAGGGCTACTTTTGACTGCATTAACCCTTTTCAGATGACTTCACTCGGGCTCGCATCAAGGTGCTCCTTCTGTCCATGGGCACCAGCCTTGCCAGTGTGTGTACAGGGTACCCACGGCAGGGCAGCAGGCTGGCAGTGACTCTCACGATAGTGAGGCTCTCGTCACGCAGGTATGAGTTAGAGCAGAGAAACTCACACCTGTCACATGCATGATATTGACTATCATGAAAATCCAGCCATCCCTGCAGAAAGAGCCTGCTGTGTCGATTTGACGCACTTTATCTATTTTAATGTTTTCCTTACTTCATCTTTCCGTTTGCCACCTGACAGCCTCAGGCTGTCCCGCTCTCCTTGCCAATCATGACTGCATGGCCAAAGCCCAGGGGCCCTGGGTGCTGACCGTTTACCCACTGTGTGATCTCGGGCAACTTGATTAAGCTCTTTGTGCTTAATTTCCTCGTATATAAAGTTACGTGCGTCATCGTGAATATTCCACGAGAGCATCTGCGTAAAGCATGTAGACTCAGTTCCAGCACAAAGTAGGTGCAGCAGCACTAGTAGGTTGATTAACTAACATGAAGTTCAGGGGACCCAGAGAGAGTGATGACAACAGGGAGGTGGGTATTGGCTCCCTACCATAGATGGGGCCAATGCAAAAGTCAAAGTGAAAGTGAAACTCCCTAGGGCTGGCTCTGGTCACGCGAGCTGCAGGGACTTTGGAGGCATTTGAATCCAGCTTCTTCATTTGCTCAATGGGGCACTGGGCCCAGGGAGCGGCAGGGACTTAGCCAAGGCCACATAGCAGTTTCCAGACAGAGTCAAGACTGGAACCCTCATCCCCAACTTCCAAATTGAGCTCTTGGCCTAGCACTGTACAGACCAGTTTTCTCTCTGGGGGTTCAAATGAGCTGTCCAGGGCTTCTCAAACTTTAATGTGTAAATGAACCGCAGGGCCCTCGCTGCAGTGCTGACTGTGTTACATTAGGACTGGGGCAGCCTGGGAATCTGCATGACTGACAGACTCCCAGCTGATGCCGTTGCCTTGGCGATCACAGGCAGATAAAGAGGAGCTAGGTCCGCGCTGTCCAGTAGAAACAGACTGCGGGCCGCAGGTATAATTTTAAATTTTCTTGTCACCACACTAAAAAAGATGAAAAGAAACACATGCCTGTCATTTCGGTAATATATTCCGTTTAACCCAAATTATCCAAAAATATTCCCATTTTGACATAATTTCGGTACAAAATTATCGAGAAGATATTTTACATGAAATCTGTTAATTCAGTGTCCATTTTATGCTCAGGATGTATGGCAACTGGGACTTGCACATTTCAAGTGTGCATCACTGCACACACAGCCTGCTCCCAGTGAGGGTCTGGGCGGATCCCAGCCTCTCCCCGTCTCTGCCAACCTGGTTCTTGTAGCTCTTCCCACCTTGGCATGTCCACTGCACTCCTCACTGCACACTTGTCTACTCCAGCAGCTGCCTATGGGAACAGCAGCCCTACACTGACCAGCCCCAGCTTCCTGTGAACCCTACATCCTAGGGAGAGATCAGGATAAGGCGGACCAATGTGCACCTTCCTGAGTTCCTCTCCGGGTTCCACTGGGCATGTCTGGGCTGCAGACCACTCTCTGGCCAGCATGGTGTATTGTACTATTCAGCTCCCTGCCTGGAGGCTGTGGGTTTTGGCCTCCCTGGGGAGAGCAGGTTGAGAATACTTCCCACGTGGCTCAGACCCAGCCACTGTCTGGCTGGGTGTCTGGAAGAGTTTTGCGTGGGGTCAGCCATGATTTCGAGAGACACAGACTGTGATTCCATGGCCAGGGGCCAGTGTGACATCTGTGGGTATTCTGTGACTTCAGGGGCAGCTGTTCTCCTGCCAAACAGACACCAATGGATTCATCTGGCAGCTCTGGCCGCGCATGCAGTCGCTGGAAGAAATCCCCACACAGGCCCAGGGGCTCGCTAGGGGTGCCATAGGTCTTGCCTGAGCCAGAAAAAAAAGCCACAAATGTCTTCCCTGATGTGTGACTCGTATGTGACTCCCCTGGTATTTCTAATCAGATGTAAACCCACGTCCAGCAAGCCCGGCCATTTGGCGCACAACCCAGTGTTTGCTTTTGCTTGCTTTTGTCTGAGAAAGCTCATAGTTTGATGCTACCTAATGCTAACCATATGAATATCTGGAAACATCTAAGTATGCTGTGATCTATAGACAAAACAGCCACATCTGTGGGGATGTTCTGATTAGTGGTATTTTCTGGTAAAGCAAATCCGGCTCCTTGTTTTGCTTCTTATTGTTATAAATCCTCCTAAACTAGGACCGAGTTTTTCCTACCTCAAAGTAGAGTATAATGAGCAAAGCTGAATCTTCTACAATGCCTTGGTAGTAATAGCTGCCTCCACACACATTTTTGACCGGATGAGCAATCCTATTCATCCAATCAACAAATGTGTATTGAGCACCTGTCATGTGCCAGACATTGTTCTGGGCTCTGGCGATGCAGCAGGAAAAAATAAATGCTTGTTTTTGTGGAGCTTACATTGAGTGCATGCATGCATGCCAGGGCGAGGTGGAAGGACAGGGATGGACCATAATCAAGCAAACAGCAGGTAAATCATTCCAGATGGCGAGTTGCTCTGAGAGCTGTTGTGCACCTGAGGGCTGCAGACTGAGGTCACAGGGCAACATGGCTCTGTGACAGTGGGATCCTGCTCTAGCAGGACAGGTTTTGCTGCCTGCCTAGTCTCTGCAGGGGACCTGACCAAGACTGAGCTCCAAGCTCAGAAGCAAGTTAAGTAGGCCATCTGATGCCCTCCTGCCCCTGTATGTTCAGACTCATGTTCTCACTCTCACTGCCACTGCCCGGCCCTCAGTTTCCTCCATGTTTGAAGCCAGACCTCTGCGCCTGATGCTGAGTCCCCATGGGGCCCCCTCATGATGGGAGGGAAGGGGATGCAGTCTTTTGGGTGAGATAGTGGATGGATCATCACGAGGTTGGAGCAGTGATAGCCAAGGGAAACATAAACAACAATTTCCCGTGCGCTTTCATGTGTCTGTCAGGCAGGAGTGCCACGCTGATGTGCACACAATATTCATTTGTCGTGGGTTTCAAGCGGCAATGTACCAGAAATACACTATGCCTCTTCAAAGAGAAGGTTCACAACAGGCTGCCTTAAGGAGCCACCAAAGTCATCTTTGGAAGAAAATAAAACAAGAATATATTTATAAAACATTGCCCTTGGGGGAAGTGGAAAACATTTTTCCTATTTATGATCAGTCCTTTTCCATTTGACAAACATTGATTGCTCTCCCCACCCTCACCCCTGCCCTCTCTTCTGTTTTAGGTGGGGCCCAGATTCATATGTTTTCTGCTTAAATAACAAATGTACCTGTCCTGGGGCCAGCACAGCAAACGGGAGCACCAGTAACCGGAGGTATATTTGAGACCTGCCTTTTTGTAGCAAAGACAGGACAGGGAGGAAGAATATTATGTTGGAAACTCACCAGAGCATACCAAGGTCTTCTTCAGAAAGATCTTTTTTGTAGCTGGTGGGAATGTCAGGAGCCTAGACCACAACGTATCATTAGGAAATTACCATTTTTTTTAGTTGAAAGTAGTCATTATTGGCAATTTCATCTGGTTCCCTCTAAAAATAAGTAGCTACCATTATGGATTACTGCCTGCTTGCCAAGCTTTGAGCTGAGCACTTTACAGGAATTATGCCATTTAATCTTCACAATAACCCAGCAGGGTGGTGTCTGGGGTGGATCTCTCCAGGAGTAGGTGCTAAGATGAGGATTTGTGGTTTAGTGAAGAAGTGATCCCAGCACAGACCATTGAGGAAGAGGGGGAACAGGACAGGGACAGGGACAGGGATGTGATTCCAGGCAGCCTGAGGCTCATCAGGCAGCCTCCGGCTCATGTATACCCCGGAGTTTGCTCCAAGACAGAGAGCTGGGCTTCCATACACCTATAGTCTGTGAGCCTCAGCTGCCCTGAGAGTGAAGCTCAGACAGCTCTCTGTGTGAGGCCCTGGGGACACACAGGTAGGATTCAGAGCATGGTGACAGGTGCTCCTCAGTAGGAACAATGCTCATGGAAGCTGAGGGAGGGATCTGTAAGCAGGGACATCTCGGGTCTCCTGGGGTGTTAGCCTGATCACCATCTTACACATCAAACAACTGGGATTCAGAAGAAGGCAAGAAACTCAGCTCTGGTCACAGACCTCCGTTATCCTGTAAGCTGGTGGCACCTGGCTCCTCCTTTCCTTAGCATGAGGCTTGAGAGCCAACTTTGTTCCTGCGGACTGAGAGTGTGGTGCTACCCAGTGACTGGCTTGTCAAAGTCCATTAGCACATGAGAGGACTCCTTGTCACTTTAGCTGTCACTTGCACCTCTCTAGGTTGGCAAGGGGGCCTTTCTGGGGCCTGGCTCTGTGGGATCTGCAGATGTGACCAGCTGTTCTCTGCAGCAGCAAAGTCCTATGCAATGCCACAGTCTGAAAAAATAAAACAAAACACTGTAGCTGCTTGGCTTGAAGTGCACACACATCAATCCCAGGCATCCCAACACCTGGCAAGGAGATCACCTGCCACTTCTGCACCTCCACTCACTCCCCCAACCAGATGCAGTCAATTCTATGCCCTTATTTTGCAACCCAAGCTGGCATCCACTAGAGAGCTGGATCAGAGCTCTTGGGCTCAGTATGTGAACCAGACACTACATGCTGCCGTAGGAGATCACAGCCCAGTTCAGCCATTTACAAATGGAAGCGATTGCTTAACTTCTCTGTGCCTTTGTACAAACATCCAAACACTTGCTTGCAGAGATTGAGAGCCCTCTAACCTGCAAAGACTAAATGAGATGTTATCCATAAGGCACCTAGCACAGAGTGGATGCTGGAGAAATGTTTGCTGTCAGCCTTCTCTCTAGATGTGGACTTTCCTGGCATTGCTTCCTGTAATACTACTTGTCCTAACTTCAGGCCACTATTTGGATTTTAATAATTTCTAGCTGCCCTGGTCTTGGTTGGGTACAGGGCATAAGCTGAAGAAATGTACCTTTTATTGCCAGGTGTTTTGAAGCGTCTTCTCCTTTCTGGGTTACCATTTGAGTCCTATCAAAGAACATTGGATGCCTTGCTTTTCTTTCTTCCATTGATCTTGACTAATACAAAACCAGCTCCCTAGCCCTCTTCATTGAATTGCATTATACTCCATATGCTGATGGCTCCGTGGGAGAGGCCCCTAGGACAGCATAGGAGAGGAGAGAAGGCAAAACGCTGCATGACACTGAGATGCTAGGTCATGCCCCTGCCAACCTTGTCCCCCATACAGAGAAATGCTGTCCTAGTTTTTGGCAGCTGAATTGAACATCAGTCACAGAAGAAGAAAGAAAAAAACAACAGGCTTACCACCCACGCCATTGTGCTAAGAATAATTTTGGTCCCAGCAGTACAGCTGGTCAGAACACTTGGCAGTACTTCCATCTGGAGCTAGGTGAGAGGATTCAGGAAGCGCGTTTGTCCATTTCAAGTTTGAACCTGGCTTGGGCTCTGAAACTTAGCTGAAAGCCTGGCCCAAAACAGCAGAAAGCCAGATAAATATCCAAATACCAGCTTCCCGGAGAATCCGTCTCTTACTGGAGCCCCCTTCTGTGTGCTCCATGAGTCTTATTCAGTCAGTCATTTCCTATTTGTCTGGAAGTCAACTTTAAGTTTTGACCTGATTTATTCAGATGGGGCCCAGCTCAGTCCAACATCCCAGCTAGCACAGCCCCCCAATGGCCTGGCTGTGGTTTGTTGGGCTTACATAGAAATCGGCTCTTGGTAGTGCTTGGATAGATGGCTTTGGAGAACCAATTGTTTGCACTTTAGTCTTCCAAATAAACAGAATCACCCATTCAAGAACTATTTCCAGGATGCTGCGTTGGTGCCAGGCACTATGCCTGCTACCTAAGCACCAAGGACTTGAAGCACAGTAAGACGACTTCTCTCACCTCTCAGGGATTACAGTTTGACTCAGTGGTTCTTAACTCACATGGCTGCACAGTAGAATTCCCCTGGGGAGTATCCATAGAAGTACTTGGAAGCCTGACGTGATGATGTACACCTGCAGTCCTAGCACTCTGGGCAGCTGAGGCAAGAGGATTGCAAGTTCTAGCCTAACCTGGGCAACTCAGTGACTTAGCAAGAACCTGTCTCAAAATTTAAAAAAAAAATCATAAAAGGCCTGGGACTGTAGCTCAATGTGAAAGCCCTGGGTTCCATACTCACTACTGAAAAAAAAAGTATTTTTTAACACGTTGTTTTCTTCTTTAATCCTCGATACAATCCTATAATGTAGTTATCACTATTGTACCCATCTCCAAGATGAGGCAACTGAGCCACAGGCTGGTTGGGTCACTCACCCAAGGTTACACAGCATTGCCAAAACAGAACAGCACTACAGGAAGTCTGCCTGTGGCCAGCTGTGCTGACTTCCGTCCGATCTGTCCTGCCTCTGCTCTCCACGAGAGGAGGGCTGAGAGAGGGTGGCTGGAGAAGAGAGCGAAAGGAAGAATAGGGAGAGGAAGCTGAGAGGCAGCCAGAGCCGGGCAGGAGGCCTCAGGGACCCAGTGGGGCAGACTGGGTTTTCTGCAGATGATCCAAGTGGCTCCCCCTGTGACATCCGGAGTGAGAAGCATTCTCCGGAGGATGCATTTCTATGAGAAGTAGGGCAGATCAGGACGGGAGCGCTGAAGGCACACATGCTAGGTGATGGCGATGTGCTCCAACAGCAGCTCTGTGCCCAGCAGGGAGGAATGTGGGGGCCTCTGCCCTCCTGCCCACTGCACTCCTGCTCCACGCTCTCTTATCTGCATCTCCGGGGTCAGCCCCGGAGCAGCCATTCTGTGGCTTCCTGCCCTGGAAGCTACCCCCCTGTGCCTGCCCTGTTGACCAAGCCGCAGAATCCCTCCATCATCACAGAGCCCAGGACCAGGCCCTGTGGGGTGGCCATGGAAGAGCTGGCAGCCGCCTCCAGGCTCCTTATGTGGTCCGGGGGAGGCTAGCTCCCCAGATGCACTGGGGTGTAGTCGTTATCCACAGGAGCTGGGTTCCAGTCCTAGCTTTACCACCTCCTATGTGATTGGGGCAAGGCCCTTGGCCCCTGTGAAGCTCAGTCTTTATCTCTAAACGGGGAGAGCACGTTTGTTCTAAGAAATGAGGACATTGTTCACGAGGCTCTTGCCAACTGTGTCCGAGGCCTTCAGCAAATGGCAGCTGGCATTATTCCTGGTTAACTTCAGCCATTATGAGATCCTAGAGTCCCCACTGGCCCAGAGAGCCCAGGTTGAGAGCCGCCGAACAATGCCCCCTATTTGCAGATGAGAAAACTGACCTCCAGAGGGGGTCCGTGGCTTTCCCGGAATTTGCACAGAGGAGCCAGGAGCAGGAGCTACCTGTGTGAGACCTCCTGGCTCCACCTCCATGCAGGGGTGAGAAGTTCAACTCCAGCTTGGCGTAACCATTCACAGACTTTGCCCCGATTGCCTCCCTCTGGGATGGCAGGGGCACAGCCTTTCTGGAAGGGTTGTGTGTATGAAGAAGCTGTCATTCCAGAGTGCTGAAAAGTGCTCCACAGGTGCCAGAGCATGACTCTCCATGGATTTCAACACCTCGGTTGGCATGCCTTTCCACCAGATGCAAGCAAGCTGCCCATACACTGCCTCACTGCCTGTGTGTGCCCGTGGGGCGGGGGGGGAGAAAAGGAGGAAGGGAGACAGCACAGGGAAGAATTTCTTTCTATACCTGCACTCCAGCAGACATGCCTTAGCTGCCTGCCTGATGAAGAGGACACACGCACTCTCTCCCTTCCTGGGAGTTCTGGAACCTTCTTTCCACCGCCAGCTGAAGGAAGATGTGAGCAAGGACCCCTGTCCTGTGGCTCACAGCAAATCCATGACGCTGTCCCTGAGGACCAATGATTTGCCCATCCTTTGGCAAACAAGAACTCGGTCAGGGAGTCTGGGCCAGCTTGCTGATGTCAAATGGCATGTCATGGAAAAGGTATGGAAATTGGAACCAGACAACTGAGGATTTGAATCCCAGTTCTTCCACTTCCTGGCTGTATGAACTTGGCAAATGACCTCTTTAGCTATCAGTGCCTCCATTTCTTCATCTGTACAACAAAGGGAAATCTTACTTTCAAACTTTGTTTTAAGAAATTAAATGAGATGAAGTTCTTGGTGCACCAAAGTTCTTGCTTTGGTCCTGCCCCAAAACCCTGCCATCGTTCTCGCTGGCTTCCTTTGCCTGGGTTACCCTGGCACTTAGGCTGGTCTTAGTGTGTTGGTTTAGTTATGGAGTTAAAAGAATTAGAAAGACATCAGCATGAAGAGGCAGCGACTGAAAACAAAGCCTGTTTCCCAGGAAGAGACATCTCCTTTGGATGATGGCGTTGGGAGTCTTGTGAGTATTGGATAACAGCAGCCTTGGAGGGGAGCACCAGCATTTGACTCCCCATGCCTTGAATAGATGTATTGGAGAAACAGACAGCTCATAGCTTCACTGTGCTCCACCTAGTGAACCAAGTTAGGCAGGAAGCCAGGTGAGGAGTGGGCCAATACGGCCTGGGGCTGCACTGAGGGAGGCTGATCCTTTTCTGTGCCTCTCCTGGCCCGAGGAACTGCAAGGAAAGTCATGTATAGAGAGGTTCTGTCATCTTTCCCTGCCGGGCCCATCTGGATGCCCCAGGTCTAGGGATGCAGATCGCTCCCCCAGGATGCAGGATGGTGCCAGTGAGCCCCTTTCAGAAAGGGAGGGAACCCCATTGAGCTCACAGCTTCCAGTCCTTGGCCTTCCCTCAGTGTCTTAGCAGTGGGAATTTCCAAGCACTCGGACATACCCTGGGTTATGTGGTGACCCTGGAGTAGATGGGAAAGGAACCAAGGCTTGAACATTTACTGTGTGCCAAGAAATATGATGCTCATTAATGGTAGTGGTGATGGTGTGTCAGTCACCCATTTAGGGCTGAAATATATTCATTCATTTAATCTTTCCAGAAGCCCTATGAGGGAGGTACTGTTAAAATCCTTACTTGATAGATGAGAAATCTGAAGCATAGAGAGGTAAAGTAACTTGTTCAAGGTCACACTGCTAGTAAGTGGCACAGCTCACACCCATACAGTCAGACTCATGTGGTAAAACTCCAGAGGCCTCCTTTTAGCCACAATAGCCTGCTTTCCAGACTCTCTCGTGTAGTGTTCCCACCCCAGATCCCAAGGCAGGAGCTTATTAATGACATAGGGGAGGAACTACGAGTGTTTATGTGCCTAGGCCAAGCCCACACAACCAATTAAATGTCTATGCACATCTACAGGGCTCTTTCCACTGCACTAAATGGCTCCCAGGTGAGCAACTGTGGCCCCAACATTGTCTTCTACCCATAGGGTGGAGGGAGGAGCGTGGGACTGGGGGTCCAGTTCTCTGCTTCTCACTGCCCAGGCCTCCATTCCAAGTGCATTTACTGGCAAGCAAGAACCAAAGCCCATTTCTGCCTGGTCACTCTCTTCACCTTTCAGGCCTTACCCAAACATCACTTTGCTGGAGAAGCTTCGGCTGCCTCTCCTGCATAAATGGCTGTAGGTTCTTCATCTGCTAACACTGCCTTCGTCTCACAGAGTGATTATACCTTCACTGTGTGCTCACATAATTACTGACTATTTCCTGATCGTCCACTCCCTAGAAAAGAACTTTGATTCTCGCTAACACCACACTGCCAGGGATTAGCATGTTGCCTGGCACTTGGTAACACTAAAAGATCATTTGAATTAATGAATGGATGAGTGAATGGATGTATAAGCCCTGCAAGGCTCCAGCCTCACACCTGCCTTCTGTCTCCATTATCTCAAAGGTTCACAGTAACTCTGTGAAATGGCATTGTTCCCATCTTACTGATGAAGAAACTGAGGACTGCAGAAGTGAAGTGACCCTTGCTCAGTCAATAAGAGGTGAAGTCAGGATTCACACCCAGGCCATCCTGGCTCCAGCCTCAGTGTCCTCCCTCTTCACTCCATTCAGAACAGAACCTGGAAGTGAAGAGTAGTGACAAGGGGGCTCTGCCAGAGTTCCACCTGGAGGGAGCACAGAATTAAATGGGGCTGAGGAGATCCAGACAGGACTGAATGTCAAGGGTAAAGGATCAAAGGCAAGGAAAGAACTAACATGGTCATGCTAGGGGCTCTCGAAGGCTGTCTAGATAATTCATCCGGAAGTCAGCCTTCCTGACCAGCTGCCTTTGAAAACTGGATCTGCATCCCCAAGCCCAGCCCTTCTTGATTCCCTGTTGGGAAGGATAAAGTCCTAACAGGCATGAGATTCTGAATGGGAGTCCCTTCGCCTTCCCAGATAGGAAGAGAGAGTCTTTGTGGAAGCCAGGATGAGGATGCTTGCATAGCCATAGGAAGGTTCACTTTATTGAGTTCATATTTGAGCCATTTCCAGACTGCCTTGTGGAGAAAATTCTACACAAATCGGTTTTTGTTTTTGTTTTTGTTTGGTACTGGGGATCGAACTCAGGTCCTTGTGCTTGTGAAGCAGGCAGTGAAACCACTGAGCTAAATCCCCGGCCCAGAAAATTCTAATAAATTTATCTGTGAATGTCTAAAATTCTTGCACAACATAGAGCTTCAAGAAATTTTTTGGAAAACAATGTAATAGTGCCTTGCCCCACTGTTTGTAAAACAGTTTGCTTCTAAGCCAAAATGTAAAAGATCATCACTGTATATTTTGTTCTTTTCCACCCATCAAGCTCTGAGGTTTTATTTGCCTTGGATTTAGAGAGGGAGCGGAAGTCAAGGCAGCTGTTTATGATCCCAAATCTTCACATAGCTTCAGACTATCTCAGGGTGCAGAACATGCTCGTGATGCCTCTGCTTTCTTGACAGTTTTAGACCAGCCTGGAGACCAGCCAAGGGGTAGGGTTAACCAGAATGCTGCTTTGCACTGCCCTGTGGGGTTCATTTCAGGCGTCCTGGGGTCACTCTCCTTGCCATCCATCTGTGTGTGCAGAAAGAAGGTTGTCTCCAGGCCGACTTCGCTGGTGACAGAGGCAGGTTGGAAGACCGGTGAGAAAGAATAGATTTCCTAGTCCCTCTGCTCAAAGGTGGTCCTGGCACTTGTGCAGGGAATGACTGCGTCAGGAGCCGCTTCCCAGAAGGGAGGGGGAATAGGCAGGATCTCTGGGATAAGGGTTTCTCACTGTTTTAGGAAGAACCCTGCTTGTCACTGATCTGGATACACACATAGCCTCCCTTTAACTAAAACTGCATTGCCACCTTTGACAGCTAACAAAGCTTCTGTTCCTTTGAGAAAGGAGCTCATCTCTCCTGCCTAAAATGGTGCAGGGCAGGGGTGAATCTAAGCTACCAACATTTGCATGGGGATTGCTTCCTAACAGGATGCGATAGCAGTTCTTTAATAAAAAGTTAGAACAAATAAAATTATATTTTGAAAAACACAGAAAATCCCAGAGGAAAGTAAGTTTGAATCCTCCTCGACTCCAACCCTATAGGAGAATGATTTAGGGTTGGGATGAACCTCAATGACAGAGTGCTTGCCTAGAGAGTGCAGGTCCTTGGATTCAGTCGCCAGCACAGCAAATAGATACATAAATAAATAAAGTTCCCCTATAATTATATAAAATAAAGAATTACAGCTGGATATGGTGGCACACAGCTGTAATCCCCGCTACTACAGAAGCGGAGGCAGCAGGATCACTTGAGCCCACACATTTGAGAGTAGCCAGGGCAACATAGTGAGATGCTCTTTCTAAAAGAATAGCGAGATGAAAAAAGAAAGAAAGAAAGAGGAGAGAAAGAGTTACAATCCCTTAACTTACCCCTCAGAAGTAACCACTATTAACAATTTGATGTAATTCCTCCCTTTGTTTCCTTCTCTTTATAAACATATTTTTTTCTGCATGTGTAAACATATCTAGATATTTTATGACACTGATTTCAATATTTTATCACACTATTAAAATTAAAATATATATTATACATAAATTTGGAGGGAGGGAGACAGAGAGAGAGAGAGAGGAGAGAGAGAGAGAGAGAGAAATACTCCAAGACTTTAAATAAAGCTGGAGATCACAGGATGAGAATGGAGCCTCTCAGTCTCGTAGTTACCCACAGAGATCCTTCATGCCAGGGTGCCCGTCTGGGGCACAGACCTCCAGGAATTGACTCTGCCCGCCCATCTCCTCCCAGCATCCTATGCTCCGCCTCTCCCGGGTCAGGCATTGGCCAGAAGCTTTTCATTGGATGCTCCCCAGGCTCCGAGCCTGGGGCACAGTCAGAGGGTAGGCATGAAGCCTTCCAGGATGACAGCAGTAACCAAAAGAGGAAATGCACGCGGGAGGGAGCCCTGGGAAGCATCATCGCTCGGAGCCTGGAGGCCTGGCGCCCAGTGCTGACCCAGTACCCAGCACTGTCAGGGTGCTTGGTGCTGCCACAGCATCTGGGCAGCTGAGCTATGGATGCATCTGAGCTGTGGAGGCAGCTGCACTGTCTGAATGTTGCTCTCAGGGGGAGAACCTTGCTCAGAAAGTAATAGAAGGCCTGGGATTTTCTAGATTGGCTATTAACGCTGATTAAAATTATCCATAGTATAGCTTCAATAATCCCCCACTGTAAAGTGATACAAAAACAAAGCCTTTCCAACATTTCTTAAAGCATCACTTTCTGGTTTGTCGCACCCAACTACTGCTGGCAAGGCCCACCCCAGAGAGTCTGCATCACGGTCAGGGTGGGACCTGGGCAGCCTTGGTTTTTTATCCCCCTGGGGGACCCTAAAGCTCAGCCAAGGCTGCAGAGCTGAGTGTGAGGACCAGCTGATTCCGAGTCCCTGGGAGCCTGTTTAAAGTACAGACTCACACTCAGAGTCCTCAGTCTGCAGGGAAGAGGCCTAGGGATCTGTTCCTACAACAAGCGGCTCACTGGTTCTTATAACAACTGTTGGTCCAAGTCGTCTTCGCCTCCGAGCACACAGCTCTGTCTCCAAGTCTGAGCATCTTGCAATGGGGCCCCCAAGACTGGTTCTCTTTCCTTGCCTCGATGGGCTGCCATTCACATCACAGCCTGGGGAGTTGCCAACCTTACCCCCAGACCCATTTTTCATCTGTGAAAGGGAGTAACTGGGCCACCTTATAGAAGTGCCCTGGGTTTCATATCAGAGCAGAGAGTTGCAGTTTCACTGCTGCTGTCCTCATTATGGTGGGCTTCTTCCTTTGATGGTATACCGTCTGGTGTCCGGATTCCAGGCACTGGCCTTGAGCAGGGGCATCCAAATCCTGCTTCTCCACTTAGTCAGCTGCTGGATCTTCAGTGAGGTACTGAACATCACTGGGGCTCGGCTCAGCTCTCTCTTCTGTCCAGTGAAAATGACAATAACCATTCACCTCATAGTATCCTTGTAAGAATTAGGGAAAATGCATGGACAATGCTTACCCAAGTTGCTGGCACATAGTAAGAATAACTCCCTAAATTACAGGTCTTCTCACCATCGTCATTGTTATTGGGGTAACTCTGCTTTTCTGGTGTAATGTGTGGAAGGAAGGATGTATAATGCAAAAGAAATAATTTGTTAAAAGATCAGTTTGGAATGGAATTAGCTAGAGACGTCCCAATTTACTATACAATCATTCCTCCTCTGGTGTTATAGTTAAAATGTGGGAACAAACAGGGAAACAAACAACCTTGCAGGTAGAATCCAGCCTAGAGGCCAGGCATACTCAGCTCCCTCTCTTTCACTTCTCCATTTAGGCAGATTCCTAGATAGTACCCACTCCAAAACAGTGCTGCCTCAGCCTTAGCCAGCCACAGGGACTGGAGAACCCAGATGCTTTTATCTTCCTCTTCTTATATTTTACCTCTTTGTCCACACAAACAATTGATACTCATCTTTTATTTAGATTTTTCCTGATCCCAACTCCTTGTCAGATGACATTCCAATTTGCTTGACCGTCTTGTCCCACATCAAACATGAAATTTGATTCTAGGATTCTGCAACTCACAGAGTAGGGGGACAAGAGCAGTGGAGAGAAGGCACTGTTTTCCTTCCCATGATCATCCTTGACTCTGAAATTTCTGTTCCCATTAAATGTCAGATCCCTCTCATGCTGGACTCTTTTCCCTGTTGTTTCCCTTCTGCTCAAAACAAACCCAGATTCTCAACTCAGCTCTTTTGGTTTTTTTCATAATTCTCCCAGACCAAAAGAAAAATCTAGTCAAAGTTCGTGGTAGCGCAGCAAGCTTTATTGCTGTTTCAGGGAAAAGAAAAAGGTTTTCCTTGGCCATGTTGCTCTGCCGCTTCTGGCCTCCTCGGGAGTCCCTGCACATGCTGTAGCGCCTCTTCTGGTGCATGGTGGGAGGGAGGAGCGAATAACACTAAACCTCACCCCACAAAGGAGATTTTTCTCACTTGGGACTGAGAAAAATAACTCTTTCCCCTGAACTCCAAGCTGGACTTCAGGTGGCAAGATGCTCGCTAAAGTGTCCCCAAGACTGTGTTCTCAGAGAGTCTCCCTGGAGTGGTCCAGACCTAGCCAAATATGAAAACCTAGAGGTGCCCACTCACTAGGGCCTGAATGGGCACGAGAGTGATCTATGGGTTGTATTCCCACTGATAGGGTTTATTTACACAGGCTTTTCTCGCCTACAGGAGGCAAAAGTAGACACAGTCCAAGTTTGAAATAAGAATGTTTTCCATGGTTACACTTATTCTTTCTTATATTTAGCCACTGCTTCATTGGAGAGAAACTTTCCTCAAGTCCTTTGTGGCATGAGGCAAGATGTAAATAAAAGTCTGTTTCCTAGACTCATAGAGACCTCACAGTGGACCTCTATCAGGGTTTCAGCACCATGGGTGGAAATAAAAGGAGATTTCTCTTCATTACTCTTCAGTGTTTTGGTTAGTCAGAAAGTTAATCAACAGAGCTGATAACCCCATGAATCGCTGACCTTCATATGGATCTGGTTTATCATAATATACTTTGCGCTGCCTCAGTTTTTCAGTGGTGAGAAAGGGCAATCTTCAAACCTAGAAACAGCAGCTTTATGGCCGCTTTTCATCAAACATTTTCAGCCTGAAACATTGATGGTGCTCAGCAATGCATTCACTGAATTAATGATTGGGTCATGGATTAAGCAAGGGGTTTGCTCTGTGTAGATTTGATAGAGCTGTTGCTTCAAGTGCCTGTGAACACACACACATTGGCACATATGCCTCGCACCCCAGCATCTCCAAGTAGGGGATCCTTAGTCACTTTTCCTATCATTCCAGAGAGTTGCAACATTTCCCCCTCATCATTTATGATCGAAGGTCTCCAAGAGGCTGTTGGCTTTTTCCCCAGATCCCTGCATTTTTTGTTGACAGGCTGGGTTTCCGTGTTCTGGCTCTTCACAGGACTGTCTGCTTGGGAGGTCAGACAGATGGAGTCTTTAACTCAGATGAAGGCTTGGTTGATGGGGCTTGTTGCTTGCAGGCCGGCCCCGAAGCCCCATTCACACAGAGCTAATCACCAGTGTCTGGTGTGGAAGATTTGAGAGGGCTGAGGCTGGTGCTTGCAGATCTGAGGCTGGCTCTTACAACCAGGGAACTGTTGGGCCTCTTTGGATCATTCAGTGGCTCTGAGAGCTTTGGCAATCACTTTCAAATTGCCCGATTGCTGACATGTGGGTGATTTTGAAAGTTTGGAGTCAAAAGTGAAAGACAGAAGGTTTGTCAAAGTTGAGTTTTAAATGGTGGGCTGTTTGAACTTTGCATCTTTGCCCATAGCGCATATAATTAAAATTATTAATAAAGACTTTTACAAACCTGAATAGCAGAGCAGCTTGCTGTTCTCTGAACCAGTGACTTCCTTAGCTACCGAGGCTTGCCAAAAATACTCATTTAAAAGGAGTTCTTTCATGTTAACAGAATATCCTGTGGAAGGAGTACATTTTATAGGGCATATTTATAATATGAGATGCCTGTACTTAGGAAGAAATTTTGTAATTATCTCATTTGGGCCACAATTTGTTATTTTCCCTTGTTGGGTTTGGATGATACACTATTTTGTTTTAAATAAGAAAAATGAAATTTTATAGGAAAGATAAAAGGGAGACGAAAATTGTTCCAGGAAAGGGTGCATAAATTTCTTAACAGGATGAAGAGGCAGAGAAGAAATTTGGAAACCAAATAAAAGATGTCTTCAATCAGGAAAGATGAGAAATTATCAGATGACTTGAATGAATCACACAGAGTTAAGGTGAATGTTCATGTGTTCACTAAATCGTGGAAGGTTAGAAATAAGTACTTTTAATGCAAAGAAAAGAATGCACTGGTTTTCATATTTGTACATACCTGTGGGTCTCATAATTCAAAAAATGACCTTGGTGGCAATTCTGATTTAAATGGGAAATTTTAAAAGTGGCAGACGAGTAACATGTATGTCACGAGCTCCATTTCTGTACCCAAGGTAGACGCTATCAATTTATCAGGTTGTTCCCAACTAGAAAGATACAGAATCCTTTTCAGAGCAGAGTGACCGAAAGTCACCTGATTACAGATGGCCCTTGCAGTGCCTGTGGTTTAACTACTCACAGTGTGATCTGTAGACCGCCAGCCTGGGCATCAGCAGAACCTCATTTGGAAAACAGAATCATAGCCCTATGCTAGAGCTACTGAATCAACCTGTGCTTTAGTGAGATCCTTGGTAAGTCTTATGCATATTAAGTCTTAAGAAGCCCTGAAAGTGAACAGAGTGACTAATACATTCCTTAGGGCAGGCGTTCTCAAACTTTAGTATGCATCAAAATCACTGAAGGTTGGGAACATTGTTCCATGGTACAGGGCTTGTTTAGCTTGTGAGGCCCTGGATGCAATCCCCAGTACCCCCCCCCCCAAAATACTGAGTTAAACATCTGTTAAAACATAGATTGTTGGGCCCCACTCTGAGAGCTTTTGATTTAGTAGGGGTGGGGTGTGGTTTCTCAAACAAATTCCCAGGGCATGGTGCTGTGGCTGCTCCTGGGACTGCAGTTTGAGAATCACTGCATCAGAGCCATGGGGATGCTTTGGAGTATCTCTGTAAGCTTTCAGAAGTTGAAGGTCACAATTTCTTTCTTTCTACAACCCTTGATATGTCTGTGAGCACCAGAATTCTAGTGTATCTTGTCAGAATCAGAATTCAAGGTTGATTATAGCTAAACATTTATCATGTCCTTATGTTCTTGCTCCTTGAGAATTGTTGCTAACATTTGTTCATTCATTCAATAACAATTTGGGTAGCTGTTCAGTCCACAGCATTATGTTTGATACTGAATCTCATGAAAGTTAAAACATAGTTCCTAACTTCAAGGGGTTAATTCCCTTAAAAAAGAATAAAAGCATGAAGCAATAAATAACAAGTTAAACAAGGGAAGACAATAGCATAGGCAGTGACATTAGATATCAAAGGGCAGCGTTAAGAAAATGTCACTGAGCACATGTGATTCAATTTCAGAGCATCAGAGAACTTCAGTTGGCTGTGTTCCAGCCTGGCTAGAGTAGAAAGTTCATGCATATAGAACAGACGAAAAATACGGTGGAAGGGGAGGAGACTACACAGTAAGAAGGCCCTTTCTTATTTCTTAATACTGCAGAGGTTAAAACTTGAGATTTCCTTTGGCCTGGTACCTTGGTCAGTTCAAGCGGCTATATCCAAACTGTCAGAGCCCAGATGGCTTCGACAGCATTCATCTCTCGAAGGCCTGGAAGCTGGCAGTCTGAGATCGGGCTGCAGCATAGGTTCTTGGTGAGGGTTTCCTAGTTCAAGAGGCGGTTCTGGCTGCATCCTCACAGGCAAACCGAGATCATGTCCATCCTCTATCTTGTCTCTTCTAATGTGGACATTAACCCCAACACGAGAGTTCCACAGTCATGAACTGATGACCTCGTAATACCATCACATGGTGGGTTAGGGTTTTAAGATATGAATCCAAGGAGGACACCAACATTCAGCTCATAACATGTGTACAATTACAAATCAGAGCTATCAGCATTGTAGATCGGACTATTGGGTGGGCAGATAATGGCAACCTGTACAACAGCGAGGGAGATGAGAGACAAAAACCATATGGAGATGACCGGACAGGGAGAATAGCCACAGTACTAGGGATACAATGTTTATTGGTCCCCTCCACATTGCCAGGTACTGGTGTCATGCACTTAGTCCAGACAACAGTGCATTCCGTCATGCAGTCAAACCTGCACTTTATTACATAGGAAAACATGCATGTAGAACAATGCATGTAAGGCGAAAGAACTGCCAATTCAAACCCAGGCTGGTCGACAGGGTGAGGGCTGCTCACCCTGTATCTCCAAGGGAGGGCTCTGGCCTGCCTGGGTCATCTCTACTCCCTTCCATCTCCTTACTCCGAGTCAGCGAGGAACCAAAAGAGCAACTGAGAAGAGGCGAGGAACCCCGAGCATTAAAGTCGAGGAACCTGTGGGGCCAGTGCGTCGGAGACCTGGGCAGGGAGGAGCCGCTGCGAAACGCTGAAAGGTCTGGCCCGAGCCTGCCAGGGTCAAGCAGCTTCTCCGGACTTGCTCTGCCACTCTAATTACAAGTCTGTGGTAGGTTGCTTGCGAGGAGGAGCTGTTTGGGGGCGGGAAGCTGCAGAGCATCGCATTTGCCTATGAATACTTCAAATAGTTAAGTGAAACGTGCAACCTTTGAAAACTGGAAAGGAAGCTGCTGGGAAGCCCCCGGCCCGCCTGGAAGAGCAGGCGGGGGAGAGGTTGGCGGGACCTTAAACGCGGGAGTCGGGGACCCGCCCCGCCGAGCAGCCGGGGGCCGCGGCGCCTCCGGAAGACGGACCGTTAAGGTGACCCGAGGAATTTGAAAAGCAAACCAACTTCCCCGGAACCGTGCCCGCGGGGCCCCAAGGCGGGCGTTCGCGTTCGAAAAGGCATTTTTCAAAAGGCAGCTTCCGCGCGGGGCCGCGGGGAGGTCGGCCCGCCGGGGGCGCGCACAGAGCCCCGAGGCCGAGCGCCCGCCAGCGGTCGCCCACCCAGTACCGCCGCCCAGCGCCCCAGAGTTTGCGCGGCGACCCGGAGTTGAGGCCACACCCCCTTTGCAGGGAAAGCCGCGGCCGCGGATTGGCGCGCTGCGCACCAATGGGCTCACACGGGGCGGTCCCCGCTGTCAGCGCGCGCCGCAGCCACCGCGCCGGCCGCAGCCCGCTCTCTCCCGCGCCGAGCCCCGCAGCCCTCTCAGCCTCCCCGGAAAGCAGCGCGGCGGCCGCTCGCGAGCGCAGCCCTGCCCAGCCCGCCGCCCAGCCCGCGGCCATCGCCTCGCAGCGCTAGAGCGCACGGAGCATGTGCAGACCCGCAGACGCTGCGGTGCTCCGCGGAGCTCGCGGGCAGCCGTGACGGGCTGTCACGCCGAGAGAGACCTCTCGGGGGCTCTCGCCGCGCCTCTGCTGAGTCGCGGGTGACACTGCGGTGCTCGCTAGCAGGGTGGCCGCCGCCTCTCCGAGAAGACGTCTCGGCTCCCTGCGCCCTCCCTCCCCGACTCTCCTCGCGCGCTCCTGGCCTCGCCCGCTCGCACCGCAGCTGCCGGAGTGCCACGCGCGCATCCCTGCGCCTCTGGCTGTTCGAAGCCCGCCTCCCCCACTTAAGAGATGCAGTGACAAGTTACAGTACTATGGGCGTCCGAGCCTCGGCTCCCCAGGAGGAAAATTACCAGAGGCAGCGCTCCCCGAACGCCCAGAGCTCCTGAACAGGCCGCCCCGGAGAACCAGTTCCAGCCTCCCTCCAGGTGGGACCCGTCGAGCGCAGTGCCCGCGGCCCCGCGCCTCCCCTCACGCCCGGTCGCTCCGACCTCTCCGTCCCGGGGCTCTCTTTTTCCTCCCCCGGTGGTGGGCGCCTCGCGGGCCGAGGCCCGGCGCCTGCTCTGCTGCCCGCGCTGCCTTTAGCGGTCGCCCCCGCCGCCGCTGCCAGGGACGTGCTGGGAAAGCCGAAGCCCCGGGAGAAGATGCCGGCCATCCTGGTAGCCTCCAAGATGAAGTCGGGACTGCCCAAACCCGTGCACAGCGCCGCGCCCATCCTGCACGTGCCCCCGGCCCGGGCTGGCCCCCAACCCTGCTACCTTAAACTGGGGAGCAAGGTGGAGGTGAGCAAGACCGCCTACCCGAGCCTGATCCCCCTGAAATCGCAGGGGCTGCAAGACCCGGCGGGGGAGGTTCTTCCGCTGCGGAACAGCGGCTCAGTGGAAAACGGGTTCGATACCCAGGTGAGAGCAGCCCTGCGCTGGGCACTGTTGGGTGAACATTTCTTTTCGGGGGGAGGGCACTGCTAAATGGGGAAGGGGCCCCCATGTGGGTAGGGAGGCCAGCACTTCCCCTGGGCTGGCGGGTTGGCGCGGCGCCGCGCGAGGAGGGCGGCCTGGCAGTGGGTGTGGCCCGGACGCCCAGGCCGCCTGCAGAGCTGGGGAGACCCGGGTCCGGCTCCGCTGCAGCATCTCACGGGATGGGCGGGGGTGCACGGCCCAGGTGGTCTCAGAAAAGCGTGTGCACCCCGGAAAGCGTCAGCTTCTGCATGTGGAGGGCTTGGGCGGCGACTGTGTGTACGTGCGTCCCCTGCGGGTTCCGCACAGGTTCCCTCCTTGCCGAGGAGCGGTTTGACAGCTCTTTGGGTCGGACACCTCCGGGCCTGCAGGGAGGATCCTGAAGGGGGGCTGTGGTGGCTGTGGTGGCAGTGAACCTGCTCTCCTCTTAGCCTAAAGATAGCCTGGCCCTACCCGGGGTTAGAGGAACGGGATTCCGGCAAGGTGCGGCGGCCGCGGGCGGCCGGAGACCCCTAGCGCTGGGTGGGCGGGGGGCGCAATGGCGGCCCAGGCTAAGCCCCTCCTTCCCGGGTAGTGGATCCTGGTGTTAGCCTGGGTGGATGGGGGCCGTGGGGGGAGCAGGGCCGGGGTGGGAGAGCTGCTGGAAGAGACGTGGTGACTTCCACCTTTCCCCACAGAGCCCACATCACCCAATTCGGCTGGGTGGCAGGCACTGGCCAGGCAGTCTCTTTTAAGGAAATCCGAAAGGGCCAATCAGGTTCTCTTGGCCTCCTGCCCTCTCTGCTGCATTTCTCCCCTCTTCTGGTAGGGGGGAGCGGGGGCACGCTGTATTTTCTTGGCAGCTGGTCAGCAGGGACTTTTGGGGACAGGCGGACCTGACGGATGTGACTGTACGGGTCAGGAGAGGCGGGAGGCCAGAGAAGGGGCGGTTTGGGGCCGGTGTGGGGAGGTGGCAGCAGACCCGCTGACCTTTTTGGCGCACACTTCTCTGCTGACACTGACCCCACCTTCTCCTGGAGCTTTCTCTGATCAGGGGCAGTGCTCAACACATTCCTAGCCTTTCGAATGCGGGACCGAGCTGGAAGCTAATTGTAAGCAGACTTTTGGAACTCAGGGCCAGCCAGAGAAGGAAGGCCCTCCAAACCGATTAAGCTCTCGCGCCTGCTCGGCTGATAAGCATGCCCCTTGCTGCTGCACTTGCTAAACATTTTTGGAAGCTGACAGCTTTGAGCGATGGTGTGTGGGAGGAAGGCAAGATTTCCTCCTGTGCTCCCGGGCTGTCTCTGCTAGGGCTGGGAGCTCTGTTCCTTTTCTGTGGTTAATCACAGGTTTTGTCCAGGGCGTTCTGAAATGGGGGTGGGCACCATGGTGTCCTCTGGGAGGGTTTCCCCTAGGCCTGTGGACTGGGGCTAACGAAATGTAGTGGGAGGTATGCAGGGGCCAGAACAGTGAGTCGGAGTGTGACACACAGCCTCGAGGCTGATGAGGAGGACCTGAGGAATGAGGGAAGGAGGGGAGATGCTGGGATTGTTCAGGGCCCGACTGCTGTTCAGCTTTTGCCCATCTGGCCCTTCATTTAACATTGTCGGAGGACTGGCAGTGGGCAGGCTCCGGAAAGGTGATTCATCACCCTGTACCCTGAAAAATGTTCTCTAGCTTCTCCCTGAGGGGCCCACTCCTGGGTCCGGGAGACCTTGCTGCCCTTCACCACTGGCCCAAGCTCCCCAGCCTTCCTTCTGCCCCTCTCCGGCCCTTGGCGGGCCCTGTGCCCTGACCACTGCCCTGACCACTGCTGAGGAAGCTGGCTGTTCTCCAGTGGTCTCTCCTGGGTTTTCTCACTTGCCCTGTCCCTGTCTGGGCCCAGGGTTGCTGGGGTCTCTTCTCTGTGACAGGTGGCAGATCCTTGTTCTCCAAGCCTTGCTCTGACATCAAAGTGACTTTGGTAAAAAGCCTTTTGCCTTCTCCTGATGGTGTCCTTGCTCTCCATTGATATGGTATTCATTTGCCCTCTGGGGAAGCCCCTTGATTACTATGGCTTTAGGGCTTTAGGGCTTTAGGGCAGTGTCCGACCGACGTGCTCTCTGGTGAACCTAATGTTTGTTATTAGAGGACATTCAGGAAATGGTCATTTCAATGGCAAGTAAGATCTTAGGGCCTCCGCCTTTACCCAGGGACGTTTTGGCAGGAGGCTGGGCTGTGCATTGGCCATAGCCACAGGTTTTAAAGTCTTGTAGGTATCAGATGGGCCCTGTGTCTCTTCTATAACTGACTGGGTGACCCGGTCCATTAACTTCCCTGGGCCTCAGTGTTCCCATCTTTAAAAATGGGTACAAACAACCACAAGAATAATTGTGAACATTACAAATAAAATGTGTTTAGTGCAGTGTGAGGCAAATAAAGAACCTATAATCCAATTAGCTATTTATATCGCTAACCAAAGAGATAGAGCATGTTGAAGTTAGATTTCGTAGCCTCTAAGTGAGAAAAGACATGGATTATTCTCTCAAGTCCATGAGAAGGTATCGGTCTGTTTCACAGGGACTTACAGAGCCTGTGGTTCATGCCTCATCCAATTCAGGCACAGTGGGGACACAAGGGAGAGGAACAACTACCCGCCGAGAGCCTGAGGTGCCAGGCTCTTTGCACAGGATCTCATTCATCTTCATGGGAACATGAAGTCCAGGTGTGACACACCCATTGTCTACAATAATAACCACACAACAACAATAATGGCAGATCCTTGCATAGCACTTGCTACATGCCAGGAATTATTCTAAGTGCTTTACCAAAAATAACTTGTTCTCAGAACAATCCAATGAGAAGTGTGATTATCCCCATTTTACCCACGAGGAAATGGAGGCAGACTGGTATAGTAACCTTGTGAGCAGCAGAGGTAGCATTAGTAGAATTAGAGCCTGGACAGTCTGGCCCTGGACTCCACCCCCTTAGCCATGATGCTGTGGAGAGATAGCACGGAGACTGCCCGATAACCTGTGGGCCTTGATGTATAGGAACACAGCTGTAATTACTGAGTGCAGTGGGTAAGGCGAGCCTTCTTTCTCCAGGCCGCCCCATGTGGCAGAGCAGGAAGCCCAGTGCAGTCAGCTCCCAAATCTGTGAGCTGCCTGTTCTGCATAGCTGCCTCCCTCCATAATGCTGCAGCTGATCTGCAGGACAAATAAGACCTGGCCTGGGGATGTCACAGTCCAGTTGGGAGGAGGCATAATTTAGGATGTGCCCAGCGGGGGGAACAACACAGGGAGGGCAATGTCCTTGGGGCTGAAGACCCAAGGTGCTGGAAGGAAGGGAAGGGCCTCTTGGAGGAGGCGGGGCTTCAGAGATGGACAGGAGTGGCTGGTGGAGGAGGGGAAGATGATGAGCAGGGTCCTTCTTGGTGCGCCCCCGGAACTGGGTGTCACTTTATGCAACAAGTGATTGGCCCTGAGCCGAGATCTTCTATTCAGAGATGATGAAGAGAAAGACCAAAGGCTTCGCAGTTGGAGGATTGGATGTGCTGGCTTCCTAGTGGATGGAGGGGAATTCTGGACAGACAGGCTGCTGATGAGGAGGTGAGAGGTGCTGTCCAGTAAGGACCTGGTTCCTTAGAGCCCCTTAGGAAGCCATGGTGATGATCCTTCTAGGCTTAGAGTTCAGAATGCTGGACATAATAGTAACAGAGGACAGGAGAGGATTCTCACACCTCATTTTCTTAGCCAGCAGCTCTCCTTAGCCAGTGGCTTCTTTCCATTCGCCCCCAAGCCTGTTCTCCATCTCCGTCATGTGTGAAAAGACCTAACTTAGCCAGCAAACAGCGGTTAGGGGCAGCCCCCTGCCAACCCTTCCAGCCCCTACCTCGGAGGCGCCCACAAACCTGCAGCCATTTCTCAGCTTCCGGCAGAGGAAACTGTGCTCTGCAGCTACACATTTCTCCCGAATCCCCCTCCCAGTGCCAAGGTACCTGGGCCTTCCTCCCTAACAGCCACCATTTCTAGCATTTGCTCTGTGCTGGGTGTGTCAGTTCTGACCCTGTGCAAAGAACTGTTGTGGAGAAGCGCTCTGTGATAGTTCAGAACCCTCCTCTGGCCAGCCTTCAGATAAGGCACACTCCTGAGCTATTTGAGGAGAGCGCTTAGCCTATTTTTAAGAAGCAGTTGCAGGGGAGAAAATTATAGATGTAATCCTTTGATATTTCCTGTTTGGAGGAGCTAGTGTTCAGCTTGCAAATTTTTCCTTTAAAAAAAGTAATTAGAAGTGACTGCAATCCTCTGTGAGTGTCTGTGGATGTTTAAAAAGAAAGCTTGGGTGAGGCCCCTGGGAAGAGAGTGCAAGGCTACAACCTGTTGCAACTTTGCCCCATTGCGTTTTGATTAGAATCCTTGCTCCATCTTCACAGTTGACTACGGATTTGATTAGTGCATTTTTCTGCTATTGTGTTATTGCCTTTCTTCTCAGTTCTTGGAGGGGCATGTGCAGTATGGTTATCTGCCAACATGCCAGAATGTTTATAGTTCACATATTATTGCTTATGCCGTGGGTTAATTTTCTAAAGACGCTTTAAGGTTGATACTGGTGGCTTACTTGGGGTATCACTGTGTGTGTATATATGTCGGTGTATAAATACATCCACTTCTGGGTATGTTTGTATACACGTTTATACACAATACACAAACATATACACATGGAACAGCTTAAAGTATTAAGCACATGTAAGCACACGCACACATCAAAGGCAAAGCTGCAGGAGCTGCAGCCCAAATTCTAGCTTTCAGAATAGCTACGCCTGGTTTCCACTTCTCACACTCTCTTCCTCCACAACCAAGATTGAAAGCACCGAGTCTCTGTGTGCATTTTATTTACTTACAAGACAGAAGGGAGGCAGCCTTGAAGAGAGGTGTTTCCATTAGCGTCAGTGGATCTCCTGAAGCCAGTCTGGGGAAGCCAAACCACCCAGCAAGATTTTGGCTTTCAATCAGAAATTCTTATTTTTTAGAATCAGCCTCAGCGGCAGGGAAGGGAACATTTACAAAGCATCTGCTATGTGCCAGGTCATCTCCAGTGCTCTTTGTATGTTTATTGTTTAAGACACAAGAAACAGGGTAAGATGTAAAATGGTTGACGCATTTTATGTGAGCAGACTGAAGCCAAGGGAAATTATCACTTGGAGGCAGTTCTACAAGGTAAATTAGGCTTTTCTGAGAGTCAGATCTGCATTCAAACCTAGTCTTTGGGCAAATTGCTGAATATCTCTAAACTTCAGTTTTTTCATACGTAATGCAGAAATGGTGACCTCTACAGTTTGGCTGTAAAGATTCGGTGAGATATTGCAGGTAGGTTGCTGAGCCCAGTATCTGGCCCATACAAAGCAAGCAATATGTGCTCTTGCCTATTTCTGTTACCCAGGGTCAGAGCCAAGCTTGGCTCATGTGTGCCTCATTCCAAGCCCATGTTCTTTCCACCCTACCTCTCTACCTCCCAAGTGCATGGCTGATTCCATGGAGGGACAAATGGCTTACACCTTTGCACCATGAAAGAAGAGAGGATATTAGGGCTTTGGTAAAATGAATGGGGACAAGAGTAAGTTAAAAACAGTGTCATCCAAAGAGGTCATATCCAAAGTTGTTCACTGAAATCTCTGCATCTGGGTTCCAGTTGGACCACCTCTCAACTGCTAACCAGGCTGACAGAGCTGCTGCAAAGCAGATGTGTTGGAGGCCTCCTCTGTACACTCACCTGAGCTGGCCCTGGAGGGGTGGTTTGGTTAAGTGCAGCTGCTCAATCTGATGGCCCAGCCCAAAGCAAAACCAAAAATGGAACAGTCCCATCGCTTGGGCTGTATAATGGCTTCTTGCCGTTCCGAGGGCAGGAGGGCAGGAGGAAAGCACTTTTTTCTCACAGCTGCTGTGGTTGTAGTGGGAACTGGACCTTGTGACCAGTTTGGACATTCAGGTGCCCCGAGGCATGGCTTGCTGCCCAGTGGTGCTTTACCAATAGCCACAGGGTCCGTTTCAATGGCTACTCTGTCTTGTGATCACACTGGTCAAGGAAATGGACAATGTGTTCCTAGAATGTCTTGGGTAGAATGGACCCATGTGATTTGGGGGACAAAACCTGGTCAGGCTTTTGTGCTTCAGTTTATGCCAGACAATAGTGAGTGACTCCAAGGTTTTCACAGGAACCCCACGACACCCACACAAGACCTTCGGAATGACTCGTGACTCAGTGCCCCCTTTCCCAAAGAAAACAGACCCTCTCTTGTGTTTTGCACACAATGACCCCAGAGCCTCAGAATATTTCCTCTCTCTTTCCAAGTGAACCCTAAATACTACCGGTGACTTTGGGATTGCCTCAATCCTCGCTACCCCCACCTTACTGGGAGAGAAGATAGGGTAGAAATGGGGGGTTGCTCAGGATGATTACGAGCTACTTTTTTAGCCTTTGAACAAAATCCATGACTCATGACAATGTGACACTATGAACATAATTATAATAATAGTCATTGACACTGATTGAACACAGCCTCCGTAGCAATATAATGCATAGCACCAGACCTGTGTCATTTCACTTAATCAGAACAGTGTCCCCTGAGGTAGATGCTGCTTCCTGAAAAGAACTAGAAAGGACCCCTCTGGGAGTCGGACACTTTGTTTCTAGTTCCATCGCTTTTGAGGCTTTGCAGTATGGCCTTAAATAAGTCACATTGTATTTCTCAGCTTCAGTTACCTCACTTATAAAATGGAGATGATGTGCCTGCTTCATCCTCTTTGGAGAATTAATGGGAAGATTAATAGAGGCAATTATTATGGACGAGGCACTGGCTTAAGCATTTTACTCTTCAAATGCCCTTTAGGGAAATAAAAGCTCAGAGAGATTACGCTACTGTTCCACGTAGCCCAGCTGGTAAGGAGTACTCCCAGAATTGGAATCCATGTCTGTTTGACTGCCAGAGCCAAGGTTCTTATATGGCAAGTATGAAAGTACTTTGAAAAAATTACCTGAAAATGCATTGTAAATACTTAATTAAAATAAATTTCTTTAAAATTTCCTTTGGCTTCCTATGCCATTTGACTCTTTCCAAACTCCAGGGAAGGAAGTTTGGAAATGTTGAAAATATTATTTCAATATTAAATAAGTATTAGTTGCTTAATAATATTAGTTAAATCCTTCTGAGATATATAAAAGTCCGAGTCTTCTGAGGCTACAAGGCCCACTAAGGGTTATCGCTGAGTATGACTCAGGTTCTTGACCAGAGGAAAGGGAAAATGGGGAATTAGATTCAAATCATTTGTTTGTGTGTGGAAACAATAGACGGCTAAGTTCTGATTATGGATCTTTCTTTAAGACCATTGGCCTGAGATCTTCCAAACTGTCAATATCATGAAACACACACACACACACACACACACAGAGCAGGTGAAGGATTCTTCTAGAAAAGAGACCAAAGAGCTATGACAACCACATCCAATGGGAGTCCCCTGACCACATTACATCCTGGATGAACAAAAATAAAAAGATTATGAAGGCCATTTTGGAGCTCATTGGGGATTTCTGAATGTGGAGTGTTGTATATTGGATAGCCTTGTTTGACCAATGTTACGATGCTGAGATTATGGAAAAACATATCCCCCTTTTTGGAGAGATTCACGCTGGAATAGTTAGAAGTAATAGTTCAGGGGAAAAAAAGTGAGACTACCTGCAGAGCTAAGGAGAAGGCAAATGACATGAAATGTTAACAACTGGTGAATCTAGGTGAAAATGCACATATCTGATCTTGATTTTTCCGAGTCTTGAAATTTTTCAAAATAAAACATTGGGAAACAAAACAAAGCCTGGCTGAATGGTAATTCTTACCGTAGCCTTGACATGCATGGTCTGCCCATGAGGACATAAATGAAATAGGAGTGCATGTGTGTGTGTGTATGCGTGTATGTGTGTGTGTGTGTGAACTCACAATAGCCTGGTCAAGTCTGTTTCACTCCTTTCTTGTGTGATATGAAAATCTTGGCTTCATTCCTTGTTCTTTCATGACAATGATTGCTGACATTCTGGGAAATCACAAGATCCAGTATCATTTGGTAATCTTTTATAAAAATCTAAGCTGTTTCCAAGGTGATAAGTGTAAAAGAAACCCTTATAGGCTGGTTATCTAGAGGGTGAGGAATATGAGTGGCAGGGAGATTTTCTCCCCTTCGACCTTTTTTCCTTTCTTCTCTTTCTTGGTTTCTTTTGCCTGGCTAAATCATCCTACCCTTTACCTATTCAAACTCAGGCTTAATGTGCCCATCTCCAGGAAGCCTTCATCCACCACTGTGATCTGGTTACAGTGTTTCCCTGCGGCTCCCCAGCTTGGACTGTGATTGCTTAGGTGGCTGAAGCATGACTTCCACGAGGTCAGGGGTGTGTCTTTCTCCATCTCTGCTGACACAGGGTCTGCACATGGTGGGATTCTTAGTTAATGCATACAGAGGGAGAGAAGGGTAGAGGGGAAGATAAAAGAAGAATTAGAAAAAAAAAAAAGGAGTTTGAAATTGAATACTGAGCATGAACTGTGCTATAATTTGGGCCCAAAGGACCATGTATTAAAGATGTGGTCCCCAGCAAGGTGCTGTTGGGAGCCGCTGGAGCCTTAGAGGTGGGACTCAGTGCGGGGTCTTCAAGTCACTGCGTGTGTGTACTTGAAGGGCACAGTGGAGTCCTGGCTCCTTCTTCTTTCCCTCTTTGTGTCCTGTCCACGAGGTGAATGGTTTCGTTCTACCACACACTGCCACCATGATGTGCCACCACAGCTATAAAAGCAATGAGGCCAACCCTTCAAGGACAAGAACCTTTAAAACTGTGAGGCCGAATAAACCTTCTAGCTTTAGAAGTTGGTTACCTCACGTAGCCATGTTATAGTGACGGAGCACTCACTAACACAAGCTGTATTCATAAAGCCCTGGCTAAACTGTGTGGATCCTGCAAAAGTCCCTCTTGGGATGTGAACTGAGAAGTTTGCAGGATAGGGGTGACACAGAGTCGGTGACCTGCATGCTGGTGGAGGCCACCATGTGAGCTCTCCAGTACCAGGTCTTAGGGACAATCGCCTGTCTGGCTGGGTAGAGGGTAGAGGCGGTTCCCTTACCCAAGCCTGGCTACTATGTCCAAACCGGTTGGTTGCTGCAGTGGCATGGGGCCATCAGGGTGTGAAGATGGCGGGCAGTAGCTTAGTGGGGTTTGGGCAGCTCCCCCAGCCCCGCCTTGGAAGGAGGACCTGACTTGGGTCCTGTGGTTCCATAGAAAAAGGAGAAGCTTAGGAAATCCTAAGAAAGAACAAAGCTTCCAGGAATAGTGGTCACACCACCACTTATGTGCCATTTCCATTTGCATTCCTATAAGGAAACCCCCAGATTGGGCTACTTAAGAAGTAAAGAGATTTACAGAGCTCAGTCTTGGAAGCTAAAAATCCAAACAGCACGGCACAGGCTCCTCACGGGCCCCACCTTGGCTCTGTCACCTCATGGCAGATGGCAGTGGTGGGAACATGTGCAGGAGCATGTGTGATCGCGTTTCCAAATCTGGCTCCCAAATCCCAGAGCAAGATGCAGGGTCTGGCGTAGGCTTTTAAAACATCTTGCTCTCTGGAGCGGACTCCAGGAGACCAGTGGCCCCTCTGAGCCCACACCCTCAGTGACCTTTGGGCCTCCAGCTAGGACCCACCTCCTAGAGCTCCCATTCCCACCACTTGGGGACCAAGCCTCTGACACAAGAAACTCTGCACGGCGGGGGGACAGGACACAGCCATATCCAAACCATAGCACGAATGTGATCTCCTCTCATCTCCACGCTGCCCTTCAGAGGCACTGTCTTACCAGTGAGGAGAAAAATAGAGGCGAGGTTCTGGAACAGTGACAAGATTGGAATCCAGGTCTTTCTGATGCTAGATCTCTGCTCTTAACCACCTCTGGCCCTGCTCTCTGTGGAGCCTGCTCCCCGTTTCCTGGACCTTGGCCCCGCTCACTCTGTCCCTCTACTCAGGTCCAACCCTGCCCGTTGCCAGAGGTTCCACGGGCGCAGGATGAGTGGCCCCATTTGGCTGTGGCCCCATCCTGCTGCAGTCTGGGTGCCGCCTCCCACCGCTGTGGCCGCTGTCCCCCAGGTCACCCCCGTACTGCCGAGCCTGTGGGTCCACGTGCCTCACAGCTGGCAGCACCTCTCTCCTGCCCTCCTGCCACATGTCGCTCTGCTGCTGCTCAGCACACAGCCCCCATTTCATGCTGATTTGCTCTGATTCTTTCCAGAGCTGGGAGCGAGCCCTCTTCACATCAAAACGCATGGGCAGTGAGCGTTCTGTCCCCAGACCCTCCGGCGTAGACCAAAGAAGCCAAGCCCTGGAGGGGAAAACAAAACCATTCAGGTGACAAGATTCGGAACAGGCAGGCTGACTTGGGGAGTCTGCTTCAGGGTCTGTGCCTCAGAGGACCGAGATGGGGGACACCTGAGCCACGGGACCCTTCGGGGCCATCTGTCCCCTCAGCTCGAGTGTGCAGATGGGGGAGCCGTGGCCCAGGGTGGGGTGTGATTACCCCTGAATGCCCAGCCCCAAGGGCCAGAGCAGAAACTGGAACCCAGGCTGGCATCTTTTCCGCTCTCTGGGAGATCAGCTGCTCTGCTCGGAAGGCCCTGGTGGGGTGAAGAATTAGAATCAGCCCCAGAGGGCCGGGGATTTAGCTCAGTGGTTTCGCTGCCTGCTGCGCAAGCGCAAGGCCCCGAGTTCAATCCCTGGTACCAAAAAAAAAAAAGAATCAGCCCCAGAGTGTGTTCTTTCCCCTCCTACCAAGTACTTAAAATGGATATTCATAATGCCTTCATATCAGGAAGCTTCTGCATTAGGCCCAAAGAATCAGAAAGCTGGGGCCTCTGTGTCGGTGGCATAACTGTGACAAATGGTCATCTCAGGACACTTCCCATGAGCCAGGTAGCATCTCTGTACGCCTCACAAGTGGAGAAGACTGGTGTGCTCCAGCCAGTTTATCTACAGGATCCAGAGGAGCCCAGTAAGGGTGTGACCGCGCCCACATAGGGCTGGTGTTGGATTTTAGGTCCACATTTTCTCTGCCCAGCCTTAGATACCACCCTGCTCACCCCAAAGCCAGCAGTCAGAGAGACGGGGCTTGCTGTCCTATCTCCCTTTCTGTTTATGAGGTGTCTAACCTCCCCAGTGGTGGTGAGGACTGGGATGTAGAAGGCACTCAATAAATAGCTGCTAAACTTCCACTGAAACAAGTCAACCCCACCTGGCCGCAGTCTCCCCAGGCAAAGTAGAGCTTTTTGATGGGGTGCGCACACGTGAAAGCAGTTGGTGCGTGGAAAGGTGCCTGGTGAGGTAGACAAGATCACTGTTATCACTGATACTTACTAAGTATTTTGTGCGATTTTCTCAGGTAACCCTTACAAAAGCAATCATCTCTAGGGTAGGGGTTTTTGTGATGGTCTCCATTTTACAGGTAAACTGAGGCATGGAGGCCATAAGCAATGTGCCTATGTTTCACGACCCCTAAGGGGAGGAGTCAGGCCAGAAGCCTGGATCCCTGCCCACCACCTAGGCCTCCCTCTGTGCTGCTCCCAGCCAGACCCACATCTGGGTAATGGGGCACAGAGAGGGTGAAGAACTTGCCTAAGGTCCTCCAGGAAGCCCAGCTAAGACTGCCTTCTAAAGAGACCCAGAGCCCTGCCCTTACGGGTGCTGCTGCCTCTCCACTGGGGGAGCCATGGTGAAGTCCTGGGAAGAGCCCCGCAGCTGCTTCCTTGGCGTCCCCTTTGGTCCCTGCTTCTCACTCATTTGGAATCATTTCTTGTCTGGGTCGCAGAGCACAAACCAATACAAATTTGCCTTAGTCCCCAGAACTGTTTACCTGGCTAAAAATATGCCAGCTCTGTGATATTTTTAGCCGCATTTAGATGTGATGTATATGAATCACCCACACCCATGTATTAGGCATGAACTGTTCGTACATTTTGTAACAGGAAGCTGCTGGTTTTCCATTCCAAAGAACTGGAATTCGGTCAGAAATTTGTCATTGGCAAATACCAACTCTCACCACATTCCTCTGCTGTTTTTAAGAGCATCTCGTCACCTGGATTGGGAGGAAGCAGGCCATGGGTGAGGCCAAGCTGGCCCGGCTGACCTGGTGCGTTCTCCGGTTCTGGTGGCTTCCAGGTGACCTCTGCTTGGCTGTCCCCAGGCCCCTGCTGGTCCGCAGTGTGTGTTGCCTTTGGATTAGCCTAAGGGCAGACAGGGTGCTTATTTTAGAACTGGAAGGAGAGGAGACGTATCAATAAAAAACCAGGGAAGGAAAAATCCATTCAGTGGTTTTAAAATATCTCTCCCTTAATAGGATGGATTATTTTTGTTTCTTAAAAACAGCTGGTGATTTTCTCCTTGAAACAGTTGGAAAGAGAGACAGAAAGACTGTTTTAAAAAGTGGAGACTATGATGGTAGCTTGAAGGTTTCCCCCTTGTGCCCTGTTCACATAGTACTAATTCTTTCCCTCAAACTTCCGAAGTATCCTTGTCGCTAACTTGCAGACATGGGCCTTAGAACTACATCACAAAGACCCTTGGTTTTAAAGACAAGGATGCTAGCCTCAGGGCCTTTGCACTTGCTGTTCTTTCTGCTTAGAATGTCTGCCCCAGATTTCAACATTCATTCCTTCACTTCCAGTCTCTGCTCAGATATTACCTGACAGAAGGTGCCTTTTGGACCATCCTCTATAAAATAGTAACATCTATCCACTTTTTTTTTTATGGTACTGGTGATTGAGTGGAGGGAGCACTAAGCTATCTCCTACCCTTCCCCTTTCTGAGAAAGGCTCTTGCTAAGTTGCCCAGGCTGGTCTCAGATTGCAATCCTCCTGCCTCAGCCTCCCCAATATGCCACTGTGTCCAGCAGCACCTGTCCATCCTTGTATCTCTCCTCTCCTTGCTTTATTTCTCACCAGAGCTAGAGCAGGTCTCTCCTGCTATGCTACATATTTGTTTACTGTGTATCTTCCTTTCCTGGACTGCCAGCCTGACTTGGTCACAGCTGTACCCCTGTACCCAGGACAGAGCCTGGCACACAGGGAGTAGTTACTAAATATTCTCTGTGAATGACATGGGTGCATGCAAGGTTTCAGGCAAAGCTGGGACTAGCGTGCAGGTCTGGGTCCTGTCCAGGGCTCGCTCTAAGGCTGTTTTAGACCCACACAAAATCCACAGCGCATCCTTTATGGCTTTATTAAGTGGGCTGGAATTCTTAGCACGAGCAGCTTCTTACTCAGAGCCAGGCTGGCTCAATGAGCTCCCAGTGTACAGTGGAGATGAGAAACAGCTTTGCCAACAGGTCCTGCTTCCACACTGTCCTCAGTTTTCTGTCTCTCTGTCTACTCTTCATGATGCAAACATTTCCCAGTGAAGCCATGGTCTGTGAACCAGGACCAGTGGCTTCCCGTGTCCTCTCAGAAATGTAGCCTCTCAGGGTTCACCCATGTCTCTGGAATCCGGGTTTGCATTGTAGTAAGAGCCTGGGTGATCTGCATGTTTCCGTGGCAGGGAGCTGCAGAAGGAAGGGAGCCCCACCTAGTCTTCACTTGTGTAGGGGGCTTCAGTGCCCGGCTCTGCAGGGTGCCCGGGGCTGGTCCAGGTGGCATCTCACAGGAGCTGGAGCCTTGCCGTGGCTGCCACCTCTCAGCCCCTCCCCAAGGCAGGGCAGCCATTCCCTCAGTCTGAACTGAGCCACCTCCCACAGCTCTTTGCCTTATGGAAATCACCTCAATTCTCCTTGGTCCCCAAAATCAAGTCACATGGCATTGTGAAGGAGGCAGGATGTACCCCAGGATACCCAGGGGGAGGAGCTTGAGGGCTCCCCATCCTCAGTCTAATGCCCAGGAAGCTCTCTCGACAGGCAGGTGCTCTGCCAATGTAATCTGTCTGGCTGCTGAGGCATGCCATTCGCTCATGCTGTGGTGGGGTATTGATTTGGGGAAAGCCCACTGATAAGAGCAGGGCAGATTAACTGAGCACCCGAACCAGGCTATGCGGTGAAATTACCGTCTGATGCTGGTGTCGGAGGCTTTTTGCCTTGTTCTGTGCAGAACAGGGTTACTTAAAAGCTCCTCACATGGTCACAGTGCCATAGAAACTGCCTCTGTTTGTGCATAGCCCTGTCTCAGTAAGGCATGGGCCACACAGGTGCAGAAAGAGGCCTTGCTTCACTGAGGAGTCCAGAAGCACGTGGGAGGAAGCAGGGAGTGATTTTACCACCTCCCTTCCAACCCACTCAGGTTGTCTCATTGAAGAACCCCCTCCAAGCCACCCGGAGGAGGGACCTGCCAGTCTCCCTCAAGTCCAATCCTGGCCCTGAGTGAGGACAATGACATTGTCCTATGACCGAGACCAAGAGGGGGTTTGTGTGTGTGATGTGTCTGTGTATGCATGCATGTGTATGTGCGTGTGCACATATGTTTATGCCTATGTATGTTTGAATATGCATGTGTGTGCATGTTTGTGCCTGCAGTCATATGTGCATGTGTGTGTGTGTGTGTATTTGTGTGTATGTTTGTGTATGCATGTATATATGGGTTTATATATGCATTGTGTGCGTGGGTTCCCTTCTAGTCACCACTTTGGCCCAGGCACGTGTCCAGGGGCTCTTCACCAGCAGCTTGTGGCATTGTCCAAATGATACTCGTGTCCAGATGGTTCCCTTGGAGAGCTAGGCCTGGAGTGAGGCTTCCACATCTGTCTTCCTTGGGGCTCTGCAGGGGTGCTGAGGCACTCACCGCAATGCTTGCTGAATTTGGATTCAACCCGTCAGAGGCCTGGGGACACAGCAGTCAGGTAAACAGCCAGCGCCCCGTCACAGTGACCAAGCCTGGGTTCCACCAGCTTACAGCAGGATGGCCCCAGGCGAGTGACTACACTGCCCGGGCTTCCTCATCCTCCCTGAAGGTCTCCCCGGGCCGCTGTGCACCTGAAATGCCCTCACAGGTAAAAGCCTGTGGCAGGAGCCTGGCGTGGGATGAGTGTTCCAATATTGTTAGACCCCGGCTGTGTGTTTCCTGTGGCGCCTGAATATATGGATAGAAACTGTCAAGAAAATTCCACGGCAGAGCACAATCAAGAAATGAGACAGCAGCGCTCAATTACGTTAGTGCAATTTGGCAATAAGGAAATGATTAATTCATTCTTTCAGATACTTATTAGCAGGAAAGGAAAAGTGCCAAGAAAGGTCCCAGGGGGCTAGAGAGAGCGATTGGGAGAAGGCACCCGCTCTTCCTGCAAGGGGTCCCTCTGCTCCCGCATGCTTCCTCTTACACGGGGCGGGGGGTGGAGGTGCAGTGTATGCACGCCCTGCCTCAGAGACCGATGTTGCAGATCTGGGATGAGGCCCCCACATTCGTCTTTTTGAGTTATGATCGGGTGAATGTTCAGAAGGCGGCTGGGAGCCCCGACTGTGATGGAGCCTTGGCTGGTGGGGAGGATCTCGTGGGGAGACTGAGGGAAGGAGGGGCTGCCTGACAGGCCGGCAGGCAGGGAGAGGGTCCTGTATGAAGTGGGAGGAGCTGGGTTTGCAGAGGAAACCAGGCAGCGCGTTTTGGATTTGGGCTGAGGGACAGATGGTGAAAAGACTTGGTGGACAGGAAGCCCTGGCTCTTCCTCCTGCCCCCGTGAGCTAGGTTGCCAGGTAGAGTGGGCACTGATGTCAGTCACCAGGCAGGGCTTCCCGGGACTCCGGTGAGGGGTGATGAGCCCAGTGTGTGTCCTCTGTTGAAAGCCTGACCTAGCCCGCTTTAATTTGCCTGAGAGTGAGTGCAGGTGGAGTTTAGCATTTCTTTCTTTGTTCACTGAGAAATCAGGGTGTAGATCAATTATCCATTTACTCCATCCCCAAAAAATAAAAGCAGAAAAGAACAAAAATGTCAGGGATGTGGTGGTGTAGCCCTGCGATCCTAGCACTCAGGTGGCTGAAGCAGGAGGATGCCTGTGAGTTAGATGCCAGTCTGAGCTACATAGTGAGACCCATAGTGAGATTATAAAACAAACAAGCAAATAACAAAAAGAGGGGGAGAGAAAGAGGAAGGAAAGAAGGAAGGAAAGGGAAGGGAGTAGGAGCAACTTGGGACTAGAAACCATGGAGAGAGAAGCGGAGATGGGCTGTGGGCGTCTATATTTGGGTGCCATGTGAGCTCAGAGGGCCTGCAGCTGGTGTCTCAGGTCTGCAGGGCCCCATGTGTCCCTGGATAAAGGGACGTGAGTCGAAGTGGCCTTTGGATCTGCTGCCACGGGAGAGGTCAGGAAGAGGTAGGAGAAGCCAGAGAGGGCTGGAAGCCTTGTTCATACCACCCGTGTGCGGCTCCAGGCTCCAGAAGCCCTGACTTCTCTCATCCAGCCCCACCTTAGGGGGTAGAAGCCACTGTCCTTTTCCAGATGAAGAAAGAGAAGCCCAGAGAGGCGAGACCACTTGCCCCATCCTACGAAGCCATGGTACGGCCAAGCTGAGCTCAAGTTCCATGAGTCACCCCCAGTTCATGGCCAGCGTGAGGGCAACTTCACTCCTCCATCAGGGTGGGGGCTCCGTGTGGGCAGAGTGCCCTGGAGCCTGGGACTTGTAGGGTGTTTCTGTGCCCTCCATCAACAATCTGGCCTTCAGGAACACTGTCTGGCTGCCAGCTGCTGTCACCGCAGCCAGATCCCCACCCACACAGGCGAAGGCTTTGGCCAAGGGGCACTGGAGCAGGAGGAGGAAGCGCCCGCCCCCCCAGGGGCTCGTCCTAGAGCCCTGAATGGCCCCATTGAGGTCCCGGGCCAGCCTGGTGACAATGGGCCTGCTGGGGCCCTCAGTCCACTTCGGTGAGAGAGCTGGGGCTGGGCGTGCAGTGCTGACTCTGAGGCCAGACGCCGACTTCCAGGGCGGGCAGCCAGCGCCTTTGACGCGCTCCGAAATGCCAGCGCTGCCTAATGCCGCGCAGCTGGGAAGCTCTGCATTCCGGCCTGGGCAGGAGGGCCTCGGGGACCCAGTGCCCCGGGCCACTCGGGTTCCCCCTTCCCTGCCAAGCCAGCTTACCCTCTCTGGGCTGCAGCCTTCTTGCTGGACATCAGCAGGCCTGGTGAGTCCCTTGCAGTGTCCCTTGGTCCTGGAGGGTCCTTTTTAGGCCTTTTGGAGACGTGACACCCCCTCCCCAACAGCTTGGAACACCCACAGACCGGGACATCAGATAAAACCCCAGCTGCCCAATTCAATTTGAATGTCAGATATGTGATGAATAATTTTTAAATTACATGTAAACCTGTGACAAATATTGCTGAATGTCAAAACCTGAACCAAATCTCTATGCCCCTATCCCTGGGGCATAGTTACATTAAAAGTTACTTGCTGTTTATCAGAAAGCCTTATTTCACTGGCACCCTCTGTCCCTATTTGCTAAACCTGACAACCCTAGCATGGCCATGCTGGATGCCCATGTGGGGACCCGGGGCTGTAGTGGGACTTCCTTGGGGCCACCAAGGCCCGTGGGGCACAGGGAGGAGAGTGCCTCTCCTGTGTCTTCTCTCCACCTTTGCTGCCTGTACATAAGATGCTGCCCTTAGGAGGCGCTTCAGAAAAGGCAGCCCTTGCCCCTTGTTTCTACCCACAGCTCTGGGTGCAGCTCCCGCCAGGGACTGAGCACCTGCATCACCATGGCAGAAGCAGCAGCTTGATGGTGACTGAGATGTGGTCCCGGTGCTCAAGGGAATATGCAGGCCGGTCGGCAGGAACGTATGCGATTGGGCCAAAAAGCTGTGGGGATTCTGAGGCGCAGACGCACTTCGGGGAGCAGAAGGCTGTGAAGGGCTCTCACTGTAGGACCAGAAGGGCGCGTCTTGGAGTCAGGGGATCCAATTTGAAATCCCAGGGCCTGTCACTGAGCTGACTGAACCAGGCAAGACCTTGAAAGTATAGTGTGGATTTTCCTCCGGTAAAGTGGGAATGGTATTTCTTGCCTCTAGGGATCAGGGTGAGACCCTAAGTACAGCGATGAATGTGAATGTATTCATTGTGTATTGCCAGCCGTAGGGTTCTAGATGCAATGAATGTGTGTGTGTGTGTGTGTGTGTGTGTGTGTGTGTGTGTGTGTGCATGCACACACATAGAAGAGGGTGGGAGTTAAAGGGGAGAGAACCATGGGCCAGGACCCCTTGACCCCATCCCATAGAATCTTCTACTGTTTGCAAATGATAATGACAAAAGCATGGGCTGCAGATGCAAACAGGCTTTTGACCTCGGGGAAGACCTAACCTCTTTGGGCCTTTGTTTCCTTCTCTGTAAAATGGGGCCTTGTGGGTGTGATTGAGAAAGCGAACAGAGACCGTATGTATGAGGTGCTTGGCGTGGAGCCTGGCACGTGGCAATGCCCGGAAGTGGGCAGCTACTAAGACGGTCTTATGTGACTCTCCTAACAGTCTCGTGAGGCCGTAGTTACCAGGTGGAGCATGATGTTCAGAGAGGTTAAGGAGCCAGCCTGAGGAGGGGCAGCGGAAGGAGAAGATGCCCTTTCTCAGGATGCCTTTGCTCACCTTGTCTGCAGGGAACTCTGCTTGTAGATTTGAGCTGGGCACCTGGGCTGAGGTGTCCAGCTGTTCTGGTGCCGACACCTGGTGTCTTGGGGACCTTGTGTCGCTGCCTACAGCACACCCTTCCCACCCTCCTGCTGGGGTCAGGGAAAGGGCCATTCTTTTGGAATCTAAGGATCACTGGCCTCACACCAACTGCTGGGTTTGAAGTCTGTGATTTTTATTACCCTCTTAAACCTTTTTGTTTCTGATGCCTGCATGATTGTGCTGTTCACATGGATGCCAGTTTTATTGCCCTGAGCACAAAAGCAGCTTTGCAAAGAAGGAGTATTTTTCTAGGGAGAGGCCAGGGTGGGCCAACCACATCCTCCCTGTGGGAGCAGACCGACAGTTGCTCCTCCCATTGCTCCATAACAGGCTAATAACCTGCAGCCCCTGCAGGTGCAGGGTGGGTGGGGAGCTGAGCCTACTGGGTAGTGAACACGCAGTGCTTGTGTCAGAAAGAAGGTCAAGGTCGCTCCTCCCACTGCCTTCCGGTTGGGCCTCAGACCCATTTGGCAGTTGACTGAAATGAGACAGAGGCTGGGTGGTTTTACCTGGGCCATGTGGCTACTAAACAGCAGCACTGGTTTGGGGGGAGGTTTTTGGGTCTGCAGTGCACACTAGGCATAACCACCCCCTACCCCGAACGATGGAATTGTCCCTTGCCACCCAATAGGACAGGCGTGTGTGTGTACCCCAAGTGGTTCAGAGCCGCCTAGCAGTGAGACATGTGAATTACAGCCCCCACCTTGAGTGTGTTCAGCTTTCCATCCTCCTGTCTCAGCCTCCCGGAGCGCTATGATTAATAGCCACGTGCCACTGCACCTGGCTACAGCACTGGATTGTCAGCACAAGTCTCTCTGGCTTTGCTGTCACCTGTGTACCTGGCTCTGCATGCTTTAGGGGAAACTGAAAGAGCAGAAGGCACATGCTTGCCTTCGAGTTTCCAGGGGGAGACATAAAACACCACCTGCCACACAATGGGCTTGAAGTCACTGCTGTCCTTAGTGCCCGACTCGAGAACATGGTACTGTGGGTTCTAGGGGAGATCAAGTAAGTCCTGCCTCCTGATCTTACCTCTTTCCTTAAAAAGGGTAAAGGATTTTAGATACACAGGGGAGAAAGAGGGTTTTCCAGGGGCAGGAAGAGCCTGTAAACAGCTGTCAGCAGGAATGAACTTGGCCCTGGTGCTGGGAAGGATGGTATCGAGGCGTCTTTCTCTCTCCAAAGACGCACAGGGAGGTGACTTTGCATGCAGGCTGGAGCCTGGAGAAGGAGGGCCCGGGAGGCCAGGCAGGGACACTTGGTCTCCATCCCAGAAAGCAGGGAGCCATGATGGAATTCTGAGTAAGAGAGGGCAGGCTGAAAACAGTGTCCCTGAGGTTCTCAAAATACTCAAAAGGACAGGGACTGGAGGCCTGCCTGGGCACTGCTGGTGACCCCGTAGCTACTGGTGGTGATGGGAGGATGCTGGAGATAACGGCAAGCATTTATGGAGTGATTACTGTATACCAGGTACTAAGCCAAGAATTTTATGCGAATAAACTTGTTTAAAGCACACAACAACCTTACAGGGAAAGAACTATTACAAGCCTTGTTTTACACATGGGGAAACTGAGTCACAGGGCGGTAATAGGGCCTGAAATAGGGGTAGGCATTGAGGCTGAAGGGAACAAACAGATCTGAGAGTCATTGAAGGGGTTGGCGGTGTAGCTCAGTGGAAGAGTGCTTACCTTGAATGCACAGGGCCCTGAGTTCTGTCTCCAAGGCCACCATCACAAAAAGCATTAGTGAGGGAAGGAGGGTGCTGGACTTGGACTTGGTTGAGAAGAGGATGAAGGCATGAGAGGGTCCCCAGGACCCCCAAGGTAAGCCTGCTGCTCTTTTATGGGAGCCGCTTTCCTGGCGGTGGGGACCCAACCAGCAGAGGCAAGCTGGTGATTTCCTCAGTGCCTCTGTTAAAACGGAACTATGATACTGCAAGGAAGAATCCATGAGCCCCAGGCACCTTGCTGCCAGCTTCGGTCTGAGAGGGTGGCCTGTGGGGTCGGCTTGGACAAGGCTTGGGCTGGCCGATTCCCCTGGGCGTGTGCCCCCAGCCCCTTCTTACTCACTCTGATGCAAAGCAGCCCTTGCTGGAGCACTTGTTCCAACACTGCATGAAGGCATCCCTCCCTCTAGGTCCTACCCTGGCGTTTTAACAGAGATTTCCAGAAGCTTGGCTGATGAAGGTTGGATTGGGAGTGGTGATAGCCCCAGTGGGTGCACAGGGAGAGAAGTGGTCTCGCTGCTCCCCAGAGACCCCACGCCCCAGCCTCTGGAGTGTGTGGTTGGTGACACATGAGCTCTCCAACGATTGGCCAAGCCAGAGCTGACTCCCAACCGCAGACTGCTTTGCTGCGTGGCCTTGGATAAGTCATTTCATTTCCCCACCCTTCGTTTTCTCATTTGTAAAATGGAGATGATGAGAATGCCCTCCCCAATGTGTCCAGAGGAGTGAATCAAGAGAAGGCCTCCGGTGTGCCTCATGCAGGGTGTGAGCCATAGTAGGTGCTCACTCAGTGTGAGCTGCGTTCACTGCCCCAGCCCCTCTCTGGTCCACTCCAGGGCACTAAGGCTTCTGGAAGGCTTTGGGACCAAACCTGGCATGGGACAGCTCCAGGTCGCTCCTTACAGGCTGCCCAGGAGCTTAGCCATGTCTCTCTTAGCCAGATGCATGCAAGGGGCCAGGGTCAGCCCGGCCCTAGAGCAGCCTTCTTCCTCTGGCATTCTAGAGGCAGCCTTGTGCAGTTCCTTTCTGCTCCCCAGTGTTCTGCATCAGAGGCAGGAAGAGCTCCAGCCAATGCTCAGGGACTACCCATGATGTGCCAGGCACTGGATTAATGATCCCCTCCTCACACCTGTTCCATAAGATGCTCTATCATGACGCCCTCTTGTATGGGAGGAAATGGGATCCGCTCCTCATACCTGTTCCATGAGAAACTCTATCATGACACCCTCTTGTATGGGAGGAAATGGAGGCAGATGGAGGCTGTCTCTTGCTTGGGATTATACAGCAAAATCTGAGCTGGGACTCGAACTCCTAACCTTTGTGCCATTCTGAACAAGGGAGATGGAAGCCATTCCTCCTGCATGGTAGGTACATTTTAATAACCTGCTGACAGCCCAGGAGGGAGGTTTGCTGCTTCTCTGAGCACAAGGGAACAGAGCCATCTGTTGGGCTGTTTTCTGAGGGAGCTGGTGTGACTGCTTCAGGGTAAAATGCAGAGAAATAGCATCACTTTTTTTCCTCCATGGTAAAAATAACCTGTGGGGATGGGAAGAACAAATGGCGAAGGGAGGCTGACATCACAGGGAGGAGGGAGCTGGCGGGCTGGGGCTCCCACCTGGATGCCACGTGCTGCCATCTGCTGGACATGGGGCCACCGCCCCGTGACCTGCGTGGCCACCGCCTTTGGCCAGCAGAAATGGAGGGCCTCCCTCAAAGGACTTCCGGCCGTGGAAGCTCAAGCGCCAGAGGGGGCCCCCACAGGGTGGTGACAGTTCAGCACATGTCCCCATACAGGAAGTCGCTGTGCCCGTGGATGCCATCCTATATCAGCCACCTCCAGACACAAACCGGGCAGAGCCTTGGATCATGAGACATGTTTTTAAAAGATAAAAAAAAAAAACTGGAAGAAGTTGGTGAAGTTGAGATTATGTTAATTTATGCAGTTTCCATTGCTCTAGGATTAAAATAGCTTTCAAGAAAACTAGAGATGCTTACTGTCAGATTGCCTGCCAGGCCACCTCCTCTTAGGTTCGGGGACTAGGGAGCCAGACAGGCCATGGATGATGAGATCCATGGGCAGCCCCGGGGCCAGAGCTGTGTTCAGGAGGCAGGGGAAGGGAGCCAAGTGAAGTCTTTACCGGCTCGTATTAGAACTCGATCCTCTGAGCCTCATGACTAGGCCGGCTCTTCTCTGGATGTCACTCTTCAGTCCTGGACTCCTGTGTCCCCTCTCCCCTGTGCCAGGTGTCACCAAGCAGAAGAAATGATTGTTTGGAGATCCAGGTTCCAGGTGTAATAGCCACTGTTTGTGGAATCCCTGAAGGCCGGGACTTTCAGGGTGAGACTTCTCCTATTATTCTCATAGTAACACGGAAATTATAAGGAAATGACAATTATTAGATCCATTTTACAAAAGGGACTACTGAGGGCTCCTGGGTAGCGTTCACTTGCTGCGGATCAGAGAGCTAAGTGGCAGCAGAGCTGGGATCTAGGCCAGGTGTCTACACCCATCATCATTTTGTCAGCCGGCCTTCTCCAGCCATCTGGAGTCGGAACTCAAAATGTGAGTAATTAGGAAAGATCCCGGGGCCTTCAAAAAACTGTCACAACGCTCCTCTGCTGAAGTGCTCACACTTCCCAGAGGAGAGGGTGGGAACTTGTCAAACGTCACCTACCTGGTAAAAGGCAGAGCCAGGATTCAAACTCAGGCCTCAGTCTCCAAAGCCTAGACTGGCAGGGAATCGTCCCCTCCAAGCCATGCAGTCGGAGATGCTGATTACAGCTACCCTCTGTGCACATTCGAATCAGATGTCATGAACACGTTGCTACTTTCAGGGGTAGCATAGGCAGGGCATCCCCACCTCAATATGGAGAGCATCTGGAAAATACTTTTTGAGGTGCTCCCATCTAAATAGAAAAAGCTTCTTGCCAGACATCAAGGAGCCAGCACCATATTGGTGGGTCAACCTCCCAATCCAGGAAAGGGCTCCCTTGCTACCCAGAGACCTGTCCTCCTGCCCTCCTGGAACCAGGCCCCAGCCAGGAAGTCCAAGGCCACCCCCTTGGGGTCATTTCTGGAGCAACTTGAAGCATCTGGTTAACACCACAAGTGGGTGCAAGTTCAGAGAATGCCTTGAAGGAAACTGAGGACAGGGACCCCGTGGGTGAGGGTCAGAGAGGGCAGGTTTGGGGAGGTCCCAGACCATGGAGGGAAACTTAGACAAAGGTGAGAAAGCTCAATTTAAGGACAAAAGTGAGCATGGAAATAAGAAAATATAAAGAAGAGAAGAGGAAGAAGGGAGTGAATTTAGGTATGCACAATGCTGCAGGTGAGGGTGGGGGAAATAGGAAGGTTAGAATCTGTGTTCTCATGGGTCCCAGAGCCTGGTGGGGAAATCAGGCCACATCACTGCAGGGAGAAGAAAGAGAAGTGTGGAAGGGGCCTGGCTGTCTAATAGGTAATTACAGGGGACCCTTGACTTATGAACCCAGTTGGTTCCCCAGGATTGGTTGTAACTCAAGTTGGTTGTAAATCAATCCAGCTGAGATCTGGATGCTTACCAGGGTACACACTATAGATAACAAGAGGCAGATGAATCTTCCATGAACCTAGTTAACCCAAGTTGTTTGTACGTCAGGCCAGTCATAACTTGAGGGTCCACTGTACATGCCAGGGAAACAGGGTAGAAAGCAGTATAACCTGGTGATCATGGCCACAGACTTTGGGGTCAAAGAGAGTGGATTTAAGAACCATCCTTGCTTCTTGCTGGAATCACGACTCTGTGCCAGGACCTTACACTCTGAGCTGATTCCTCATCTGAAAAGTATGGAGGAGCCTTCTGCCTTGCAGGAGCTGGACAGAGTTATACAGCCTGTGAGGCTGTTAGCAGGAAGGCCGACTCACATGTCAGGCCCAATGAATTGTGGCTCTTCCTAGTTATTATCTGATTCCTGAGACCTAAGCAGATCTGAAGGAACTGAGTAGGAGGGCTGACAGCCCAATGCCTGGTGGTGGCAACAGTGACAATCTGACAGCTCAGGAAGAGGGGCCAAACATGCTGCTATCTGAGCAGCCCTTGGAGTACTTAGTGATGGTCGTGATGGGAGTTTCTCTGTGATGCCCTCTGGTTTGGAGAAGGTGTACAGATAGAAGATAGAGCCCTTTAGCTCAAAAAGCTAACATAAAAGTTTGGATGCTTTGATCCTGGAGCTTCAGTTGTTTGGAAACTTCAGCCCTGGGAGGAAGAGCTACCTCGGGCTTGACGAGAGGTGGAATCCTTCAGGCCCCTCCGCCCTTCCATGCCAGCCAGGGGCACTTTCCATGCCGAGTGCCTGATGTAGATCTTCAATATGGGTGACAGGTGAGGGCGAGGCACAACAAGGAGATGAAAGATAGCTCCTTCGCCTTGGTTCTGCAGAAAAGATGGAGACCAGAAAGGGATGATAGCTTTTCCTAAAAGGAAACTTGTGGGTGGCTTTTCAAGGGAGGAAGTGGCGTTTACAGTGAACACAGGTTCCCAAACCTGGTACCTGATAGCAGACCCTGGAGGGGAAGTTGGCAGAGGCAGCTCGTTTGCTATGGGAGACCACGGCACGTGGCTCATGGCCTCTCTGAGGAGAGCTTGGCCCCTGTCCTTAGAGGAGGCCATGCAGATTGCAGCACACGGGCCTGTGGCAGCTCTCTGAAGTGTTGAGCTCCAATAGGGGTGAGAGGAGGACCTCTCCTGCCATGTGTGACCTCCTCCTCAGCTGCCGCAGCAGGGCAGGGTGTCCCAGAACTGCTCTGGCAGCTTGCTGTAGGATCTGTCCCCTGGGCCACCATCAGTACCTGTTGGGAGAAGAGGGGGTAGCTGGGGAGAACACACAGCTAATATCAAAAGGAACCATGCAGATGGAAGTATACAGAAATAAACCTTGCCCTCTTCCTTGGGATCCTCCGACTTGGTTTATAAAATTTAAAATAGTTTTTTGAACATTCAGAGGTAACAGATTCTGTCAGTCTCTTTGCATTCTCATTCACTCTTCATAGCAACTCAGAGTGTGCTCATTTTATTTCCCAGTTTAATGAGACAGGGGTAGGTACCCAAAGTCACACAGCTAAGAAATGGCAGTGTGGGGATTCAAACTCAGATCTGTTCCCCCTTACTTTCTGCTTCAGAGGTCACACTGAGGATCCCAAATCCCTCTGTTTTAGGGTCAGTGTTGCTGACCCTTAAAATGAGTGTGGTCTGTGGTGACATTTGTTTGTGTGGCAAGCAAATTTATTATTTATTTATTTATTTCGGGTTTTTTGAGACTGGGTCTTGCTATGCAGCTCAAGCTGGCCTGGAACTCACTAGGTAGCCCAGGCTGGCCTTGAACTCTCTGAGATCCTCCAGCCTCAGCCTCCCAAGTGCTGGGATTACAGGTGTGTGCTACCAAGCCTGGCATTTTTTTTTTGTTTTTGGTACCAGGGATCGAACTTGGGACCTTACGCTTGTCAGGCAGGCGGCAGAACCACTCACTGAGCTAAATGGCCAGCCCTCCCAGCATTTCTTAGACAGTCTTCATGACTTTCACCGGTGTTCTGTTTGCCATAGTCCTCATCCTTTCAAGTTGTCTGACATCTGGCCAGCACCTTGGCCCCTAGAGAATGTGAGTTTGCAGTGTCTAGCTAAACCTTGCTTCTGCTTGTCAGTAATGGGGAGGATGGTCTGGGGATAGCCTGAGAAAAACATCTGCCCTTTGATCCCTCCTGAAGCAGGGAGCAGGGGCCGGCAGTTCCAGACTCTGCCAAACTGGGCTGAGGAACCAGCAGCAGGGTCCTGGACAGATCTAAGCTTTGGGCTGAGAGTTCCACACTCAGGAATTTGAGTTCGTGCTGTATCTGAAGAGGACAGTGGGGAGGGAAAAGCACTGATCTTACCCCGTGGCCAGGGAAAGGAAAACCCTCCTGTATTGATCAGTGCTGCAAGCCAGTGCCCACAGGAGGGGAGTCATGTGACCTTGAGGGAGTCATTTGCACTGTGCAAGGCGGGGTCACCTACTATGAACAAAGTACCAAACGATTCCATAGGAAGCACGACCGGCTGCAGGAATCTCAGGGCAGTAAAACATTCACAAAGAATGAATTTGTGACAATCTACTGATTTGCCGTGGGTCTTGATGTTTGAGGGGTTTGTTCCAAAGAAGTAGGGAAATGGCATACCAGGTAGAGAGGACAATGTAGGTGAAGGAACAGAGTTCAGAAAACACCATGAACACCTTTGGGGAAGGAGATTTATTGGTACCTTGGAAAGCTTGGTGGGAGTGTGGTAGGAGAACAGAACCACAGGCAGCACTTGGTTTGGTGGCCCAGTCTGTAATGGTAGCAAGCATTTCTCAAGCACCTACTACCTATCTCCATATGTATAGTCTCTTCCAATCCTCACCAAAGGCCCATCTGCCAGACACTTGTTGTTGTCATCATCCACATTTACAAATGAGGACACTGGTGCAAAGAGCTCCTCGCCACGTTCCAGGTCACTCAGCTGGCACCCACACATCCTGGCCCCAGGGCCCAAGCTCCTGACCTCTTCTCTGTGCTGCTTCTGACAGCAGCCAGCCGGCTAGTGACTTCTTGATGGGTGGGAAAGATGTGAGACCCTGGCAGCCTCGGTTGTCTCATCTGTACAACGAGATGATAACGGTCTCCTCATTGGAGAATTAAAGGAGGTGCGTGCAGGGCGCATACCCAGAGCCCAGTAAAAGGTCACACTGAGCACAGAATTCGTTTCACAGTGGTCATTACCACAGCCCAGGATCGGCAAAGGTGTGGGCGTGCTTTGCCATGAGGACTGGGGATGCCTGGCACCCTCCTCAAGGTGCTCTGGGGAGGTCACCTGGGTCTAGCAGTCCATGCCCCCGCAGGTTCCTCCATGGGGCCTGGCCTGGCCTGGCGTCCGGCCTGCCCATCTCTAGATAATGAGACCAGGCTCCTTTGGCCCTGGGACCCCAGATGACAGAGAACCAGAAGGCCTCTCCACCTGCTCATCCAGGCCAACCCACACGGGAGTGAGAAGCTGCAGCCCTGAAATGTGAGCTGCAGGGCTCCCTTTGGCGGCCTTCCTGGGAAGCAGTGGCTGCTATTGCCACCTGGTGGCGTTTGGCAGCAGTGCATCCACACAGACTGCGGCTATGTCTCGTTTAAGGTGATGGAGCTCCTAGGGTCCTGAGCATCCAGGGTTTGCGTCAGTTAAAGGGCAAAAGTGAGATCAGAGACGGGGAAATAGCAAGGTTTGGAAGGAAAGGCACCAGGAGAGGAGTCCTGTGGCCTCGGGTCAAATTCAGCCCATTTGGGACAGCAGACACGTGACAGAACTTCCTTATTTAAAAGGTGAGGAAACTTCTCCACTCCTCCCCAGAGCTGTGAGGCTCCCACGAAAGGCTTTGTAAAGTGCAGCCTTGTGGTCCAGGAGGTGGTGATTATGGCGGCTGCAGGAACGAGCAAGGTCGGTCCTTCCGGACCTGTGAGTCGGGGTCTGCCCTGGCGTCGTCCCCGCCCCCCGTCCCCCGCCCCCGCCCAGCAAGGGCACCCGGGCAGGTGTGGACTTTGGCTTCTCCCTTACCTGGTCCCGTACGTCTTCAGGGGGGTGAAGTCCTGGGACCTCAGTCCTGACGGGTCTCCCGGCCTGCAGCCTCATCAGCCGAGGTGGCTTCTGGCGACACTGCCCTGTGGCCTGCCTCGATCATGCTGAGGATGGGGAGCCAAGTCTAGGTTTCCTCAAAGGACCAAAGCCTTGGTCTGACTAGGGCCCAGGGTTTGGTGCAGGGCAGTTTTCCTCATGGCTTCTCACCATCCTGCTCAGGCAGTGTGTGGAGTGGTCCAGCCCAAGGAGCCCAGAGGGTCTGCTTGCCCCACCAGCCATGGCCGCTTTGGGTCAGGCCAGGGTCCTCCCAGCCTCAGGTCCTCAGGATGTGCTTTGCACATCCTGAAAGGAAGGGTTTCTCTTTGGGTCCTGAGGGGCTGCCCTACCCATAACACTCCCTCCTGCTCTGCAGGCTGCAGATGCAGTTGGTTTCACTGAGTACCCAGTGCTACATAAGGTGCTGGATATCTTCAGAGTCCTTCTCATTTCTTCCTCCAAGCAACCCCAAAAGTGTGCTGTGACAGTTCCCATACTACAGAGGAAGGAGCCAGGGTCTTTCGGAGGTTCGTTCGCTTGGTGAACTGCAAGCTTGGTTTTAAACCCAGACTTCTGCCTCCAGGGCTTGTCTGTGCAGTGGAAGAGATGCTCCACCAGAGACCCGGGCAGGCGCTCCCAGAGCTAGCCACCCGCTCCCGCGTCTTCATCTCCCTGCCCTAAACACTTCTGAGGTGTTTAGTTGGACACCACTCACATGCGGGCCATGTGGAGACAGAGAGAACAGAGAGCCGAGGGTGAGGATGACAGGCTCCAAAGCTACCATTAGAGCTTTTCTTTGGCCTTATGATTTCAATTAGTAATTTTAATTTAAAAGGTAATTTACACAGATAGCCTTTCAAAAAGATTTATAACCAGCGTATAGAATGAGTAGGAGACATCATTTCTCCTGCTTCCTATTCCTCAACAATTACTTCTTTGAACAGTTGTTTTGGACCATTCTGGGAAGTTTGGTACAAGAACAAACATACCGAGGTCCTCTCCAGTGGGGTATCCCTCACTGTCCCGTGGAGGCCTTGTGCATGCTTTGCCGTCCCTTGGGCCTCCCCGACATGGAGGTCAGGTGCGCCCACTCTAGCTGCGGCACGGTGCCTGCTGGATGGGTGTTAGCTCTGCCCAGTTCCCCGGCTATTGCCCTCCTGGAGGACATTTCATTGGCTCCGGGTCTTTGCCATCATGAACAATGTGCTCAGGACTTCTGTATCTTTGCACAGCTGTCCACGAAAGACTGTGATGAATGACTTGCTGGGTTAAAGTACCTGCTTTTAAGTTTGGCTTAAATACATGTTCTCCAGAAGGTGTGTACCAGCTTAGACTCCTGCAGAGGGAGGAGAAATGATCTCTACCTGGAAGATGAAGCCAGTGGCTGGGGAATGATTGCACAGCAGGTGCAATGCCTGAGGCCCTGGGAACTGCTTCTGACCCATGCCCACCCTTCCAGCCTGCACTGTGTCAGGAATTCTGGTTTATTCCCTTGAGCAGGGACACTGTCTTTTGAAGGCTCAGGTGCTTATGGGGACAGCCATCAGTCAACCAGCTCTTCTGATCCAGGTTCATGCTCTGAGCACCCTCTCGTACGTGTGACTTTACCGAAGACGGTGCGCTGGCGGTGCCACGCTGAGGGCCTCACCATATTTGGGTGACATCTGGGAGCCATTTGCAGCCATGGTTCTTGACTGTCTCCCCAAGTGACTGGCTTCAGGTTTTGTATTTTTTAGAAAACTAGAGTAAAATTGATTGTCACACATGCCTGAGATCTGATTTTAATGTAGGTAGAGCATCGTAAGGAATTCAGAATTAGATAGTTTGGCCTTAATTGCTTTTATGTATGGAGTGTGTTTCCTGTCATTAAAGAGGCGAATGTTTGAAGGGCAGGGAAGGAGGGTTAAGTAAAAGAAGGAGGATTTAATAAGTAGTTGTGGTAGCAAAATCAGAAATGATGTATTTTTTTATTTATATTTTGTCTGATTTGTATGTTCCTGTTCTTCTCACCCCTTTGCCATATACACCATGCCTTTTAGGAATCCTGATCTCATTTACTTTCTGTTACCCTACCCACAGTGTCAATCAGCCAAGCCTGCCTTCCAGGATGCGCCCTCAAATCTGTGAGAGGGGCCATGAGATGAAACTTATAAAGCTAAGCTTTCATTGGGTCCCTCCTTTCTTTAAAAAAAATTATGATTCTTTCCAGGTGTGGTGGTGCATGCCTGTATTGTCAGCAATGGGAAGGCTGAGGCAGGAGGATTGCTGCATGTCTGAGGCCAGCCTGGGCTATACAGTGAGCTCAAGGCCAATTTGAACTCTATAGTGAGACCCTTTTTCAACACATAATAATAATAAAATTATGACTATTAATTATCTACATTTTACTACAAATATCCCAGGTACTTATTTACCACTCATATTAATTATCTCTTAATAATGCTTTGGGGTAAAGAATAATTACACCGAGTTTATAGATGCGAAACCCGAGGCGAGGCTCAGTGAAATTGAGTCAGTAGCTTGAGGTCACAGAGATAAAAGACTCAAATTTGTCATCATCCACCATCGCACACACAGGACAGTCAGCAAGGGCCGACAAACAGCCAGGGTGGATGGGAACTGGGCCAGGAACTGAGCCTCCTTGCTCAGGCCCTCCGGGGTGCCCAGAGGGTGTCCAATGGGCTTCGGTCCCATTTCCGGCCTCCTCTGTTCTTCTGTGAGTGTCTTCAGGCAGTGGTCTTGACCCGGCTCAGGTTGTTTGTTTTCTTGAGCTAGAGATCAAGCCAGGTGACACTTGTGACCCCAGCACTGGAGGCTGGGGCAAGGAGGATCACAGAGAGTTCAAGGCCAACCTGGGCTACGTAGTGAGTTTTAGGTCAGCCTGAGTAAGTAGTGGGACTCTGTGTCAAATAAACCAGAAAAAGAAAAAAGGGGAGCCGATGGGAAGAGCCAGGGCTGTTTTCCCTCCTGACAGTGAGCTCTTCTGGAAAGGGAGGCCTCCTTGCCCAGGTAGAGACCTGGAAGGGCCTGGAAGCCTTGGCTGGGCCGCCAGGGCCCCCTGTGCCCGGTGGCTGGCAAGGAGTTAGTGCACAGCCCAGGAGGCCTGAGCGCATGGGCCGGTGAGTGTGGCCTTGTGCTTGTGCTCGGCGTGAACGAGCTCTCCTCCGGGCTGTGCAGGAAGCCTCTGGCGTGATGCAGGCAGGCAGAACCAGGGAGACTGGTTTTCCCAACTCATGTTTGGTCCTCCCAATTGTTGCAAGGCCCTTAGAGATGCCTGTGTGTGCCTGGGGAGCCCCAGTAACAGTGAGGTGCACCTGCTTGCCTGCGTTTCATAGATTGGGTGACAGAGGTTGTGGACTGACTTACTGAGCATCTGAGACATTAAGGCCTAAGAGATCTGGAACCAGGGAGAAGGAAAAGGAAATGCACTTGGACAGCGGGGAGTATCACAGCCTAGGCTGAGTTTGAATCCTCCCCTCGCTGCCTTCTGCTATTTATCTTTTGGGGATTTCGCTCCTCCAGGCAAGAGTGGGACTGTCTTGTGCTTCACCTAGCAAGACACCTGGCAGGAGCACATGCCGAATGGCATTGTTGAGAGAATTAAATGACAATGACGATGAAATGCTTAGTTGGGGCATTCATGTGCCATTAAATAATGGGGGAGGTGGTGAGTGCCACTCCCACAGAATGTCACAGGCCGAGCAGAAGCAGGCTGGGAGAAGGCAGAGCATCTCCCAGACCATGCTGCTGCAGGCAGGGATGCCACTAAGCTTGATGAAGGATGTTGACGGGAGAGGGGAGGGGAAATGGACCAAGCCACAAGGCTGGTGACTGTCGAAATCCAGGGTGGGCACCCAGAGCTTCCAACCCCCAGGGAGTGTGGCTTCTGGGCCATGCTGAGGTCTTCCGCTCCCCTGTTCAGTTTTACCACAGATGACAAGGTCCGCCATGAGATGATCTTTGCATTACAAACAGACTCCCCTTCTGAGAAGCAGCATCACACTGAGCATTTGGCAGTGATGGATTCATTTCTCAGTTTCATTCTTGATAAGCTTACAGGCTATTGTTGATAGTCATGACCAATTAATGCAGCACTTACAGCACTTTCCTGGGCCTGGAACTCACTGTGTTGTGGAGATGGAGACGCTGAGGGTGAGGGGCAGGAGGGGACCTCCTCCTTCCAGGTTTGTCCTGGCCTCTTTACAGCTCTAGCTCGCCGCTCCAATCCCTGGTGGCTGCGACTTAGTTTCCAGTTTGAATAAAATATCATTATCATCTTTATGACTTTATTCTTTCCGTCAGAAGCTGGAAGATTAGAGGCTTGGAGGCAGCCAGTAATTAAACTCACCTGTCAGAGTTGAGCTCATGTCAGGATGAACTGCGTTCCTTAACTTCTCCTTTCATTTCCCTGCATGTTCAAGGCATCCGAGTTAAGCTCCTTATGGGAGCAATGACTGACCCCACAATGTTAGAACAAGGATTACCGAGATGGAATTCGGCCCAGTTACCTGCTTGTCATGACTTAGAGGAGCTGGAGATTCTCGAGCTGCTTGAGAAAAAGACTGAGTTCCAAACCACAATAGCTGGTGGAAGCGGTTTCTAGCACCACAGCGTTCACACTCAATACTCATCTGTGCCCCAGGGAAGAACTTCAGGCCAGTCCAGGGACCAGAGTGCAAAGCCCACAGAATCGTTCAGTGCCATTTGTCATCTGCGGCTTTGAGGGCGCTGTGTCACATACTTTGTTCCCACTGATGGGCCACATGAGCCAGCGGCTACATGGGGCTTTGTTCTCCACTCTCGAAAATTACAGTCTGATATACTTCAAAGGGATTCTAAGGAGGTTATTGGAGGCACAAGGCTTTGCAAATTCAGATTTCAGTTCCTTGAAGTTCAGCTCCGCTTGATTTCTGTAGTGAGTATTTTCTTTCTTCCTCACCTGTGTCCGGTAGGGTTGTCATGGAAAATCTCGATCATTTTCACTGTCCCCGTTTGCTTCTATCTCACCAGGTTTGATCAGCAGCTCCTTTTCCGAATTCCTGTCTTCACGACCAATAGCAAGATTTGGCAAAAATAGCCTTTCTCTAAAATGTTTATCAAAGACATTTTCTAAAGCTTGATCAGTCCTGAAACTTCTCATTTATACAGATGCTCCTTTTCTTTCGTCACTGTTCTCTCTCCCTCCCTCTCTCTCTCTCCCTCTCTCTCCCCACCCCCCAAGTGTTTTTCTGTCGCTTCTCCATCTTCCAAACAATTCTGTGTCCTTTGCCAGGAGACCACACACCTGTGGCACCGCTGTCCAGGTAGCTTTGAATATTGGCGACATCCAGCCAGCTCCACCCCATCCTCATGCTGCCTTGGTTGCCCTCGACCACTGTTTTTTGCTGCTTCTAGGACATTCCCCGATGTAGGAAGCTGCAGAATATTCAGTCAGGAGGGGACTTGATAAATAGCTACAGTTCCACCCCTTGCTTCAGATCACGTGATTGAAGCCCGGAGAGGGAAAGCCAGTTACCAAAAGCAAGAGAGAGTCAGCGTAGGCCTTTTGCCTTCTCTTCTTTGGGAACTCATTGTTGCATACAAGTGGCAGACAGCTCCAGCTCTGCCAGGTGGGAACTTCCACGCTCACTGACAAGACATTAACTGTCTGCCAGGCTCTGCACTCGTGATTTCTGTATCCACTGTGTGCAGTTCTCACCAAGTACTCTATGGGAGGATACCCGGTTTACAGATGAAGAAACTGACGCAGTGTCATGATGATGCTAGATGGTGCCAGCTCTGGAGAGTCAGTTGTGTGTGTTTTTCCCCAACTCCACATTCAGGATGTCAGGATGCTGGCTGAACTGGGCTACAATGGGGCTATTTATACCACAGAAACTGGGAAATGCTGCAAATCAGGACTTTCTCCATCCTCCTCACCACTGAAGGAGCTAGAGTTTACCAGCACTCCCATAAAATGAGGTAACTTTCTGCTGGAGAGGAAATGGGTCTCTGACTTTAAAGCTTGAGCACTTTTCCAGTGACCTACACAGCAGGTTTTCTCTGACTGTCTGTCCTTCTGCTTGTCTGTCTTTCTGTCTTTGGCAGTGCTGGAGTTTGACACAGGGCCTCCTACATGCCAAGCAAGCGCTGTACTACTTCCTGAGCCACATCCTGGCCCTCACAGGCCAGGTTTGCCATGTCTCATTCCCTCTTGGGCTGGAGGTGACTTGGGAGACGCTGCATACCTCGGAGGGGTGCAGGGTGCAGGGTGCCAACACCCATAGGGACCAGATGTGGCCACCTGAGGGGTGGCCCTGAGGAGCCTCCCCCGACCTCACTCTGCTGTAACCACACAGGCTCTTGTGTTCTCCCTGTGTTTTGAGCTTCCAAGCTCACTTCCGCCTCAGGCCCTTCTTGTCCTTGTTCCCACCACCTTAAATGCTCTTCCACCTAGAAGCACAGAGCCTGCACCTGACTCCCTTGTCTGTGCTCTTCCCTGGCCAACCCATCTAAGTTAGCACCACTCCGTTCATGTTCTTGTTTATATTCACAGTGTGGTCACCATCTGTCTTCATCACACAGAAGTGTTTGCTTTTGATCTTTCTCTCCCTGTGGAATGCAAGCTCCACATAGGCGGGACCTGTGTCTTGTTCACCTTGAGTTTCAGAGTGCAGAGAGGGAGGGATTAGAGCAGTGAATGGGTAGTATTGGGCTCTGCATGTCACCCTTCCTAGTCTTGACTCAGGTGGACAACCTCGATGAGATACTGAACTTAGAAGGCAAAGGCTTTTTCCTCAGCTCTCTGATCTCACAGCATCTTCAATGTTTAAAACTATCTTTTCTCTACCCCTGAAGCTTTTTCCTTCATGTTCCTACCGTCCATCCAAAAACACGCCAACGGTCACATCAGTCAGTGCTGATTTGCTGACAAATAATCAATCAAACATTTTGCAAAGGAACCTTTGACCCTGAGAACTAATTACATTTCCATCCTGGAAGGTGAACGTGTCTATGGCATTTAAATTGATTATTTAAGAGGATGTTTGGGGCTGATTGACTCTGACCTTTGGAGAAACAAGGTGCTCAGGTGACAGCCAGTTTTCTACATTTCCTGGGTCACACCTGCTGGTAAATACATAATCATATGTGTTATATATGTCCCTCACACACCTATACCCAACTTCCTTTTTCACGTCAAAAGTTTTACATATTATAGAAAATTTCAACCATATATACAAGGGAAAGGGATAATTAGAAATCTGTGATCTCACCCCTGAGAGAACAGCTGTGAATATTTTGATCAGTTTCGTTCTAGTCTTTCTTCTCTACTAATTTGCAGTTAGCATTTTGTAACCTGTATTTTAAAAGACTTAATACATCAATTCCATGTCATTGAATATTTTTGCACACAGTCTCTTTGATTAGCTGGAAAGTATTTTGTTGCATAAAGGTGTCATAATTTAACTCATTGCTGACCACTGGACATTTATGCTGTTTCCAGGTGTGTATTATCATAGATGATGTTGTCATAGAATTACTGTTGATGAGTCTTAGCTAAAGTTATTATTCTCATGGTCGTGAACCTCAATACCTGCGAACTCACTGCTGTAGACTAAACGTCTGCATCTCCCTCATTCATACCCTGAATCCTTAATCCCTCATGCAATGGTGTTTGGAGACAGAGCCTTAGGAGATAATTGGGTTTAGAAGAAGTCATGAGGTAGAGCCCATGGTGTCATTACTACCCGAAAGGAGATGAAGGGATCAGATCTCTGTTTTCTCCATGGTGTGAGGATCCCATCACCAAGAACCCGAGCATGCTGACACCCTGATATTGAATTTCCAACTTCGAGGACTATGGGCAATAAATGTTCAGTGTTTAAACCCCCTCATTTAGGCTATCCTGTAGAAGCTGTCCAAGCTACCTAAGACACCCCAACCTTGCTGAGTAGTATAGTATACTTACTAGAATGGTACCAATATCATGACCGTGATTTGAGCTCAGGGCCTTTGCATATTCTGCTCCCTCTGTTTGATAGCCCCTCTGCCTCAAATTTCTTTACCCATTGTAGATTTCTTCCCCACTCCAAGTCATACATTTCTTTGCATTTTAATATTTCTGAAGTGAGAATGAATCTCAAAGTTAGTGTGCATATTTGCATAGTAGTGACTCATGGACTTGAGAAAGACCACAACCCCTTTCCTCCCCGAAAGCTCAGCTCAGGCAGTGTCTCCTGTGTTTGGGTTCCCTCCAGGGGCATTGTAACCCCTGGCTAGTCACCCTGCACCCTGCTTACCTGCTCCTTAGCCTGCCCCTGCACCAGGACTTCCTTGAAAACATGAAGGTGTCTTTTGTTCCTGTACTGTGAATGCCAGCAGCCCAGCAGGCTCGCTCCAGGATGGGTGCTGAGGCAGGACAGGAAGGGGCAGAGCCATTGCCTCCCCACTGAAAAGCCAGTGGAGTGATTTCTGACACCAGGCACTGGAGAGCTCCTTTGTAGAGCCCCTTGTGGGCGGGACAGAGCCTCTCAGCTGTGCCAGCTGTGAGTTGTGCCCACTTCAGGCCAGGTGGTGTGTTTATTGGCTTGGAGGGAGGGTGGGGGGAAGGCTGGTGGTGGAGGTTTGGGCCCCTCTCACCCACGCGGCTGTGGAGAGCTTCCAGGAAGCCATGCACCAGCGCAGCGGTTGTGTTCCTCGTGCTTCAGAATGACACTCAGGTCGCAAGTGCTTGGGTTTCAGCTTTACAAAAGGGCCTGCTAGAGAGATCGCCTTTCTTGCTGTCCCTTTGGCCTAGCCCAGGATACAATGACCATGAAACAAATTGGCCATCTGAGCCTTTCGGTGCCCCTCCTCCCAGCTTCTCTGCTTTCTTTACCCACTTCTGGGTCTTTCTCTTTGTTCTGAGTTTGCCTTCCCCTATCTGCCCTGCATGACTTTTTCTTTGCTTTTTGCTTATTAGCTCCAGCTCCAGAAAGAATACAATACCTGTGAAGCTGGCAGTGCTTTGCACAGAGTCAGGAGGGCGCAAGACCTGGTTGGGAAGGTGAATGGGCACCTGCTGGTTTGAGAAGGATGGGGAAGATTCTAACTGGTGACAGAATGGTGGAGGAAAGGGAAAAACCATCACAAGCATAGCCAAGAGCAAGATGCGCGGACTCAGGAAAGCGAAGGGAGGACTTGTTTATAACATCTATCAGTTCCCTGAGACGCGCTGGGCCTGACCTGTGTGGGTGAGCCAGGTATCACCCAAGGCCCTGGTTCTGTAGCTGATTGAGTCTTCCTCTTCTTACGTATTTATGTGCACACTCACCCCCCACAGCAGCCCTTCTGTTACCTTCATTTTACACTGGACCACTGAAAAAAAGGGCAGAGACAAGAAGTGAGGGCTGCACTCTGCCCTTCTCCTTCTTTTAAATGTGTACGAGCTCCCTCCCTCCTTGGAGCGTGGAGAGGGTGATTTGATGGGGATCTGATGCCATCACAGAATGCCACGCCCCAGGTGGCCTTGCCCAGTGGAAATGCCTTCTCTCGCAGTCCTGGGGATAGACACCCGAAATAAGGGGTTGGCAGCTTGGCTCCTAGAAGTTCTCCTGGAGAATCTGTCTCCTGTGTCCCCTCAGCCTCTGGTGGTTGCCAGCAGTTCTTGGTATTCCTTGGCTTAGACCTGCGTCCCTCTGATCTGTGTTTTCATCTCTACCTGGCCTTGCTACAAAGATGTCAGTCACTGGATTTATGACCTACCCTCACCCAGAGTGAACGCATTGTACCTAACTACATCTGCAGAGACCCCATTTCCAAATTAGGTCACTTCTCAGGTTCCAGAAGGACATGAATTTGAGGGAAAGCATTCAGTGCAGCTTGGGCCCAGCTCATGAAGAGTCTACAAGGTCATGCAAAGGATTTGTACTGTGCGCAAGGGCAATCATGAAGGGGTTTTAAGGGGGGGGGGGTTGACGGCACATACCTATAATCCCAGCACTGTGGAAGGCTGATGCAGGAGGATCTCAAATCTGAGCCCAGCCTGGGCAATTTGGCAACAAAATGAGGACTTGTCTCAAAATAAAACAGGCTAAATAGCTTAGTGGGAAGGCCCTGGACACAATCCCTAGTACCACAAAAAAAGAAAGAGATGACAGGATTAGGCCTAAACTCCACCTTCTCCCAATCTGACTCATTCCATGTTCTTTCTTTCTCGCCACAGCTCCCTCTGCCTTGTTGCTTTCTTAAGGAACTTAACAGGGTGGGCTTCCAAGAGCCTTTTCCTCTCTTGGAAACTTTGCCCTTGTGGAAGCCTTTGCCTCGTTGTGCTCAGGCTGATCAGTATGTGGCACAAACTATTTCAAGCCTGACACATTAGTCACAACAAATCTGCTCCCCCTGAGAGCTTCTCTGTGTTTGCTTCCTCTGTCCTTCATTTGCATGGAGCTCCTTGGGTTCCTGGGACTTCGGGCAGAGTCCCTTTCTTGCACTCTCCCTGGAACAGGAAGGATGGACAGAGACTGCCCTGGACAGATTAGGATGGGCTGTTGGGTCCAGCGGAGCTTGGGAACCCCGAGGAGTGTCCCATGCCTGACTGTGCAGGGGAGTCTTGGGTCTGCTCTGGGCCTTGCCAAACTCTTGTCTGGACTGGAGAGGAGCGGGGTTGGGAGCCACACAGTGGGCCCTGACAGGCATGTGCAGGCCTCGGGCTTCTGTGTTTTTAGCAGGAATCCCCCAGCAACATGGCAGAATTTCTTCAGACCCTGGGGCTGGAGCTTGGGTGAGGCAGCGGGCAAAGAGCTTGAATACCTGAATTAAAAGTATGCACTCCTCTGCCTGTGACCTAAGATTAGTTGCTTGATCTCTCTGAGTACAGGTTTTATGGGCTTTGAATGGGAGTGGGTAATTCCTGTCCCTCATACATTTTCAGAAGGATGAACTAAGAGGAGTCGCGTGCGATGGGAGGTGTAAGGGAAACACTGAGCCCTTTAGGTGGCACACAGGGACAGCCCAGCTGACTTTGCCCGCTGCATTCATGGATCATCTCCTAATTCCAGCTACAGGACAGGGATGAACAAGACAAGAGGGCTCCTGCTTCCATTGAACTTGTGTTTTAGTGCCAGGATATGAGATCAAACCAATAAGCAAAATAATTCTCAGTGATGGGAAGTTGGGGAGGCTTCCAGGCTGAGCTGCTTGTTGGAACGGCCGGAAGAGGCAGTGGGTGAAAGCAGGTGCGTCTCTCCAGTGGGGTCACACAGGGTTGGGGGATCTGGGGGGGTCCTAGATAAGGGGAACAGGTGAAAGTGAGGTGATGCCATTAGGAGCACTGGTGTGGGCAGGAACCATTCCTGCTACTGCCCCATCCTTGGCGATTGTGTCCAGCGAGAGCTGATGGCTGAGAACCGGCCCAGGTCTGGGCAGGGCAGGGGGTGGGGCTCAGGCTGGGAGTCCAATGGATGCCTCCGTCCTGCTGGGGGGTCATGGGTCCCCCACACCTAGGCGGCTGGTGGGCACAGTCTCATACAAGGGGGTGACCATACCAGCTGCAAAGAGGAGCCCAGACCTCACCAGGGAAGCACAGCCCTTGCTGCTACCCATTACCCGATCCCCTGGAGCCTGCCAATCAGAGTAGAACCAGAACCACTCCCAGAGGATTATGGGTAGATTCCCCTTTGAGAGGAAGGCAGTGGTGCGTGACTGATTAGAATGAAATCGTGGAACGCTGGTCCCGGAAGGCACTTTGAGGGTAACCTTGTTGAACACTCTCACTTATAGGGAGGGACTTAGGTTCAGCTATTTTTTAATTTAGCACTGTAAAAAATAATTGGTGAAAGTCTTTCTGGGAAAAAAAAACCAAGCAAATCTTTGTGTGACTTAGGAGAAACAAAGTAAATTGGCATTTTGGCTTGAAAGGTTAGCAGCAGCATAGCTCAGACTTCTGAGTTCGGCCTAAGCTTCGGTTGCTTCCGTAGCTGTACTCACTTCCTAACTCGGTGTTCTTGGGCAAACGACTTAACGGCTCTAATTCCCCAGTTTCCTCTTTTGTAAAAGTATTGATACAATAGTGATATCCACCTCATGAGTGAGTTTTTTTTGAAATTTAATTTTATTGGTATTTTTAGGTATACAATATAATCACATTAATCATTGGAAATTTGCACCTTTACATAATCTCTCTTGGTTCTTATTTTTCCCCCTT
>NW_004624766.1:11102271-11347615 GCF_000247695.1 Heterocephalus glaber
GGAGTCCAGGTGGTTGAGTATCAGAGTGTTCCATCTCATTTCCCTTTGGGGTTGCTGTAGGTGATCTGGAAGTCTGGTTTTGAGACTTGTTTACATGTCTTCTCATTTTTGATGGGGGGGCTGTTGGTGTCCACGTGGATCACCTCCTCTGCCCTGGGAGTGGTGGTATGGTGGCCCGGAGGCTCCTTCCTCTGGGCTGGGAGTGGTGGAATGGCAGCTGGGAAGCCCCTTCCTCTACACTGGGAGCAGTGGAACAGTGGCCCGGATGCTCCTTCCTATGCACTGGGAGCCTCATGGGGTTTTTTACACAAACTGAATAATGTATGTAAAGTGCTCACACGCACTGAGTCATCATTCCTCAGTGGATGCAATTAGAAGGTGTAGGTAGCAGTGATGGGAGGTTGTGACAATAGCAGGGATGGGGAGATCATCATCATCATGAGCTTCACCCTGCAGTGCATCCCGCAAAGGTGATTTTTTTTTTTGTCCCCAGATAAGCATTTGTTATCTTTTAATTTGCCTCTGCTTCCTGGAAGGCAATTTTGAAGAGGAAACTCTTAGTTCCCATTAGTGAGAATTTCTGGACACAACTGGGAGTTTAAAACCAGCCTTTGTCTTCATTTCGTTTCACAAATGGAGAGGTATGTGCCCTGGTCCTCATGAGGGACTCCGAAAGGATGGTATTCAGCACAACTCAGTGGCTATAGGACTGGTCCTTTCCCCCTGTCCCTGCCCTACTCCTGGCCCAGCTCCTGGTTTGTAAGAAAATGCTTCCTCTAATGTCACCAGCAGTGTGTTACCAGAGTGGACACTTCCTGGGGAGTGTGCCCTGATGCATGCCTTTGGTGGGTCCTTTGGGACCAGGCTGGGGCTCACCATGCCCCCCACTTGTGGTATTGGCGATTGAACCTCAGCCCCTTTTTATTTTTTATTTTGAGACAGGGTCTCACTAAGTTGCTAAGTTGCCTAGGTTAGATTTGAACTTGCTATCCTCATGCCTCAGCCTCCCTGAATGCTGGGATCACAGGCATGCACCATCATACTCAGCTAAACCCCTTTCTTTCCTCCTCCTTGCAGAATGCATTCCCTATCTTCATGTCACATTTCAAAAACAGCACCTCTTCAAAATAAAATCTGAAGAGTAAGGGAGGAGAATCGCATGCCTTTTCAGAGAAGGAATTTAGCTGAGAGAACCAGACTCTATCCAATATCCCAGGTTAAAAAGAAGCATTAAGGGCTAAAAAGCAGTTGACTTTGGCCCTGAGATCTGTAGGGAAAACTGGGGAGAAAAAATAGTAACAACTCAGCAGCACAAGCAATATTTGCTCGTGAGCTCTTCTTGTCATGGGCGTGGATAAGTAATTCCATCCTGGGATCCTATCAGGTTTGCTTTGTGCCCTGAGGTTTGGAAAAATACCAGTACTGATGGTTCTTGTGCTTTGGGGAGGAAAGGAAAAGAGAAAACACCCGTGGGATTGTGATTTCTTGGAAAACCGTTACTCACCTGATCCTGGGCGGAGATGGAAGTGGAGCAATTGGGGGTGTTTTAGGGGAACCTGACCCAGGGCTCCTCCGACTGTGCCAGGCTTGGGGTCAGTGCTGGCATGGGCATCTACATTGCCCACAGAGAGGCCAGTCGGAGGCCTTTGGACTTCCTGGAGTCACCATTCATTCATTTTCCGTTTATTGAGCACCTACTATGTGTCTGGCACTGTGGCACAAGGTGACTATGATTCTGTCATCATGGAATTTATAGAGACAAAGTATGGACAAGAATGAATACAGGGGTTTGTTTCAGCAAATGACAGGTGCTATGGGGAAAGTACAGTGATATACTCAGGAGAGCTCGTGGGGGCAGCCTTCAGGCTGGGAAATCTCCCACGCAGACCAAGGAGTGGCCCGGGCTGCATGAGGATGGCCTTGGATCTCTCCTTGCAGCTTTATGCCAGGCCTGCCCGCTGTCACCCATGGAGGGTCCCCTCCCATTGCCATCTCCTGGGAATGGAGGTTTAGAATTGCTTTGGGGCAGCAGGAGGACTCATCTTCTCTCCTCTCTCTATGGGGCTCCATTGGGCTGGGTCCCCCACCTTCTCTGAGGAGAGTCCATCTCCTCTCCTATCCACCTGCCTAGTCCTGGTGGTGCTGCCGGCATTTCTCCATGAAGCTCCTACAGACCTCCTCCCTGGATTCTCCCAACACCCCCGGGCCCTCTGCACCTCGCATCCATTCTTCACGCTGGGGTCAGAACGATCCTCTAAAATATCTATCATGTCATGCACACCCCACACACACCTCCCGGGTTCATCCATGACTCCCTGTTATGCTCAGGATGACCCAAGTCCCTATGGAGACCTATAAAACCCACTTATGCAGGGCCCCAATTTCTTCTCCAGCCTTGTCTCTAGACATTTGTGGCTGAGTTTTCCATGCTTGGTCAACACAGGCTTTCTTCCAGTTCCTCCAATATGCTCTACTCTCTCTGCCTCAAGGCCTTTGCACAAACCTGCATGGCTCTTAATCTGTTCTTCACATGTATCAGCCTCAGTAACTTACTTCAGCAGGAAGTCTTCTTTATTCCACAACAACACCACAAACACAGCATAGGCCATCTTGATTGCATGTTCTGAACAGCACTCCATATTTTCTTCTGTGCACCTGGCACACTTGTGTTTACACACGATGTCTCTTTCCTGTGATTATCCACAAGCCCTGGAAGCCAGGAACTGTGTCTGTCCCGTTGCTCCACATTCAGGAGTGCATTAGACACAGACATGCATTTGCTGAGGCAATGAAGCAATGCATGCCCAGGAAGACCTTGGATCTGAAATATTCCACTGGATACACTACTTGCTTTAAAGGCACGGAGAAACACAAGACAGTATTTTCTGTTTTGGGCTCTACCCTATAGAGATGATGATTGATAGCAAAGTTCAAGTTGAAGTGTAAGGCTAGCACGCAGGAATTCTGGCAGATGAACAACCTGCTTAGGAAGTCTGTTCTTGCTTCCAACTATCAGAACGGCACTATTTTCTTTGGCACCAAAGGATCGAAGACTGTGTGTACTCAGGGAAATGGTTAGACCCGCGGTGTGGAGTCGCCTGACTGAGGCTCAAAAAATAATCAAGTGAAAGAGGGTTGTGTGAAGCCTGGTGGGGGGACATTGCCTTTCTCAGCAGCTGCAGGATTGGAACATTCTCCCCTGTGTCAATGTGGAAGTGAATGAATTAAGCTCCGTTTTATTCTGTGCCTGGAAAAATACAGGTGCTGGAGGTGCATAGTTTCGGAAAGCAGACCCCAGATGCCAGTCAGCCTCAGCTCTTGGAGAGAGTGTCCTGGAAGAAAGAGTCCACATCCTCAGACTGTGGGGTTCTCACTGAAGTGCAGAAAGATTGGAGCTGTGGATTTTCCTCTTTGGGGGCTTACATGCCCATTTGAAAATGTGGCCAAAGCAAGGGACCCTTCTTCCTCTCTACTACTCTACCTACCGTAAAATGTATATCCGGGTGAAATCCCCCATCCCTGGGCATCCCTAGGGGGCCACAGATTCATGTTGAAAAATCCCAGTGCCTGGATCAGAAAGAAGTTAAGAAAGAACAAGGATTCGAAAGTTAAGTGACGTGAGGGCTAAAGAAGAGAAGAAAAATGGTGCTCTCTAATTAGATTTTCCCCTAGTTCTCCATTTTGAGAACAAGTCTATTGGCCCTGAGTGAACATGCATGTCCCAGTGGGATGAGGTAGATCCCTCAGGCCTGGGAGGAGCCTTCTGGGTGGAGTCTGAGTACCCCCCAGACTTAGTCCTCCTCGGTAACCCACCCACTGAAACATAAGCAGCGGGAGGCTGCGGTGTTACTCTGTTTTATTCGCTCCTGGTCCCTTGTGCCTAGCTCGGTGCGTGGCACTTGGTAGATGCCCAGTCAGTATTTCTGTGAATCAGTTAGTCCTTCCTGGGTTGCCGAAGTTCACTCTGTCTTCTCTTTCCTTTTGTTCCGAATTTATCAGATCCTGTAGTTTTGATTTGCTTGTTCAAGAAGACTTTTTTTTTTTGGTACTGGGGATCAAACTCAGGACCTTGCATTTGTGAGGCAGGCGGCAGCACTGAGCTATATCCCCGGCCCTAAGAAGTCTTTATAGAGCATCTCCTAGCCTTCCAGTGGACGATTATTGGTCTCTAGACATAGAATACGCTGGTTGAAAAATCCTGCTCCAGGGTCCTGCTCTGAATTAAAAAAATCTCAGTTCTTGAACTGCAAAATAGACTAATAAAAATTAAAAATAGTAAAATCTTAGTTTTCCTGCTTGGAAATGATGAATGGCTCAGTTTTCTCAACTGAGGGTATAAAATACGGGATGAGAATGAAACAAGGTCATGCAGTTAAAGCATGTAGGGTAATTCTTGACCCAGAGATGCATGCTGTTTTCATAAATGTCAGCTGTAGTTAGGCGTGGTGGTACAGGCCTGTAATCCCACCAAGCCGGGAGGCTGAGGCAGAAGGGTCCCAAATTCCAGCCCAGCCTGGGCAACTTGATTATACCCTGTTTGAAAATAAAAATAGTTTTAAGAGGGCTGAGGATACAGCTCAGTGTGAAGGTTCTGGGCTCAAGCACCAGTACAAAAAAAAAATAGAGAAGTAAAACAGTCACCCTTTTTTTGGTTATTGCCTGGCTCCTCTGCCTGTAGGTCACTGATCCTTTTGGGGGTCATCTCCAATTTCTAGGACCATAGTTCAGAACTCCAGAAATTAATCATTGCTATATATACAGCAGGCGTATGTCTCCTTCGGCTGGTACTAGAATGTTCAACCATGGCTGTAAGGCTTGGGAACATATACTTTTTCTCCTTCGTTCTTTTTTTTCATATTTTAATGTCAATTAATAAGCATGAATCATTTGTATAATTTAATAAGCACTGTGTAAGAGAAATATTGTCATAAAAACTTGGTTACTGAAGTTTACTAAATCCGTGGTGGGAAATAAGAATATTTTACTGTCCAAGGGGTGTAGAAATGATTCCAGGAAAATTTGTCCATTTTGTCCCCAAATTAAAGGGCCCAGCCCAGGCATCAAGAAAGCAAGGGCCTGTTCCTGAGTAGACAGAGATGCGTCGTACAGGTCTGCAGATACAGGGTTAAGAAGCTCTGTGTCCCAGGGCTCTGTGTCCCTCCTTAACCACTGTCCAACTCCACACATAACTTTGGAGAAGCTGCTTAACTGTTTAAGCCTCAGTTTTCTCATCAGTAAAATGGGAGAAAAAATGGGAAAATTTTTCCTTAGAGATTGTTGTGGGAATCAATATTAAATTCTTCACACATAAGACTACATCTGGAATACATTGCTTTCCCCTTCCCTTTCTCTCAAATAGCACCTGCAGCGCCATCATTCTTTATACTCTATGCCTGTGCATTTTGCAAACATGTATGTAAATGTCTCCATCTTGACATTTAATCATCATCTCCAATTGATCCTGGCCAAAACAGATTTTCTGACTTCCCAAACCCATCCCACAAACTGCTGCGCCCTCGGTTTTCTGCATCTGGGTCAATGGTACCAACATCTGCCCAGGGGTCGAGCTCAGAGCCTGGGGGAGGGGCTTCACTGCTCTTCTCCCCATGCTTCTGTTCCCGGGACAGCTCTGCCTGTATGTCTCAAAATCCATCCATCCTCACCACGCCCCTGCTACCTCCCCAGAAAGAGACCCCCTCTGGTGTTGGTGCCCCCAGGTCCAGCTCACCTGCTGTCTCCACCCAGGTCCCAACAGCCCTTTCTTCGCGGTGTAGCCAGAGAAAGCATGGACAGGTGTATGTCAGGATGTCCCACCGGCTTGCTCGGGACCTTCCAGGAACTTCCTGTGGCAATGGGAATGCAACCCAGACGGTCCCCATCTTCACATCTCCATGTGGGAAGAGGAGCGAACTTTCCCTGTAACAGGCCAGATTGGAAGTGTTTTAGGGTTTGTGGGCTAATTAGGAATCTGTCTCAAAGTCATCAGTCTTCTCCATTGCCACCTCTGTATCTTTCTCCTTCCAACCTTGTAAAAGTGGGAAAACAGTTCTTAGCTCATGAGCGATGCACCCAGGCTGAGGGCTAGATGTGGCCCTGCTACAGCGGCTAACCCTCACTCCTTCCTTTTCCCAAGCTGTCTCCTCCTGTGCTCGCCTCGCTTGCTCCCTGCCCTCAGTGGCTGGCCTGTGGCTTTGAGCATTCCAGTTGTGTCCTGCTTAGAGCTCATGGCCCCCTGCCTGTGTCCTGGGGGTCTTTGGTGTGGCTGAAGTCCTGCCTTAGTTCATGTCTCTTCTCCCAGGAGCCCTCCTGGGGGTCGCCTCCACCCAGGGACACTGGCTCTGGGCCAGCCTGGTGCACTTGTTGTGAGGCTACCTAAGCTTTCACTTGTGCATTGTCTATTGGTTGAGCACCCCTAGAATGCCCACTCCTTGAGGACAGGTGTTGGCTTATTTGTCTCATTTCCTCCCCAGTGCCCAGAACAGGACCTGGCACTTGGTGGTCATTCCAGACTTGTTTGTTGGCTACACTTATAAATGTCAGGAGGAGAAGGCCATGTCGCCAGCTAGATCTCAGCCCCTGCAGCACCTCTCCTTTGCAAAAGACGGCCCTCTCCTTACATCTCCAGCCCTGTGGGATCTACGAATGCAAAGAGGAATGGGGCAAAGGCATCGGGTTGTGAGGGGCACCCGGCTCCCCATGCTGCGGGGCCTGAAGATGAATCCATGCTTGCACAGGGTTGGGGGAGTGAACTGGGCTTTGAAGTGAAGGAACTGTCCGGCTAGCAGGAAGCTGATGTCAGTGGAACATCTTAGATGATAAGTGTTGAGAGGAGCCAGGGCTGACGTCTCTGGGGGAGGCAGTGAAGCAGCTCCTGGAGCCAGTGAAGCCCTGAGATAAACACGCCCTGCCCAGAGCTCACAGCCAAGCCAGCCTGCAAACCCATCAGTACAGACATTGCTGGGATGGGCTTCTCCGGCCTCCATGGGTCATGGTGGAAAAATCAGGTAGTTCTGGAACCCACTTCATGGAGCATAGTGCCTCCCGGCTCCAGGCATGATCCCTGGGAATCTCCTTCTAGGGGCCTATTGATTGGCAAACTGGAAGGGCACATCTGGAAGAGCCAGGTGTGCCCTCCTCCCACCCTACATGTCCACCCTGTTTGCTGCAGGCCAGAAGCCTCAGAGATATGTGCTTGGATCAGGGTCATTGCAAAAGAGAGCCTGAGTCCCTTCCTAGGGCCACTGTAGGAGGCCTTGGGAGTGGGCTGCAGAGAGTGAGCCTGGGGAAGATCCCAAGAGTACTTGGCACCTTGCACTCTCAAGTTCTGGCTCAGGGCCAGACAGTGAGCCCGGCTGAACCTGACGTTCTGGAACATGATGCGTGGGGCTTCGAGCCAGGGTGAAAACTGCCTCATGCACCGGACAGGGACCAGAGCTGCCTTGGCCCAGGAGCCAGGTTAGGGAGTGAAAAGATAGAGCAATCTCTTCCTTGGATACAACCTGGAGGGGGAGTGCTGGACAGGAGGGCTGTATGCTGTCCAGCTTCGGGGATTTCAGGTCCCAGATCATGAGTCTAGCTCTGGATTTTAGTAAATATGACAGCCTTGTAATAGGAAGGGAAATGTGACAATAACACAGGGCAAACTGCAGCACAGCTGTGCCTTAGGAGCCCAAAGTAGGAGGTCGGACACACTGGGATCTAACCTGAGTCTGCTGTGACCTGGACCCGTTACTCGACCTTTCTAGGCTTTGGTGTTTTCACCTACACAACTGTAATGGTCAATCTTGATGTCCTGGTCCCATTGCATTATTGGGGTCAATTGAGAGGATAATGAAAGTCTTTGTAAAGTTAAAAATGCTCAAGTCCCATGTAACTTGATCCCTAATCTAGTGGTATAAAGCAGTGCTACCAGTCAGAGCTCGCAACACGCAGTGAGCACCAATGTGCCCGACAGTGTGCCCCAGGTTCAGATGCACCCTCACAGGCCCTCATGACAATCTAGTGAGGGGCCCCATTGTCACCCCCAGGCGCAGGTGAGGTAGCAAGGCACAAAGAAGTTAAGTAACTTGCCTGGGACACACAGCTAGCCCGGAGGACCAGAACCTGAATTCAATCAGCAAGTCTCATAAGGGTGCACTTGGACCTCTGGCGCCTCCACCACAGATCTTCCAGGCTCCCAGCCCAGCCCGGGCTTCCTCGGAAAGATAACCAGGGCCTGTCCAGTACAAACAGACTCATCCCTATCTCTTCCTTGCAGACCAGCTCAGTCCCTGCCAACTGCAAGAGTCTGGTGTTTACCACCTGCAGGAGCTAAGGGTGCCAACAGGAACTGCCATCCCCACCAGTCCTGGTAAACGGGGAGGGATGGCACGCAGCAAGGGCTCCTCCAGGTTCCGGAGGGCAGGCGCTGGTGGCTGGAACTTCCTGGTCACGGGCAGGCCCTCCTCAAAGTGTGCTGAGTAGGTCTCAGATACCATTTCCTTCAGAAGGCAGAGGCCGGAGCTGCCTCTGCAGAGCAGGCTGTCCTTTGCAAATTCTCCTTGGCAGGAAGGGAAGAAATGCAGTCAGCGCTTCCTCTGCACATCGCCCCCTGCAGGAGGAGGGGGCTGCTGCACTGCTGGGATCAAGGGCAGCTAGGTGAGTTCAGCCGACAGAAAGAGGTGGGTTAGGGCTTCTGTGTCCCTCTGAGAAGCCCTCCATGGACTGGTGTGGCAACAGGATATGAGGAGAGCTAGAAGAGGAACCACTGCAAGAACCATGGTCTTTGTCCTGGATAATAGAAGAGCCGGACAGCACGATCATCAGATACCCAAGGGCTGTCCAGATGCAGCCTCGTTCCAAGTGGCCTCCATGGGGGAAGAAGGATTGGCAGAGAATCATCTAAAAATAAACAGAAATACCACAGGTGGGAATGCATCCAGAAGGCCAGAGAAGCACTTTGGGGGCCCAAGATGTTCACCCCATCACTGCAGGGCTTCAGACTGAGGCAGGAGGACCTACTAAGATGGGGACATGTACACTGGCAGAAAAGGGACTCAGGTCCAAGCTTGTGCAGCCCCGAGAGCCTGAGGTTTTGCAAGAAGGGAGGTGGAGAAATGGGATACAGCTCTGGAATGTAATGGAAATAGTGTAGCATGGTCAAGCCCAGGCCTGACCTGTGCTGGCCTTTTCCAGCGCCCCCATGCTAGACGTCAGGTCTCCCTCCTTGTCCCACCTTGACCCTCATCCCAGAACCTAGTCTCAGCCTCTTCAGCTCCTGGAGACCACAGACTCACAGATACTCTTCCTTCCCAGTAGACTGCTGGCTTCCCTGCCTCCCTTCCCTCCTCCTGCCCATCCGTGTCCTGCCGGTTGCTGGGTAAGGGGCAGGTGACTCACTGGAGCTGGACCTGTTACCTCTCTCAGGCATCAGGATGCCACAGCCTGTATTCAAAGCTCAAGCCTCAGAGCAGGGTTCTCAGCTGTGGGCAGTGGGTCAGCTGCAGGGCTGTGAACCACAGATGGTAGGGGCCATAGGTGTACATAACTGACAAGTTTCTGGGTGATGCTGTTGGTAGGGGGTCACACATTGGGAACCATTGCTCTGGAAGACCAGAAATATTCCAGGGCTGTTCAGAGCAGGCTGGTTCTCTGTAGCCTCCATGGATGGAAAGAGGAATGGCAGGGAACCATCTAAGGAAATGTGCAGAAAGGCTGCAGAGTCAGGCAAGGACGTGCTGGAATTCTAGCTGCACTCTTTCTGAGCTGTATGTCCACTGGCAATTTGCTTAACACTCCCCTGCTTTCCTGACTTGTACTGTAAAATGCTGATGGTACCACTTTCAAAATTTATTTTGAGGAAGGAAGATACAAGTTTATGAAGAGCTTAGGCAGAGTCTGGGACATGGATGTGTAAATATGAATATTAGCAGTTTTGGTGATCAGAGTGACATGGTGGAAGTTAAGGACATTCCAGGCTGTCCTTGAAAGGGTAGAGAAGTCAGGGCAGGAACCGGTACAGGTTCTTCGCCAGTTGTGCCCCGGATATGGGGGCAGTGCCACTGTGTCCCTTCCTATCTGCTCCTTGCTGGAAAGGTGAGGACTCTTCATCATCGGGCCCATCCTTCAAACCTCACACATTCTGAGTGGCTTTCACTGTGACTCTGCAGGGGCCTGCTTGATAGGACACAAGGACTGGGTGAGGAGACATCGAAGGTCTGTTCACAGTACCGGGGGAGCCCATGGTCTCTTTAGCTCCCCACTCGTGTCCTGTGGTCCCTGGATGAGTATTTGTAATGGTGGAAGTGCAGGCTGGAGGCCCAAAGCAAGTGGGAAAATGCAGGGGTAACTTTAGTGGCCTCTGAGAGCTCCTCAAAAGTGGAAAGTCCTCTGGGAAAACACACGGCTGACTCTGCCCTGTGGGACTCGCAGCCTGAAGCAGGTTCCCCCATGGGATCTTGAGAACTTCTCCATCCAAAGGGTCCCATTTAAGATTTATTTGAGACATACGGCGCCTCCGCCCCCAATCTGCAGTTCTGCTTTCCAGTTTGTTCCCTGCAGACAACTGTGGTCTGAAAATATTACATGGAAAGTTCCATATTTCAGGAGACGGGGATAGAGTGTGTGAGAGAGCACATTCAAATAAAGTAACATTTGTTTCAGTATACCATAATTGTTCTCACTTATTATTAGTTATTGTTGTTAAGCTATTACTGTACCTAATTTAAAAGTTAAGCCTTATGAGAGTATATTACAGGAAAGACTGTACATATGAGCCAGTATGATCTGCAGTTTCTGGTCTCTGTGGGCGGTCTTGGGGTGCATCCCCATGGATGTGGGGAGGGTAATTCACTTCCTTTTCAGTTTACCTCTTGGAGAGCCAGGGTGCTCATGCACATATTAAACCTCCAGACATTTTTCAGTTAAGCCGCGCATGTAAGGCTGTTGAACGTGCGGAACTTTGTTTCTCCCAACGAACTTTGGGAAGCTAGTTTTGGGGGAGTTTACAGTTTTCTAAGTGCCTTCACACATAGTAGCTCACTTGATTTTCAAAGCAATCCCGAGGGGGAAGTATGCTCCTGCCTATCTTACAGAGTAGGCTGAGATGCAGAGAGGTTTGTTTAAAACACTATCCATGACTGTGCAGTCTAAGAGAGGGGACAGAGTGCATTCGATGGGATTTTACTAGTAGTAACACAGGCCATTGAAAACAACAACAATAAAACAAAAATTTGAAAAACTCACTAAGTAGCCAGGCACCTATTATTTATCAACAGCCTTTCAGCTATGACTACACTTATGTTATGGATCTTAGGCTCGCATTCTGATTATGATGTTATCATACAGAGAGACAAAACTGTGCAGGTTCAAAATGCGGATTCTGTATCCAAATGGGCTTTAAATCCAAGCTGGGCCTCTTACCGGCTATATGACTTTGGACAAGTTATTTCACGTTTTTGTGCCCATGTTCCTCTCTGTAAAATATAATTCTCATAACTGTGTCATAAGGTTACTATGATGATTCAGTAACATAGTCCACGCAGGTGTCTCAGAATGATACTTGACGCAAAGATTTACGAAAGTAATAACTGTCATTGCCTTTGTCATTGATACTAATACTGTGTAAAGTCCATTTGCCTCAAGAGGGTACCTGGTCAGAGCCAATGGGTTCCAAGCCTGGCTTGGCCCTCTCATGAAGCTACTGTGCAGCTTTGGGATGCTCATTTACCCACTGTGCCTGGCGTCCTCCGCGGGGGCAGGTGGGACCATGGTTGCCATCTAGCTGGTTCACAGAGTGGTTCTAAGAAAGGCTGCCAGGGTAACTGGTGTGGCAGTGCATTGCCAAACATAAAACCAGGTCATGGTGAATTCTCCATGTCCATATTTGGCTGCAGCATGACCAGGAGGTAGCTGCGGGAAGGGATTGGGTCAGCTCTGGGGAACCTCTCTGCTAGCTGTGCTCCAGGAGCTGGGATATGGCCAGTGCTTCTGAGGCCAATCTGACAGCAGTAATGAGGACCAGTGGAATTTCATGGGCCAGCACAGAAGCTGAGAGCAAGGCTTCAGCCACACTCAGCTCAGACTTTTCCTGTGCTGAACAATGGCAGCCTCGCTCTGGGACTTCCCAGCTGTCCTTTGTTAATGTTCAGACAGAAAGTGCCTGTACACACTGTCTTGGGGATGCGTCTCAGACATCTGGTTCTTCCCATTACCATCATCCAGGGCCAGCCACGGCCTGTGGTGCTCAGGGAAGGCCCAATCTCCTGGGCTGGTGAAGGAGCAGGTTCTGGGAGCAGACTGTGCACACGTGTGCGTGTGTGTGTGTGTGTGTGTGTGTCTGTGTGCGCATGTGCACATGTGCCTGTGTGTAGCCACTTCCTGGAGGATTAGGATGCTGAACCAAAATGGAATTGGTTTACTTACTGCTTTGTACCAAGGTAAAGGTCTCCCATGCCTCCACCATGTAGTAGTTTTCAACCCACTTTGAGGGCATTTGCTGAATTGTTCAATCACATAACTTTTCCATGGAAAGCAGCTACATTCGGTCCAGCAGAAGGTTCTCAGGAAGGGTGGCCCACAGCCCCTTGGGAAAGACACTGCCTCTTCCACTGCTAACCTTAATCCCCAGTGACTAGAACTGGCCAAGAATGAAAGGGCTGCTCCTACAGGGAAAGTAAAATCAACAAAACCACACTGCGTCTCTCCTCCCCCAAAACCACAGCGGCAGAAAACAAAAGCAAACCAAACCCAATAACCCCGAGCAACCCAGTGAGACTGAGGACAACTCCTTTCCAAACTGTTTTTCTGAATCACTCAGACATAAAAACAGAGTGCAGGATGACAGTTGGAACCAGAAAACTTTTAATGTGTCAACCATAGCTTTCCAGGTTTCCGTGCCCAAAGTTCTGTGGCAGGGAGTTTTGTTTTGTTGTTTTCTCTGAACAGTTTTCTTTGGCCTTACATGAACCCCTGGCCTACTTGAGTGGTCTGGGTAAGCCTAAGATAAGTCCCTAAGCTACCTTCCAAAGTGACTGAGGTCCCTATGCCCTGGGTCAGTCAGAGCAGGAGATGCAGGTCCTGGGGTGTGGGGGAGGCAGTTCTGGCTGCAGGGAGGCCCTTGAAGAGGGGGATCAGAGGTCACGCAAGATTGCACAATTTCAACCCTTATCTGCCTCCTTGAGGTGATGGGGGAGGAGCCCCCAGGCTGGAGATGTTGAATTGAACAAATAAATACCAGGGGCACCTGGCAACTCTCAGATTCACAAGAAGAGCATGCCTGGTCTTTGGAGATAGATCTGCCTTGAAAAAGTCAACAGCCACCTCCCCTGGAGCTTTCAAGTTAGCCTGCAATTATTCATCCATTCGTCCCGAAACTTTTACCCTCAGTGCTGTCTACATTTGGTGGTATCTTGAGAGCTATTCAGGGAAATACAACATAATGTCTGCTCGCTAAAACATCTTCTTCTAGTGATATTTGGAAGGAAATGTCAGGGTCTTTGGATCTCTTGCTGAGGGCTTGTTAAGGATGCCATCATGCCCAGGAGTTCCAGCCTCCCAGTTCATTTGTGTTTTTTGTCAATATATTTTGCATAGACTGCACAGGGTATGAAGAAACTAGACAATAGAAGAGGATGATCTCTAAATCCCCTAAATCCTGCCATTCTGGATTTGTTAATCCCATTTATCCATACCAACGGTAAACCAAGTAGTATTCTGAGCTGACAAAGATGAGCAAGATAGAGTACTGGTTCCTAAGCAATTTATAATCAAGAGGCAATCGCATTAGCATCAGTGCTCATCCCCACAACGGTCGAAATATACTCACCCCATTTACAAGGGGAGTTGGACCATTATAAAGGCCATAGGAAAGAGAAAGCAAGTACTGAAGACCACAGAGGTGGGGATGAACAGTTCTGTTGGAGGAAAGGATGTGAGAGAAATTCACCAACAAAGGTCAACAGGAGAGCGTTTGGTGGAGAATGGAAGGAAAAGTATTTTACCTGAGGGACAGAGAAGCAAAGGAGTAGTGGGATGGGCAGAAGAGTGAGCAGCCCACTGGGGCACTGGGAGGGGCAAAGGGAAACATTCCTCCACCCAGAAATTCTCCACCACCACCTGACCCCAACCACTGATGGTTGAATTTTATGAGGGGCCAAGAAGCAACAAATTAAACCCTGTTGAGGAACACACTGAAGGCTGTCAATATGTGCACCAAGGAGATGCCTTTACATAATTTTTCATCTCAAGAGAAAAGAAAAAGGGTGAGCAGAGGGAGAGAAATCCTTTGCTAGCCCAGCCCATGCCTTTCCAGGGGCGTATTCATTCATTTGTTGGCTTGTCAGTGTGACATTGTGTCTGCCCTCCTGAAAGCCATACATCTTACTTTCCAGCCCTCCTGTGGCCTTTGACCCCCTGTGGACCCCAGTGTTCTCAGGCTGACCTTTGGCAGGGAGCTCCCTCCCTCCCAAGGCTGGTGGAGGGGACATGGCACTTCCTGTGCTTGGGCCGTCCTTGTCGCCAGCTTATAGGCAAGAGTCTTTTCTTCTCCAGGAGGATTAGTGCTTTCCTTCCATTTGATTCTCAAGTTCTGAAAAGCCAACCAGCTGGGAACTTCTATGAGCCTTTTAATTTTTATACCTCTTCCTTTATATCCAAGATCTCAGAGTCCCCTCAGAGTGAGAAAGAGGCCACCTGCACACGGTTGTCCTCAGTATCTCAGGAATGGCACTTGTGGGACTTCCTTTCCTGCCTGTGACATGACAGTAACACCCCCACTGCCAGGATAGGGAGTCAGGCAGGCAGACCTGAGCTACACTCCTTTTTAGTGGCTTCCAAGTTGGACAACCAGAGCCAGTCCCTCTTCCTCTCCGAGCCTTGATCTGCAAAATGATTTATCTTAGCATTGCTGTGGCAAGTCAGTGCTACTCTTAGCCCCACTGTCGTGATGTCTAGCAATAAGCTACCTAGCGCACAGCCTCTGACCCTTCCTTTGTCGTTCCAGTTCATGCACAAGCTGACATGGCCCCCCACCCACCGCCTTGTTCCCAGGCAGCCCACGTGGTGCACTGGGAACAGCCCAGAGAGCGGCCACTGTGTCTGAAGTTCCCAGCCGCCCCCACTGCCTCTGCTCTTCTCCCCATTAGTCACTGCTTTGGCTGAAGGAGTGGGAGACCCCTGTTAAACCAAAGTACTGTCTGGGAAACACATTAAGGCCTTAACAGCTGGATAGAAATTAGTTTATCAGACAGAGGCTGGGCATGTAGGAGTTAGTACTGAGGAGGAGCCTTACAGACCCTTGGTTTCTAGGAGAGGGAAAGTGGGACTATGGATGGGCAGCTCCTGCCCAAGGAGGTGGCAGTGGTACCATGGGGATGCCAGGCCCAGACTCTGCTGTTGGCCTGATCTCCTGCCCCCTTCATTGTGTCTCTAGGAGCTAGTGTGGCAAGCAGCCTGGCTGTCCTTCAGGAGTTTGTACCATGTGCCTATCATAGCTGCTGGCACGTGCTAAGAAACCCCCAGAGAAGTGTATAGAAGGAAGAGAGACACAGGAATAAGTGAGTACGGGGTGACATGGGACAGGTTTCCTGGATGCTAGGGATGGAAAGGCGATGGAAAGGCCTGGAGTGCAGGACAGCAGGTGGAAGGCAGATGCAGCTTCTAGGGTCAGTCCCAGCAAGGCTTCCACAGTACCGGGACTCTTCACCTCCCCCTGGTTAGAAGTACAAGACAGACCACACACAGGAGGTGTCTCTGCCTGGGAGGGGCAGCACTGAACTCTCGGGTCCAGGCCTGGGTCAGGAGGCCGTGAGCTGACGAAGAGTCCAACAGTTGGGAGGAGGAGCCACACCGCCAGGCAGAGCTACAGTTGATCAACACATGTTGATGTCTTTCCTCTAATTCACATCGAAAGCCCTTGTGGATGGTGACAAATGGGAGGAAGGAGAAGGGAGGTTTGGGGAGAGGCAGTTTGGTGGATGTCAAATAAGGCCAAGGTATGGGATTCTAAGGGGGAGCTTCTGTCCACAGATCCGCATGGTCCTGACACTTGCTTGGGAGAGCTCACAGCTGTTACCCTTTAGAGCCTCTCCTGGTGATCATCAGTCGTCTTTTCAGGTCCTCATGCCTCATCCCCCGAATGGCTTCCAGAGCCATCACCTTCCCTCCAGCCTCTGCCTTTTCAGAGCTGTTCTGTCCTTGCCACCACTGCAGGTCTTCCTAAAGTGGAACTTGGACATACCACTCTCCTGATTTATGAGTTAAGGGTAGAGCCCCCTTTACAGGGTCTGAGTTGGCCTCAACCTACCAAAAAGCTTTTGATTGGAGACCAAGGGCTCATTCAACAACTTTCAGGAAATGTGTAGTTTTAAATGTAGCAATCCCAGAAAGTACAATGAATCTATAGATGCTAACCCAGAAAATGCATGGGCACCTAGTCTTGTAGCATTTTCCACGTGACCAGAGGCATTGTGCACACACCTTCCTACCCAGTTTCAAGATCCTCCTGGTGAAAAATGAACAAACAAACTCAGCAGTAGGCAGCATGTGCTTTGTTTGGCCAATAAGATTTTATTAAGCTTTATTTTGGGGAAAAAAAGCTATTTTAGGACTAGCTTCCAAATCTATATCTTAACATGAAAATACACTTTCTCAGATGAAACATGCTGTCCCGTTTCTAGTACATTCCCCCAGGATGTGCCCCTTCCCTTGAAGCTGCAAATATTGCTGCCCATGTTCGTTCTCTGGGCACGTGTGTGGAGGGCCACTGTCAGAGAGGTGTCCCTTGTGGTCAGGCAGGCTGAGCTCGGGCCTCGGGCAGGAGGGCAGCTGTGTGCTGGGCCTGGCTCAGCCCTCGCTGCAGAGAAGGCTGCACGGACTGTCGTAGCATAGTCGTCAACAGCTCATATGGGTGACATGCACTGAGCTCCCACTGTGGACTGCACACTGGTCTACGCGCTGGGGACACAGTAGAGGAATTTGTCACCTGGTGGGACATGGCAGAAAAGATGCAAGAATACAAGTGAGTTCAGTTAATACAGTGAGCGGTGAAGGAAGGACAACCATGATGGGATAGAAGAGAGTGGGAAGGAGTCAAAAGTCCCTCTGAGTGGGTGACGTTAGAAAGGAGACGATGGGCAGGTCCAGGGGGAGCAGTGTTCTAGGGAGTGGGCCCGCTAGGTACCCAGATCCCAAGGTGTTTGAGAACAAGAAAGAGGCCACTCAGTGTTGCTGGAGCAGTCAGCCAGGGGCAGAGGGCAGGAGAGCAGCTGCAGGCACAGGAAAGACTAAGAGTCTAAGGTGATTTAACTACGAAGAGAAATCAAATCCCGAAAGATGTAGGTAATGCGGCAACATTTTGATCTAATTGGCATTTTCACCTTTTTTGTTTTGGTACCTGGAATCGAACCCAGGGCCTTGGGCTTGCTGGGCAGGTCTGCTGAACTACATCCCCAGCCGGAACTGGCATGTTTTAAAGACCACTTTTTAAAAGAATAGGATCCACTTCATCACCTCCTTCATTTTGAACAATTCTAACTACTGAAAAGAATGTGTAATAAGTTAATTCCATAAGTTCCCATCAGAACTCTGCAACCAGGAGAGTTGCAGATCCCAAATGTCTCTGCTGCCCAAGGCGTGAGTGCTGGAGCCACCTTACTGTGTGGAGCGGGAGGGCTGCAGAGCCTTTTCAGGCTAGGGAAGTTGTTGGGGTTCCCTGGAGGACCGCTGTCAGATCACAGGGTGTTGGGCGCAGGTCCTGCGCTGGGCTAGTCGGCCAGAGTCCGGGAGGAGGACACAGGGCAGTCTGCAGCAGGTGGAGGCCAGAGAGGAAACAAAGGCCGCCTCCCATGTCTCCGCCTGGCCTGTCCGCTCCTCCCGCCCTCCGGGGCGCGGATGTCCTTTCTCTGGCAGCAGCCAGGTGCGTTTGAAAACGACCCAGCCCGGGTCCTTACGTAGCAGGAAATAAACGCTGCAGGCGAGCGCAGCGTGGGTGTGCGGTTCCCACGGTGCCCGGCGCGGTTCGGGAAGACCTGGGTGAGTGCGGTGCCCATAGAACCCGGGATGGAGCCGAGCGCGCGTGCGGAGAGGCCCGGGCTGGCGGTGCTCTGCGGGCCGGGCGGGCGGCCCCTCTCTGGCTCCCATCCCTCTCCCTCCCGCCCCGGGCCGTCCCGCCCACCCGCGCCCTCCTCCAACGAGTTAAGTACCTCCTAGCTCCGACCCTCTCTCCCGCTTCCTCCACCCGCGCCAGCCAGCGGCTGGCGGAGGCAGCAGGGTGGGCGAGAGCGCGGGACCTGAGCGCCCGGCCCCTGTGCCCCCGGCTGGGTCCCCTGCGCCCCGCGGAGCCTCGGGAGCAGCGGGAGCAGCACGGTGCAGAGCTGTTACCGCCGGGGATGCCTGCGGGGCGGAGCGCGGGATCCGGAGCGAGGCGGGACCAGGCGGCTTGCGGGCAGGTGCCTCGCCGCCGCCTCCTCCTTTCCTGCCCTTCTTCCGCTCCCCCTTTTCTGCTCCGGCAGAAGTAAGATGAGCGTGATGCTGTGGCGCTGGGAGCAGAATAACAACACCATGAAGCTGGTAAGGGAGGGGCGCGAGCCCCATGGACCCCACTCCCTGGGCACTGCCCTCCCCCCGCTTCCCTGCAGGAATTGCGTCCTTTGGTGGAAAGCCCCTGCTACAGCACTCGGTATTTCCCTTGTGAAGATTTCAGGGTGTGTGGGTGGGTGTGTGTGTGTGTGTGTGTGTGTGTGTGTGGTCGAAGGGGGTGGCTGCGGGGTGTCTGCTGCCTTAGGAGATCAGCGGGCTCGCAGGCTCCTGGTGGGTCAAGTCAGCGTGGTCTCTGCCTCCCCCACCCCACCCACATTGTATCTGGATACTTTGGGATGCGCCCCAGTGTGGCTGTCCATTGCGTTTGGGTTGGGGGGACGTGAGCCCCCCATGAACGTGCAGGTCAACCTGTGTCTTCGTTCTCTGTCCAGCTTGTAAAGAACCACTCAAGTTTTCAGGTCCTTTTCCCTCCTCTGTTTTCAAAAATAACTGTCCCTCCCTCCCGAAGAGGAGAAGAGGAGCGGAGCTGCGTTTGCTGAGCTGCCCCAGGAAGTCTGAACTCTTTCCTCATCACTAGCGGGAAATGTGATCAAAGCTCTTCCCTGGGGTTTGCATTTGTGATTTGTTTGGTTTGTTTCCTCAATCAGATGATTTTAACTGGCAGGGTCCGTAATTCTCCACTAAAGTCAGCTAGGGAAGTCAGTTAACCACCTTGGATATTTCTGGCTGAGCAAAACGGCAGCAAGTTCTTACCTTGTTGAGCTGGTGCCAGGATACGAAGTAACATTTGTGGACCAGACACATAGTAAAGACTCAAAAAAGAGTAGGTTTTATTTTTTGATTTTTTTTTTCCCCCTGTTTTGGGTGGTACTGCGGATTGATCCCAGGGTTTCACGCCTGCTAGGCAGTGCTCTAGCTATAGCTCTTTTTAAATTTTTGAGACAGGGTCTCCCTAAATTGTCCCATCTGGCCTCAGCCTCCCCAGTAGCTGCAGTTACAGGCGTTTGCCACCACACCCAGCAAGAGTAGGTATTAATAAATTGGAATTCATAGTGATTGGGGTTAGCATTTGAAAGATGTTACCAAAAGAATCACAGCAGCTGCACAGGTTACCAACTACTAAATTAACTTCAATCCCATTCATCATATAATGAAGTTATTTGTTGGAAAAAGTGGCACCTTGCTTTTCATACTTCGTGTGTTATGCTTGGCCAGACTGACTTTGAGCTACTATTTTACAGCTTCGTTTAATGTGCTGTAACATTAGCAGACGTTATGTACCTTCGCTCGCTGTGCTATGTCGTGATTCCAGCTCTCTAATCCTTTCCTGGAATCCTACTCCTCCCAGACTGCTGTGGGAGAGTGCAGTCTCACCAGCTGTCTCCGAGCTACACCTGAGATGCCACTGGAACATGCCACACAGCAAACTTGGGTCCTGGTCTCACCTGAGAGGTGGCCAGACCTAAAGGCTTTTAAGAAAAAATGAAACAGAACAATTATTTGCCAGGCAGGAAGCCATAGAGTGTCCCCAGGGATGGCTGCTGGAGCATTTTGGCAGGTGGCCACCATTAGATCTGAGATGTCCCCTGTGCGCCACTACTGCAGGCCCTTCATTCTAGAAGGGGAGCTTTCCTCTTTGTGGGTCAGAGGTCAGCCTGTATGGGGTCTTTCTGGGTCTTTAGACCTGTCTTCCTCTTCAGATTAACTGAGGACCACCCAAGGTAGTTGTGGTCCAGTGAAGTGCCCTCTCCCTGTCAGGCAGAGGAGAGGCTAGAGGGTCTCAAACAACCTGAAAGCAAGCAGGAGACAGCAGTTTCCATCCTCTGCAACCCTCAGCCCCCAACACACAGGCCAGAACAGGTGTGGCTGGGTCTCGACCTTCAGAACCTCGGCTATTCTCAAAATGGGTCTCAGCTGTTCTGCAGAATCCAGGAGCCATGGATACATCAAGAGTAGATGCATCTTGGGTTTGCTTTTTGTTCACTGATATAGACAGATTGATTTAGTGGTTATTTGCTGTGTGTATACCCTGTGCAGAGCAGAGCACAGCTTTTCTGGAGAACCGTGTTGTGTTCATCGTGAAAAGCTTAACTGGCAAGTAGTTCAGGATTTGAATTCCAGTCCTGCCACTTACGAGTCTCTGAATCCATTTTTCTTTTATTTTTCCATTAAGTGTATTGGTACATTTTAGATATACAATACAGTTACATTCATCATTGAGGTCTTACACCTTTACATGATGTATCTTGGTTCTTAATTTTTTTCCCCCAATCCCCTGCCCTTCCTTCACTCTGAATCCACTTTTCTTGTTTGGAAAATAGTTTTACCGTACTTTTCCCCAGAGAGTGAAAGATGAAATGAAATAATCTTAGAACAGGATCCAGCACAGAGTCTCAAACATGGGTGTCTATTAAATGGGAACAACTATTACTGTATTCTTATTTTCTTCAAGGGTAAATGATCACAGTGCGGGTCTCCAGTCTGCGTTGTGCTGTTGGTTGACTGGTTTGTTCTCATGGGCCGGGGGGAAAACAAACCTTTCTTACCTTTGAACCATTAGTGGCTCTTAACCAGAAGGAGCTCACTGGGAACATGTTAGAAGTCAATTGTGTGTGAAAACAGCCCCAGAATGGGGCCTGGGGCCAGAGGTGGGTGCCTGAACTTTTATCACTGATGCAGTTCAATAAACATGAAGTTGGTCAACCCACAGCTTGAGAATTCACTGTTCTGGTTGAGGTAAAGGTTTTGCTTAGTGTTTTATTTTAAAGCTAATCGGATAAAAAAAATAAATAAGGCCAAGAGTAAAGAAGAAGCAAAACTTGCATCGGGATGTGTTATCTCTGTGGGAGAATGTCAGAAATGCACCTGCCCACCTAGGATAGAAGGCAGGAACTGTAGCTCCTACTTCAAATGCAACAGGGACACAGGCCTTTAATGAAAGAAAGTGAGAGGAGGGGACTGCTAGGGCCTGAAGCACCGTGGGGAGGGGATGAGCTTGGATACCGCTGAAGCTTGACCTGGGTGGTTCTGACATCCTCATCACTCCCAGTTGTTTTAAATTCTTTGGGTCTAGGCAGGGCAAGAAGAAACCATGGGGAGACTTCTGGAACGGCTTGTGTTCTCTGAGAAGTGGGAGAGCCGAAGGATGGTGAGACAAAAGGCCCTGAGAGAAGCTACCCTTGCAGCCCGTCCCAGTGCCAGCCCCTGGTATTTGAGTGGTCAGAGCTCCGCCCAGGAACTCCTGGCCATGTAACTCGGGGCCAGTTGCATAGCCTCTTCCAGCCTCGGTCTCCTCAGCTGTGTGTGGGATCACAGCACCTCGTGAGAATTTCTGTGAAAACTGGAAACAGTGCATCCGGTGTTGAGCTCAGTGTCCTGCAGTTAGCTGATGTGAAGTGTTAGGGTTACAGATGATCCAGTGGAGCGAGGGTACCTGCCTCTGCCCTCAGCACACTCACTGCAGTACAGTACTCCCAAGGGTTAACTGTGCAGTCAGGGTGGGGAGGACACCAGGAGTTTTTTGGGGGTCTCTGTTTTTTCTTTTATTTTAGATAAAATATTACTGCTAAAATAATCATAGTAATGGCTAACTTGTATTGCTCCTTTACATGCGTGATTCATCTCATCTTCTCCTTAACCCTCTGAACTAGAGCTACTGGAGTCCCCATTATCCAGATGAGGGCTCAGAGAGCTCTGTGACTTGCCTCAGCTCCAGCTCAGCCTGAGTGTGAACAGGGCCAGTGCTTCTCTCCAGGGGCCACTCTGTGACCTGCCTGCTACCCACTTTGGTCCGGAGATGCTGGGATCAAGGAGGAGAGGAAAGTTGGGGTGGGATGGGTCACCACCTTTCAGTGAAAAAACACTTAGGGGACCCTTCCTCCAAATGAAAGAGAAAGCAGCCCTGAATGCAGAATAATTGAGAATAATGATGTTGAGCGAATGTGCCTCTGACCTTTGACTTTCCCCGAGAGGCAGGGACCCTCTTGGCCTGTCTGCAGCCAGGCTAACAAGTAGGTTAAAAGAGGTCAGTGGTGTAAAGGGCCCTGCCTTTCTACAGTTGTACTGCGCCCTCCCAAAGGCCAGGATGCTATGTGTAAAATATTAATGTTTAATGTTCCTACAGAAGTGATGACAAACCTTTTAGAGCTTTCAGTGATACAAAAAGCCCACTGCAGCACACAACTGTACAGCTTGCTCTCTCTCTCTCTCTCTCTCTCTCTCTCTCTCTCTCTGTTTCCCCCTTCCTCCCAGCTATATTGACCTATAGTTGCCAAATAAAAATGGTATGTATGATACATATGGTATATATTTGAATTGTTCAACACAATGATTTTGATAGATGCATGCACTGTGAAATGATTACCACCAAGCTGGATGTGGTAGTGCGCGCCTGTAATCCCAGCACTTTGGGAGGCTGAGGTGGGAGGATTACAAATTTGAGCCCAGCTTGAGCAACTTAGAGACTTATTGAGACCCTGTCTGGAAAATAAAAAATTTTAAAAGGGATGGGCATGTAGCTCAGCACAAAGGCCATGGGTTCAATTTCTAGTACTGCCTTCCCTCTGAAAAAAAAAAAAAAAGAAAAAGAAAGATTACCACCATAATTAACATTTCCATTACCTCACTTCAGATCTTATTCCTCTATATATGCATGGACAGAGTCTCATCTCAATTTCTGCTTTTCTTCTTTTTTTTTTTTTGGTACCACGGCTCGAACTCGGGACTTTGTGCTTGCAAGGCAGGCAGTGGAACCACTGAGCTGAATCTGCAGCCCTGCTTTTCTTCTGAATAAAATTTTTTGACCCTCACCTGAAACTACTCTCTTCTGCTAGAAAATATCAGTAATTTCACTCTCTAGGACTTTCTTCTGCTTTCTACTAACTATAACTGGCATAGATTTTACCATCTCTCAGGTACTAAAATCATATCCTCTTCATTTAAAATCATTTTCTGTTCATTCTCCAAATCGCAAGAGTAAGAAATTCCACCCTTTCCTTGAGGAACCAGATTGAAATACACAGGAATGTTTCCATCTGACTTTCTGCTGTAGGTAATGAGCCATTGTAGCCTTGATGTGCTTTTTAGAATTGAAACCACAGCATGTAAGGAAGGTTTTGACTTTGCCTAATTACTGAGAGCGAGAAGCTTGAAATTAGCAGGTGGCTTCCTTTGGATGACATTTAAGGCAATACATTTGCCTTCGTTTTTGTATTAATAGAGATGTAGGGATTTATAATTGGAGCCTCTGGTGACCCAGCAGGGCTTGCATTACTTATGTAGTTGTTTTTGAGTGGAAATAGAAAAAAATATTTTAAAATTTTGTGCTGGCTTCTGTCATATAATGCCACCCACTCGGAAGACACATGGCTTAGCTTTTCTTTAGGGTCTCTATGCTCTCCAGGACACGTGGACTAAAAGATATGATCCAAAAATACAGTCAGTGTTTAAATTTTTTTTTTATATCCTTTAGTAAAAGACACAGTGCCGTTGATCCCACTCAGAGTACTTCTCTCACTTTGAACATGCTTATCCTATCATTCTTGCCACTTTCTAAAGCACTTCTGGAAGTCCTTTTTCATGAGTGTCTTTAGTTGTGTTGTCATGGCTGCCTTGATGTCCTGAATTAATTCAAAATGTTTACCCTGCATGGTCATATTGACTCTGGAGAAGAGCCAGAAGTACAGCACCAGCTCGATGACTAAGGTAGATGAGGACACACTGTAATGCTTTTGTGAGCCTGCCTTTCCACTGGATGGCACTAGGCAGCAGCATTCACTGTATCATTTACCACACCTCATAAAGATAGTCCTGAAAGAAGACTTTCAGAATTGTTTCAGAAAGTGGCAGGAACGGTGGGATAAGTGTGTAAATGTGTTCCAAGCAGGGAGGGGCATTTTGAGGGAACTTAATGGCAATATGTCTTTTACTGTAACAAGTTTTAAAACTGTAAATATTCAGTATATATTGTGACCACACCTTGTTGACTGCCAGCTCCTGCTCCAGGGCTCTTCCCAGGTTGCTCTGATCCAGATGTCATTGCAGTTGTGCTGGCTTTGGTGTGATAAGAGTTGCAGCCAGGGAGGTGGAGAGGTAGCAAAAGTGTCCAACTTGCCACTGAGAATAGGTAATGAAACAAGGGATCAGAATAGGTTGACAGATATTATTGAAACAGAGTAACGAGAAGGTGTGATGATGATATTTGGGGAGGCTGAGAAGTAGGAGAGGATTGTCCTTGCTACCAAAAAAATGCTGATTACCTCCAGTCATAATAACGGGGTGGGAGAAGGGAGAGCACCTGCATTATACATGTCTGTGTCACAGGGATAGATGAGCTGTGTGCTCACCAGGGACCTGGTAGGACCCATAGCCCAACCAAGTCTACAGGAAAGCAAGGTGCTTTAAACAGGGCTTGACCAGTTCAGGCGTGTGCTTAAGAGAATGCTTGTCTGCATTGTTTTCCAGGACAAGACCTGTTCCACAGTTTCGGCTCCTGCCGCATTCTCTGGCATTGTCACTGATGGGAAGCTTCAGGATTCAGGACTAACAAACCACATGTCATTTCCAGGCAGAAACCCTTCATGGGTTCCTACTTACTAGGAAGTGAATTCCTGCTCCCCTTCACATTCAAGGCCCAGTGGGTGATGGCCGTGCTTTAGAGCTTCCTCTACCCAGCTTCCTGGTAGGAGCTGTTTATTCCAGCGTGTATGGTCAGCTGGTGGTTTCTGCTTTCACTGCTTCTTCCACTGCCCATACACTGTCCCGTCTTCCAAGCTCACATCGAGCTGCTTTTCTTCTAAGAACCCTTCCCTGGTCACACCACACCCAGGGAACCCTGACAGGCAGTGGGGGGGGCTGCCCTAAATCCTCGAGCAGTTGATGTGTGCTGTGCCTCTGCTTCAAGACTTAGAGTAGTGGCTGGATGCGTAGACACGTCTTCCCAACTCTGCTTAGGAGAGTGTCACTCCATCTCTCAGAGCCTCTGTTTCTCTACCTGTGAAAGAAAGATCTTTTTTTCAAACTTAGGGTTCTAGGGGTTATTTGATAGAATACCTGTTGTTAGAATAGCACTAAATCCACAAAGAAACATTAGCTATTGTTTTGATGCTGCCACTGACTTCAGTCAACAAATGTTTATGAAATATATGCTACAAACTGGGAGCTCTCCTAGTAAACAAAAAATGTTGCTTCTATTGAATTTATATTTTAGTGGGGGAAACAGATGATAAGCAAAATACATATATTTTTATGGTGCCTAACACTATGGAGAAAAATGTAGCAGTAGAAGAACAGGGAGAATGAAGGAGGTCAGACCTTAGAGGGACAGTTAAGGAGGGCTTCATTGGCAAAGTGGCACGGCTGTGTGATAATCAGTATCACTCCTTGGGAAGGGATTAGGAGATGACTGTATAATTTATTCTCCAAGCCAGGACACTTCTGAGAGTGAAAAGGGATGGTTTTACTAATTGGAGTGGGATGTGATTGTAAATTGGTTCTATCTTGAGCAAACTGAGATGCATTTAGAGCTACACTTGGTCCCTCCAAAGTGTAAGACACAGTATGGTATCAGATCTAGATTCAGATCCTGTGTTCTACCCCTTTCAGCTGCGAGATTGTGGACCAATCACTTAACCTCCTTGCACTTCAGTTTCCCCATCTGTTTTATGTACACCTTATAGGGATTTTTTATGGAATTAAAGAACTCAGTACAGAGCCTGACACCTCAGCAGCAGCCAGTAAAAATTCATCACCACCATCATCATCAGATCTAGGTGAAGACTGTTCTTTTTCCTAGTTCTCACAGTGCCTGGGAGGAATGAGGTGGGTCGAGAGCATGCAAGGTGGGTTATTGTTGGAGTTGGACATTTAGCTGAGCAGTGGACTTGAGAGATGGACTGGCTTCTGCCAAGTAGCTGCCTCCATCCATTATTGAGTGACAGGGCATCTGAACTGGGCTCAAAGGCTGGTTGGGGGACGTTGGGATAGGACAGCCAGAAGAGGAGTTGGACAGTAGTGTCCCCAGGGCCTTGGGATATTCGTTCAGGAAGAGGCCTGTGACAAGGGGACCCCAACCTCCACTCCACTCCACCTCGGAGGAAGGAAGGGCCCGGACAACCAAACCTACTTGCCCGAGGTCTTAGCCTATGACCCGTTCCAGTGCACCTGCCATTACCCATCCTACAAGATTATAAAGAATTAGCAGAGATAGCTCTTAGAATTCCACCTGGAAAAGCCATGTTTCTTTGGAACTGGGCCGCAGATGACGTAGCCTAACGTATCCCATTACCCGGCACTTGGCTAATCTTTGTATGAAACTTGTTTTGGTGAAACTTGAGCCTGGAGAAGCCAGCTAAAGTATATTACTTTCTCACTGTTGAATGCCTCCTAGACTTGGGATAACATTTAATCTAAAGAGTAAGGTGATATTTCCTGAGATAGCCATGATTTCATGTTTGGAAATTAAATGAACTGAGTTTATTGTGTCGGTTGGCTTTTTTTAAAGGGCTAAATGTGGCAGTAAGTGTTCTCTCAAAGAAATGTCTAGTGGCTGCATGGGGAGGAGTGAGGAGCTATAGACATGAGAGTTTTCAGTCCTTATAAGTTGCTTTGCTTTTCTCGTTAGTTACTATTCCAGGTTGAGCTATATTTAAGTTGAACCTTTTTTTCTATTAGTAGTTGAACCTGGGTTTTTTTGCATTGAGCTGTATTTCTAGTCCCTCAGCCCCTTTTTGAGACAGGGTCTTGCTATGTAGTTCAGGCTGGCCTTGAACTCACTATGTAGCCCAGGCTGGCGTGGAACTCATGGCGATCCTCCTGCCTCAGCCTCCCAAGTGCTGGGATTACAGGCCTGTGCCACCATGCCTGGCTCCCAGTCCCCTTTTTATTTACTTTGAAACAGGGCCTCACTGAGTTACTAAGTTGCTCAAGCCAGGCTTGATCTTGCAATCACCCTGGCTCAGCCTCCCAGTGTGTGCCACCACCCCTGGCTATGGGGACATATTTGAATAAACGTTGGGGACAAAATATGTTTGTTTTACGTTGTGTTTCCTGAATACATGCCATGTGCTCTCTGCCCTTTCTCCTTCACAAGGTGCTTATCTCTCAGTACAGGATGACTACACATCCACCTTATACCAGGTGGACCTTCCTGGACAGTTAGTTGGTTCCAAATCTCCTGGTCCCGGCTGCAGTTTGCTTCCCATTCCAGATTCCACGTTGGTTGAATGTTCTGGGATCTGTAGCTTAGCTGCTTGGCATGTCCTAGAGGGCGGCAGGTATTCTAGGAATTGTTTAACATGTGCTTCTAGGTGAGTCCCCAGACGAATAGGGCCTGGGGAATATGAGAATGTAGAGATCCCCTGGTACCTCCCCTGGTGCCTCCTCCGCTCTCTCTCCCCTTCTCTTACTCCTGTTTTCAGAAGAGAAGACCATACCCTTCCTAACATGTCTGACTACCTGGACTCCAGGTAGAGAGACCGAGCAGAGAGAAAGGGCCAGAGAGGCCTGCCCTCGAAGTAAAAGGGACCGAGTGGCACCTGATGCCTGACTTTAAACACAGTCAGCCCACCCCGGTGAGCCGGGCCCCATGGTATCTGAGTGGGATTTTTGCCAAGACCCCCGTGGATTCCAAAATCATCTCTAGATTATTTATACTACCAAACACAACATAAATGCTATGCAAATAGTTGTTATCCCATATTACTTAGAGAATTATTTAGAGAAAACATCTGTGCATGTTCAGTACAAATGCAATTATTTTTGGACTATTTCTGTCCACTGTTGGTTGAACCCTTGGATATAAAGGACCAACTATGCTGAGCTTTGGCTGGCCTGACAGGGCCCTTCCTGTGGAAAAGAGTGACTTGGGTGTACAGAAGGAGGCTAGAAAACTGATGGAGAGCCTTCCTCCTGCAATCCTGAGCAGAGGCAACCAGACTCTCCCAGAGGGAACGCGCTGCTTCGCATGACCCTGGAAGGACTGGGAGGCAGCTGCTGAGTTCTGAACAGGACATAGACATCAGCCTGAGCTGTAGATAAAGCACGTCAGAGACGAGACGAGAGGGAGGTGGCCTGTGTGAAGCACTGATTTTAGCAACAAAATGAGCTCGGTCCAAATCATTGTAAGCTTGGAGAGATTACTTATCTGTGCTTCAGTGTCTCTGTTGGGAAGATTGGTATAATTCCTTTCTTACAAGGAAGCCAGAAGTCTTAAAGAGATACCTGAGGGATAGTGGATGACATATCTAGGAAGGTTCTGGAAAAGCCAGACTCCTTTGAAGCCAGACTTGGCAAGAATGGGTGTTTTCAGAGAAGCTTCCTTGGTCTAGGACATGGAGCCGAGCTAGAGGAGGAGGCAGAATTTGGAGTGGGGAAAAGGGAAGGTTGCAAGTGGGTGAATGGAAAGTGTGAAGATTCGTATTTTCTTGATTTTATAACATTTCTTTCATAACACAGCTATCAGGAAAGTGACTTCTGAGTTTTATGTTTTCCTGGCTCAGAGGGAAAGGACTCACTCGTCCTCTCCTTATAGAGCCTCGGTGCCAGGCCTGCCTCTTACTCCATTCCAAGTAGTGTGGTTCCAAGGACAATTTAACGTGAATACTTAAGATTTAATATGCCCCAGATGTAGTGCACATACCCTCTCTTGCTGTGCCCTGGCCCCTTTCTTCCTTTTTCTGTAAGACAGGGCTTCTCAGACTTGGTTCTGAGTGACATTTGGGGCCAGGTACTTTTTTGCTGTGGGAAGCTGTCCTGTGAGTTGTAGGATCTTCAGCAGTATCCCTTGTCTCTACACACTGGAACTGGTTTAGTGATAGTGCCAAACTAAAATGTCTCCAGAACTTTCTGTGTGTCCCCAGTTGAGATATGCTTCTGTAAATAATCCCACCTGTTACCTGCTGCTCAAACCAGAGCTTGAGTCCTTGTCTTTGATTTCTCCTCACCCATGTTCCTTTATTCCAAGAGCAGGTGGTTCTGTGTGGAACTCTCCAGTAGAGCCCTAACATCTCCACCCGTCACACAGGGGACTGCAGAGGTCTCCTGGCTGGTCTCTGTGGTCTCCCTGTGTGGCTTCCTGCCTGTTCTCCATGCAGCCCCAGAGCCATGTCAAGGTAGAAATGACATTTTGGCCCTCCTGCTTTGTAGAAGTGCATTTCAAAAGTATATTCCCTTTGCACAGAGAATGAAGTCTAGACTCTGACCATGGCTTAAAAGCCCCTGCAAGGTCCGCTCTGCTCCCTGGCGCCTCTCACCTGCATCTTTCTGCAGCTCCACAGGCCCCAGCCACACTGTCCTTCCTCACTTTCCTTGGACTCCCAATTTGGAAGGCCTCCCAGGTATCCCCTAGCCTGGAAGGAGAGTGCTGCTCCTACTTTTCTCCTGGCCAGCTCTTTCCCATTCTTTCCAATGTCATTGTTCAGGAACTCCTTCCTAGAAACCACCCGGATCTGTCATGCAGGTATCTCCTCCACTTCCTAGTCCTCTGCTTCTTTTTCCTTCATGACACCTGTCCCAGTTGGTGAGTGGCTATCTGCTCAGTCAGATTGCTGGCTTCCAAGAAAGGAGGATCCTGCTTGACTACTAAAAATAGCCCTAAGTCCAGACATCAGAGAGGTGCTCAGTAAATATGTCCTGACTGAATAGATGGACTCATCCCGTCATCCTTCTCTAGTTTAAAGTCGGCAGAAGCAGCCCTCTGAACTTAGCCTTCCAAGAAAGTCAGTAATATGCCAGTTTTCTTCTTTGCACTTCTCAAGACTGTTAGCACCCTGCCTACTAAACACAAGATGCCCAAGTGGACAAGTGACTCATTCTTACATTAAGTATTTGGGCATGCTAGGTGATTCAAATAAACAGATTTTAAGCAAGTAATAGGAATATTAAGATCCATTCTTTGACCTTTTCAAACCTGTGGCATAAGGAGGCTTGATTCTTTCCTTCTATCCTGAGGCTAAGACACTGACGCTACTTGGGAGCGTCGTTGTCATTTTAGTTTTTAGAAGTAACTTGGACACACAAATGGAACAGTGCCTGGGCCATTGGTTCACATTCAGTAAATGTTGACTTGAATCAAAGCACCTATGAAAAAAAAGAGAATTAGGCACAGTGGTACTCAGGTCTCATCTTGGAAATGCATCATTCAACAGGTCTTGGTTTGAGACAGACAAATTTCACATCCTCTAAGAATTTACTGTCCAGTGGGAGAGATAAAGACTTTGTTGAACAGGATAGCATATAATTATGCTAAATTGCATGGTACTGTTTTGAATATCTTTCAAGTTGCTTTGAAACAGTGCTAAGGCCTTTTTGCCCCTTTCTGGACCAGACTGAGCTGTAAGAAGCATGGAGAAGTAATGAAGATTCTTTACATTCTCAGACTGCTTTCTGGGAATCCTGCAAAGTCCCAACTTCTTCTCTGATTACCCTTCTCATGGCTCAGTTCAAGAGCATTTTGCAAACCCGGACTTTGAATCTGGGAAAATGCTTTATGACCATTTTTATGACCTCAAAGCAACCCACTAAGGCAAGTTATTTTCTTGTCTTTGCCAAAGGGGAAAAACCAAGGGCCTGGTAAGTTGCCCAGGATCTCCTGGGCTCCAGTGCTTGCTTGTGGGCGGGCCTTGTGAGCCCGTTTACATGCCGTCTCCTTCCATTAGATGTGCTCTGGCTGTTTGGGGAAGAGCTTGACAGCAACCTCAGCCCACATTTTTATGGACTCCATCATCTTCCTCCGGAAGGAGGAAGGCCTGATTCACAGAACCATGTACTGTTAGAGCTGCATGCTTTCAATGCCCAGTTCTAATCCAAACCAATCCCTTTCAACTTGGGCCAACTGACATGCAGAGAGGGAAAGTGATTTGCTTAAGGTCACAGCCCAAACAAAGTCTCTGGTTTCCAGCCCAGTGCATATTTTTATTCCAGCACTGTTGTCTCTTATTAAAAAAATAACCTCAGCACCCATGAGTGTTTATTCTCAGAGGAAGAATAAAGCAGTGAGCAGAGCAAAGGCTTTTCGAAATGTGAGGTATGAGAGGTAATGGTTAGAGCCAGGCCTGTGGAGCCAGCCTGCCTCAGTTTCCATTCTAGCCCACCTCTTCTACACTGTGCCACTTTGCTTCAGCATTTGGGCATCAGTTTTTCTCATCTGTGAAGAGGGTCTAATCTGAGCTCCTCCTGGCCTGGGTTGTACGGAGGATTAAATGAGCTAGTATGTGTCAAGGGCTCAGAACCATACCCACCACAGCTCAAGGACTACAGAAATATCACTCATATTGCTGAGTCCCAAATGCTGTGCACAGGCTGTGGCCCTGGGAAAGTTACTTGACTGCCCTGAGCCTCAGCTCCCTCCTCTGTAGGAATAATTCTGGCTTGGTGAGACAGGGGAGCAGAGTAGCAGTCATGTGTCCTAGGCTCCTCCCTGTATGCAGTCAGCCCTGCGTGAATGGTCACATTTCCTCCTGCCTCCCCAAATGTGAGAGTGTTGTGTCACTGAGGCAGGGGCATAGGCCTGACACTGAGTGGGGGGGGGGGGGGGCTCAGGGCTGGGCCTGCTGTCACTTCTTTTTTTTTTTTTTTTTGGTACCGGGGATCAAACTCGGGACCTTGCCCTTGCGAGGCAGGCAGCAGAACCACTGAGCTAAATCCCCCGGGCCCTCTGCTGCCACTTCTAAGGAAGACCTGCAGTTTCAGTCACTTCCAGAGAATATTTTCTGCACTTTTTATTTGTCCACATTCACTGGGCTCTTGCTAAGTGACACACATTTTTCCTGGGCTTTTACCTTGCAATATCTTGTTTCTCTGCACAACAGGCCGGTGGCTTCAGTTCTATCACTGTCCCCATGTGATAAATAAGGAACTCAGTCTCTGAAGATAATAACTTGCCCTTAGTTGCATTGTTAGAGAGAGGGAACCGCCACACACTTGGACGAAGGTCAGTCTAGCTTTAAAAAATCTACAACCTTAACCATTTGCTGCTAGGAATTGTGCCTGGCCCTGGTTGTATGAGTCCTGCCTGGCTTGGAATCACTCAGACCAAGAACACCGAGGGAGGATGGCATCTTCCTGGGTTAACCAGCGCCACCTCACTAGCTGCCAGATGACAAGAGGCAAGGCAAAGGAGGCGAGTACTGCAGGGCCTGCCCTTCCACACCAGGGCCAGGTTGGCCAAGCTCCTTTCCTTGGCCGGCCCAGGTGTGGAGCCCATAGGGGACACATGCTGGGAGACAGCAGGAGGAAGCTGTGCCCAGGAGCTGTTCAGAGAGCTCCCACCATCTGCAGAGAGGCCCCAGCCCTGGCTGCTGCTGAACACATGCCAGTTGGTGCTGCAAACATCTTTGCTCCCCCAAAAGTGTTCCTAAGTGAGGACATCAGTGGCTGTCCCTTTTCTTAAGCAAGGTGAGAGCGTGGGACATTCTGGGGGTTGGGTGGGAAGCCTGGGCCATAACCATCCTGAGAGTGGGCACTGGGTCTTTCTAGAGGGCACCTGGCATGAGGCGAAGGTGGCAGCAGGTGGGAGGTGAGAGTGCGGGATTTGGGATGGGCTCAAACTCCAGCTTGGCCCACCCTAGTGGGACAATTTGGGGTCTATCTGGACACCATCATTCCTGCCCGCCTAAGAGGATGTTAGCAGGGGTGCATTTGGGGCATGGGGGCAGAGGCGCTCTTGGGCTGCCCAGCCCCGGAAATGCTTGGCAGACACCCTTCCTTCATCCTCTGTGTGCAGCACCAGTGCTGGAGGGAAGGACCGAGCATGGGCATACTTGTTCTGCCTGCAAAGGCTGCCTAACCTGGCCGAGGGCTGCAGGAAATGACTGCATTCGGGAACCTCTCTGCTTGTCCTCCCAGCTCACGGATGCGTAGGCCCAGGTCACTGGCTTGAGGGGCCCCTGTGCCAGCGGCATTCTTCCCTGCGGTGAATCCTTGGCTTCCTCCTGCCCTCTCTAAGCTCTATTGGAAGCCCAGGGGTCCTTGGATCTAAGCAGTGGGGCATGGCCCTTCCCCTTCCCTCTGCAGGGCTTCCCCAGCCCCTGGGCTCCTTGTGCCACACCTGAGTCCTGGTCCATGGCATGCACACTGCTTGCAGAGGGGGAGAAAAACTCTGCTCCTCCCTCTTGCTGGCACTCGGCTGCTCTGCTTTATGTCTCCCTGTGGGACATCTCTTCCACTTTATTTGAGACTTCTAGTTGCATTAATAGCTACCTTAATACTCTTATCTCTGCATACTTTCTGGGTTTACTAAAGCATAATGCCTGTGCACCTTCCTCCTGGGAAGTTACCATTAGTTCTGCAGAGATTTGGGGTGCTTAACTTTGAAACTGCAAAGTAAGAGTGGGCTGGAATTGTGAAGGAGAGGAAAGTCATTGGAAAGCAGAGAGTGCACCGGGGCTTGGATTGAAATGAGTCGTTTTTCTGTGGTGAGGGTGGAGATGCTGCCTTGCATTTATCTCAGTACATACTTAATATTATAGCCATTGATTGTTGTTAAATTTGAAGTTGTCTTTTGTTGTCCATCTCTGATTTAGAGCTATTGAGTGGGTATGAAATCAATTTCACTTTTATTATGATCGAATTTAGAAAAGTCAATCAAATGAGCTGAGGTTCCAGCCAATTGGTAGCTCCGGGCTGCCAGTGTCAGCCTTCTTTTTTCAACACTTTTCTCCCTTCCTCCCATCTGCACCACCACCCCCTGGCCCCAGCCTCCTGCTCCTGCACTGTTCCAGTGACCTGGACTTCCTGCTTCCTCTCCTGACCACACCCCTTCAGCCTGATTTTCCACAAGTGAGCAGAGTGACCTATGGGAAACTTAAATCAGGTTGTGTTGCACCCTGTCTGAATATTTCTGTGGCTACCCATTGCGCACAGAATAAAATCCATCCCCCCTTCATGTCCAGGAAGGCCATTGTCACCATGCCTGCCTCCTGACGTCTGTCATGATACCTTTGTGTCCTCAACTGTGGGCACCTGGGACTGCTTCCTGTTCTTAGGCAATTTCAGCCCCATTCCACCTCAGGGCCTTTGGTCTTACTGCTCCTCTTGTCCAGTGTATTCATGCCTGGCTCCTGGCATTCCTTCACATGATGCTCCTTTCTCCTTTTACCCTGAGTACCCCCTGCTCAGCCTGGGTCTCGTATATACTCTTTTTATTTCACACAGTGAAGCTACCCTATTTATAAGTGGGTTTATCTGTTTACCATCCTTCTCATCCATGACTCCAGGGACCTATCTGTCTGAACTACTGAATGCCCGTTCCCTGGTACAGTATCAACCCCAGACCCACTAAATACTTGCCAAATGAAGGAATGATAGCAGCCTTGAGCAGGGTCCTCTGAACAGGAACTTGAAGTTATATAGAGGCTTGCTCCCTTCCCACCTAAGCCAGCCATGGCTCCCCTCCCGCTGACTGTCAGGATGCCTGGCCAAGAATGCTGTTGCTACACTGGTTATGTTAAAGTGCGGTGTCTTCCTCACATGTTCGGTGAGAGCCTGGTCTTGTCGACAAGAGTTCTGATCTTATACCCCTCTGTGGCCTTGGAAGAACTCAGCTCATTCGCCTGGCAAAGCAGGCATGGTCCCAACTTCAGAAAGCATTGCAATCCGGTGGGTTATTGACAATGACTATAACTGTTTTCCCAGAGACCTTTTCCTTACCTAAGGTGTTCTAGGATACATGCCATCACATCTCTGCTTGAAATGACCATGGCAGGTCTGCAGGGGCGTTGGTTCACCCTGCTCTGTTAGCAGGGAGATAGTTCCTTTGCTGTGCTCCTAGTTGTTCTCTTGTGTCCTCTTAGGATGGGTGGCTGGGGAAAAGGTCCCAAATGCATGGGTATGGAATGGCTGGAGAGAAAATGCCAACCTTTTGTTTTTCCTCACAAAGTTGTGAACTTGTGTCTTGAAGTTTCTTAGCTCTGCAGCCCTCGCTCTGTGGGTTTTCCCAATTAACATTCATTTGTTTGATAATGTAATGCAAATTTCCCCCTTCTCCTAACTCTGTGACTCAGTGTATTGAAAACTACATTCAGAGAAAACAACTTGAATAAAGACAGCATTGCAATGCGTATTTTAATGGAAAAGGCACAGCCTCACCTCTCTGTCCTGCTCCTTGCCCTGTGGACTAGGCTTGGTCACTAGCTTAAGGCCCCAGGCCAGTGCCATATCTGTCGGAAGACATTCCTGACTCCAGCTAATTTCTCTGTAAGACCAAATCAGTCCCAAGACCCAGAGAAGTAAGACAGAAAATATAGCATTCTCAGAGCCATCTCACACTATTTTGATAAACTAAATAGATTTGATGTATGAAATTCCCCAGTATATGTTTGTAAGAGTTAATATCACCAAAGCTTCGTCATTCTTAAACTATATTTGCAGCTTTCCCTGTATTTCTCTACCACTTGTGGTGCTTATTTATTTACTAGTTTTCTTCAACTTGACTACTTAATTTGAATAAGTTTATATAAAGAGGAAACTATAAATTTTAACTGTAGAATGCAAAAATAGCATTATTGGGCATAATAGAAGGTAATCATAAAAACAAATACATAGCTATGAAAATAAGATGTCTACTGGGGTACAGTCTCAAATCTTATAGAATATACAACCAGTGCTTCATCTATCACACTTTATGAGACACAGATTTTAAAGTAAACCTAACTTTTTTTTGCAATGCAGTATTTTAAACCCAGTGCCTCAAACATGCTAAGCACATGGTCTACCACTGAGCTACATCCTCAGCTCGTACATATAACTCTTTTTGACCAGAAAGAAAGAAAGACAAAGGGAAGGAGGAGGGACTACTGAAATTCATAGGGTAGTCAGAAAGTTTATTCTAACACTCAGAGGTGAATTTGCCTCCTCAGGTTGATAGGAAGGTGTAAGAATTTGTCTCAGGGACAGATCTGCTTTTGTCATGGAACATATGTTGGCAGTTATTTCTTTTCCTAGCATAAGATTTTGTAGGTGCTCTGAGCTCTCCTTGGCTCCAGGCATGGTTGGCCAATACACACTCAAGTATCAATTCCACAGACCGTAGTTGCCATGAGACATGTTCTGAGAAGGTGCTATTTAAGTTGAATTGGCCCCAAAGATGGAAATAAATCTGGATCCCTGATACATTGGTATATTGGGCAGTTCCTAAGAACAGAGCTAAGCACTAAAGTGCATATAGCTGAGGTGATACATAGTCACTGGGCTTAAAGAACTGAAGAACAAATTGGGAGATTAATCAGTAGGGGTCAGTCAAGGAACGAGGAACTCAAGCAGAAAGGGGTTCAATACAGGAGATTGGGTACCTAGAGAATTTCTGTAGGAACAGAAATTAAGAGTATGCAGTTAGACTCTTGGCTTCAAGGCCAAACCACCATAGCTGAGCCTGTCTGGATCTCAAGTATGGAATTTATAGAGATAAGGCAGAGTTCTATCCAGCATAAGTGTCCAGATCCTAGTACATGGTAACAAGTAAGCAGTAAGTACCAGCGGGATCGCAGGAAGGAGGGAACAGTTTGGACTAGACCTGGGCCTTGCAGAATTCTGTACGAGGATGTGGTAGGCAGGTTCTCGGTCAGAAAAGGTGAGAGACAGAGCTGGGTAATGCTACCCATCTATGGGCTGCCATGAGGGCTTGAAAGTCTCCAGCCTGCTCTTTCTCAAAACTTTTTTCTTAGTGCCATGCATTATACTGACAAAGTTTTACATGCCGTAGTTCCCGTTCTTCCTCTGAATGTTACTTCTCTCCACCTCAGTCTCAGTAACACACCCACTGATATTAGGCAGCTGAGCCATGAGGCTAAGCCCAGGTGAGGCTCACCCGGAAGCCAGTGTGCCACATTGATAAGCCACACTGCCTCTGCATAGTGGGAAGGGGAGATGGAGGTGGGGCTGACGCAAGGACTCTATGAGTCCTGAATTCCAGGACAAGAATTTGAACTTGACCTCAAAGGAGATGGCGGGGTAGTCACTGCATGTCTGAGGGCAAGAGAATGACATGCTGGAGATGTGCAGATGACCTAGCAGGAGGATGTGGGCTTGGTGGGTGTGAGAAAAGGCAAGAGGCAAGAGAGCAGTCAAGAGACAAGAGCAGTAGTCGAGCATTTTATTCATCCAGGTTTTTTCCCTCGTTCAGTGCTTTTTCAAAAAGCATGAACTCTTTCCCAACCATGCCTGAATCTCAGGTGGTGTTAGGTTTTCCGTTTGGCCAATGAAGCAGGTGCCTTCTGATTTCCTTTACTCACTAATAGCTTTGATCATGGGGCTGGGGATTTAGCTCAGTGGTTCCACTGCCTGCCTCACAAGTGCAGGGACCCGAGTTTGATCCCTGGTACCAAAAAAAACCCCAAACTAATAGCTTTGATCTTTGACCATGGCCAAGGTCAACTTTGAACCATCATTTATTCTCCTTATTTCTTTTCTGTATTGTTTTTTTAAGGCCTTGACAGTGGCATGGATGACCTGTCTTTCTACCTGATCTACTCTGGTCATGGTAGTGACTGGGAATGGTCTGGCCCACATGGAAACATACGATGAGATGTGATGCTTCTGGTTGAATGGAGCCAATGCATGGATTTTTGAATTCAGAAACTTGTGCTTTGAATCTCTTCTGCCACTTTGTGTGTGCGTGTGGAGGTGCTTATAGGTCTTGGGCAACTGGCTTAACTTCCTTGAACATCAGTCTTCCCTTCTATATTGCTGAGATGACAATGATCCTCATCAGGTTGTCATAAGAAGTCAGTGAAGCCATAAGTGCAAAGTGTTTATCAAGGTGGACATGCATACGGGAGAAGTTCTGGAAATGTTTTTCACTTTCTTTTTATGGCTTTCTGAGATCTGTGGGAGGTGGCTCTGACATTCGGAAGTCTGTTGTTGTGAGCCTCATTCTAATGACTCAGCCCCAGGGCTCTCTTCTAGTGGTCCTGGTTTCATCCCCTCCCTCTTATGTCTGGCAAAGATCTCAGCAGAGACAGACACACATTTTGACCTAGGAGAAGGACCCGTGAGCCAACCTGGATCTCAGTTGTCTCATAAAAGTCCATGCCAAACACCAGCTGATTGCTCATCTAGCAGATGCAGCCAACCTGCTAGCTCAGCCTCCTTAAAATATATCTCTTCTTTTCTGTAATTGGCTCAAGTGCGTTTCCTTATCAACCCAGAGCAACACTGAACACCACCTCCTTGACCGCTCCCACATCTCTGCCACTGAAAAGAGCTTGAAGCTTTTGCAATTCTCTAAGCATCTGGCCCATCTTATCCATATGACATTTGGAATTTTAATCTTCTAGTTATAGGTTTTCATAAATCTGGTTTGAAATCGTCACCGCCAGTCTCCTCTGCCGTGGGAAAATGGCTTTAAAAAGATATAGAGGGGTTGGTTTGGGCACGAGTGTAGGTGACAGAGGCTGCTCCTGGGTCGTTGGAAGGGAAGCGCTCCTTGGGGAGCCCTCACGCTGGTTTCTTACTGTGGCCGAATCATGGCTTTAGTTTAACTCACTCTGCTTTGGAAGCCCACGTTGGGGTTTGGGGGTTCAGAACTAACACTGTGCTAAGCATCATGCTGGCTGCTTAAATGGGTTGTCGCATAGCTCCCTTCACATGATCCCCACTTTACAGATGGGTAAAAACTGAGGTTCCACTGTGTTAAGTACTCTGTCTGACCTTCCAAGGTGGTTGGTTGGTGGAGGGGATTTTTAAATCTAGGTTTAGCTGACTTCAAATCTTTTTCCCAGTGCATTTGACTCTGCCCTATTAATCTGTGGATTCTTGGGAGCAAAACCTCCAAATCCATGGCTCTGAAATGCTGGAACTAAACTAGTTGGTGATCTTTTAACCCAGGAGGGGAAATACAGCAGATGGGGGAATCAGACGTTGGGTCCGGCAGGACCTCGCCAAGGTCTCAGCCGTTGGGACTTAATCCTGAGGGAAAGTGGGTGAGCCTGGAACTTTCAGCAGGGCGGTGGCAGGAAACCACTTTAGCAGTTGTTGAAGGCTGGCTCTGTGGCAAGTGTGCCAGTCGCTCTCCTTTTCCCGTTGATTGACCGAAGCATTCTTATACCCATGTGAACTCTCAGTGACCCTGGTCTTTCACCCACAAGCACTCCAGGGATGCTAGGCCACAGGTGGGAAGCTGCCAGCATAGATCATTTTTATAGCATTTAGAATGGGAAGGGAGAGGGAAAGGGGATTCCAGATTCCAGATCTTCACTGAGTTTGTTCTGTTAATATCGAGAAGGTTGTGTTGCCAGAACTCTGCTAAGAGGCAAGATCCCCAGGTGACCAGAGTGAATGACCTTGTAGGTCATTCGTTTGGACCAGTAGCTGCCATTTGCAATCAGTTACCATACGATGGATCTGGTGTCTCCCAAGGTGGGTGCACCTGGATGCTGGGCTGCAGCTGGCCAGGACACCTGCTATACTGCCACAGGGGAGAGGGCTGCTACTTCAGGGGGTCCTGAGAGAGTGTGGGCTGGGAACCCCATTCCCAACCCAGCTTGAGAGAGTCTGTCACCTGCTCTGCCAGGACAGTCTAGCATGGGCGTATTTTACCTGCAGAGCATGTGCAAGCTATGAAGGGACTTGGGGCCCAGAGGCAATGGAGGCCACTGCAGCTGGATGGGTGCCTTCGGAACCTCTGTCTTTCCTTTCCTTGTCTCTCTCTTGCCTTATTCCATATATACCTGCAGGGCCCGCAGAGCCCTGAGAGGCCCTACTTTGTATAGTCTCTAGGGGCTGAAACATGACATTTCACAAGAGTAACTTGATGGGGAAAGTCTTTTAATTGTCCTGGTTTCAGCCCGGGACCTAAAGATAGAAGAGTACATCTTGGCAGCTTCCAGGTGCCCACAGGAGCCCTTCTGCTTTCACTAAATGTACAAACTTTGGTTAATGCGGGTATGAGCTTAGTGATGGCTTCATACTTCTCCTCAACATCCACACTGCATCTTGGTCCTCCCCACTGGCCCACTGCAGCTCCACCCGCACAGCGGAGTGGGCAGTTCTGTGCCCACTTCTGACCTGCCTGGGCTTGGTGGGTTCCTCTGGACATTCCAGCACTTGGGGAGCAACCCACAACCTCACTGTAGGAAAGGGAGGATCCCAGTTGCATCCAGGGGCCCAGACAAGGCTGCCCCCTCGTGGGCATATCTGTAGGCTTCCAAAAAGTCTGAGCAGGTCCCCAAGGTTTGAAAAGCAGGGAAAACCCCCCTTCTCTCTAACACATCAAGTGTGAATTAATTCTTTTTCCCATTTCTAGGTAAAAGCCCCTGGGCCCTGCTCAGAAAATTCTGCTCTTGACTAAATTGTTTCACTCTGAAAATCCATGCCCTGAACTCATCTTAAACTAAATTATCCTGAAATGTAAGCTGAGACTCCAGCTTGCTAGCTTGGCTATTCTTTGTCTTTCTAAAGAAAGAGAGAAAAGAGAGGACAATAGATGTGCCTGTGAGTCTGTAGGGGTGTGTGTGTGTTCTCATTGCACCGGGACGGCAGAGTAAGGGTGTGGCGGACAAAGTCCGGTCCCCTGGCACCTGTGCTCCCCGTCTGGTCTCCAGCCTTGGGTGATTTATTTATGTTCCCAGATTTGGAAGCTTTCCCCACAAGGAGACAAAATGTGAGCCAAGGGAACACTGGAATCTTACCTCCGGACCCAAACGTATGCTTTAACCAGAGTCTGATAACTTTCCCCATGGGCTTATTAGGACTGGGAATTTCAGAAGTGCAAAAGATAACTTTATTTTTGTGGGGAGGTTTTGTTTTTAACCCCTGAAGTAACCTTATAGTTTATTTTTCCTTGTCTGATGCAGTCTCCCAAGCTGCTGACAGTTTGCCTTTGAAATGAGTCAGCTTTGATCAGGGATATGGCAGTGAGACAAGTCATTTTGACTGTCTGTGGCAGTCCAACCAGCCTGACAAGAGCAAGGCCGTATCCCAGTGTGGGGAGTGGAAAGCCGTGGACACGAAGTCAGGCTTTGGCACCGTAGCCCTGACCCCTGACTGTTGCTAGCAAACTGAGCCCTGGTTGGTCCCTCCCTCCTTGCACCCTGGGGTCCCCCATACAGCAGCTTCCCCAGCCGTTTCTCTGGGGCCTTGGAAATGAGCCTGCTGCTGTCACCTCCCACATCCCTCTCTTTACAGGACATCTTCCTCCCGATTGCTAAATGACAAAACTTCCTGGTTACCCTCTGGGCCTCACCTTCCCCAGGCAATGAATAGTTAAGGATCTTTGTCTTCTCCATTAAGTAAGGCAGTTCGTGGCTCCATGAGTGGGAATACAGGTGAGGCACATGGTCCTCGGTAGCCCTTTTGTCATGAGCAGGGTGACGGTATTGTGGCCTATGTTGGCAGGATGTGGCTGAGCTGGAATATAGCCATCTTCTGGTGGCATGGTGACAAAGGACAGCTTCTGGAGTAAGGCTGACCAAGTTCAAATCCCAGCACCATCATTACCAGCTCAGTGATCTTGGGCAAGTTACACTGCGTAAGTGTAAAATGTAAAATGAACAGAATAACAGCCTGGGACTTTCAGGGTTGTGAGGATTCGATGAGAAGTAAATGTATAACCCCAGTGTGGTGTCTGACATGTACCATGTCTTAATAAATCAGGGCTAAGATCACTGCGTTCATTCCAATAACTGTGATTGTTATCCTTTACCCAGCATCGCCTTCTGTTTGGAGGAGATAACCAAAGCCTTGCCTTATGAGAGTATTGATGGGAATCTGAAATACTTCCAGGATACAAAGACTCACGGAAGAGACTGGATGTTCCTTCTCTCTCTGAGGGCTAGAAGGATTGGTCTCTGGGATGCTCCTCACCAGAGTAGGCCCAGCGGAAGGAAGACCTTTCTGGGCGGAGTGTCAGATGGCTTTCTTAGGGGCCAGGAAGGCTCTTCAGACATGGGAGTGGGGGGAAATTGGCCAGGGGTTTGTACAAAGAATTTGTGCCCAGAGGAGGAGTAGGGTGGGGCCTGATGGCTGGGGAGGCCTCTTCTATGCCCAGGGCTCTGTGATTCTGGGGCTAGGGAGGCTCTGTCCTGGTTGTTTTTAGCAAGGCAGAGGTGCCACTTGTGCAGAGACCATAAGATTGGGAGCCCTCCCCTGGCCTGTCTTCTGTGACCCAGGCTCTGGCTGTTGCATCTTTCAGATAAGATGATGGCCCTGCTCTTAATTTGGCCTTAGTTGAGTGATTCATTGAGGGTGCTTAATAAAGCACTTATGCTTCACTGTGTGGGCTTGGTTAAGAGTGCTGTGACAGTGTTTATTCCTCCTGGTGCATGGCTTTTGAGGACAAGAGAGACTCAGTGGCAACAGGCACTTCGCAGAATCTCTTTGTCCCGCAAAAATCAGCTTCTTCACAGCCAGGCACGGTGGCACGCTCCTGCAATCCTAGCACACAGAAGGCTGAGGCAGGAGGATCATGAGTTTGAGGCCAGTCTGGGTTACATAGCAAGTTCAAGGCAAGTCTGGACTACATAGTGAAATCCTGTCTCAAAAAACCAAAACAAAAAGCAAACAAAAAGAATGAAAAACAAATCCCGCTTCTAGGAAAGCCTCTGATGCCCAAATTTAGCATGTTTTTTTTCCCCAAGAAGCCATTAACCCTTCCTAGGGGGCACAGAGAGAAGTGGGCCATGGCATCCTCTCCACTGGTTATAAACCACCCTTTTGATCACAGAGACAGGCCTCCTGGCCATCCCTTTCCAGGTTTTTCATGCCTTCCTGCAAAGACAGTTATGTGTTCCAAGCTGGGGTTTGTTTTTACCAGCAATACAGATGTTTCTGCTCTCCTGCAAGATTTCATTAACGCTCAACCAGTGGTTTGCTGTGGCAGGAGACTGCCAGGATTAATATTTCTGCAGCACATTCCCTTCTCTTCACTTCTGGCACCAAAATATTCCCAGGTGGGCATATTGTGCTGTTGCCGTAGATCAAAACTATGCAACGGAATCACCAGTGCATCTGTTTAACTCAGATGGAGCCTCCGATTGCAGAGTGTGTCGGCTTTGCCTTGGGACTGCAGGCTGGGGCCATGCCCTCTGGTGACTTCCAGATCAGGCTGCTCGGGCTGGGCATTGGGCTGGAGTTAGAGAGGAGTGGGAAGGGCAGAGGCCAGGGGAGTCTTGAGCGATGTGCAGTGCGATGTCCTCCCTATCTCTGTATGAGCAGAGCTTCTCGATGAAGACACATGTGCCTGTGAATCCCGTGTGTGCCCTGGGCAGGTCATTTACTTCCCTGGAATGTCAGGGTCCCCATTGTACAACAGGGCAACATTCCCTGGCCCCTAGGCTGTAGTGTGGAGGCCTCATGGAGAGGCTGCACACAGTTAACTGAGATAGAGCAGAATGCCCTGGAGCAGGGGACTGTCAGATGAATACAGTATTCTGCCGCTCCGTCAGCTGGCAGCCGTACTGTGCAGGCGGAGGAAACTCTTCATTCCCTTCCTCCTTTCACAGCAGAAAAGCCCTGTGGACGGCAGAACCAGTTTTTCTACCTGTGAAGTGAAGGACCCAAATGAACAATGATCGTAACCTGACTTGCTTGGCATGTGTTTCCTCGGCCTCACCCAGTCTATGGCTGATGGAATTGGGAAACGGTCAAACAAACAGGGTGCTTGTCCAGGATTGTTTGGCAAGGGTAAAGGAAAGCTTGAGGGGGTGGACTGGGCTACAAGGTGAGACAAGAGTGACACAGCATCATGTGACCTGTGGCCAGTTTGCTCATTGAGTTTTACCACCGACTTTCTAAATTCAAGTCTGCGTGGGAAGAGTCGGATTTCATGCAGCTCGGGTATTTTGTGTGTTTCCTTTACGTCTTTGGATTTCTAGGATACAATGTATGTTCCTACTAGTTTTATAAGAGTTCAGTGAAGAAAGGAATATGGAAGGATTATTGATTTTACAATTATGGTTCCACCCAACATATGTCGAGTGATCTGGGGTTCTTTTAATGGTGACTCTGCAAGCCACCCCTCTTACCTGGTGCAAAGGCACTTGTGGCTCCCAGTCCTGAGTCATGCAAGCTCTCCAAGTGCTAAGTGAGTCATTGACAAAAGACAGCCTTGTTTTATCCAACTGAAAGGCAGGGTAGATTTTATTCCAGCCCTGAGGTCAGTTACCAGTGGTCAAATCTGTGGATGGGGTTGTAGAAGAAGCTCTCTATTAATCAGGACATTGTGATAGCCAGGACAGTCTATTTCCTGGCTGTGTTGGGTGACAGATGACAAAGTGGATAATGTGTTCCCTGACTGGTTTCTTTCTAATCCCTAAAATCCATCCATTCTTCCTCTTGCTCTTTAATCTATCTATCCATCCATCCACCTTCCATCCGTCTGTCCATCTATCTATCCACCCAATACATTGGCACTGAATTGACACCACACTCAAGTTTAGGGAGTATGGAACTAATAATCAAAGATCCTGTCCTCAGAGACTGTAATAAAATAGGTGACAAGACATGTAAGTAAATGGACAAAGCCTAAGGGGAAAAAATTGGGATGAGGGGTGAGACTACATTTGAACCCCAGGCTTTTTGAGAAACCCAGAGGATCCAGTTTGTAAAGATTGTACATCCTGACCGCAAGAGTAAAGGCCTAGAGCCTGGGAAGAGATGACTCTCTATACGAAATCACCAGTAGTTGCACTGGGCTGATGCTGAAGGGGAAGAATGGGCCATCAGGGGCACCTGGGCACCTGCTTACGTAGCAGTTCCTGAAAGTCCAGTCCGGGAATTGGAACTGGATTCCGCAGGTGCTAGCAGGTGTGGCCAGTGGGAGGCCTTCTGGCTCCGGCTTGAACCTGGATGCAGGCTGACACCTTCTGACAGGCCTTCTTCCCCTGTGAATTCTGCAGTAGCTGAGAGCTGGGGCTGTCTCGTGACGGGGCCGGCCTGTCCTGCAGAGCCAGGCATATGCAGTCCCAACCTGCATTTCCTCCTCTCGTGGCTTTCTTAAAACGTATCCTTTTTAGCTTTTCTCACTTTTATGAACAGGTTTTCCAGTGTCCCAGGCATTTCCATAAGATCTACTTTCCAAAAGCCTCACCCCTCAGCCCTCTAGGAATATGGGAGTTCGGAGATGGGTGCAGCCTCCCTCTGTGGCCTCTTCTATTTTTGGAATCTGTCCCTGGACTATAAATAAGGCTGTTGCCTAGTGCCAGTATTGATGGTATTTGCAGCTGTCCTCTGGGAGATGGACTCAGACGAATAACCCATTTTCCAGAGGACATGGCCGTTAGGTGACAGCTATTTACGGTTCCTATTGACTAGGGCCAAACCTGAACTGTCACCGGTGTTAAAATTTCATGTTCTGGGAGCTGCCTTTCCTGATCAGGCTGTCTCTTTCTATTTATTTGAAACATCTCACTGTGTTTATCTAGGTTCTCCAAAGAGAAGAGCCACTAAATCTTGAGGCTCTCAGGTGTTCCAGCTGCTGAGATTTTAGCCAGTGTACCCTCTGAACCAGGGTTTGCACATTTCCATTTCACAGAGGCGTACATTGAGGGTCAAAAGGTGAAACCGCTCGCTCTCCCAGAGTCACCGGGTTAGTTTGTAAGTGACAGAGCCAGAATTCAGGCTGACTCCTGCCTGGAATCAAAGCCTGGATAATTTCCATGAAACCATGCGTGTCTGATTTCGGGACCCGGAATGTCACTATGGAGGTTTTTATTTATTTATTTTGTCCCCTGACAGTTCAGTCGCTTGGAGTTAAGTAGTCGATTGAACATGCACTTTTCAAAAGCTCATTCATGCTGAATTTGTTTTGGTAGCCACAGCGCTCCATCTTTACAGAGTTTCTTTCCCATACCCTTATATGAAAATAAATAAAATGTCAGGCAAGATTCCTTCTGGCTTCATAATCTAATGCACTTTATAGATGGCTGAATTCTCCAGAGAAGTTCTTATTGGAAAATATTCCTTTCTCCACTTCTGTTTCTCTGTCAGAGGGATATTACATTGTAAGCCGTAACTGTTTTCTTAGTGGCCTTGGTGTAGATGTTGTAGGAAATTATCTTTATCAGCCACCTCTGCTGTCATCAGATCGCTTTCATCTCAAGTACTTGCGCTTCTTCAACTTTAAATTTTCAACATGATTGGGCTTGTGGCCAGGAAGACAGAACATCTTGGTCTCTCACATCAGTGCTGCTTCTTAGAAAAACGAATGTATAATAATTAAGAATCTGGTCTTTAAGAGCAGAACTTGAACATGGTTGAATACCTGCCTTGTTTCTTGTTAACCTCTGGACCTTGGCATATTACATTGGAATCTCAATATTCATTCATTTCCCCTCCCTACCCTGACCCCCCCTCCCCGGCAGTGCTGAGTCTCCTACATGCTAGGTAAGTGTTCTACCACTGACCTACATCCCCAGCCTTCAGTTCTCTTACTTTAAGGTGGAGGATTTATTTTAGTATTCTTGTATCTTTTTTATATGCTACGTAGATGTATGCCAATCCCTTTTCTTTTCTTAATATTTATTTATTTATTTATTTATTTATTTATTTATTTATTTATTTATTTTTGGTACTGAAGATCAAACCTGGGGCATTCTACTTCTGAGCTCCATCCCTAGCCCTTTTAATTTTTTTTTTTTTTTTAATTTCCAGATAGGGTCTTGCTGAGTTGTCTAGGCCGGCCTCAAACTTGCAATCCTACCTCAGCCTCCAGACTGGCTGGGATTATAGGCACATGACACCACTTCTGGCTCCTATGCCAATACTTTGAAGAATTAAATGCTTTCGATCCTCCTTAGTGTGGCACACTTGAACCAGGCTGCCCCACTCATCTGTTTTCTAAATATTAAGAAGTAGCTTGCGTGCCTCTGAAATTCTTCTCTGTCCTCCTTTCAGAACCAATTATCCATATACTTATGTAGAGTGTGATTTGATAGCCGATGTTGCCTGGCCATCAGAATTCTCTAGAGAATTTTGGAAAGAAAAGAAAGGCAGATGGCTGGGTCATCCGAACATATGGACTCACACTCTTCTGTGTGGGGCCCGGGCATCTGTGTTTTCTAAAAGCTCCGCTGGGACTCCGGTACACAACTAGAACGGAGACGACTCGTGTCACCAGCATATTGGGCAAGTTGGATGTGTGGATTGTGGACAAAGCTCATGAAACTCCAGGTCACGGGACCAAAGGATTTCTGCTCCTTCATGAAAATCCTCATGGTTACCATGATTTGCAAAGATGGTCTCAAATAGGAACTTAGAATTTCCCTTTCTCCACACAAATCAAAGCTCCAAACTGGAATTCTGCAGAGGGGCATGTAAGAACCTCCCTTCCACCCTGCGACCTGCCTTCTTTGGGTGGTTTTCTGATCTGCTGAAAGCTGGATCTTTCTTTTGGGGGGTGCTTTGAGTACCCTTTTGCACAATTCAAGATGCACCTCCACGTATACTGTCTCTAAGGAAACTGTGGTGTCTGTAACCAAGCCCAGTTTGGAATATACCCCCCGTGCCACCATAAAACCATCAGCTGTGGCCCACTCTCTCCCTCGAGATTCTCAGGGCAGGAGCTGGCCCCCAGAACACAGCATCCTAACTGTAGGGCCACTCATCAGAGGCTCCAGTCGTCTGAATGAATGGGTAGAGGAGGTAGGGCCAGCACAGTGTTCTCCAGCAATGATAACCTCTTCTCAAAAAAACAAACCTCTCTCAACACTTTCACTTCTTTTTACACCCTGCCTCTGACAACACAGAAAAGACCTTTGAACAGGCTCTCTCCTATGCCTTTGAAATTCTGCATTTTGCGTATTTGTCCCACAATTCCTTTGGTAAGTGGCATTGGTCCCTCAAGTTTCAGCCAAGACTTAGAAGCAGCCACTCTGTCCTTCTGAATTACTGGCACAATGGCTGAAGACTGTTAGGTCAGAGAAGGGAGGTATTTGCACCGAGTACTTAAATATTTTTATCTCTCTGAACCTCAGACTCCCCTGAGTAAAACGGAATCAGTCATGCAAATTCACCCGAAGATTGTGAGGAATAGATGTGACAAGTGCATAGAAAGTCTCGGAGCCGGGCACAGAGGAAGTGCTCAGTGGTATCCATTATCCAGTTCTGTTCAATCAAAGCTCTAGCCAGCTTGGCCACCTCCTTAAACTGTCCTTCACTGAGAGACAGCCAGCTGGAGAAGGACTACGTCACCACCCCATGGGGACAGACTCCTGGGCCTTAGTCTAGAAGCCACCAGGGGGAAGGTCCCGTTGGGAACTCCACACAAAAGCAAGGTCCTAACAGCTAACTGAATTAAGCAATTTATCAAGCAATAGAAAATGTGCTTAAATTTGCATCCCCGAAGCAGATGGCCAGCATGAGGAGATTAAATTAGTTTTATTATGTTTGAAGAGATTAATTTGTCACTTTATTATTTTTTCTTTTGTTTATATAAAAAAGGAGATGTGATTTTTGTTCTCTCTGGCAAACATCATTTGTAGAAAGAGGTTGTCCCTTAATGGAAAACAAAAATATGGAAGGACGTTTAAAAACAATTGCTTTCTAACTGTCTATTAATAGCCAGTGCAATTGTGTAGAATCCATGGCCCAGAGAACAGAAATGCTGCCACCTATTGCTGGCAAAAACTGGCTTGTGTTTCCAGTAATGGCTATTTTCTTTCCCTGAAAAAATTTAGATTATGGACCTTTGAGCAGTTAATTGGAGATGTTTTTATGATAGTGAAATTCTTAGGATCTGGTGTTTCCTAGTTTACATTATTAATTCCAGCATCTCACATCAAGTTATCATAACCTGGTAAAGCTGAAGGAACCTCAGGCATTTTAATTTCTTCTTTTAAAGGTGAGGAAGAGCCAAATGCGGAATCTTTAAGATCAAATGGGATCTTTCGTGTTAGGGCTCGGAGTTGCTAACTGGAAGATTCTCAGGATTATTCATTGGGCACAAATAGTTCTTTCATGGCCGTTTTCAATGGATCAAAGCAAAACCTGAAGTTTTGAATGGCTTCTTTTTTGTTAAGTCCTTTTATCCCTAACAGATACTAATGAGCATTCTGGGAAATTCACTCATGCAGGAAGTTTATTGTTCATAATAACTGGGGTACAGGCTTTATGTATTATACTCATGTGCACTGTCTCTGTTTGCATATATATATGCATGTGTGAGTTTCTGAAATTTTGTGATCTCCAAATTAACCAGCAGGCTAACATTCTGTCCTTGCAATGGCTAACTACTTGCCCGTAGATGATAAAGAATTAGGTTTTCAAACTGGATGGCACACCACAGTCAATTATGCAGCTCTTTATTTGTTCTTTTCTTAAATCTTTAAGAATAGATTTAACTTTGCAGAAAACAGAAAGTTGCAGTATATCCCACAACATATATTAGTACAGTACAGTTGCCCCCACTTATTATCAAAGTCATTCAAATTTCTCTGGTTTTTATCTAATATCCTTTGAATCCAGGATCTCATCTGGGATACTATGTTACAGTTATCTGTTACAGTTATCTTTATGCCTTCTTAGCCTCCTCTGGGCTTTGACTTTCCTTGTTTCTGACGCTCTGTACAGTTTTGAGGAGTATTAGTGAGGTATTTTGGGGAATGCCACCTCCTACACCCTCGCTCCCCAACTGAGGTAATTAGACTTGGGTTGAGGGTTTGGGAGAAGACCACAGAGATGACATCCTCACACTGTATCAGGGGTCATGCTATCGCCACGATCTTATGGCTGGGTTAACCTTGCTCACCTGGCTAGGGTAGGGTGCGTGTCGGCTGTCGTCATCCTAACATTACTCTACCGCTCCTTTCTACGCCTTGCTCTGTGTGTAGCCCACACTTCACCTTGAGAGCCGAATATCTACATGACTTGATTTGGAATTCTTTTTGCCTGGAGGTTTTTCTAGTGTCATTTATTATTCATTCAATCATTTCTTTATTGAACTCATGGATATTTGCTGCATGCTTTGGGTTATGATCTAATACTGCTTTATTTTGTCACTCAAATTGTTTTGAGCTTGGCAAGCTTTAACCTTTGGGGACTCTTTCAGTTGGCTCTGTGCCCCTTTTGCATACCTCATCATTGTGTGTTGGGAGTTACATCCGTACTGGATTTTTGTTTGTTTGTTTTACAGTGTTGAGAATCAAACCCAGGCTGCTCTACTGCTGAGCTACATCCCCAGCCCCCTTTCAAACTTTAAAAAAAATTTCAGACAGGGTCCTGCTAAGTTACCAAGGTGGCCCTGGAGATCCTCATGCCTTCAACCCCAAGGGGCTGGGCTTCAGGGGTCCATCACACCTGGGTACATCCCACCTTTTTTATATACTGTGCATTTTACTTTTTGATACCATAATATGCTCCAGGCTTACCTTGAGTAGTTTCTGCCCTGGTATGATAATCACCCATTTTCCAAAAAAAATCCTGGTTCCTTTTATTGGAGAAAGGTATTAGGGGCCAAAATCTGGGGCTAGGCAGGCTTGTTGCTACTGGAGTGTCATTGTTCTTAGACCCTTTTTAACTGGCAGAACAAGGAAGTATGGATATAAACTCTGTATATATGCATATTTATAAGCATTGTATCTAGATTAAGTAAACATTCATTTATAGTGATTTGATATCTAGATCAGTATATATTTTATACCATGGTTTCATTTGTAAACTGAAATTACAGTTTCTATAGTCTCCAATGCCAATCTGTTATGACATGAATCATTCTAGCCCTCTTCCTTTGTTTAGCTGCAACCCCTGTATCAACAGTGATAGGAACCTGGGAAACTTATTAAATATGCCAGTGCCCTGAGAGTGATGTAGACACCTATCTGGGACCTGGGGATCTGAATTTTATTAAATTCTGGACAATGGAATTCTCCCATTATATATAAACTCCAATGGTGCCACATAGCACTTATCACAATTGCCCTTTGGCATCTTTTTATATCTTCATGTGACATCCTTGTTTGATTAATATCTGTCTCTCCCTCGAGACATTAAGCTCCATGTCAGTTTTGCATATCACCATGTCCCCAGTACTGGTGCACAGTAGGTACTTAATAAATGTTTGTTGAATGAGTGGGTGGAGTTATATAGAGCAATAATGAAGAGGAGAAAATCTATGTGATTATTTGAACCCTTCGGACACTCCAAATGGCTTTCTTGTTGCTTGTGAAATGTCATCCAGTTCAGGACTTTGAGTCAGGTCTGGTTGATGTCAGAATCCAACACCTTTTCTGTTAGAGTCCCTGCTGTCGGAAGCCCCTTGTTTGCTGCTTCAGTGTCTGGGGAGCTCCCACTGGCCAGAAGAGAGCTGTGTGGGTGGCCGTGGGGGTGGGCAGGGAATGGCAGCACCCATGTAGAGTGTCACCCAGGCCCCATTAGGAAATTGACTCCAATTTGGTCTGGGGAGAGGGGTTGGGTTTTTTCCCGCTTTTTCATGATCACAGTGAAGGTGACATTGATTTACAAGTCAGTGGGTTGGAGCAGAGAAGGGAGGCTTCTATGGGTGGAAAAGATCAATTAAATGATTATCCCAGCTGCCACACACTAATGCCTTTCTTACTGAGTTTCAGAATCAGGAGGCAGAAGGCTGCCGCATTTAGCCTTTTTCAGGAAATCTAATTGCCAACTTTGAGATGCCAAGTTTTATTAGATTGGGAAGAGCCGATCTCTGCGGCTGGCAGTTTTTGGCACTATAGAAAACATTCCACTGCCACCTGGAATTCTAAGTGACCTCCTTCTCTTCCTTTTTTTTTGAGTGTTTTCCTAAAATGTTATGAATATAACACTTGTGTGATTTTTATCTGGATTCTAGAGGGTTGGGATTTAATACCTGGCAAGCTGTCAAAGAAATATTTATTGAGTTCCTACTATGTGCTTGGGACCTGGGCTGGTGGCCAGGGATTGTGGCACTAAGCAAAACAGACTTGTGTCATTTATAGAGTGCTCCAGCTGGCATGCCCTTTCCATAGCTTCATGGTCCCCGAACTACAGGGTCCATGAGAACCACTAGTGCTTGGTCAAACCTAGGCTGCCCGACTCTCCAGGATCTTTGATTCCACAGGTCGGGTTGGGCCTGAGAATCTGCATTTCCAACAGGTCCCCGGTGATGCTGGTGCTCCTGGGCTGGGAGATCCACTGCCCTGTCTCTCTTACCCAATGCCACAGAGTCTCTTACCCAGTGTCACCTCCTTAGAGACACTGTTGTCAGTTTCTCTACCACGGTATTTCCCCACTGGTCACCATCCACTCTCACTCTCTTTTCATGGCATTTAGTCTCTGATATTTGTTTGCCTATTTGTTTATTGCTGTCTTCTCTCTTCTTCCCATCATCCTCAATAGAATCAAGCCTCATAGAAGCACTTTCTTGTTCACTGTCAGTCCTCTGATAGAAGAGTAACTGTCAACAGGGTGTGTGTTCAGTAAATACCTAAATGATGCAATAACTGTGGGTGTTCTGAGCCTTTTTAAAAACCGGTACATGTTTCTAGCTTTAGTTTTTTGACCAATCTTCATTCTGATTTCCACGAGGAGAGGTGTAGGATGCCGTAGGAGAGTAACGTGGAGACCCAAGGCGGAACAGAGATTGCAGGATGTCCCGCCTGGAGCAGTTTCTGGCTGAGGCCTTGATACCTGTCTTAAACACTGCACACAGGTTTTAGCTGAAAAACTGTGGGATTTGTTTGGAAATCACAGCAGCCGCTCTGGATTTGCTTTGAGCAGACCTGCGTTCCATCCAGCAGGTGACTCTTGCTCAAGCTGGGTCAGTAAGCTGCCAGCCCCTATCTCTGAGCTTGGTAGGAAGTGGGGCCTAAAACAGGCTACTTCTGACACCTTCCCTCCTGCAGGCTGCACTTTTAAAATCTGGAATCCAGCACCTTTGCCAATCCCCAGCAGTCTTTTCAAAATCACTGTAAAATTGAATGAAGGCACCAGTCTCTTCCCATGTAAGAGTGAGAGCTTGGCTGGAACATGCGGAGGCCCCTCCTCCCCTGGCTGTGACAGAATAGAAGGGCAGGCACTGTCCTCTCCCTTTGACAGACAGAGGGTTAGGCATATGATGGGGTGTGGGAGCCCCCACGGGCCTGACAGTGCCAAGGAAGGGTGTCTGAGCCCCACTGCCAGCAAAAGCACGCAGGCTTTTTACTCTCCTGTGGCCGCTGCTGATGTGAAGCCTCCAGCCTGCTTGCTCAGCCTTTGCCAAGCATGGGCCGAGGGGAGCGACTTCCCAGGTTGTTTGCCTGGGGCAGCCAAAGAAGCGGTGATTTATTGCCCCCAAGTGTGCCATGAAAATGTAAGCACAGAGAGTGAGATTCTTCTGCAGAGTGAAGAGAATCTGGTGCAGGCAATGGGAGAAGCAGGAATCGCAGCAGTCTAGAGTCAGGGCAGGGGGCCAGAGGGCCGCCCTGGGGGGTTGGGGTAACATAAGCTGTCGCTATTCGGGAGGTGGCCTGTGTAAGAAAATCTGACCACAGCGGGTGCATGACTTCAGCTAAAATTAACCTTGGAGGCTTCGCCCGCCTCCGCAGTGCTTTGAACTAGACACCCCCGAGAGGGCACAGGCCGCGGGCTTCGGAGGCTCCCGCTCACTGCAGCAGGGTCGAATCATGCCCGTAAGCATCAGCGTGTGGGTTCCCGCCCGGGGTCAGAGTTGGGATTCCTGCGACCATTATAAAGTGGTAAGCAACCACCAGGGGTCCTGGCAGGGTCTCTGGGGAGAGCTGGAGAAGTTGATATGAACTGGGCTCGTGCTTAGAGATGGTTCCAATTTACTTTCTATGCCGGGTGGGCCCCTGAGCCTTTCATCTTCGGGGTACTCTGCAGAGCTAACTGCTTCCTCTGCTGTTCCATGTGTCCTCGTGGGGTGAGGCCCGAGTGGTGTATTTTTAGAGCAGGTAGAGAAGGATCCGTCTGGAAATGGTTGGTGGCCTGAGAAAATACAGTTGCACAAACCCAAGGCGGGGCTGGCTAGGCCAGATCGGGAGGGTCGTGGGTGACAGCAGGTGTGGCCAGTCTGTTTTCCTCCCTGGGCCTCAGCCAGTGCCAGCGGGAGAGAGCAGTACTGTGGCTGGGGGTCAGAGGAGAAGTCAGGGAGTGCTCTGTGGGGCTCCATTGCAAGAAGGACGCGTCTGGGGCAACTGGAAGTGATTTCCTGCCTGGTGAGACCCAGAGATGTTCCAGGAAGGATCACGCAACCCTTTCCTCCTCCTGGCCAGGGAAACCTGGGTGGGATCTTTCCGGCTGGAAGGCAGGCACCCCCGTGGCTTCCCGCTCGCAGTGGAGAGCTCGCATGCACAGAGCAAAAAGGCAAGATGTACCTTTCTTCCTTTGTGCCTCCTTAACATCCAGGCTATTCATGTTGCCAGAGCTAACGGTGGTCTTGGGGCTTTCAGGTGTGGAATTCTGGGTTGACAGTAAATGATCACTTTGATGTAGTCTGAGGATCAGAGGCCATAGCTTTATGGCAGGAGAACCTCTTTAGCTCAAGCTTCTTGCAAAAACAATGTGATTTTTTTCCTTCCCTCCCTGAGTTTATCTCTGCCCTCTGCCAGTACACATATCTCAGGCAGTGTTGATAGTACCAGGTGGGTTTTCAGAGCCTCATTCTCTAGGGAAGATTGTGCTTCTTTCATTTGGTTAGTGAGTACTGTGTATAACTGACCTTGCAGTGATTAAGTGTAAAATATTTAAATCTCCAAAGCATTTGCATAGCAAGCAGCTATTCTGTGTTGCTATAGGAAAGGATATGGATGATGCAGAGGGGAGATCCCTGCAGGAAGATACCTTTCAAGGGATTCTGAAGTCATTTGTCATGTGGGGCACTCTGCTGAGTCCTCTGAATGTTTGACATCCTCTTGCTGCCCCCATCCTCCCAATGTGTTGGCTCATTAAAGGTACAGGTCTACTGGGCTACTGGACACAGGTCCCTCTGGCTTTAGATGTCTAAAACTGCCCAGTCCAAGCATCATTAACAGGGATGCCTTGGGGTTATTATTTTACTATTGGGGTCTAGGCTCAGTGCCCTGTGGAGGGGATTTCTTTTGAGGTAAGCTGTTAAGAATAGACCTTTCAGTAGGAGGAGGCTACAGTATGTGATCTGGAGCTTTGATGAAAACATCTCACATGCCTGCCTGGGGATTTCTGTGTCCTGATGAATCTGGCTGGAGAGACACGGGTTTAAAATTCCCCCTTTCATAGTGATATAGGGGAAATAACATAACTCCCAACCTGCTAGATGTCAAGTACGCTGAGCTTGTGTTCCCCAAAATCAAAGAATGAATTCTAAGGAACAATGGAGGTTAAGAGTAGGAAAAATTTATTGAGAGAGACAGCTCCGGAGAGACAGGGGACCCAAAAGTGGGTTGCCACTGAGCCCACTTCCCAGAGGAAATTTTATAGAGCAAAATCACAAGGTGGGTACAGCGTGGGTCAAAACCATGGCCAGCCAATAAGATTACAAGTGTAGCCGCTTAGGTAATATTGAACCAATGGAGAAGCAGGCCACATAGCAAGTATACATGGAAAGAACAAGGACCTTTTTAGGAAGAGAGGAATCAGAAGGTCCTGGTCACACACCGGGTGACTGATGTCTATCTGGACTTTATTGGACCAGGTGGTATCAATTATATTGTATACTGCTTATACAATATAATTGTATGGGGGCGACATGCAGGCCTGGTCATTCTGTCTATCTTGAGGCCTGGCCTTCAACAGATGCGCCTCCAGCCACAGTTGTGATGCGCTCTCCTCTTCGGCACTGACTCCCTTGAGGGCCTCGCCCCATTTGCACCCTCTAATATTTCTACCTTGGTTTCGCCTTAGACCTCTCTCCCTGCCAGTGAGCCCTTCTGAATGAGCTGGACTGATTTCCATACCTGCCTTGTGATGGAAAGGTGACCGGGCTGAGTTGGAACATCTTACTGGCAGTGCTGATGCTGATCTTGGGCCAGCTGAGCCCTCAGTCATCTCGTCTCCGAAATGGGGAGAGTGCAGGCTGTCCCCCGTTTCCCAGGATGGCGATGAGGCTCAGATTGGATTCTGTTTCGGAAAGAGCTTTCTAATGGTAAGCCCCACGGATGGGAGCAGAAGCAGCTTTGTTGTTAGGACTTTATTCTTCATGAAATGACTCAATTGGGGCCTCCCTCCAGGGCTTTGTAGAATAAATAGTACCTTTGTGCAGATCATTCTTTTGTGCTCCTGGCCAGGCTGTCCCAAGGGTAGGGGAGGCACCCCTGCTTTCCTAGGTGCCAGCGTGATATCTGGTAGTCTTCCTAGTAAAAGCCTCTTACAAGAATATAAAACGATAAAACCCCAAGATGCCCCTGGGCATGGCAGCTCCTACATCTGAGCCAGAGAAGGGCTGAGGGCACAACCATCATTCTGCTCTAGCCAAGTCTCTTGAATCGCTAAGAAAGGAATGAGGCTCCCAAACCGGGGAGGAGAGGGAAGTGCATTCCTAGGGCAGGGCCACAGGACGCTGCTGGGAATCGCCGGAGTCCAGTGTTTCAAAGCTTTCGCCACACAACTTTCCCACAAAGGGCACAGCAGTGTCTCTGCCAAGTCCTGGGCCCTTCTACCAACAGGATCAGGATCCGGCTCTCTGGCCACTCAGGAGACCTCGGGGAGTCCCCAAGGCCGTGTGGCTTCCTTAGGAAGCATCCTTATCCTTTACCCATGCTTCTGCCTGGTGATGACAGATGCCTCCCACTTTGTCCTCCTTTGATCCCTAACCTAAGGGGTTGTTCGAGGTGCTGCCATCTTACTTCCTCCGTCTCATAGAGGAAGAAGTCCGGCTGGAGGAGTTTCTGTGCTTGGCTGGGTTTGCATTTATTAAGAGGTTGGAGCCAGGGTGTGACCGCATATCTGACGTCACATTCTACATGGAACCATGGTGTGATAGTTTCTCCCTGTCACTCACACAGCATTTAGGGAAGTTTGTCATTTGCAGAAGAACTTCAACAGGGGATAACTGCTCATCTAATGCTTTGGGGGTTTAGACATTTTACAATCAATTATCCCAAGGTCAATCCCTTATGTTCATTATTTGTGGTTGGCACAGCCCTCGTGTAAAATACACGTTTATATTTATTTACACAAAAATTGTATTTTCTGGGACCCTAAACTCTGCACTTCCCTCTTTCTCTAGATGAAAGCAGAGCAGACCTCACCACCTCATTCTTGCTCTACCTTCAGGCACAGCCCCTCGCACAAGAGGGTGCTGCCTCGGCTCCTGGTCTTCTCTGCTCTGGCTCTCCTAGTCTTCTCTGATCTGGCTCTCCTAGTGAAATCAACCTGCCTGTGGGTGTGGTGGCACAGGCATGTAAATCCCAGCACTCTGGGAGGCTGAGGCAGGAGGATTACAAGTTTGAGCCTAGCCTGGGGAAGTTAGCAATTTAGTTTCTTTTGTGGCTTGTGTCTAAATGTCTCCCTAAAGCCTCATGCAGTCCTTTTCAGAGGTGACTGAATCTGGAATGTGTGATGCTGGGATTAAGGGCATGTGATTTCTAAACTGCTACATGTGAGTGATTGGTTTGGCACTGCCTGGTAGTCTAGATGGGATAAAAAGGCATAAAGACACTGTTAAGGTCCCTCTTGCATTCCCCTTTAACTTTGGATGTTGGTTATTTTGCCTCAGCAACCAGAGAAAAGTAACTAAGACAGTCTCAAAATAAAAATTTCCAAAAAGGGCTGGGTATGCAGCTCAGTGCAAAGGCCCTGGGTTTAATTCCCAGTACCATTTTTTTAAAAACAAGAAAGCCTGTAATCCCAGCATTCAGGAGGCTGAGGCAAGAGGATTACCATGAGTTCAAGGCCAGCCAATTAATCTACATAGCAAATCTCAAACAAATAAACAAACACATTTAGGCTGCTGTGCAGTCTTTGCTTAAACTTACCCTTAGGCTGCAGGAAAAATCCCATAAACTACCAACCACTGCTCAGTTTTCTTGAGCAAGAAATACCTTCAAATAATCACTGTGTGTACACAGTTTGCATTGGGTGTTGGGAATCTTAAAATTTATTATTCTTACTTGCAGTGCTGGGGATTGAACCCAAGCCCTCGCGCATGCTAGACAAAACTCCTATCCCTGAGCTACAGCCCTAGCCTTGGTGATAGAAATTTTAGTGAGCCATGTGTACCTTTTGTAGCCACTCACGAGAGTGGCCATTAAAAAAAAAAAAACTACACTAAACCTTTTTACCATAAGGAAAAAACACAAAACAAAGAACCCCTCTCCCAGTGATTGCATTTCCTCACATCCACCTCCGGTGCTACAGCCCCAGCCTGAGGACTGGCTGAAATGTAAATGTTAGCTGGGGTCAGTGACTCTCCCACCCGGAGCTGCAGACCTAGCTCCTGGAGCTCCCAGCCTGGATGGAATTGCACCTGGGTCAGGTGAGTTTGGATCGCCAGGGCCAGGCACAGACGGGGCCAGGGCCAGTAGAGCCCACCCTGAGTAGGGCCAGCAGGGCAACCTCAGTGAGCCCTAAAGATGCCAGGGCCAAAGCCAAGGAGACTTGTGTGGAAGAAAAGGGAGGCAGCCAGGAGGGTCTCTCAGCCAGCATTCCCGGAGCAGATGCCTTGTAATAGGCACTCTGATGGCGCAGCGAGGTACCATGAGCTCACCCTCTGCCCTCTTGGCCCTGGGAACAAACCATCCCTCTCTTAATGGGGAGAAACCTAACCAGGGCTCTGGCTCGCTCGCTCCTGGCCCTTTACCCACTGGGAAGTGGAACTTGGCACTTCTTGTTCCTGAGGATTCCACTAGCCCTAGAGAGCACTGGTAAGAGAGATTTTAGGGAAGATTTCCAAGGGGAGAGTTGAGATCACACACAACTCCACTAAATGTCTCTCCGTGGTGTGCCCCCCAACTTCCCGGTCTTGCTACTGGGTCCAGATCCTCCCTGAATTCCCTTTTTCTCATGCAAAGCATTTTAGCTCACTGTCCTCTCCCAAATTTGCATGCTCATACACAGCCTCTGCAAAACAGCTGCTCCAGGGAGGAGGATGGGCTGTGGAGGGAACTGATAACCCTGAACTTTTTTCCCTGTGGTGCTCCACACTTGGCTCTCCAAGGAGAAAAAGCTGGACAGGTTGCACTTGTCCATTTCCATATGCAAATCCTTCTCCTCCCAAGCCTGATTTCCATCTACCAACACGCCATTCCTGAGCCATGTGCCTGCCCTCCTACAGGATATTAGGAGCACACATACTCCGGAAAAAAAGCAATACAGGAATTAGGGTGTGATGAGGGTTGTTGTCTGTTTGTTTTTGTGGTGCTGGGGAATGAATCCAGGGCCTTTGCACTGAACTACATCCCCAGTCTTTTTTAAAACTTTCGAGACAGGGTCTGGTTCAAACTGGATTCAAATTTGCAATCCTCCTGCCTCAGCCTTCCAGAGAGCCGGGATTATAGGTGTGTGCCACTACGCACAGCCCAGCTATGTCTTTTTCAGTAGCACTTTACCATCCGAGGTCAGATGAGTCCTACAACCAGGCTATTGAAAACTGCTTCTCAGCAAAGTGTTCCTTACCATGCTTGTTCTGTGCCTTTCGCTGGCACTGGTTTGAAAGAGACGTGAAATATCATCTTGATTTCATGGACTATCTAGGCAGTGAAGGGGCCAGTCCATCCATTCATCTATTCATGCAACTCCTCCTGTAACCACTCACCTGTCTTTTCTTCCACTCTCTCATTCATACGGACATCCATCTCCCCGGGGTGGCCCTCCCTCCAGTCCCCCTTCCACGATAAAGGCATGGGCAAGGTGCTTTTGGAGGCAAACAAATGGAAGAACAAGTCATTTGGTGCTGGGCCTGGGAACTGGACTGGGAATGGCCTGCCTGGGTTTAGGCATTTGCAGGGCTGAGGCCTTCATGGGTGGGGTGGGGGAGAGATCTCCAAAGCTCTTACAAGGGCCCTGAGGCTGATTTTTTGTTGCATGCTGGGATTTTAGAGAAAGGAGAGTGGCCTGGTGGTGGCCATGGTTCACTGCTGCTTACAGGTACCAGCTGTGTGCCAGGTGGCACTTTGCTGCCCACTTTACCAGCCTTTAGTCCACACGTAGACATCATAGTCCTGCCAGTGGATAATAGGCTGTTGTCCTGTTCTACAGATGTGCAAGCTGAGGCCCAGAAGGGGGTGGCTGCCCAAGTAACAAAGCCTTGGCGTTCTCCTTGTCCAAACAGGTGTGGAGTCCTTTAGATCTAATGTCTCACTCTGTGTACACAACCACCCTATGCTGAGGAAATGTGAGACTCAGAGAGGTTAAGCAACCTAGGACTCTAAGGTCACCAAGGACTCTAAGGTCTTGGCTGGGTCCGAGAAAGCCAGAAGTCCTGGCAGCGGGTGCCTGGAAGGCCAATCACAGGGCAACTCAGCGGCTCGAGGGAAGTCTCCTCTCCTTAGCTGCAGTGTGTAGCGGAGGGAGCTGCAGAGGATTGGAGGACAGGGCGGAAATGCTGACGAGGTCAGTCGGCGGCCCATCCAGAGAGACGCCCGCGCCGCGCCGTGAGTTTCCAGGAAGACTGAGAAACACTTGCCATTGGGGCCTGGCCCCCGTGGAACTTCACTTTCTATTGAATGTGCGACTCTGGCACGTATTTGATGTTTTATTTATTTTTTTAGGTTAATTAAGTTAATTGGTACATTTTAGATGTACATAATTATAGCATTCATCATAGGGAATTTGTACATGATATAGCTTTTTGTTTCCCCCAGCGCTGGGGATCGAACTCAGGACCTCGCACTTTCAAGGCAGGTCCAGCGCCACTGAACTAAATCCCCGGCCCTTATGTGATATATCTTTCTTTTTTTTTTTTTTTGGTACCGGGGATCAAACTCAGGACCTTGCGCTTTCGAGGCAGGCGGCAGAACCACTGAGCTAAATCCCCAACCCTATATGATATATCTTGAGTCTTCTTTTTTTCTGATTCCTCTTCCTTCCCTTCAACTCCTCTTCCCCTCCTTAACTTACAAATCTTTGCTTCCATTTTATCCTTCTTTTCTCGTTTTTTTGCCTTTTCTCTTCCTTCCTTCCCCTCCCCCATCCCTTGTTCCTCTTCCCATTTGAACTTTTCTTCCTATTTCACAGTATCTATTATACATTTTGGTCCTTGTTTACACTTTCAGTTTCTCACACCAGAGAAACAATGTGATATTTATACATATGTGTCCCATTTATTTCACTTAAGAGTATGGTCTCAAGGTGCATCCATTTGCATAGACATGACCCAAGCTTGTCCTTCTTTATGGCTGAGCAGTACTCCATTGTATTAAAAAGCCACTTCTTTATCCATTCATCAGCTAATGGGCATTGGGGCTGTTTCCAAGATTTAGCTATTACAAACTGTGCTGATGATTTATTTTATTATTTGTGTGTGTGAGGGAAATACTGGAGATTGAACCCAGGGCCTTCTCACTAAACCATGTCCCTAGCCCTTTTTTATTTCTTATTTTGAGACAGGGTCTTGCTGAGTTGTGCAGATTGGGCTAAACTTTGATCCTTTTGCCTCAGCCTCCCAGCATGTTGGGATTAGTGGCATGTACCATCACACACAGCTTCTTTTTTGTTTTGTTGAGACAGGATCTCACCAAGTTGCCCAGGCAGGACTGGAACTTGCGATCTCCCTGCCTCGGTCCTCCCCACCCACTGCTGAGATTACAGGTGTGAGCCACCATTACCTGGTATGCCTGACCTTTTACAGCCTCTGTTTCTCAGCACGTGAAGTGTTGATGGTCGTTTATTCAGTGACTAGTGAACACTTAGTATGTGCCAGGCAGTGTTCTAGATGTCTGGAAAGTTCAGGTAAGAATCCCCGTCCTCCCGGAGCACTGCAGCAGAGGGGAGATTGTTGAGGTCAGGGCTGTAAAGCCCCGGGCTAGCGGAAGCACAGGGGAGGCCGTGCTCCAGTGAGGAAACGGGTGGGAAGCCCTTTGAGCCTGGGCATGGAGTCTCGGAGTGTCGCCTGCCCCAGGAGAGCAGGGAGGAGGGGAACATCTTGGGCATTGAATGTGGGTTCCCCCAAGGTGTGGGAGAACCAGACACCCTCACCCTCCTCCTTAAGATACTGTAGGCCCTCCCGGCATGTTTCCCAGCCTGGGTTTTTTCTGAAGGTGCAGTTTCGAAATCCTTGGAGTGGCCAAGCACACCCACCTTTGGCTTGATCTGGATCCCGGCAGACAATGCCTCCCTGTGTGCTGTGGGGCCATTCCCAGGCCCAGCCCAGCCGGGCTGTCTCGCGGGGTCCAGGCCAGCCTGGAAGGACCGCCGACTTTCCCTGGAGCGTTTCGCTTCTCAGCAGCAGCCCCACGACACCAACTCCTGTTGTTTGGCATTCGTACTTTTGCTGTCCTAACACTCCTGTGAAATGATGTTTGCTTTGTGCTTTGGCGACGTGGGAAAGTGTTGGCGCCCATCTCGAGTCTCTTGGTGCTCAGGGACAAGCGACCAGCTCTGTTTGCAGGCACAGGAGGACCTGGGTGGCTTTCATACAATCAGCCTCTCTCCTGCGATGTTTCCCACACTGCCCTGGTGCATGACTCTGTCACAGTGCATGGTGTATGGGCCCCTCACTAGCAGTGTGGCACCATCAGGAGCCAGGGCACCTCGTCCTGTAAGACAGAAAGTCCCTTTGCCTCCCGGTACCTCAGCTTCCTCATCTGTACCATGGGGAAATTGATGCCTTCCTCACGGGCGAGGTGGGGGCTAAAGGAGCCATTGTCCGGAGTCCTCCTGGTAATCACGGCTCACAGACTCACCCTGTACTCAGTCCCAGGCTTTGGTAGATGATCTGGTGTCCGCCTCACAGTACCGTGAATAAGTTGTTGATCCGTTTTACAGATGAGGAAAGCGAGGCTCTGGTAGTTTGAGTAACTTATCTGGGATCACTCTGCCAGGAAGCAATTGAGGTTTGGAAACCAGAGTGATCTGACTCTGAAGGTCTTCCTGTCATCAGTCGACACTGGGCATTTGGTAAATGGTGGTCATGGGTAAGACCAAAGCAAGAGCAGCACCAGCGCGGATAGGTACTGGGGCAGTGCTTTCTTAGTGCACCAGGAGTGCCTGCAGCTGTCACAGGGTGGGAGTCCCATGGGGGCCCTGAACAGAGATTGGAAAAGTCACACAGAAAGGGCAGTGAGGGTGCAGTATGGTCCCCAAAGTGCATCTATTTTCCTACAAATGACTCTAGTTTATCCTTCTTTATGGCAGAGTAGTACTCCATTGTGTGTAAGTACCACATTTTCTTTATGCATTCATCTGATGATGGACATATAGCCCACTTCCAAGAGTTGCTATTAAGAATTGTGCTGCTATAAACACAGGCATGCATGTATCCCTGTACTGTGATGCCTTTCATTTTTGGCTGCTCCTGGAGTCCAACTTTGTGGTGGTTTCATTTGGCTGGGGACCAGCTGAGAACTGAAACCTCTATATACTGAAAAGAGTGCAGCAAAACCCTTCGATATCTGTGCTGCCCTTGAGGGCAGAGTCCTACCAAGGCTCTTGCTTGAAGCTTACTTACTGTTCATGGATGATTTTAAAAGACTTTCAGGTATTTTTGGTTTGTCTTTTGAGCCAGGGTCACACTATGTGGCCCAGACTGGCCTTGAACTTGTGATGTTTGCCCCAACCTCCCAAATTCTGGGACTACAAATGTGAACCACCATGGTGGGCAACGCTCAGCTCTTTTAAGGAGGGTCCAGCAATTTGACACCCTTAGATACCACACAGCACTAGTGTTCAGAGTGATTTCCCCAAGCTATCAAGAAAAGAGAAGTCCTGTTCATTAAAAGCCAGGATCAAAGGGCAAAATAAAAGATAGTTAACAGGGAGAATAGTGAGAATCGTTCTTCTGCAAATAGGAATGGGACCAAAGGATGAAGGAGGGAAGAAGGGAGGGAGGGAGGGAGGAGAGGGGAGATAACAAGGATTAAGATTAGGATGTGTTCCGTGTTTCCTGTGATAAGTGTGATCATTACTGGCTGAAAGCATGCACTGCTAAACATAAACATTTTTTTAAAGCTAGGGCATGATTCTCTGTTTGGAAAAGATTTCAATTGAATAGTGGAGAATGGGTGGCTTTCAACAATCTAGAATGACTTATTTCTCCACAATGTCAGTAGCCCAGTGTTTAACTGGAATATTCATAGCAGCCCCTTAATACCCTGTGCCAGGTGCCATAGTAACCACTTACCCATGTGATCGGGCTTAGTGTGTAAGACAACTAGGTGTCCCTGTTACACAGGCGAGGGACACTGGTGCTCAGAGGGGACACGGCTCTATGAGGATCACCCAGAGCTCACCGTTGGTCCTGGGGTTCAGCTGAGACGGCAGGTACTACCTTTGTGATGACTGTCGTGTGGAGTGACAATAGGTACCCTGAGTGGCACATCAGTGGGAGGCAGCGATGCCCATAAAGGAGTGTCACTGCCCTCCCTCCGCTAGGAGGACACTGGGTACAACTGGACTCTTCTCTGAGAAGTCGAGGAGCAGAAGCAACCCCAACTTCGTAGGCCTGGAGTCAAAGATTTGCTTCTGTGTGCTCCTCCTCTTTCTCCAGAGTATGGGACTGGGGACATTGTTTCATCCACTGTTCCATCCATGGCCATGCTTTCTAATCCCAAGGCGTGGCCTTTCATTGAGAGGAATCAGTATTAGACTCTGAAGGGCAGAGTGGAAGTAGCACCATGCATTTGGTGCTATCTTGAAATCCTCCTGCTTCAGCCTCCCAGAGTGCTGGGCTTACAGGTGGATGTCAGGATACCTAGCTCAGGGTGAACATTTAATCTGCTATTGTTGCAATAGCATTTTGTGTATGAAAGAGTAACCAGAACTAAGCCGTCTAACTGCCTCCGGCTCAGTCATGGAAGTGGTGTTGAATGGGGCTCTTGAATAGAGGCCAAATAGTAGCATTCCCTTTGCAGTCAGGATGCCGGAAACAGCCTTGGAGGCCACATGCAGCTTTTCTGTGCTCTCTCATCTTCAAGTTGGCATTTCCTTCCACGAGGTGCTGTTTGCTGTTTGTTTCTCCGGGAACTGAGATCCTGATGCCACCTGCCTTTGGCTTTCACCAGGCTCCCACGCACCAGTTTGCATTTCTGGTTTGGTTGCTGTGGCTCCATTTTAGTGCTCCTGGTGCACTTGTTTTGCGGAATTTTCTTGGGTCTCTCACAGTGCTGCCCTTCCTTCACGTGAGGGATAATTGCAGTATAAACTGAGCCATGTTCTTAGACCCTCTTGGTTTAACTCAGTGCCACTATTACCTGTTTTTGTTATTACAGCAACTGCCCTGTCAAAATCTCCCCATTTGGATTTCAACCTGTTTGATAGGGAATGATGTGGAGTGGTCACCAAACAAATGATGCGCTTTTTGAAATTCTGTCTGGGGAAATCAAATGAGTCAAAATGAATTCATTCTTCTGCTCTCTCCGCCTGCTTTTCCGTTATCTCTGCAGGCCTCAGACAGCGCTGCGCCCTTGCTGAGCAACCCTGCAGCGGGGAGGCTCTGGGTGGAGGGCTGGGGAGAGCGCCAGGCGGCTAGATGGAACGATGGGGTGCAGATGAGGAACGGCGTGAAGGCAGGTGCCTCGGCCAACTCCTGCTGGGTACCCACGAGTGGGAAATGACCCCAGCCTTTCTCCGGGAGTGCCTTGGCAGTGCCAGCATAGGATCAGGGATGGGAGTTTTCTCCTTTCCTGCTGAGTAGCTCTTTGGTCAGTTTCTGCTGCAGATTCCCCAGTCTCCACCTGGGGTCAAACCCAGGATCCAGGATCCATGAGTGGGGTCTCACAAAAGAGCAACAGCAGCTTCAAGTGTCTATGATTTAGGAAATGAGAGGCTTTGGGGAAATCTCCTCTGGATATCTGAGGCATACAGGAAGCCCAGCCTGCTTATGGCCCTTGCTTAAAATCTTTGAAACACATGTTGCTCCAATTTGGCTGAGTTGCTGGAACCTATGGTGACCATCTCTGATGTCTCAGGATACTGTGGATTTGTTTTTCAAGGGTGCAGGAGAATGCTTTTCCTTGCATGGGCTAGTGCTGAGGATGGGGCTGAATTTATGTCTGTGCTTAACATGGTTCCTGAAAACAGGTTTAAAAATATATTAGGGTGTTGTGATTCATGTCTTGAAAAAGTCAAGAGCTGGAGACAGGAGAGGGGAGGAGAAACCAGATAATTAATGATCCTTGGTAGATGGGTCCTGATTAACGGGCCCTGATGCTCTGTAGTTGTCTATTTTCCTTGCTTTCCCCTCTTCTCAACCAATACAATCTGGTTTGAGGATTCACCAAGAGCCTCCGTTATTTAAGTTTCATATGTAATCAATTCCCCAAGATTTGCCCTTTTTCTTGCTGTATTCTCAGCCTGGCAACCACTTACAAGCCTCCTGCCATGTGCCAGCTTCCCGGGAGGCACTGCCAGGCATGCAGAAATGGGCTAGGCGGAATCGCTGCCCACATGTGGCAGCAGGGATGGGAAGTGCTGCCCCGGTCTAAGTTCTGCACAAGCTCTACGTCACTGGTGGCCCCAGAGTCAAGCAGGAAATGAACAGTGACTGTGCGGAGGGCCAGACTTTGGGGCTGAGAAGAGGGCAGCCCCAGGTGGGGGACTTGGAGGAGGGGTAGCTTCTGTTCGGGCACCAGAGGGCGTGACTTTCCCGAGGGTGACCCTGATTACTGTTGCTGAGCTTTTGGGGGATGTGTGCGTGCTGTCCCCATTACTCCTTAGAACCCAGACCCACAAACTTTTTCAGAGAAGAGCTAGGGAGTAAATATTTGAGAAATATTTGAGGTTTTGTGGCCTGAAGGTCTTTGTCACAACTGCTCAACTTGGCGCTGGTGGCATAAAAGCAGCCAGAGACCACAAATGGACAGGGATTGTGTCCCATGGAGGTCTACAAAAACAGGTGGTCAACTGGCATTAGCCTGGCTCACCATTTGCTGCCTCTACCTTATAATATATTTAATATAATCCCCACTGTATGGAGGATAAAACAGGAATAGAAAGATGATTAGACATTAACTTGTCCGGGGCCAGACTGTGTGTCTACCTCCCCCACACAGTGACCATTGCGAGGGTCAGGTGCATTCTGGGAAAGAGCAGATGGAGGGACCACCTTGAGTCACAGTGTAAAAAGGTTGCCTTTAATTCACTGGACAGTGGGGAGCCATTGAAGACTGAGCAGCAGTTAGATTAGAGCTGAGATCTGGGAAGATTTATTTGGCAGTGGTATATAGGTAGATTAAAATTGGGGTTTTTTGTGTGTGAAGTTGTTGTTTTTTAGTTTTAGTTTTAGTTTTTTTGAAACAGTGTTTTGCTATGCAGTTCAGGCTGGCTTTGAACTCACTATGTAACCCAGGCTGGTCTTGAACTTGAGGGGATCCACTTGCCTCAGCCTCCCAAGTGCTGAGATTACAAGTGTGCACCGAGACACCCTGCTGGCCGATTAAAGTTGAGAGAGGAGTTCTTGTCTCAGAGGAGAGAGGGCCATTTTGGCCAGAGCCATATCTGGTTACTATAGCCTTTGAAAATTCTCTTTTACCTCATACTGCTTGGCATTACCATGGTTCCATATTGGATGTGTGCACTCATGTGTGTGTGTGTGTGCTTGTATGTGTGTGTGTGTGTGTGTGCGAATGTGTACATATTTGCTGAAAGATGTTGACTTAACCTGTTTCCAGCTGTATTTTGCAGACTCACATAGAGACCTAGTTTTAGAGACTGCACATCTGTTTGAAAAAACCTTTACTCTCTCAGAAAGGAGAGGGCTGGATGCTCAGCAGCACCCTCGTCTGGCTCTGCTTCCACTCAGCTATGCTCCTGGTGCACATGGCTCTAATCCTTGGGATGTTTCATGGTTCCATGTGAACTGTGAAGCCTTGCTCTATGTACCAGCCTGGCCAGTTTCTGGCCGGCTTTTCTTTTACACTCTGCCATACTCTGTGATTCCAAGTGGAGGATATTCCAAACTCTTGACATTTTGCTGTGAGTAGGAGAAGAAATCCTTGAGTCATTCGTGCCCTGGGTATTCAGGGTAAAGTCTGTAGCAGGTTTCATTATGGCCCATTTAATGATGCTGGTGGTAAAAATTTCTAATGTTAGCTTTTATTCCCTGAACCTTAGCATGTGCCAGGGTTCTGTGTCCTTTCTGTACATGAGCTCATCTCATCTTCATAATAGCCCAGTGACGTCGACATTATCATCACATTCTTGCAAATGAGGGCATTTTGGCCAAAGGGCACAGAGGCAATTGGCAGGGAGCACAGCCGCCAAGAGTCAAAGCAAGTTCAGAGTCCTCTTTGCCACCCTCCTGCTCTGCATCTGCTTCCTGAGCCCCGACGTCAGTCACACCAGGAGTCCCATACAGCCCCTCCCTGAGTCTCACCACCACCCTCGAAGGTAGGCCTCTTCTTGCCCATTTTACAGGCAAAAAACCAAAGAGTTGGGGACTTATCCAGGGCATTCATATAGCAAGGTATTGAACTAGATTTGGATTTTGATGTTTTGATTTTAATTCTTTAGGCAAGACCACAGTGGAATAGAGGAGTGAACTTCCAATCAGTAGGAAGGTTGGGTGGGTGCGTTACCTGACCAAGATTTGTATTTTATTCTGAGAGGCAGTGTTGCACAATGTCTGAGGGATTCAGGAATAAGTCAGCCTGGGCTTGCCACTTACTAGGACCTTGGGCAAGTTATTTTGTATCTCTGCCCCTCGGTTTTCTTTTCTGAAAAGGGGACACAAGAATAGTAGCATAGAATGATGATTAGAGGAATAATATGTGTAAAATGGTTAGGCCAGTTCTCAATATGCAGTAGGCACTTGTGTTCACTGGTATTTATCAAGGCCTTGCTCTGAATAAATCACTTTTTTCCAAATTTGTAGTATCACTTGGTCCTCTTAATAATTGATGAGTAAATAGTGTTGATTTCATTTTATAGATAAGAAAACAGCCTCAGAGAGGTTTAGTAGCTCACCTGAGCTATCCATGCATTCATTCTCAGGTATTGTCTTAGTCACTGTCGTCATTGTTGAGACCCCATACCCAGCAGCCACAAGTTCAAGGAGGAGAGGTTTATTTTGGCTCATGGTTACCGTCCATGGTTGGCTGGCTCCAAAAAACAACATCACAGAGGGGTATGGTGGGAGGAGAGCTGCTCGTGTCAGAAGAGAGATCAAGGGAGGTGCTGGGGAGGGAGATAAATCCTTCTGGGTCATATCCACAGTGACCCACCCCTTCCAACCAGACTCCGCCTCCTAACAGCAAGTCAGGTATAAGCCCCCGTAATCCAATCACCTTCTCAAAGCCCCATCTTTGAGTACATGAGGCTTTGGGAGAACATCCAGCAATAAACCATAACAAGCACACATTGAGAAACACTAATGTGTTTGTGCCATTGTAGGTACTTGAACAAAACAGACCCAAATCCCTATCTTTATGGGGGCTGCAGAACTGGACCTTGAACCTAGCTCTGCCTCTTTTCCTTTGAATATTTTTCTCCTTTTCTCTCTCTCTGTCTTCACAATTTCATGTGGTGATTGTTTAGGGAATTTCAGGTTGGCCGTTTGTAGTTATCCAGGTGGCATTCCACTTCCTTAGCTGTCTCCATGCATATCAAATTGCAAATGATCTGATTTGCTAGATTTTTGATCTTTGACAACTTGAGAGGAGCCTCATGTGGATTTAAGGACCAGATAGATACCTGGGATGAGGTGTGGAATAGGACCCAGCCATGAGTGCCTCTTCCTCCAGTGGGACCCTGCAGAGCTTCTAGATGGGGTGGGGGTGTGGACAGGAGATGTCACTTGCGCCTCTGAGGTAGAATGTGCAGCTTTGCCTTGTCTCTTCATGACATCCTGTACCCAGGAGGAGTAGCCAGAGATACTACCTCTCAGAAAGACCTGGCTCCTGGCCCCACTGCAGGAGCCTTGAGGGGCAGCACCCCATTGTATGAGATCACTCTGGGGAAGAAAGGACTGAGGGCAAGAGCTGAGCAGAGAAGTGTCCCCTGGTCTGTGAGTTATGTGGATATGCAGAACGAGCACCTCACCGTTTTAGTGTAGGCAGCGTATGGATTGCTATATGGAACTATTGCTTCTGACCATGGTGGGGGGGAAGTTCTCTTTTTGAGCAGTGATTTGTTCCTGTCACTTTTCACATGTCCCTGTGCACACCCCCACCTCCTCTATGAGCCCAGAAATCTACATGTGAAACTTAGCCTTCAAAAGCAACGGGAGGTGTTCTGCTCCATTCTGTTTGTTTGTTTGTCTCTGTTCTGTTTGTCTGTGGCTTTCACAGTTGGGGAGAAAGTTTTGAGACCAAGGTTTTCTTGTGCTCCTTGGCCTGCTTGGAAACAAATCTTCCTTTACTCTCATGATTTTGTGACCAAGAAGAGCAGTCTAATGTGTTCCCCAGGAGATCTGCTCTCCTGGTTCCACGGGTGACCCAGGTTTTGTTTTTCTGGGGTGCTGTGTACGCAGATGTTATGTTTAAAGATGTGGAATTTGCTGGGTTTTGTCCACAGAATCCCAACAGGGGAAATGATGCCTGGCCTTTGAATTAAACTGATGAGATTTGAGGTTAAGGTGAGGCCGTCAGTAACTCCACCCACACAGGAGTAATTGAAGGCACTCTGTGCTTTCCTATCTGGTTTCTTTGCAGGGCACCCAGGCTCCTGAGAACTTGGCTGGCTCAGTAGCCCTTCTTACCCTGAAAGGCTCATGAAAAGATGCCCATTGGGTGGTAACCTCCCCATATGGTTTCCCCATAAAGAGGAAAAGATGAGAAGGGGTGGAGGAGACTGCGCCTGTGTTTAGAGCCACAGCCTCTCCAAGCCGGCTGGCAGGCTGTTTAGTTCCTTGTCTCCTGTCCTTTTCAGGCCCTGCATGTTTTGAAGCTTTCTTTAGCTTTTCCCCAGCTTTGACGGCAGCTCTCTCAATAGGCGGCAGCCCAGCCATGGTGAGCTGAATGCCCAGTCTACACAATACCCTGAATTTTAATGGTGGCGGCTGGTCCTCGAAAGCTCCCTGTGGCTGCTGCTCCCAAGCCCCAGCTTAGCAGCTGCCTCAGACCCCGAAATGGGCTCTGGCTGGATTCCTGAAGTTGCCTCTTTGCTTTTTTACAGATCTACACGGACTGGGCCAATCACTATCTAGCCAAATCTGGCCACAAACGTCTCATCAAGGATCTCCAGCAAGATGTGACCGACGGCGTCCTCCTGGCCCAGATCATCCAGGTCGTGGGTAAGAGTGCGTTTTTCCTGCAGGGCTGATAACTCAGAGCAGAGCAGAGCCAGCCACGGGGGTTGCATAGGCCTAGGAGAGGACACTGAAGTCTCAAAAGAGACAAAGTGTTGCTGTCCCATATGTGGACAGCCACTTGTGTGGGGACAACTTGCTTTTCCTGTTGAGATCATAGACCCAGCAATCCCACCATGATCCTCTTAGAGGAAAGACTGCCAGGGGCCAGAGAAAAATGCCTATGATTTGGGGGTGGCGTGCTCTGACCCCTTTTTGCCTCCTACTATCTTTCCGGTTCTCTCCTTTTTCCCTGCTGATGGTACTTTTTTGTGTGAATGCCTAGAAATATTGAGAGAGAGAGAGACAGCCAGAAGCCACCATGAGGCTGGTTTAATCTTGCCAATTCTAACTGTGTCTGAGAGATCAAAGGCTAGAACTACAGAGAGGGTCGGTCAGTTCTGGTTTACTACTAGGGGAAGGGGACTTGGGCAGTGGGATTTTTAAGGCCTTAGCCAGGATCTGGGATGAGAGAGCCCCTCCTGAGCAAGCAGGCAGGTAGGTGCTGGCCATAGCTTGGGCCTGAAGCGACACAGCCCTGGTCCTGCCTGAGAGCTCGGAGCAGATGAGGAGGGAGGCCAGTTAGACGGCATTAGACTGACTGTTGTCGCTGGTAGCAGACTCCTGCCAGGTCTAGGCACAGGGAGAGGCTGGAAACTCCAGCCCCTCTGGCATGTGCTGTTGCAGAGAAGTCGCCTTTCCTTCAAGTGTGAGCAGTCGCCTTTGCAGTTGTTGCAATGGCAGGCCCATGAAATTCAAGTTAGCTGTCAAATATGCAATGTGTTGGAAACTATGGTGTGTTCCTGGATAGCACTGGGTAGCAGCTGCCTCAGAAGATATGCGCGGAAGGATGTGGAGGTTTCAGTGTCCATGTCAGTGTCGGTGTGTGCCATCATAGGTTGATTAGTCATGTCTGCCATGGCTGCACTGGAAATTTACTGAACACGATTCTGTCACTGCTCAAGGGGATGTTTCCCTGCATCTGTTCAGACTAAAGCCCCTCCCTAAACAGGAACTCCCCGAAACCAAGCTACTGACTTGTGCTTCCAAAGTCTCAGGATGGTGCTAGTTGTATATCCCTTATTCAAAATGCTTGGGAGCAAAAGTGTTTCAGACTTCAGACTTTTTCAGATAATTTGCTTTTATGGAATGGGCTATCTTACTTAGGAAGTTCAACTCTAAACATGAAATTCTGTTGTGTTTCACATATGTCGTATACACTTAGACCAAAGGTAACTTTATACGATATTTTAAATAGTTTTCTTCCTGAAACAAAAGTTTCACAGTGTGGAATTTTCTGCCTGCAGTGTCAAGTAGAGGCTCAAAATGTTTCACATTTTGCACTGGATGTGGTGGTCCATGCCTGAAATCCCAACACCAGGGATGTTGACCACTGTGGAAACCTTGATTTCAATCCCCAGTATTACCAAAAAAAAGCTTCAGATTTTGGGATACTTAGACTTTCAGATCAGAGAAGCTCGTCCCATACCAGCAGACCAGGCTGTACCTCAGGCCACCATGTTGTTCCCCTCAGCATCTAAGGGAGCTAAGAAAGCATCAAATTGTTCCTAGATCGTCTCTCCCAGTTCAGAACATCTAATCTAGAGTATCCTGTGAATGCAGACCTTTGGGGAAGGGGCACCCTTTCTGATCAGAAAGCTGAAGTATTGACCAACCATCCAGTCCTCTTCCCCTATATGTACGCTCATCAAAAGAATATGTACACTGATATATTTGTATGTGCACAGGTACTCAGTATATACACATATATTTGCATATGGACATCTAAGTATTGTCTATATAACATTTTTTGCAGAATTAGAGTCCTACTGACTCCGCCTTGTGCTGGGCAGAATTCTACTTGTTCTTTGGCTGGTGAGCTCCTACTCATTCCAAAAACTCAGTTTCTCTCTGGTACCTTTCCTGGCATTTGCATGGTCTCCAAACCTCTCTCCACTGGTTGCTTGTTGGTCGCGATGGGAAATATAATAACCATGAAGGGGAATACCCAGGCCACCTCAGGACCAGATGATCTAGTTTCCATCATTGGTGAGGGATAGATGGAAGTCATGTGCTTCCTAAAGTGATCAGGGATGGAAAACCTGTAACAAATCAGTCATGAGGAATCTCAGACAAACCCATTCTGTTAAAAACAACAAAATTGGCTTGTATTGTTCAAAGGCAGCAGTGTCATGAAAGACAAAGTCTGAAAAGCTGTTCCAGAATAAAGGAAATGAAAGAGATGTGACAACTGAACGCACTACTCGGCCCAGAACTGCATCCTGGACAGGGGAATAAAAAGCTGTAAGGAATGTTTTTAAGTCAGTTGGCAAAATTGGAATATTGGCATTGTGTCAGTATTAGATTTTCTGAACTCTGTAACTGTACCTTGGGAGATAATATATTTGTGCTTTGGAAATAGGCACTAAAAGGTAAAGGGCAAAGGGCATGATGTATGTAGCTTACCCTGAAAAGGTTCAGAAAAGAAACATTACATGTGGACCTATCCAGAGGAAGAGAGAGCGGCCAGAGGGAGAGAGAAAATAGGACCAAGGTGTATGGGAAAGCTGTGTTCTAGTCCTATTATTTTTCCCGAAGTAAGTTTGATTACTTCAAAATAAGAAGCTTCAGTGAAAACGTGTCAGTGAAGGCCAACAAAACCTGCAGGTAGAACGTGGCCCTGCTAAGCATCATGCATTGTGGTCAAGGCCTCGTGCTCCGCAAGTGCTGCCCCACGATGGACCGCAGAGCAGGGAGGGGGGATGTGGGGGAGTTTACTTTACAGTAGGAGCTCGCTGGGCCTGGTGGGCAGGGAAGGCACCCCCAGTGGAGCAGACAGTGTACGGAAGGGCTAGAGGGGGGAGTTAGGGAGTTAAGACAAAATCAGGGCCACTGTGGACATGCAGTGAATCCAGTTGATTTCCAGACTGGGAGGTGGCATCAGATGTGTAACCTGAAGGAAAACCCTAAGTGCTTTTCCCATATGCTTCTCCCAAGTCCCTATCTGTCCTAGACACCCTCTGGCCAGCTTTCCTAGAGGGTGAGCTGTCTGGGGCTCACACTTTTCTGTTGCAGCTCTCTGCCCACGGGGGGAAATGCGCCTTTCAGTGCTGCCTTTGAGCACCCGTCCTTAGGTGGCCGGGGGCTGTGGTTCTGCATTCAGCCTCTTGTTGCTGTGATTATCTTCCTGAGATGTGAGCCAGGCCGTTGCAGTGCCATCCCCATGAGTTATCCGGAAAGTCTACAAGGCCAAGATATGCAGTGTGAAGGCAGGGGACACCTTCTGCTCACACTGGGGTCACTCAGGGAAGATGCCAGAAGGGGGTGGAGGGAGAGAAGGAGGAAATACGAGAGAGATGAGAAGAAAGACAAGGGAGAGGGAAGGAAGTGAATGAACAAGTGAGAGTTGGAGAGGGAGTGAAGTGGGGGAGACTGCCTTCAACTCGTGGGACCATACCTTCTCTCATCAATGACTTGCTGCCATTGTGTGACCTTGGGTAAGTCATTCATCCTTCGGGGCAGCCAGTGCCTCTCTCCCCACTGGCAGGTCTGCTGGCAGCCAGGGATGATGATGTGGTAGATGATACACAGGCCATTAACATGCTCTGCATCCTTTGAGGGAGGTCTTTGGAAAAGTAATGAGATTGATGCCACTGTTTGTATTTAAGAAGTGCATTGATGGTTTCAATCCCTAACTTGTCACCTTGTATGCAGACAGCTCACTGCATTAGCAGGCTAAGAATGTCTTGAATGTGCTTGGATAAATTGCCATTTGCTCTTGAGATGCCAGTTTTAATCACGATCAAGGACTCTGGTGACAGATGACTTTTGCTCCTTTGATTAGCTGCTTTTGGGGTTCAGCCAAAGACCCACTACCCTGAGTTAAAAAATTTGGCTCTGAGGATCCAGCTCTTCATGTTTATCAACAGAATCAGAGCTGCTGTTAGTGCTGTTAAGTATTTATGACAACCATAGGAATTCTTGGGAATTTAAGTAAAGGAGAAAGCATTTAAATTATATGAAATTGGAATCAAAGAGGCCCAGGATTTATTTTGCATTTTTATTAAGCATTTAGTTTGTGTCTGGTTTACCCATTTAATTTTCCTCTTGCCCTCTTCCTTTTGGAGTGGTCATAAGTACGTTCTACCCCTTTGGTTTATTTTGACTGTTGTAAAATGGCAACATTTTTAGTATATGTGCTGGAAGCGAGCATGTAAAACGGCAGCATGGAGCTGTGATGTTTCTATTCACAGAGCACCTGACTGGATTTAGGTGACAGGCCATTAAAAAGAATTGGGAAAGTAATTAGACTGAGCCCTTTGGTTTCATTTATTCGGATGGTACATGAAGAATCTTTAAAATTTCCCAAATGACTTCTTAGGATGATAGCTATCCACCCTTCACTGCAGTGAGCACTGAGAAGGACCCAGTGCTGAACTAGGTTCTGATCAGAACCCAGTGGCTTATGACTCTGACCACAGTGAATATCTAGTTGAAAGATACGTCAGTACCTTATGAACCACCTATTTGTTCTCTGTAGTGTTGTGTTACGTCTGCCATAATTTCCCATGGATGGAGGAATACTCTTTGTCAAGGGTATTCATTTTTTCCTGTCTTTAGTATGTACGTCACTATTTATCACTGAAAGGACAGCTGTCTCAAAATTGGCCATAAGCCCCGATTCATTGAAATGTTCAGGATATTCCTTCCATAGTTCTACTCAACAACCATTTATTGAGTGGCTTAGGTGCTAGGCTCAGGCCTAAGCTCTGAAATTATAGTACAAAACCAAGTAGAGAAAAATCTCAGTTATGGAGTTTACATGCTGACAGTATGTTCTGCATAACTGTATTTCCTGGTGAATTGGAGGCCAAATATGCAATGAGTTATCACATCTTCCTTCCTTCCTTCCTTCATACCCATTCCTTCCTTCCTTCCATCCATCTGTCCTTCTTTTCTTCCTCTTGTCCTTCCTGTTTTCTCTCCCCTTTCTCCTTCCCTCCCTCTTTCTCCTCCTTCCTTCTCTTCTCTTCCCTCCCCCTTTCTCCCCACTGAAGATGGAACTCAGGGCTGCCCTTTGCCCATATTTTGTATGTTTTAGGGACCTCCTTTGGGAATAAGACTTGCAAAAATTCCTGTCCCACCCAGAGTTGTTACATTAAGCAGAATTGAGAAAGCTGAACTGAATCTCAAAGATTGGGAGTTCCCAGGTGGGTCATAAATGTGAACAATAGATGCTTTAGGCAGGCGCTAAAGATGGTATAGATCAAGCTGAATATATACTAACCAGGCAATTTGATTTGTAGGCAATTCCCTTCCATTAGCTTGCTTTCATATTTTATGCTTTCTCTCTAGGTAGAAACACTAGAGAAAAAAATAAACTCAATTTGAGATCATGGTGAGCTCAGGTGTTTCCCAATTTTGGAGGCCTGGGATACTTGGATTCTGTTATCCTTTTCAGACAGTTTTTAATGCCTTTCCATGAAAGTTTTATCCTCTACATTCATAAGAATCTGATGTGATTTGGGGGGCAGTTGAGGAGGAATTCAATTTTGCAAGCAGTTGTTGAACTCTAAGGATACAAATGTGAAAGTAAGCTACACTTGTCTTCCAGCTCCCGCAGCCTGGTTAAGGAGACAAGATGGGGTACTATGTCTTAGATAACAGATTGGGGTGCGTCTCCCTCTTAGGAGAGGCAGCTGTGGGTGCTGGGAGACAGAGGCCTGTGTGCGCCTCATCCTTCTTTGGGCGAGGGCATGAGGTGGGGACATGGGATTGGGGAGGGAGTTTACAAAGCCTGCAGAGGATGTGAGTCTTCAGTCTTCCCTCTGGAGTCCTAGCTGAGTTCCTGCGTTTAACTCACATGGACACATCAAAAAGAAAGTATTTCTTGTGTATGTTTTCTCTAAATGATAGGAATTATTAAATTAATGATACTAACAGAGTGCACCCACTGTGTGCTAAGCACAGTTGCTGCATGTGCTGTCATATCATCTAGTTCTCATTGCTTCTCCAAGGCAGATCGCATTAGCTTCATTTTATAATGAGGAAACTGAGGCCCAGAGAGATTGCGTGATGTGGCTCTAGACCTGGCATTCAGGCTGGGGCATCTTTTCCTCCAAAGCCAACCCTCTCGCTTCCATACCCACCGCTTCTCTGGCCTGGCTGCTCTCAAACTCAGTGTCTACACAGATCTCTTTCCCTGTGTCTGGTGGGGGATCGCCCCATACTTAGCAGGGACTGTGCTCACTCTGAGATGTCGGGCCATTCCTCCTCCTATTTAAACTTCATTTCCTGTGAATTGCATGCAACCTCTTCCTGTCATATCTTTTAGCAACTAGGTACTATTTCCATGCAATTCCCTTATATATTGTGGATTCACTCACTATGTAGCCTTGGCCAAAGCATTTTTGATGCTCCTTCTCTCTCTTTTTCTGTCTCTCTGTCTCTGTCTCTCTGTGTCTGTCTGTCTGTCTCTCTCTCTCTCTCCTTGCTTTGGGAATAGTACTAGGACACACAAAAGCAGTAGTTGTACTTCTGGCTAAAGATGCAGTGAGCTGCTTTCATTTGTCACATCTGTCCCCGGGAGTGGGCGTAGCTGGACTGACCCTCTAAATTGTCCCATCTTTCATGGGGAGGCTGCAGTGACGTATGCCTAAGAGCACAAAGCACACTTGCAGATTACTCTTAAGTCCCCAAACATTGCCACGATGGCCTGTCACTGCAGGACAGTCATCAACACAGTTGTCTCTGTTTTAAGTCCTGACGACCTTGCCCCAGCTGTCCCTGGAGGACGGTGGCTCGATGACTAAGTCCTGAAGCTTGCTAGATGTGTGTCAGGATACCACATGCCTGCGTTGATTGGACAGACCCCAGCATGGGCTTCAGGACTCGGTTGGCCTGAAGTATCCTGACCATCACGACTGGAAGTGTGTCTCTGATGATTATTCGGTTTCCTGATTTATATTTCCTTTTTCAGCAAATGAAAAGATTGAAGACATCAATGGCTGCCCAAAGAACAGATCGCAAATGGTGAGTGGTACTGTGGGGTGAGGGTTTGTGTTGTTAGCAACCTGCCTGTAAGTGAGACTGACCGTTTGAAAAACACTCACACCAGGTGCTTTATTATATTAATAACCTAGCAGGCATTTCCAAATAGCCGTGCTCGGCTTCTCTGACATTTGTTGGCATTTATTGAAAAATGGCTGTGAGTTTTTCATAGACTGTGAGACAGCAAAAATGAAATATTGCCCTGGCTCTTGGACACAGATGATGCAGAACTGGTATGAACATACCCATGTGGTGAAATGACTCTAAGACTCCTCACAATTACTGTTTGTATGCGTTGCTGAGGCTCCGAGGAGGCGATGGTATCTCGCTGATCTCAATCAGGGCAGGTGGTCTGATTGCCCTTAAAGGTTGCAGTGATGTGAAATCGGAACTGTAACAGCAAATGTGAAATGTACAGTCGCATCTGGAGCCTTCTCGTAGTCACGCTGACAAATGACATCCTTACTGGTGTAATGGATTTAAGCTATGATATTATACCTTTACGTGCAACCAGACTTGTCTTTGAAATCGGTTCTTTTCTTGTGCTACACATAATCTGTGATTTAAAATTCGTGATCGTTGTTGAGTTTGGAAAACGTTGCATTGTGATGCTCCGAGTGCTGTTCACTTCCAAACATTTTTTTCAACATGAATATTTACACAAAAATTTATTTTATCCAAGTTTCTTTAGATGACACTGATACTTTTTTAAAATATGAAGGTGACCACTTAAGGCAAGTTTTGGTTGGACGTTTGTTGATTCTAGAATTCTAAAAAGGGGCATAATTTATTTCTGTAACCTACCCTCCTTTGAGTAGGCACAACTTCTTCATTTCAGAAGAAACCGAAGTGATTGGCATTCCTTGGGTTCACTGGTTAATTTTCTGAATTGTTTTCCCAAAGACTTGGCCAGAGATGCAACCTTTTCAGACAGCTCTTTTTTGTGTACAACAGTGGTTTTATTATAAAAGGTTGGCTTGTGTAGGGAAGTCATTTTCCAGTTTACTTTCTAAAACAAGCTTCTCTTTTTTTTTGCTGTTATTCTGCTGGAGGCTCTGTTTCTTTCTGTTTGATCTAGAGACCAACCATCCTTTCCATAGGAAAGTCCCCAGCAGACATCTCATGGCTGCTTTGCCTTCTGGAAAAGCATGGCTGCTATTTTTGCTAGGGCTACTGCAGCTGTCCAGTATATTAATAATTGAGAAAATTTGGATGATAGAAGACTTAATTTTAGTGCAGGCATTTTGCACATGCAGTAATATCTTCATATGAAAAAGGTGCATTATTTCCCTTCAGGATAGATGTGGGAGCATTTGTTGTAGCTTATTTTAATGCATACATAGGACTGGGGCTTGAGGGTAGTCAGCCTTTTATTCTATTTGGTGCATTTATGGTTTCTGCACCTTGTATTGGAAATGTGGCTCATTGTTAAAATTTTTCAAGTTTATAAAATATTATTGTCTCAGATTCTCTGCAAATTTAGTTTTATATGCAAATATGCAATTTATTAGTATACCCATAGCACCAATGCAATTTGTGGTTTCTCCAAAAACTCTTTCAGCCATGTTAGTATTGTTCTTCATGTGTGTGTAGGCTGTATTTTTATTTAGAACACAAGAATATAAAAATCCTATAATTATCTGCAATGATTAGTTCCAGCTTACGGGTGGTAAGACAGACAGGTTCTTGTGGTAAATTAGAAGAGAACAGTTCAGCATACAGGACTTCCACCTCCGCCCTTCCATTCTGTAGGAAGTGACAGAGATGCTAAGAATGGCCATTTACTTTCCCTTAATCACAAAACAATGCCAAATGCATAAGGCAGAATTTAGCAGGTCACAGAGAAGGTTCTTACAGACAAGCATGGCTGTTGCTCTGGCTAAAGGAACGTGTGTGTGTGTGTGTGTGTGTGTGTGTGTGTTCAGAACACAGAGGGAATGTGTTCTGCCTATGGGAAGTATAATTTGAGTATACGGCTTAGCCTGTTAGCCACCAGTTTTAGGTTCTAGGAGGTTGGCTTCCCGTTTTGCCTTTTTTGGGGGGTACCGGGGATCGAACTCGGGTCCTTGCGCTTGCGGAGCAGGCGACAGAACCACTGAGCTAAATCCCTGGCCTGGTTTGCTTTTATCTAGGTTGACCAGTGACAACCATTTGTTGTCATTGCTCATTTAGAGGAGAGCCTTATTTTGGCAAAAGGACAACAACACAGAACAAGATGAGGACTTGGAAAGTGTGTCCTATCAGGAGGGTAACTAACTCCCTGAGAACAATCAGCAAGGACTTAACGTCATCACTGTCTAACAGACAGGACATCTAGCACCAGGAGCCTTAATAATGGGATGGAAGACAAGCGACTTTGTTCCACAGCAGATGTGGTAAGGGTGCTCTTCCAGGCTCCAGAGAACTCATTCATTTCATCAGTTGGTTTGTGGGTAGAAAAGACAGGAAGGAAGGAGGGCACCTTGTCCTCCCCGCTTCACTGCCCCTCATTTACCAGGCAGCCCAGGAGCTCCAGCTTCATCTCCAACAGCACCAGGCACTGCTTCCAGTGCTGTTCTCCTCCAGTGGATGGAGGAGTGCAAGCAGACCCTGGAAAACTTGGAGTCCACATTTCCAGAGGCAGCCGCACCTAAACCCAATGGATGTGGCCTTGTGTACTGTCAGCCTGTCCATCAGCAAACAGTCAGCGAGAGTTTACAGGTGCCAGACACTAGGCCAGGTGAATGCCCAGATGAGCACAATGTGATCCCTGCCCTGAAGGAACTCTGATGAGTGGGCGAGAGACCAGAGAACACTTAGAACAATGGAACATCACAGCTGTTCCTGAAGACACCTGGGCATGGCGTGCTGAGGGCCTGTTCTCCCCCTGGGCAAGGGGAAGCATAGGGATGACTTCCAAGGGGAGAATCTGGAAAGGTGAGATGGCTCAGCAAGGAAGTGGGCGGGTGGAAGAGCACTCCAAGCAGACACAGCAAGCGTGAAACCCATTTCTGCAGAATCTGTCTGCCTGGGCATGGCATCCATCCCATGGGAAGGTTTTGAGAACATCTAGACATCGCCCCTACTGAGTGGCCATGAACCCCTCCGGCCTCCCAGCAACATCAACCTTTGCCTTGCTGTGCCCAGCAAGAAAGATGGAGCATGGAAGCACCCAGGGCACAATAGAGCCCACAGGCCTGGGAATCCTTTCACACAGGGGCAAGTCTTCTGCATTCCTCATCTCTCCCTGGATTGCAGCACCTTGGGGAGCCAGCCCAGGGGGCCTCAGCAGAGTTTTCTAAAAGAAGAAACCCATGGCCATGGCCTCCTATGGAAATTGGGCTGCAGGGGCTGGGAAGGGGGAGTGCTGGTGCTTGGACACGGTTGTTGATGGACGCACCGGCACTAGCAAAGCTCATCTGCATGGTGCCTCGGGGTCTAATAGGCCCTTTCCTTCTCACGGGCACGCGCTGCTCTCCTGACTCTGCTAGGAGCTACCATAACACCGCCCACCATTCGGGTGAGAAGCTGGGTGCAGGTCATGAAGTGCTGTCCCTGGGACTTGTGACCCTCACTGCCCACCTCTTGACCCTCCTAACATGGCTCTTGACTCACAGGAAGGTGGGCAGCAGCCTCCTTTCCCGGAATAAGCCTCGCCTCAGCTTGTTTGTAAGGAGTCTGCTGCCCTGTTTCAGTCTGACTCTGATGCTCTGGGGCCAAATCCTGGGGATGGAGCTGTAGCAAAATGCCCTACTCTCCCCCACCAGCTTCATCAACTTGGCTCTTAAATAAGCTTGTGTGTGTGTGCATCTGAGCTGTTTTGTCTGTGCAACATTACCCTGGCAACCAGTGGGCGTCTTTGTGGCTTTCAGAGTGGTTTGTTCAGCAGAGGTATGTTAGTTTGCAAGGAAAATCATTGCTTGGAGCTCGGCCAGTGGGTGCTGGGAAGCCCCTGGGTTCTCCTTCACCCTTGAACTCAGCGCACTCTGAGATACTTACTTTGGAGCCTTGGATTAGAGCATGGTAGGGGGTGATTTTCTTTTTTAATCATCCTTATTTTAAGTGGTTTCGCTTTCTGTTCTTGATTAGTGTGGAGGGGTGCAAAGTTAGGGTGGACTGCCTGCCCTTGCAGCTAAAGGCCCAGGCTTCCTTCCGCTCCAGCTCATCCCAGGCCAGGGGCCTCCCAGCTCTGCCCTCTGGGCCCCTCCCGGGCTCTCTGGAGTCCTCCTGTCTTCTTCCCTTAGTACATCAGACTGAGGGCTGCCTATGCCTGGGAACCAGCCGGGGTCCTGCCTGACTTCCTCCTCTGCTCTTCTGCAGATTAGAGCTCATTATTTAACCTCTTGAAGCCTTGGGTTTCCTGTTCTATAAAGCAGGAGTGATGATAATCCTGACCTTCTAAAGTGTTTGTGAGGGCTAATGAACCAATGAAAGTGAGGATAATGGACAATAATAATTAAGATGCCAAAATGCAACTCAAGTCGACAGAGTGTTTGCCTTGTGCCAGGTGCTTCCCAGAGTGCTGTGCAAATGCCCACTTCATTTGTCCTCCCAGCAGCCTTCTGAGGCAGCTGATCTCATTATCTTCATTCGCTTGGCTTACGATCAGCTCTCAGAAAATGCCATGATGATGATGATGATGATGATGATGATGATGATGATGATGATGATGATGTTGATGGGATTTGCTTTTTAATGCTCGTGTCTTCAAGGACATAGATAGAACCCGGCAGTGTCCCTGCTGGCTTGGAGCGCAGCTCTGTTCATTGCCCTGTCTTCCCCAAGTCCCTGCGGAAGCTCCCCCGTTCCCAAGACAGTAGGAAGTAGGAATCTGCAGAGAAGGGCAGAGCAGTGGGCAGTGGTTTGCAAACTTCTATTCCAGGATGAGCATCCCCTGGTTTATCTCCAAATTAAAATCATATGTGACTCCCATGTGTGAATGCAGGAGGAGCTGAATTGCTGCTGCAGGAGGAGTAGGCGACTTGGGGGAAGGTCACCTTGATGGACCCCTCCAGAGGGCCTTAAGAAGGGGCTCGGCAGAACCAGCCCTCAGACCTGTCTGTCAGGTGCCCACCCGGGTCCTCGCTGTCAAGAGACAGACGGATTAGATCTGCTTCTCCTCGCTGCCTGTGGAATGGGTTTTCCACTCATGGAATACCAGGAAACGTGCTCTCCGAAGGCTGCCTCCTCGTGACTCAGAACATGGCCCCTGAGCTCACGGAGGACTGGTTTCTATAACAGGGCAAGTGAGTCACAGTGCCTGCCCTCCCGTGTTTTCAGGCTTCCTGAAGTGCTTACACACTGCTGGACACAGTGACACTAGGTGGGCATCAATTCTTATGAGGGTTTCCAAGGTTCTGAAGTTCTTACAGAAAGGGACCATCCTGGGAACGGCCAGCCTCACCCTCCGGCGGGCCTGCGTTTCTTCCTATGCCTGCATCCCTCCGAATGGTAGCACTGGCCTCAAAGGAAAGCCTGGGAGAGATCTGATGTTGCAAGGCATGTGCTTGTTCAGGCTTGGCTGCGGCGCATCTGCACAGCATGGCCCCAAGGTCCACTTGGTTTCACACGTCCCCTCTGCCCCCGAGACATGAGGGGAATGGCACCTCCTGGAGCCACTTCCGAGAGACTTCAGCGAGAGGACCAAGGTTTACTGGGCACCCAGATATTCCAGACCAGGTGCCAAGAGCCCACGTGATTCTTACAGTTGGTCCTAGACACTGCCCTAGGACATAGTGTGATTGCTGCTTATATTTGTACACTGGGACTGAAGGGTAAAAGGTTATCTCTGCCTGAGAGGAGAAAGAGTTGGTGATCAGACACAAGTCTGTCCGGTTTCGGAGGCTGTAGTTTTCGTGGCTGTGACAGAGAAGGGGGGCTCATAAAAATAGTGTCCACCTCACCAGTCCCTGTTCTGTTTGTTCATCATCGGTAGAAGTGGCTTGCGGACTGGAAGGGCCCAAGTTGGCCTGTGGATTGGAGCTCAGATGCTCCCACAGGGCAGGCGGTCCCTCATGACAGGAAGCCTCTTGTGGTGGCCTCCGGGGCCCAGGCGCAAGGTCCCCCTGGCCTCGTTCTCCACAGGCTCCTGGCCAGGGCAAGGCCATCTGTGATGGGATCAGGTTTCCAGGCCCAGTGACCCTGGGCCCTCCCAGCAGCTGCCAGCAAGCCGGCCACATGCCTGGGGCGTCTGAGATCCTTGCAGAACTGAGGCGCCTCTGCCCAGGGCCCCTCGGCCTATTTTTAAATGGCCCTAAGAGAGCACACATGTTGCAGCATCAAGAAGAAATGAAGAAAAGCCCAGGGGCCACAGAGGACCTAAAGCAACGTGGAAAGAGTCCAGGGCCAAAAGCAGCAGGAAGCCTCTGCTTCCCACCCAGCATGGCCTATCCATTGTCACTGTCACTGTCTTTCAAAGGTGGCAGCAGCCTCCTCCTCTGCCTCCCACTTCCCCATGCACACCTCTGGTGGAAACAACCACGGGCTCCCGCTTCCCTCTCCTTCTCTTGAGGACAGCCTCCAAGGTCCTTCGGGATCCGGCTTCCGTCCTCTCCTGACACTCAGCCACAGGACTCTGTAGCCCTGCCGTGCTGGACACATCCGGATGCAACACGGAGGCTGTGGACGCCACGGCCTTTGCACCCGGGCATCCGGTCCAGCCTGCCAGAGTGGCCTCCTGCTTTCCCCATCCCGGCAGGTGACCTCTAATGGGCAGGTCAATTGTTTCCTTAATGAGTTGGCGTAACGGGGAGCCTGTTGTCTTTTGTATCCCCAAGCATCATGTGCCTACCGTTAGCATAACACAATTTCTTGCAGTTGTCGCTTTATTCATCTTCTTGAAGGAGATGCCCCAGCTCACACCTGAAAGTACTGTGTCCCTGTCTCTGAGATGATTGGCCTACAACTGGTGTTTGTGGGTGTCCGATGGAGCCAGGTGTGGTGAGGCATTCCTGTAATCCCAGCACTTGGGAAGCTGAGGCTGAGGCAGGAGGATTGCCGAGGCTACCTAGTGAGACCTTGTCTCCAACAAAACAAAACAAAACAAAGAAATGTCAGATGGATAATGGACACACAGACAGACCTCGACAGGAGCTAGTCTGAACATGTTTGCGGCGGGAGGATTGTACCATACATTATTCTGATTCCATTATCGGTTGCTGAACAGTGACTTGAGCACGTTCTTTATGGGATTTTAGAAATAGATACTTTGGACTGTTCTAGAAATGTCTTTCTTTTTCTTAAGTCTTTTCTTCCTTGGTCTATTCAGAGGACCCAAATAGGAAATTCTAATAACTGAGGAATTGTGGGCGATTTCTAGTTTATTGAGTCCTTTCATGTTGCTTGGGGTGAACGTGTTTATCTATCCTCATGACTACTAGAGATTAACATTGAGAATAAAAATGATAGCCAGGCAGGATTCTGAGTGCTTCACGTGTTTTCATTCATTCTAACAACATTTTGGCTTGAATGGTATATTTGCTTCATTTTATGAAGTAGAATGGACAACTTAAACCCTGACAGCATGGTGTGCTCTGCCAGGGGCTGGCTGAGTGTCAGACCAAGAGCATTTTGCTCCTTATCCTCTCCTGATGGAACCATTGTTCTTGATTCTGCCAGTGCTTTTATACAATAATGCAACACAAATCCGGGGTACTGTTTGGGGTGTTTTATCTGTGTTAACTGATTTTATCCTCACACACTCTGGGAGAGCAGATATAGTTAGCATTCCCATTTTAGAACTGAGGCATAAAGCAGTTGTATAGTAACTCGTGCGAGGTCACCCAGGTACTAAGCGGCTGGCTGGGGCTTGCACTCTGGGAGCCTGGCTCCGGGTCTATCCCCTTTACCATTATACCAGTCTGAAATAAATTGACTGAAGAAGGAAGAAGAACTGGCCATGACAGGGAGGTACGGAAGTTGCATTTGCAACCCCAGGCCACCATGCAGGTACAAGTGGAGGCTCAGGATGACACAGCCCATCATGGGCAGGAGATCTGGGGTGAGGAAGAATAAGTGTGGGATTGGGATTGGGCAGACAGACTGGGCGTCTGTGCTGGGCAGAGACCGGAGTCTCCAGGTCCTTTTCCTCTTCTGTCAGTGTGGGGTGATGGAAGTTGCCCCCTAGGGTGGTTGTCATAGGTGTGGAAGAGGCACGCAGTCTCATCTGGCTCACTGAGTGCATGTTCCGTGGGTGTTCCCTTCCTTGCTTGCGTGTTGCATATTTCCTAACTATTTATTGATTAGTGCATCAACACGTTTCTTCATGTGCTCAGAAAGGAGGTACTGGTGGGAAAGCTAAGCAATCTCCAGCACCTGCAGCTAGGTGGGTTTACAGTGTGACATAATCTGACAAGCTGCTCTGACGGTTATCCTGGATTATCTGGGCAGCTAGAGTGATCACAAGGCTCCTGAGAGGGAGGGGAAGGTGAGAGGGATGGAAGTGCTGTGCTCTGAGCTTGGAAGCCGGAGGTAGAGGCCATGGGCCAAGGAACGCAGGAAGCCCGGAAAAGCTGGAAAGGCAGGAGAAGCCCCTTCCTGGTGCCGCCAGAATGGGCCCAGCCCTGCGGCTCCTCAACTTTAGCTCACTGAGACTGATTTTGCACTTTTGTTCTCCAGAACCCTAAGATAATAAGTGTGTTGTTTTAAGTCACAGAGTTTGCCATAATTTATTACAGCACCAACAGGAAATGAATCCACTCTTAAGACTCAAGCAAAGTATCCCTTGCTGCCTGAGAAAGGAAGCTATTTGGGGCTTAGAGTGGAGGCTCATTTAGTGGCTGCAGGCCCCTGCAGGCCCCAAGTTTCCCGGAAGGCGAACTGGCAAGGTCCATGACTAGCACACATCAGCGTGGAGCGCTCCCCATCTGTGTGACACAGCAGTTGCTGCAGAGAGGCATGTGGAGGCCAGAGGACCTGCTTCATTTCCAGCCCCGCACCCATAGACTGCACCTAGCCCAGACCCTGAGCCATCACAGGAGACCCAGTGCCATTTCATCTGAGGAATCACAAGTGGGTCCCAGACTCCTCGACCTCTTTGATACAAATGTAAACTCAGGAGTAGGCCCCGTGTTCTCCAACTCATGTATGTTTTGTGTTGCAATTAAACACATTTTATGGGAGTTATTATATTTTATATGCTATTTAATAACATCATAGCTTCACAATACAGATAGCATGTTTTTCATCTCTTTCAGCTCAATGAGAATCTCCATATTCCCAGCCCCTGGCATAGGCGAGGTGTATTAGAAGTGCTGGGCTAACGTTTCTCAGATGGAAGAGCTAAACAGTAAATGGTCTCACCATCTGGGGCTCCCCAGAGTGCGTGTGTGTGTGTGTGTGTGTGTGTGTGTGTAAGAGAGAGAGAGAGTGTGTGTGTGTGTGTGTCTGTGTGTGTGTGTCTGTGTGTATCATATTGAATATACTGTGTATTTTTACATGCTCAAGAGATTTGAGTAGGTCTAAGCCAAAGCACTCTGCCCTTGTTTCTCTTTCTTCTCTCACGGTTTTATCATTTACCTTAGTTATAAAGAGGTATGAAAACACACCACACTAGCAGAGCATCTTCATTAATAAGAACTGCCTCCTATGCAGTGCTTCTCAAAACCTTCCTGCGCTTCAGAAGCACCTGGGAAATGAGTTAAAACTCAGGTTGCTGGGCCCCCAACGCCAGGGCTTCTGACTATACAACTAGGAGGAACTCAGTTTACATTTTTTACAGAAATGTACTCATCCTGCTGGTCTAGTGACATTCTCCTAGAGTTAATTTTTTAAAAAAGCCTCTTTTGGGATATGTTCATTCAAATATACCTTTAAACATATATTTGTCAAGTTGTTTAAAAATTTTTTTTTTCCAGTACTGGGAATCGAACTCAGGACCTCATGCTTGTGAGGCAGGCACGGTTCCCCTGAGCTAAATCCCTGGCCCGAGTTGTTTAAACTTTTAAGAATTAAGAATGCTTCTAAAGGATATATTTGGGGTCAAGCCCAAAGCCACAGGAGGAAGCCCACATAGCACCGCTATGGACATGTGATACTGCTGTCACAGGCGGGTGAAGAGTTGAGACTGATAATTGAATCCACCACTTCTCCTGTGTGCCTTACACTCTCCTAGGCATGCTGTACAGTCTGAGCCTTCCATGCTGGGTGTGTGTTAGTGCTCACCACACTGCTGAGCCCAGGGAAGGTCCTTCTCCGGACTGATTACTGCCAAGTGACAGATTGCTCTATCCTTACTGGAGAAAAGCTCAAATTACCATGTCAACATTCCCTGCTTTGGTTGGTTCTAGGCAAAGGTAGACTCCCTGCAGTTTGGACCCATCTATTAAGATGTCACATGTACAATCAGTCAGTCAATCAATCAATCAATCAATCAATGGTGTATTTGAATTTAACAAAATATTTTGAGTGAGCCAATGGGTTTGCTTTTCAGGAGAGTGTGGGATTCTTTGGATATTCTTTGAGCATGGCGCATGTTCTAAACTGACAGGATCTGAGGTCTGCATGCGGCATGGTCCCATGGGAGTGTGCAAAGTGCTCACTTAACGTCTGTGACCCTGCATGTCCTCTGTCGAAGTTTTCAGGTGATAATCCTCTAGCACATCATTCTTAACCGCCCATATCCCTGCCAGACATTAACTTCTCTAAGGGCAGGGGTCGTCTCTGTCCATCTGCCTGCATTGCCTGGCTCCTGGCCGATGCTCAGTGGGAAATTTAACGAAGAAATTCCCATCACACCTGTGCTGGGCCTGAGGCGTTGTTATAAGTGGCAACATGGTGCGCAATGAGATTAAAGTACTTGACAAATGCCAGGGTGATGGGTGAGGAGAGGAGACGCTACAGATCATCCTGAGCAGAAAGAGAAATCCGATGGTGATTTATAACCATGTAGATTGTGGTTTCTATAAAGGCCATCTGGCCTCATGCTTGGATCCCTCTCCCTGCATATGTCTTCATGGAGTTCTTATGTTTCAACTTAGCATCAAAGGGGTGGTTTTTTTGTAAGTGTGATTTTTTTAAATTTTAATATTTTCTATTCCCGTGAAACGGAACAGCGAGGAACTCCTGTTTGCACTTTAAAGGCACAGTCAGCCTGTGATGTGTGCATGTGGAGAACCGGGCAGTTGATGACCATGAGTGTGCTTACTGGAGTAGGGTGTTGGAAATAGTGGCCAACAGGCTGAGGTCAAAGCCAGAAGAACCTCTGAGAAAAAAAATGGAAGAGTTGCCAGTGGTTAGATGAAAATCAAAATACTTCCAAAAAATTGATCTTTCAGTTTTTCTTGAAAAAGATCTGATACCTTCGTAATTCTGGATTTGCTCTTTACAAACAAAAATTGGCTAAAACTGGGTGGCAGCTGTCCTTTCTGGGTGGATGTGGCTGTATGTCAGCATCTCCACTATTCCCTCTTGTTTTATACCCAGCCTCTTTGGTTTATTTGTTACCTGCTTCCCCCTGCACACGTTTGACCTCCACATATTGCCGTGTTACAAGGACCATGAGCTTTCTCAGGAATCCTAAGGATGTGGTAGTTTCCTCTACCCTAAAGATCCCTCTTTGGAGAGCTTTTTAATTTAGAAGTAATGCCTATTAAATAATTATACTGATTTAAATTATTTCTCTTCTTGAAGACTTAAAATGCTATAATAGAACTTAGACATTGCGTACAGGGAAGTTACCCCTTCCTTTCTGAAGTACCCTGTTTCTTTTTGATGTCAAGATTGGATTTGGCTTGGACGGATGGATTCCTGGTGGCAGCTGCCAGTCACACTGTGAAGGTAGTGGGAAGGGAAAGAGTCCAGGGTAGTTTCTTTTGTCCTTCTCAGCTCTGTGGAAGCACTTGCTGATTGGCTGTGAATACCCCGGGTTTATCCAGGCCTTCACAGCTTACAAAACACTTTCCATTCTGTGTTCAAACTGTGACTCAGACACTTGATAACTGTGATTTAGGAAGGCACGTAAATGCTCTGTGCCTCTGTTTCCCTATCTGCAAAGTGGCAATAATAATGACTACCTTATCTAGTGGTAAAAATGAACTGAAATAGGGCCAGGGATTTAGCTCAGTGGTTTCGTAGCCTGCTGTGCAAGCACGAGGACCCAAGTTCGATCCCTGGTACCAAAAAAAAAAAAGGAAAAGAAAAGAACTGAAATAGTGTAGTATATGGGAAAGAATTTAGCCCAGGGCTTCAAGTTTTGTAAGAGTACAAATAGTAGTTTCTTGTAAGACTTCTAGAGGCTTTCAAGAAGGGAATAATTATTCCCATTTTATTGTAAGGAAAACCAAGCATCAGGGAAATTAGGTACACAAAGACGGCCAAGAACCCTAAGAAATCCATGGTTCTCTGGGCACCACCTTTCACCACTAAAATTTTCTCTTATTAATGGTTCCATTGATGATAATACTTTCAGATGAGTTTTCCTGTGGAGTAGTTTTCATGAATGAGAGGGCTTCCCAGGTTGGTGTGGACCCGAGGGCAGTTACACAGAGTTGGATGGGATGGCAAGAACCTGACCAGAATCTCTCCTTTGTCCCAAAGGAAGATGAAAATAAGAGGAAAAGGACTTGCCTCCTGCTCGCCCCTCAGGGACCACTAGTGGCTGCCTTTAATGGGAGGCTTGGGGCTAAGTGAACTTGGAATTAACACCTCACTGTGCAGCCTTGTTCCATTTCTCTGAGGGGATTGTACAGAAGAAACCCTAACCAAAGGGCTTTTGGAGCAGTGTTTCTTTGACTCGATCCTGTCTTTACTAATACTGCATAACCCGTCTTCTGGGACTCCTTTGAGAAAAACTACTAGGAATTTGAATCTGAGTTTTAGAATTTACTACCACCATTTATAAATGGCTGTGGCATACTCCATCTTTTTGGTCATTCATCAGTTTAAATTTTTCCCTTGGAGAAGGGACAGGGCACAAGGAGTTGGGAGAATGTCTTCCTGATATATTGACAAATAGGTAGAGCAATATGAACTAGCTAGTAATTAACCATTTTTACCTACACAAATAGCAGTTTTATTTGGTTTAACCAATTGACAAGGATGTAAATAGTAACAGAGATTAGCATTCATTATATGGCAGATTAAAAATTACCACTGTTTCTTCACAGGTGCATTAGGAACCTTGTAGCGTTGGAAAGCCCAAAGATAGACTGTAATAGAGACCTTCCTTGTCTAGTTTGTTTTCCTCTTTCAGTGGATGATGACCATGCCTCTGACATTCTGACTATGGCAAATTTGACCAAATCTCCCAAATTATCACCAATGGTCTATTGTTCAAGCACCATTCCTTAGCCATCAATGCAAACAGCTTTTGGAATAAAAAATAGATTGAAGAATACGTGGAAGTCCCTAGCGTTGTGCTTGGCATATTAATGTCACTCACTGCTTGCTAGTGGAATTTAGAATTGGAGTAGAAACAGAATGGTAGCATTTGAGTTTATATTTCCCACAGAGCATAGGGTGATGAAAACAGGCAGAGAATAAATAGCAGCAGTCGCTTCATCCTAGCCATCATAAGAGTGGATGAGCAAAGTCCTACAGGGTTCTATATTCAGTGTTAAAGTATTTGAGCCTAGCTGCTTGGCTTGGTTTCCTGATTATGGATACTGCAGGGCCCAGCCTTGCACTTCCATACATTCCATCCCTTAAGGTAGAGACACATGGATTGACTGTCCTGAGCAACGAAGAGGCACCATAAGCTACAGGCACTGAGCTGCTGCCTGTGCGAGGGAACTTGTCACCAAGCTAACAAGCAGGATGTCACCTTTGCTGAAGATCAGTCTGTTACTGTATTCCTTTATACATGCTTGTTGTGTGAGTGAATTTACATGTGCTGTGCTACTGGTCCTTCCAAAACTGAGGATTTGCTGGACTGGGGGGCTTTATATACTGTTGAAATATCACACATCTGCTGTCTCATTTAACTTCATATTTATGTTCTGCTTCTTGAAAATTTCATGGTGGCCTGCATATAAATATGCAAAGATACAAAAAGAATCTAGTCCTTTTTAAGAGAGCACAGTGAGCCAGTGTTAGGCTTTGAGTAGCTAAGTTAGTGCTCAACACGTTTGTACTACTGTAGGGTTAGTTGGGTGATTATTTACTTCAAATCAGCTCCTGCCCAGGAGGCTTCTAGAAAAGGGCCACATTGTTTTGTCTACCACTGTGTTCAGTGTCCCTGGAGTAGGGGTGGAAGAGAGCAGATGCTCAATGGGTATTTTTTTAGGAATTAATGAGGTTGCACGTTTCCAGTTGTTTTCTGCATGAGATTGTCCAGCAGATGTCCACCGTCCTGCCCTTTCCCATGTGTTTGGGGAACCAGAAGTCAGAGTTTTCTTGTTAAAGTTTGAGTCTCAGTTTGTGTCTTTCACTATAGCTCAAGTCAAAGTTTTCTGAAAAATACTTTTAACTCCCTTTACATATGTATATATAATATATATACTATATATTTGATACACTGAGCTAGCGTTTCATTCCTGTGACACGTAACTGAGATAATCAGCTTATGAAGAGCAAAGGTTTATTTTGGCCCACAGTTTTGAAGATTTCTGTCCATGGCCGATCTGTTTTGTTGCTTTTGGGCCATGGTGGCTCGGAACTGAAAGAGAGAGAAAGGGGAAGGGAAGGTTCCCACTCTCCCCTTTGAGCTGCCCCCCAATGACCAGAAGACCTCCCACCAGGCCTCTGCAAGTTTCCACTCCACCCACCCCATTACACCAAGCTGGCGACCAACCTTTCAACACACGGGTCTTTGGGGGGCACATTTCCAATCCAGACAAAATCATACCTACATACTGTACAGTGATTTACCACAAGCAGATGGACTCATCTGTCACCACTCCTGCTGTACCTTAGGCCCCCAGAATATGTTCATCTCCTAAATGAACATTTGACCAACATGTCACTATTTCTCTCGTGCTCCAGCCTCTGGGAACATACAAGCTGTGTGATAGCCTCTATTGCTCCTTAGCCATAACTGCTTCTCTTTGGTGTGTGTGTCCAGCTTCTGACTTGGAGTTCTTGAGTTTTAGGAGTGCTAGGAGGTGAAGGAGTCACTCTGAGACCAGCAGGAGCAGCTGTGTATTGACTGAATGCTCACAGAGGCACCCGGGGCCCTCCTGGTAGCGCCCATCACCATCGGGTCTCCCCTTGCCTGGCCGCCCGTTCTAAAAGGGAGCAGACACGAGGACCAGCTTCTAGATCCTTAGCTGTGTCTCCCCTCTCAAGCTTCTCTTTTTGTTTCAAGCGAAAAATTGGGAAGTCCAAAAATAATGGGAAAATGAAATATTCTGGGGAGTTGGAAACAAAGCAGAAAAAAAGAGTCACTAGAGGAATTCGAGGTGCTTGTTTTCAAATTTTTTCCCCTCTAGAAAGGATTTCTGTGTGTCCCTGTGGCCATAACCATTTACTCAGAGAAACTCCCATTAAGGTTTTTTTTTGTTTTAAAAAAGGAATTCTTTGCAACATCTCAGGAAGCTGAAGGTATAAATATTATAAATGCTGCGGTGGATGACGGTGCCAAATTAAAGGAAGGGGCTGGGCAAGGCAATGAAGCAGGAGGAGAAACAGACCAACTGCAGGAGTCTCAAGCTACACCCAGTCTCTTCTTCTACCTCAGATTCCTGGAGCCCCACCTGAAGGCCACTGCTTGGGTCATCCCTAACTCAAACTAACCTGACCCTGGGCTTCTAGCTTGGAACGTTGTGGCCTGGCTGCTGTTGCCATGGTGATGGTGCAGGGTACATTACTAAGGAGACTTCTCTAGGAAATAAGAGACCTTCCCTTGTCTCCTAACCCACGCTGGCGCCTTCACACGGACAACGTGGCCCTGTGTGGCCAGCACTCTGCCCTTGCTCAGGTGACCTCTCCTTGGACCAGGAATCTCCAACTGTTTTGACTGTCACCATGTTCCTGAAATGTGGCATACACACACTCATCCTGCATCGAGGCTTTTGGCCTTAGGCTCCCTGGGCTCAGCACTTTGTTTCTGCCACACCTGATGTCTGGTCTTAGCTCACATTTCCCTTCATGCTCCTGTGCTCCCAGCTACTTGGGAAACAGGAAGGTTGCTTGAGCCTAGGAGTTTGAGGCCAGCCTGGGCAATGCCATAAGGCATCATCTCAAAAAAAATAATAATAATGCAAAGAAATTCTTGCCTGTCCCCCTTCCCCTTTGCTAGATCAAGTCTTCCAGTATAGACTTTCCCCTCCCTCTTCTCTGTCGTGGTAACCACATACTTATCTGTGCCTTATTTATTTAATGCCTGTTCCTCTACATCCAACTTACAGGTTCTACAAGGTCAGAGGTTATATCTGTTTTATTCACCACTACACGCCCAGCACTGGCTCATAGCCTGACCCTCTGAAGGTGCTCACCAAATGAGATGAAAAAACAGATAAATAAATAGATGATGGTGCATATTCCTGATAGCAAGAAGGATTAGTCCGGTGTGATGGCTGCACATCCTTCTGGAAGCACATCATTTGGGCTGATCTGTATGAGTTGCATGGAGAAGCTGCACTGTGGTTTCAGAGTCACCAGAATGTTCACGTCCTCACTTAGCCTTGCCTGGGATCTGAGTCTCCTATTGCCTGGGCTTTAGGCACTTCGTGATTTTGAAGAAAATATCTGTGACCACCTCGCCTTGAATGCAGCAGCTGTGTGCCCCTCCTCCCAGGGTGGCTCTCTCCAAGGGACATAGTGAGAAACTCCTGACTCATAAAAACCAGCCCTCCATTTGCTCCATAGGTTCACAGCACTGTCTGCCTGGGCTTTGTGACTCCCATAGACAAGGTCCTCCTTTGCATCAATCATTTTCCTGTGGTTTGCACTCAGCTACACTGGCATTCAGAGAAAAATGCTGCCATGACAACTGCCACAACAGATGGTATTTGATCAGTCTCTAAGCTACCAAGGAGATATACAACAGGACTTCCGAGGCTCACATATTTTATGTTATCATGAGACCCATTCCAGCCTTAAGCATGATTGAAATGTGAAGTTTAGCATTTGTTTCCCATCCTGTTTCTCTGTCCAGTTGCTTGGCATTTGGTCAGATTCCTCGTGTTCTCTGGCTATCTGGATGGGAATGTCCTTCTGGATATAGAAGAGAAAGGCTGTAACGGACATAGCCTGTGGAAGTTGCCCTGTAAACCTGGAATCCAAAGACCGCTAAGAAACAGCTCAGCTTGGGATGGGGGTCCCAGCTGAGACGGCGTTGAGGCCACGTTTGACCTCAAACAAAGGAGATCCTGGGGAAGTGCATCCTGGTCTTCACCTGTTGCTCTTCCCTGCCTCCCTCCTTCACCCAGCACCTGTCTGTTTCCAGGGTCTCAGGGCCCCTCTGCTGGGTTTCCCACCCCAGCTATGCTGTAAGTGCCAACAACTTGATCCCAGAGTTCCAAGGCCCATTTCCATGGCAACAGCTACAATAGTCTCTCTCCCTGTCCTCACTCCTCTTTGGCAACACTGGAATGTCAGACTTTGCACAGATTTTTTTCAGCTAATTTTGGAAAGTAGTTGATATTGGCCACTATGTGTTAATGAACAACTTTGCTCGTATTTACATACTTTTCTAGTTAGGAGTCTTTTCCATCCTTGCTTTGCTTTCCTTTATAACCAAATGCTCAGCTCACGCTGGGTGTCTGGATTGCACATGAGGCCTTCTTGGAGAGGCCGTGCGGGTGTCCTGGTGCTGCGGTGGTTCTGGTGCTGCTGCCAGACCCATCCCCTCTCCAGGCAGGGTCGGGAGTTTGCAGTTCCGACAGTGCACGAAGATGGATTATTTACCTATACGGTACGTGCAGGAAAATCTGAAGGTGAATTTTAATCTCAAGAGGGCCTGGATCAAAGAACCAGGCTCCCTTTCTGATCTCATTCCAAATGAAGCAGGAGGCTGGAATCCGCATCTGACCCCTTTCTGCTTCCCAGCCTCGTTGTCTTCCTGGGGTGCAGATGAAAAGAGCGTGGGGCTCAGCTGCCTTGTCAGGAGTGATTTTTAACCTTAATGAAACATTATTAAAGAGTGGATTTGAGACTTGAGGAATGTTTGTTGGACTCCTTCTGTGAACAGAGTTCATCGTAGGGGGAAAAAATCAGGGTGCTTAGTGGGCTTAGGAATGATCCTTTAAATGATGACCAAGTTCTTGTTTTCGTTTTAATATTTTCTGGGACGCTGTTCCTTGTTTCTCATCTCCTCCGTAGAAGATACCATTCTTGGTGCTCCTGGGCCCCTGATCACCTATGGTAGGAAAGCAGGAACCTAGCGCCTCTGTGTTTACTGCTCTGATTCTCCCTGAAATTGGACAGAAATCAGCGTGGGTGTGACAATGGCTCTGTGGACCCTGAAGAGGAAGATTATACAAATGCAGGCTCCTGTGACAGGCAGGAGGACCCCCGGGGTTGCAGCCGCAGCTCTGCCATTGATTTGTGTAATTTCGGTCAAAAATCTGACCTGGTCACCTTACTTTCCCCATCATGTAACAGCAGTTGGTAAAACCAACAGCATCAACAGGATTGGGCATAGAGAAGATATCTACTCAGTTTTGTTGATAGAATGAATGAGCAAAAAAATCACAGAGCTTGAAGCTAGACTTGGCAGCACATAGGAGGCCAAGGCAAGAGGATCGCAGTTTGAGCCGAGCATTGGCAACAGCTATATAGAAGGGCCTGTTCCAAAAAGAAAAAAAGTCTGGCGATGTAGGTTGGTGCAAAGGGCCTGGGTTCAGTCCCCCTGCTACTTAGCACTACAGCAATCAATCAACCATGCAGCTCAAGGTTTCGAGGGTTTGCAACTTCATCAGTGCTATTTTAGGACAGTTGATTCTCCACTGGGGAGGGCTGTCCCATGCCTTGTAGGATGTTTAGGATCACCTTTGGTGCCTACCCATTTAACACCAGTAGTACCACCCACTCAGCCCCAGTGTGACGGTCTGAAGTGTCAACAATATATCCAAGCTGTTCCCCCTCTTCCACCCCTTCTGCCTGTCCATTGGTGCAGTGCTGAGCTAAATCATAAAATCCTATGAAGGACTCTAAAAAATAAATCAACAAAGGAGGAAGAAGACATATGCCAGGTAATCTATTTATAATTATACATCCTTTTCATAGAATTTAACATGAAAAGCAAGCCCAAAAGATGCTGAATTGAAATGTATGGAGGCTAGCCTTGCAGGAAGGCACTGCTGTGTACGTGCAATGCTCCATAAATATGATGGGCAAGTATATTTTAGGCTCCGTGGAAGGCAAGCTCCATAGGATGAGAGTGCTATGGTAGAGCAGTGGCTTTTCTCGGATATGTTGGTGCCTGGCTTTCTCTTCCATCCCAGTGTACTCTTGTGGATAATCTTGCCCTGTCCACACTGACCCACCTACATGTCAGCTTCTAGGGTATGTACCAAGTGTACGTTAAAAAAATGGTTTTTTGCATTACTAAAGATGGGGGATGGTCAGCTTTTTCTTCTTCTCATTTTCCATGGGGACATAATCATCAAAGCCTCTCTTATCAGATATATACAAGCTATTAAAGAAGTATGATTAGCAGAAGAAAGTAGGAATGGAAGAGAAATTTCATCATGTTTAAAAAACAGTGCCATTTTGTGGGGTATTGGCATATTACCACTGTGTACAGCAGCAGAAATAAGGAATGCTAGTTGACACTTTCTCTTAGAAGCAGGGCTCTGTAATAGAACATAATAGCATTTAGAGTTATAACTTTTATTACACTTATAAATGGAAAAGTGCTCCAAAACCCCTTTACAGAGGGTTTCAACCATTCACTTCCTTTCTTCCCTCTTCTCCCTTTCCTTCAAGATGGTAGCACCTGCTCATCTGTCAGTCATCCAGGGGCTGGACCAAAGAAAGGGGAGATTCAAAGCAGGTTAAGTTCTCCACCTCTCTAGGGAGTGATTTTCTGTGGTGGTGATAGCAGGCATAATTCATAGCATTACCATTTGCCTAGTTTGCAAGAAATGGGATTCTGCTTCTTTTTCTAGAGATGAGAAAATACTTGCTGGATGAGGACACTTCAAGGTGGGCTAGAGGTTGAGAAAGATGGAGGCCTGTCTCCAGGAGCAAGGCTAGCATAACCTTAAGCTCAGGATTGAGTGGATTCTCATAAGATGGGTGCAGTTTTATTCAGGGGTCGTGTAGCCAGACTGAGTGCATTTGGAATGTGTTCAGATTCGAGTATTGAAGAAACATGCCAGACATAGTGGGAGAGGGGACATGAACTTCAGCAAGACTTGGAGCCAGACTCCACTCACATTAGAGCTCTTAAAATGTAATGCTTCACACCCTCTGGCTATGAAGAAGCATCAAGAGTTTGCTTGGGGATAGCGAGGGAGGATGGGGACATGTGCACTGTGGAAGACAGTCATCTATCAGCTCAGAACAAACTCCATGGGTTAAGTGCTGGTTTGAGTGTCCAACAATGTTGATGGCACCTGAGAGATCTCGTGGGCTGGGGTGGTCATGGAGAGGAGTGGAGTCTTTACTGCGACCAGTCCTGGCACGTCTGGGAGGCCCCTCATACTCTGGCTGGTGGGTTCCTTCTTGCCCTGGAGAGCACAAAGGACAGAGGTGTTGGGGAGGCCACCTCCCTCTCTGGTCATCTGCCATGCCTGCCGTCCTGGGAATGTTGTGGGTAAACACTACCCAGATTCCTTTTGCAGCTCCTATTCACCACTTGTACATTTGACGGCTTCTTTGGTGGCTGGAAATTTCTCCCAGCTTCTGGTAGCTGGGTGGGTCCACTAACTTCATCCCCACCTCCATTTTTTCTGGCTACTGCTCAAGGTTTCAGGATCGCACGGTGCCACCGATCAAGAAGACAGCTCTCACTCCCCCTGGGTTATTTTTGGCAGCTGTGAGCAATCCGAGGCCTTGACTTTGGCACTGTGCGATTTGGGTATTAGGTAACCTTTTCCTGTGCGAGTACAGACAAAGGAGAGTCCTAACCTGTGTCCATCCAGCCATCAGACATTTTTACAGCATTCTATCTGCCCTTGGTTCCTAACAAGACATGGTTCTGTAGAAGGCTGAATATTTATTAAGTGTATTTTGTTGTTTTTTTCCCTCTAGATTGAAAATATAGATGCCTGCTTGAATTTCCTGGCAGCTAAGGGAATAAACATCCAGGGGCTGTCTGCAGAAGGTGAGTCAGAGTGCTGGTCATGCAGTTGCTTCTTTGTCATTAGCAGTGCCTACCTGTTACTTACTGATGACCTTGCTACAGTCACAACAGGGGATGCTGGTGGGCTCTTCTGGTTTTGTTTCTCTCGGGCAGCTCAGTGCTTGCCTGAACTTGAGGATGCCAGGCTTTGCCAACCCAGAGTATCACTCCAAGAATGCAGCCCTGTCTGTAAGACATTGAGGGGTGGTGAATGGGGAGCTGCTCTTATTGGAGGAGGGCTTGCTTCAACAGTGCTGATTTGATTTACCTGTCTGGTGGCTCAGTTAATGATCAAGTCAGGCTTTATCCGTGGGAGAGAGAACCCTCAACCACAGAACATAATAAACTGTATGGCTCCCAGGGAAAAATGCTCAGTCCTTATCTGTGTTGTTAGAGAAGCAGAACTTTGCTCTGTTCTTTAAAAAGGATGAGGTTTGTTAATGCAATACTACATTCTTACACCCTGATTAGTTTTTAATTAACTCAAATTTGGGGGCTAATTAGCACATTAGCTTCTGTTGTGTTTTGCTGTTAAATCAGGTATTGGCCTGGAGCTGGCTGGTCGGAATTTGCAGCCTCCCCAGGCAACACCTCAGCCTGGAAACTTCCGCTGCCTTCCCTGTTTGTAAACACCAGCAGCTGCCAGCTCCGAAGCTGCCATAGGCCCGGCGTCCTCCCAAACTCATTAGGCTGCACCTGCCTCCAGCTTTTCCAGAACGAGTGGAGCAGTCAGTCCAGCATCTAGATGGTACACCTTTCCCTAGCAAGGGTGCTGCAGCAGTAGCAGGGACTGCGGGAGTCAGGGTGGGGCGGCTGGGAGCCGAGGGAGCGGAACAGGTAAGTGTGCACGCCTGATGCGAGGGTGAGGGCGGCTGTTCCTTGATGGCTCTGCGGCTTTGGTGAGAGCAGAGCTTGGATCGCCTAGCTGCATTCTGGGGTGTGGTTTCTTCCATTGTGTGGGTGGGCAACATAAAGGGCCAATATGAATGCCTTCTGGAAATGACATGTCTATAGCGGTCCTGTTGGAATTCTCCTTTGGGGAACAGTAATGTGGGTCTTTGGCCAGGCATGGTCACACTGCTTCCAGATGTCTCCAGAGCAGGCGTAGTGTGGTCAGCCCTGGAGCTGGCTCTCACAGAAGGATCCTGGAAGCTTCCCCTGCCTTGGGGTGTGGACCCTCATCCATGTGGAATGCATTGCTGAGGTGTGGGGCTTGAGGGTGGTAGGGAGATGCAAATTCCCGTTCAGAGGAACACAGTATTTCCTCCTGGTGGGGGGTTCTTGTGTCAACCAGTAGGTGGCGAGACCTGCTCTGCCTATCTGGATGAGGCTGGACCACAGGGACGGGTCAGTATCCCACCAGCAGAGCACTAGCAAGGACTTGTTAGAGTTGTGCTCAGCAGCACAGGCTCGAGGGGATGCCGGCTGGAGGCCTTACTTCATCGGAGCCCGGGCCTGGAGGTGGCCCCAGCCACTCAGCATCTACCCATTGTCCTGCCTTCTTCTTTGTGTCTTCCCTCATCTGCCCCATCCTCTCTGTGCCCTAAGGCATGGGAATCTTTGCAATAAGTATGTGTCAAATGAACAAGTGGCCATGCTGCTCATCTGGGTTTATCTGTATTGGCTCCAGTTCTCCCAACTGAAGCTGGAGTTTTAACACCTCAGTTTACAGATGAAGGAACTTTGACTTAAAGAGGTGTAATGAGAGGCATCCTGAGGCATGTGGCCAGAGTGGCAGAGCCAGGGTTTGAACCCAGGTCCGTGTGATTTCAGAGTTTATGCTCATGGTGGCTTCTAGGGAAGCAGATGGATAAACTCAAGGCATGCCATGTGCAGGGGAAGGAAATCAGACTCAGAACTCTGTGGCCCTTGAAGGTACACCGTGCAAAAATACACTCAGGTCTGTGCCCCTTTATGATGTTGAGGTGACCTCATGGACCTCTGAGCATAGAAGACCATCGTGTAGTAGGGTGTTGAAGAATTGACCGTGGAGTTATAACTATGAAGTCATTTTATGGTATTTCAGCATGCTGTGTTGAGTCTCCATCTTTCCTGCTGGGTTGAGACTCACATAATGATATTTTGGCCAGAATCCACCTCTCTTCAGTCACCTTCAGTTATTAGTATAACTTTGTGTCCCTATTTATGACTCAGCTTGTTTTGTTTTTCCAGCACTGGGAATTGAATCTGGGTCCTTGCATATGCTAGCTAAGCACTCTACCCCTGAGCTCCATTCCCAGCCCTATCTTGTTCATTTTGAAACTGCCATCACAAACTACTCAAAGCTCTTTCCCATGGAAGTGGCTGTCAAAAGTGGAAGGGGCATGAGGCATGGGACATGGGGACTTGACTTCCTTACTTTGTCCTTTTCTGCTTCCTCTGCCTGAGCCAGCAGAGGAGCAGAGTTCTGCTGCTGGTGAAGTTGCTGTCTTCCTCTTGGGTGGCCAGAACTTCCTGTGTCCCAGGCTGTGAACCCCACACGCCCTGGGCCGGAGGACTTTTGTGTGGCTCCCAGGCCATTGATGGTCCTTGTAGATGTTGTCACCTTCTTCACCTCTGTCACTTGGCCCCCTCCAACATTTCGCATGGAAGCAACAGGAATGTGTGGCCTCCGTTTTCCACTTGCAGTGGGCGAACAAGCTTCCTGTCGCCTGGCAGCAGCTTCCACCCTCCAGTCTCTCCCCAGTCCTTTCTCCCCAGTTCAGCTGGCCCAGAGGCAGATGAGCCAAGTCTCAACACCTCAGGACTAAAATTCCAGGCACTTCCTTGCCAGCAGGCTCATTTTCAGTCGTTATCCAGGAGCCTCAACTTCCTTGGAGAGAGAGGAAATATCCTCCCTCTGTAATCGCCAGGTGTTGCTCCCCGCAATGACATTCTGTCTTTCGATCTTTTTTATTGATTCTTTGAGGGTAGGTAGAGAACATTGATGGTACCTGCTGGTGAGACCGACTCTGAATGCCTGTATTCTGCGGGAAGGTGACTGTTCGCGTCTTCTGTCACCAATTTGATCTTAAAAAGAGCAAGAGTGCGCATAAACTCGTTATCTTCAAATTGGGCCTTATTCACACTTCAGAGTACTAGAAATACTCTCTTGAAATCCTGTCAAGTTACAGAACAGGAACCATTTATCGAGAGCCTGCCATGCGTCGGTCGCTGACCCCTCCTATCTTATTTCACCCCCCCACCCCCAGCAACCCTCTGAGCTCAGTGTCGGAATTATCCCCATCACACAGAGAGGGAGCCAACTGCGTTAGTCAGCTTTGCATCGCTGTGACAAAAGACCTGACAAAGACAGCTTAGGAGGGGAAAGCTTTATTTGGCCTCATGGTTTCAGTGGTTTCAGTCAGCTGGCTTCGTTGCTTTTAGGCCTGTGAGGAGGGAGACGCATGGTTGAGCAGCACCGCCTACCTCACAGCAGCCAGGCAGTGGAGAGCGAGCAGACAGCATGAAAGGGCTCAACACAAAGTCTCCGCGGTGGCCGTGTGGCTCACTCCCTTCACCAGGCCCTACCTCCTGAGCTTCCATTACCTCCCAATGGTGACCTTCAACCTTGTCCATGGGTGGGTTGATCTGCTGGAGACACTAGAGCCCTCGTGGTCCTGTCGTCCTCCAAAAGCCCACCTCTGAGCACCTGAGACGTGGGGGACACTTTAGGTCTAAACCGTGACACCAAAGGCCCAACGTAGGGGAATATGAGGCCCGCAAGGCCAGCAGTGGCTACACCGCTCTCCTCTGTGATTCAAGTCCTGCTCTCTCCTCCTGCCCACCACTGCCTATATTTCTAGCTACCTGCAAACTACTAGGACAGCATCTTAGTGTTTGAAGGAAAGGTGAAGTCTTCATGCTTTTTGTTTCTCTTTTGAAGCCAATTGAGTGCCCCGAGTCCCCTCTTGTGATGAAAAGCACACTGGCAGTTGGAAAACCCCGCAGGTACACCTCCACCCTTTCCCAGAGACTAAAGTTGGCTCTGGAACCAGAGGCTGTATGCACCTGTCCTGCAGTTGTAGCAGCACAGGCCCCGACCTGCCTGTCAGGAAGCCGCAGAGAGCCTTTGTTCCAGGGCACAGACAGCAGGGCCTGGGGCCAGAGCTGCATGGAGGTGCTGCAGGTCTGGGCACTTCCTGGTCTCAGCCTCCAGGACCCTCAGTGCTTCTGCAGCAGGAGCCCATCTCTGCTCAGAGCTTTGCCAGAATCCTGAGGGCTTTAGCCTCTCCTGCCCTGGGGTGATATTCAAGATCCACGCCCCTCAACACTTCCGGACAACCACTTTGCTTGTCCCTCAGTCTGCCTCTGGGAGGAGCGATGGCATTTTTCTCTGCCCATTTTGGGGACATCTGGGCTTTTTGCTGCTTGGCCCTGAACCATCCCTCTGCGGTGGAGAGCAGCGGTCAGGGTGAGGTACATTCTATGGAGTGCGGCAAACATCTGCTGGGCATATACTATGTTCCCGGCAGAGTGATAGGTGCTGGGGCCTGTAGTGCTGCTGAACAGGTGCAAAACAAGGCTTCATTCCAGTCAGTAAGAGAGCTAGCTCATGGGAAGTTCTGACCCAGTGGTGACCAAAGAAAGGCAGACTGGCACCTCCTAGGGTAGCCGGGGGCTTTGGAGAGGCAGTGATGTATCCCTGGCTTCTGCGGAATGAATAGGCACTCACCAGGCAGAAAAAGGAGAGGAGAGAATTCTAGACAGGAGACAGGACATAGGGGACTTAGGCATATGGAGACAAAGGGCTGGCTGTTTATCAGCCGAGCAGATTGGGGAAACAGAGGTAGAAAGATCCTTCCTGCAGACTCTAGAGTCTTTTCTTTCTTTTCCTTTCCTTTCTGCGCCACCACACTGGCTGAGTGTGTGCTTTTAAAGTGAAATTAGTTACCAACTAGATCAGCCCTGCCTCATGGCCAGGGACCTAGGTACTGACATTGCTCTTTCATTCTGAGCCAGAAAGCTGGCGGTCTCTCTGGCTGGACCTTGAGAATGAAAGTAGCAAGGGAACATTTCCACCTCTTCTACCCTTATCACCTGAGTGTGGCACTCAGTGAGCTGTTTCTGTCCTGCTGCTCAAGGAACCCCATACCGTAGGCTCTGCTCCCACCCTCTCACCCCTCCCGGGTGGGAAATGCTGTAAGCAGGACATGGAGGGCCACAGGAGTAGGAGGGGAGGCGTGCAGCCAGCCCATGGTCCCCATCAGTGGGGTGAGCCTCACACACTAAAGGAAACTGGATAGGAGTTCTGTGGTCTGCAGTCTACAGTAGCACCCCTTAAGCTCCAAATCCCCTCTAGCCTGTGCCACAGGTTTCTTTGAATTAGATTGTTCCAAAGCTTGTGCCTTTGAAAGCCAGGCCTGAGGTTTCTGTTTAAAAATATTGGAAGAAAATAACTCCTGCCTTGTTTATCTACCATGCAAGACATTATCTACAGCATCTGTACAGATTGGTACCAGCTAGTGGGGACAAAAAGATCAGCCAGAGAGCAAAGAACATATGCATTCAGGCAACATGCATTCTAATGGCCAGGATTATGGCCTTCAGGTTACGTGACGGGGCCATAAGAACAGAAGACGTCTCCTTGGACAAGTCACTTCTCTCCAGTTCTGCTTTTTCCTTCTCTAAAAGTCAAGGTGAGGTCAGTGGATCAGATCCAAGCTGATGCTTCTTTGCCCAAGCTTTGGAAAATGTCATGAGGGAAACATTCTTCTGGGCTCTGTATTTTATTTTCAGGCTTCCTCTGTGGAGCTGGCTTACCAGGCTTATGGGACACAGACAAATACCATTTGGAAATGTGGAAAGAACACAATTCTAGCTATTTTGGATACTGTCTACTATAGACCACCCATGGTATAGACTATGTGGCTTTCAGAACACTCACTACTCTTGTTTTTGTGATCTGGAAAAGAAAAAATCCCTCAGCTGGGGGATGAATAAACAAAATATGATCTGTCCATATGATGAGCTACTACTCAGCAATATAAAGAAATCAATCAATGCTCTAATATGGCTGAATCTTGAAAGCATTATGTGAAGTAAAAAAAGCCAGATGCAAAGACTACAAATTGGATGATTCCATTTCCATAAGTGTCCAGAAACGACAAATCTATAAAAACAGAAAACAGATTCATGGTACTCTCAAAGTGGCTTTGGAGGTTAATTGTAGTAGATCATGAGGAATCTTTTTGGAGTGATAGAAATACTCTAAACTTAGAACATATTAAATTTACTAAAATTCATTGAATGATGCCCTTAATTTACAAATTACATAATACCTCAGTAAAGCTCTTTTTAAGCTCATTGCATTTTCTCCCAGGTGGCCCAGTCATGATTGGTTTCCTTCTGGACACCAGAGACTGGGAAAATAGGGGGTGGACCCCTTCTGGGCTTCCTTTCAGGGAGCATCTGAGAGGTTCTGAGGAGGCTGCAGGTAGAAGGACCATGCTTTCTGAGCCAAAATGCAAAGTGAGGGGCCAAGCAGTGCCCGGGTGCTTTGCACTCATTCTCTCCTTCAGTCTTCACTTAGTACAATGAACCCTTCCTTGACTTACGAACACAATTCTTTCCGAGGGCTGGTTGTAACTCAAGTTGGTCAATTGAAGGCTCAGGCTCCTTACACAGCCTTCAAAGTCTCTCTCCTGTATCCAGGCAGCTCTCAGTGTCCTTAGAGAGACACTGGCCCAGGATTTCTCAACTAACCCCACACAGGAAGGATGTTGTCGTGTTCCTTCCAGAACTCTCTAAGGGTTACATCTGTGAGACCATCTGGAAGCACAAGCCACTGGAATTTGGGTCATAACTCAAGACTTTGGTCATAAGTTAAAAATAAAATTCTGGTTGTAACCCAAGTTGTCTGTATGTCAGGCCGGTTGTAACTTGAGAGTCTATTGTATCAGCCCTCTAGGAAGCTGCAGTGGGAATCATACCCATTATACAGGAGAGGAACACTGAGGCCCAGAGAACTTGAATCACAATTTAAAGCTTATCAATGACAGACTGTGAGATTCAAACATTGGTTTCTCTGGCTCCAAAAATCAATGATCTTTATAATAAAATTGCTATCTCCTGAGAAAAATCTATGTACTGGAGGGACATTGTGCTCTTTGACAGTTAAAAATGCTTTAGGGAATGATGGAACAAACTGCTATGAATAGTAAATGACTTGACCACCATGGCAGGGAGAGAATAAGACAAGACCAACTCTGACTGTCTACACTGGAGTCAGCTGCTAGGTCATGGGGATGCTGACATGGACATGACAGCCTTCCGCGGTGGACAACCCCTGAGCCCCTGGGTATGCTGAATTAAATTTCTCCCCTCTTTGTTTTCCTTGTGTGGTTTTAAAAAAATGTGTTCTGGAATGTTTGACACACCAGGAGAATAAAGACTACTTATGTGCCTACCAGCTAGCTTAATAAATAAAACATTATCTGTGCTGCTTTTCAATGCACCACACATGATGTGTATATAAGTGAGCCAAGTTACACAGTGTTAGGAAACTGAACTTTGAGGCTGAAAACTCTGGATTCAAATCCCAGCTCCAGAGCTATTTAGTACCTTGGAGAGGTTGCAAAACCTTTCTGAAGTTCTGTTTCCCCTTAAGCGAAAGAGGGTTAATAATATTCACTTCTCAGGTGCACAGGATTAAATGAGATCATGCATGTGAAGAGCTTAGCCTGATACACTCTAGTCAATGGTAGTGCTTGTTATTCTAAGGCGTCTAACAAGCTTATCGGTGTCAACGGCACTAAAAATAGCCCTTATAGTGGATTCAGTTTGAAAGAAAATTGTTTCCCCAAATTCCTTCCCAAGTGCTAGCTTGCACGTCATTACTTGGTTGCTTCATCTTGATTCTGTCCCTTGCTGCCACTGCCCAGCCAGGTGACCCCAGGTGTGTCACTTTATGGGCTGGAAGGCTCCCTTTTCCATGAGTAACATAAGCAGCTTACTGAATGACCTGTCCAAGCCTCACACTCCAGGCTGCGTGTGTACGAGTGAGAACATTTGGAAGCAGAGTGCCGTGGATGTATCTTTTCTGGTTTCTGTAAGATGGAGAAGGAAGCAGCAGAAAGTTAGAGCCGAGCTACCAGAGCAGCTGGGTGGGGAGCATGCCCACCTCTTTGGAGCTTTCTCTGCTGCCCGCCATGCAGAGTGCTCCACACTCAGTGACAGGACTTCCTGATTTGCCTGCCACAGCTCTAGACAGACTGGTCATCCCAGCATAATTAAGAGCTCCTTTGTTTTGCTCTCAAAAATATCATGATTTGCATAAGAAATTATAAGGTCACTATCAGAAATGCCATCATTTTTTTAGGAGTGTCTTTTTTTTTTTGGTACCAGGGAACGAACTCGGGTCCTTGCACTTGCACAGCAGGCGGCGAAACCACTGAGCTAAATCCCCGGCCCCAGTGCCATCATTTTTAACACATGAAGCAGGAGGTGTCTGACAATCTTATTCGGGATTCTGGGCCTGTGGTCTTCATAGAGTAACCAAGAGCAGTGGGCTTTCACATACAAGCTCTCATTTGATCTGCAGAATCAGCTGGTGTGATGGGACCGGCGGCCTCAGAATTGCCATCTTCCTGAGGCCCAGAGAGATGAAATGATTTGCCTGAGGCTGCACAGGGAGAGTGGTAGGGTGCAGATTGGAACCCATGGCTTGGGTTTTCCATCCACTGTGACCCTAGCAGCTCTCATCCTGGGTCAGAGCCTGCCGGCTCCTGAAGCGCAGGTGAAGGCTAGATCCCAGAAGCGCGCATGCTCACTTCCTTCCAAGCCTGCAGGAAGGGGAGCTTCAGCAGGAAGTCATCTATCCTGGCCTGTGCAGCACCTCTGAGTCCCTGGCAGGGAGCGGGCCCTTCAAGAAAGCACTGCCTGGGACCATCGGTGGCCTTCCCAGCTGAGCCCAAAGTGTGCACCCCCTCCAGGCAGGACTGCCAGTACCCACCCCCACGGCAAGGTCCCTGAAGCTCCCTGCCCCTGTTCCCTGTAGACAGATCAGAGAGAGAGATCCAGCCCAAGGTGTCGGGAAAGTAGGCGGCCGGGTGTGTTTCCCAGCTACCTCTCCTCCTCTGTCCTCCCTGTGGGTGACCTAGTACTTCACCCTCGGGGTCATGTTAGACTGTGGCTTTCAGCATCTGGTGTAAAAGTACTTCGTCAAAGAAAGGATGGCCCAAGGAGCAGCCCCTTGTGCCCCCGTCACCTCTGCCTAGGAATAGATATTTTCTTCTTCACAGCTCTTTATGCATGCCTTGGGGCAAATGCATTTTAATGTCTGAAATGTACTGGCTGGAATAAAAGAGATTTCTTCCCACCATGTTCTGATTTATTTTAATATAGGAGCTATTTCGTAGCAGTGCTTTATGGAAGCAGGTCCTGATGGCCTCTCCCCTCACCCCCCGAATGACAGCTCTTTAGTTCAGGGGCAGGGGAGAGGGAGGCGTGTGCCGGTGAGGAGGATGACTGGGCAATGCAGATGAGGCTCGGGTGTGGGGTGGCAGCTCCTTGGCACACGCGAGTGGCATGAGGCGCAGAACGTGGACTTGGCAGAGCCAAGCAGCACATTGCATCTCCCCTAGGGCCAGCGCACCTCGGTCCAGAGCGTTCCCTGTGCCTGCAGACAAGCTCGGTCTTGCTGGGGAGTTTGTTGTTTCAGTGGTGTCCGTGCGGAGAATTTCCTCCTCTGGCACTCGCCAGACATCCAGTTGCAACTTGCCCAGTGTAGCCACACTAATCCTGGCGGGAGGATAAGCTAATTGCTTTGTGGTTTAGGCCTGATTTTTCACGGACCGTGATGCCATGGAGTGTTCAGGAAGTCTGTCACATCCTGAAGGATGTCAACTCTTGCGAGGGCTGTGGCAGCCCCAGCCCATTAGATTGGAGGAAGAAGGCTCCATGGCTTATCAGAGTCTCTTTATTGTCTTGCAGAAATCAGGAATGGAAACCTCAAGGCCATCCTAGGCCTCTTCTTCAGCCTCTCTCGATACAAGCAGCAGCAACAGCAACCCCAGAAGCAGCACCTCTCCTCCCCCGTGCCACCTTCTGGGTGTCCTGTGGCCGGGGCCCCCTCCCAGTGCCAGGCTGGCACCACTCAGCAACAGGTGCCGGCCACCGCCCAAGCCCTGTGCCAGCCTCACCAGCCAGCGCTACTCCAGCCGTCCAAAGCACAAGCTGAAATGCAGTCCAGGTGGGGCTCGTGCTAACTGACTCTTCTGTTGCTAGGAATCTTTCTTCACGATGACCACATGGTAGCTTGTGTTGCCTAGGCTCCCCCAGTGTTGAAAAGTGCCATGGTTCACACAGGGTCAGCAAGACCTTGAACTGGGTGCGACGGCGCCCTTCCTGTCCCAGCAGAGATGTGCACTTTCATAGGTCAGCATCGCCAGCAGCCAAAGCTAAAGAGCTGCCCCTACCGTTACTCTGGCCTATTATATGCCCTCTGTGTGTAATAAACAGCACCTAAAGGAAACTTCAAACCCCTTTTCTGTGTTGATGTACGAACCAGATGCTTGGAGTTAGAGCGTGAGAGTCATTTGACTTCATGGAGGCAAACATTCCATTCTAACAGATGCCTCGCTTTGCCAGAAAGAAACAGAGCAAGGGAAGGCCATGAGTGTAGGCAGGGCAGGAGCAGCCCCTTCCCCCAGGCAGCATCCCTTGATGGGAGCAGTGGCTGGCAATGTGACTGGGTTTTGTTGAACTTAGACAGTGGGACGGGGTTGATCTCAGTGAGGTACAGTTCCACCTTGGGAGTGACACCTGCTTCCTAAGACCAGGACCTGGATCTAGCCAGTGCTCCCAAGGGGACTAATGCTTCCACTCAACTCACCACGGAGCCACACGCAAGCAGAGTGTCCAGTAGTTACCCTGTGCTGTGCCGCAGGGGGATAGCTGTCCTCTTAACTCTGCAAAAGATCGTCCTGCAAATCATTTGTTTTCATAGCAGAAAAAAGAGGGAATTGAGAATGGGAGAGTTTTTAACTCCTGGCAAATTTCTAAAGGGAAGCTCTTTATAATTATCTCCAGTTAAGCAGTCTTTAACTATAAAAGGTGAATGCCACTGATCTAATTGATTGCTTGATTTCATCTAATGTGTGCTGAAAAGCAATGCCTTCTCTTTCCAGTGCCCCAGAGCACCAGCATGGATAACCACAAGGTTTCTTGCACACCTTGATGCTCTTTATCACCTGTTTTAGTTGGGCAAAACCCAAAACTGCTGAAGTTCGGCAGCTGTCTTATAGATTGTTGTAGCTTTTTTTTTTTCCATGCAAAGTGTTATTTCCCAATTGTGCTGGTTTTAAACCTGACAGTGATGGGTGTAATGTAAATCGGCCCCCCTAATTAATTATCTAATTATATCCAATTCACATTATGGAAATGTGTGGGGTTGGAGAAATGTCTGGACTAGCAGTGAGGAATTGACAAGTAGGCACTGCACCCTTGGCGTAGGAGCTGTTCTGGTCACGGGTTCCCCAATGTCCCTGGATGATGGGGACAATCATTTCCCAGCCTGCATTTTACAGTGTGCATATTCCCTGGAGGTTCACTTGGGTTATACTGCAGGGGAAGGGCTTTGGTGGACAGGAAGAATGAGGAGATAACCTGGATTAAGGTGTCATAACTGTTATCTTAGGCCTGCTCAGGGGCTTGACATTGCCAATGTATATTCTTTTATTTAGTTAGGGTAAAGTCTTCTATGTGCCCAGCACTGTGCTAGGCACTTAGAAGTCAAGGATGAACAAGATAGCCAAGGTGCCTGTTCTCCACATGCTACTGGAGGAGGCTGACAAACAAACAGGAGGAAAAGTATCTGGTGGCGGTGGGTGTTATACTAGGATGATACAGCTGAGGGGCACTGGGTGCTGTTTTAGATTGAGTTGATGGGAAGGTCTCCTGGAGACCTAAGTGGAGAGAAATTAATATTGAAAACAAGCCAACCCTTAACACCTCAGTTGTGGAGAACTGGCAGAGACCAGCTGGTGCGAGGCTCTGTGGTAGGCCTTGGACAGTGAAGGAAGAGGGGAGACAGAGAGTAGCCTGGGAGCTAAGAGTGCTGCTGCCATGCCCACAGAAGACAGTGGTGCACTGTTGTGGCACTGAGGTGAGGCCCCAGAGAGCTGACTGAGGAGGACAGGAAATCACCGCAGGACCTTTAAGTAGGAGAAAGACTTGACTGGATTTATAGTTTTGGAGAATAAAAAGTTCCCTTTGCGTCTCTTTGGAGAATAAGATTGTAGAAGAGTAAGAATGGAAGGAAGGACCCTAGTAAAGAAGAGGTTTTTGCAGTCCAGGAGATGGTAGGGACTTGGATCAAGGTGGTGGGGACATTTATGGAGATGGACCCAGGCAGGGTAATTCAGAGGTTGAGCCAGGAGGCCTGCAAACAGATTCACTCTCCAGGGTGAGCGAAGGAGGAATCCCAGAGAAAGTCTAGGCTTTAGGCAAGTGGTGGTGTTATTTATTGAGATGAGAATGCCTGGGAGAGGAACCAGTGTGCGTGGTAAACCTGTACAGGGCCATGGGTATGAGTGCAAACGCAGCCACAGTGCTGTTCTCATTGTACATCTCACAGTGTAGGGTTCCAAGGAACATGTGCTCAGAAGCACTGACTTATATCAGAGCTCTACTACCCTGAAGCATCCGTTTCCATGGGAAGTGTTTGTTTTCTTAAAAGAACCAGACATTCCAGTCAGCACACCCATATCCCCCTAAGAAAAAACATCCCACTCTTAATAAATGCTTTAGCTAAAGCAGAACCAAGCTCATTTAAGCCAAAGTTTTATTTCAGCTACCAAGTAGCTCCTGCTCTCATGACTTTCTGGCCCCTGAGGGTTGAGACATGGACTGGGGTTTAGAGCGGGTATATGTCCTCATTCACTGCTTTATCTCTCTGAGGCTGGGTTACTTCTGCAGGTGGGGATGTTATCAATTATATACTGATACTTTTTAAACTTACTTTCAAAGAATAATCTTGTTCTTAAGGCCTAATGGTATGATAGCTCCTGTCTGACTATAAATTTAGGAATCATGAAATTATATCACTAATTTGGGTCCACTGTATTCCCAGCCCCAAAGTCTGTCTCTGATAACCACAGCCCCAAGGGTAATGGTTTGGACCCTCGATCATTAATGTCAATGCTGACGCAAGCCCAGATGCCAGGTTAGAACTCTGCACGCCTAAACAATGTTTTGAAGCCATGTAGGTTCAGTGGGGTAGCACACACTAAAACTCAGAAACTTTCTGTGAAGTTTGCTAAGGAAAGAGGTGTGGAAGATGAGAAAGGAAATCCAGGACACTGGTATGAAGATATCAGAGGAACTCAGAGCCATATGCAGACTCACCTGCCTCTTCAGCTCTTCTCAGAATGCACAGAGTAGCCAAGAACTTGACCCACATCTTCCCCGGGAAATCCTTCACCAACGCAGAGTCTAGAAGAGGAGCACATTCTCCAGAGCATGCATCGCTCTCCACCTCTGTACCTCAGTATTCATTTACGAAGGAAAAATCGAGGAAGGCGCTTCATTTTTTGGTCCATTGTTCATTTCTCTCTTCACTTCCCAAGAATAGTGAAGCCAACCTTGGAGTTCTCACCTCAGATCCTTTTAAGAACAAGTCCTGAAATATATGATGCAAGAACGATATACATTTTTATCTTTCATAAGGCAGTAAAATAATTTAAAATTAATCTTTGATCAAACCCAAACAAGATTCGGTATATATATAAATTTCTGGTTTCCCAAGCCCACCAGAATTTAGGAAATTTTCAACAGGCTTCAAGTAGTCATTTCTATAACATTAACAGTAGCTAGTCCCAAGACCAGCAAAATTTCCAAATATCTATACTCTTGTTTGGAATCAACTTTATGGGATATTTGGGGAAGTCACTTGGAAAGCATCCCAGTAGGACAAGCCTATGAAATAGAAACATCTTGATCCTTCAGCAAGGTATAAAATATAACTTTATACCATGACGTCTTACTTTATACCTTCCAAACACTTTATTCCTGAGACATCTCAGTACTTCAGAAAAGTATAAAGAAGCTGACTGGAAGCAGAAAAGATATTTGGTGTTTAAGGGGAAAACAACATTGTAACAGTTCTTAGATAATCTTGGTTGTCATTTCTTCATGTTGGAAATAGCGAATCAGGAAAGCTGGGCCCAGGAAGAGGGCTGCGTCTTATGGGACAGTGTGGGCAGTGGGTACAAAGGAGCTTTCCCATTGTTGTAAGCCTCCTATTATGTCATCATGTGTCTGATACATGTCTTCTCTCTCCCCACTCATCTGTTCCACTTTTTTCTCTCCTGTCATGCAGTGTATCACCCAAGGACTCATCTCAAAGCAAAATCATCCGCTTCACCCTGGGTCAGAAAAAGATCTCTAGGTTAGACTTCCTCTGTGTACTGCAAAGCATGGTTTCAAACCCAACCCACTGTTTCTTTGCTCCTTCTGCTCTGGCTGAGTTTCCTCTCCCTAGTTCATGTTTGCAGTTCCAGAAACCCAAACATGCTTTGGCTGATGATACAATGATGAGAAGTTTTGAGCGGCCATGGGGTTGTTGAGTGTGTGTGTGTGTGCATGTAAGTGAGGTTGAGGTGTATGTGATGTTCTCATTGAATTGCTTTTTGCTTTTGACTACTTTGTCACCAGAATCCACTGAGATTTAGGGAAAAGTGAGTTTCTAAGTAGTTTTTTATAGTGCTTTGAAGACAAGTTTGCTCCCTGCTTCATCCTAGCCCTAATCCAAACTTTCCTGCATCTTATTTGTGTGTTTTGTTGTTTTGTTTTTGTCATTATTATTAAAATTACTAATGTGGGATTGGTTGTCCCTTGAGTTATAGTGATCTTAAGTGTGAATACAAAGCAGCAAGGCATCCGTGTCTTATCTTTGTTTCTGGATGCCCTTGCATACCATGGAGAGACTGCTTCAGTTCCTTGAAAATAAAAAATTAAATAAAAAATTTAAAATAGGCTCGCTCACTAACTAGTTCTCTCAATTTAGACTTTAGCCTGTCTGCTGCAGCATGGCCTCAATCCTAGGATGCATTTTGGCATATGGGAATAGCTGGTCACATTGTTATATCTGTTATTTTATAGGTATGAACTGAACATTTACTGAATACACCAGTTCAAATGCATTATCTTATTTAAGCTTCACATCAGTCTTCATGAAATAGGTTGTTATTTTCCCTATTTTATAGATAAAGAAACCAAGTTTAGGAAGTCAGGCAATTGCCCAAGGTCACACAGAAAGTGAGGGAATCTGGATTAGAACCCAAGTGGCCCAGCCCCAGAACTCTGGGTTTATCCCCTGTACGACACCACCCCTCCTTCCTCTGCTTGAATTCTTCCATTTATGTGGTTGTTGAAGGTGCTCTTTAAAATCTTATCTTTCAGCCATTAGTCTCAGTAAAGGAAACCCACCCTTCGCTTAAGTCTTCATCCACACACAAATCTACACTGAGCATCTGCTGGCTTCCCAGGTCTGCTAGGCACCGGGTGCCTTTTCTAGCCAGAGTGTACTTTTCTGGAAAGTTTGTACATGAGGAGACCCAAGCCAGGATCTGCCTAGCTGGTGAGAGAAAGACTACTCGGCTGGGTCCCTCTCTGTAAAATGTCACCACAGTTGGTTCCTGGGTGAGTGGAGGGGGGCGATACAAGGGGGCCTAAGTTTGTCACTGCTTCTGGAAGCCATGTCTGAGAGCAACTGATTTCCCCGATGAAAAACAGGAGGCCCAAGTCGAAGCAGACACTGGTGCTCTGGCAAACTATTCCCAGTTAATTTGAGTGTCATGCAAATGCACATACATATGAAAGGAAGGGAGGGACAGGCCTGGGGGAAATGTGAAATCAAGTGTCTGTTCCCACGATGTGCTCGGCCCTGGAAGATAAAGAAAAACAGGAGCTGGCTGGGAAAATATCTAATTGGAAGCACTTGCCCATCCCAGGCATGGTTTGTTATCGGTCCCAGATGATGGAGGGAGGCAGTGTGTTTGGAGGATGCAGGAAGAGAGGAAGACCTGGAAAATGAGGACCCGCCCCCCAAGGCTGTGTTGGGCACAGAGCTTCCAGGCTCAGCATAAGCCAAGTTCCATTTCCCTTTAGGGTCACATCCTTATTAGAGTTTCTCTAGGGTGCGTTTTATCTCTGCTGAGTTTCATTATTTGCCTAATGCTCCTCTTTGCCCTCCCTTCTTACACTCCCCCACAGCCTTGAGCAAAATCCTGATAAGAACTTTAGCTGATTAAGCACTACTAAGTGTAGCAGTAAAGTTTAATTTGCCAAAAGAGACAACCTTACCCCTTCTGGCTGAGTAGATACACTGGTCAGCTTTTTGTCCCTGTGATCAAAATAGCTGAGAAAGTTAACTGAAAAGAGCAGAGGATTATTTTGGCTCAGGATTTCAGAGGTTTCAGTCCATGGTCTTCAGGCTCCACAGCAGAAGCACGGTAGAAGTGTGTGGTGGAAGAAAGTTGTTCACCTCATGGCAGCCAGGAAGCCGAGAGGGCAGGAGAGCCAGAGAAAGGAAGTGATCGGAGACAAGAACACATCCTTGCAGGTCACACCCCCAGTGACCTACTTCTCCCAACCTACCAGTCCCTACCTTCTAACAGCACATTCAGCTGTGAACTAACTCATCAATGGATTCATCCTCCAATGAGGTGACCACCCCCATGATCCAGTCACCTTTCAAGAGCCCCCCTTCTGAACGCATGAGACATTTGGGGAACATTTCAGATCTAAACTCTAACAGTAGGCCACCTTTCCCAAGAGCTCTGGAAATAGGCCTCTTTGATGGACTCCAAACACCTTGAATCCCTTGAATGGGGATGTGTGGAGTGGTTCATGGATCTCCATAGATTTCTACCTTTGATTGCATTATTGCCCTCTGGCATCCCTGGTGAGCTCTCTGCTAAGGGCTGTTCTGCTTTCATGATGCAGAAAAAGCAACAGTGGCTAAGAGATGCAGTCATGATGTATCGTCACCTGGGCTCCTTCTTTAACCTCTGTATAAGCCTATGTGTCCTTATTGATGAAGCAGGGTAAGTCCCACTTCACTCCCAATGTCATGAGGATTAAATCAAGTCATTCCAATTCCATAAAGCCTGCATATAATCAGTGCACTATAAATAGCAGATACATGATGGTGGTGTTAATTTGGGTTGATCTGGACCAGGTAAGGCAGCCAGGCTGTCTCTCAAAAGTTTCACAGATGTGATCCCTACACAACTATCTTGTGGAATGGAATCAGTGGAGTTAGGCTGAGTCCTGTCTGCCTAGTTGCTGAAAAGCAGATGTCATGGAAATGAGAGATCTAGCATTTAATCATCTTTCTTTCAAAAAGCATCTCTGATTATGGACATACCCATGTGCTCACAAGCTGCTATCCTTCCTGGGAGGGGCAGGAGGGCCGCCCCTCTGCTCCCAGCCTTTGAAGTGGTTTGGGGAAGAAGAACTGCTTTCTTCCCATCAGCACGTACAGTGCATGGAGCAGGGATACGTTCGGAGGTTATGTGCCAGAAATGACAGCTTTCCTGCCCTGCCCGCTCAACTCTGCACACGTTGGAGAAATTGACCATGGCTCTAATAGCAGCAGGATTTTTCTCCTGCTTTTGCCTTACACCACTTTGCTTAATTTAAAAAAGGAAAAAAGCAACATGTGTATGCTTCAGAGAACCTGTCTTATCATTTTAAAACTGTTTAGACATGGAATGAATCTGAGAGGTCAAGTCCCTCTTGGAGAGGAGTTGTTGGGAGCTCCTGGTGCTGTAAATGGCATGGGGCTGACCTGCCTGGTTCTCTTCTTACTGCCGGGCCTCAGCAAGGCAGGCACCAGGGACAACATCTGTTGTGGCACCTGCAGCTGTTCCACGTGGGCAAGACTCAGCTCCTCAGCAAGCAGGACTGTAATGCTACTGACACCACATGCCTCCAGGCTGGGGGACCGTAGTACAAGTTTCCATGATACACAAGGATGTTACCATTAATGAACTGCAAAACCTTTTGCCAGAGGCCCAGGCTCTGTGTTAGTGATAAACTAGAAGGTACTCTACTTTTAACTCCAGCTCTTCTCTCCTTAATTAATGCCTCATCCCTAGAGGGTAGGACAAAGTCCAAGGTCTTCCCTTCTCTGGCCCTGATTGCTTCTCCAGCTTCATTGCCTTCTACTCTGTCCAAGTGTCAGCACATGTCAACTCTTTCCTCTCTACTTTTGGCAGACTTTCTTTGTGTGTGGCACATTCTGAACTTTGCCTTCTAGTCCTTGCAGTCCTATTCAATATGACAAATCTTGGCCTGGAATCCTTTATTTGGATCTTCCCTGAACATTGCACCAACCTTCAAGAACCTTGAGTTCTCTGAATGACTTCTGAACTTAGAATATTTTATCATTGCACGGTAAGCAGGATATCAGCTGGGGTCAACCAAAAATTTAAGGTCTAGACAAGACAACATACTAGGTCAACCTCCTCAGCCTGCAGAAAGTCCAGTGACACCCTCCCCCCACCCCATGATTGCTCAGGTACCTTAAGTTTTCATGTTTGCCTTTGACTTTGAAATCCTAAATCCTTATCACTATTCCCAGGGGTATTTTTGTTCTTTCCTGGGTGAGTTCTTATTCCCTAACCACCATACATTCATTGATGACTTTGGCATGTGAGGTGGGATTTTTAAACATTTCTGATGGATGGAGGGAGCTTCACTATGGACAAATGATAGTCCAAGCCCATTCACAGCAGAATGCAAGGTTACACTACCACATCAGCATCAGTTCTCTGTGAAATATCCAGGAAATTGCTTGGTTTCCAGGAAGTTTTCTCTTGGATCTGATGAATGGAGCTGTCCCGACTTAGGTATGGTAGCAATGGTGGTGAGCAACATGAGCTGGCTTGAGGTTTTCGCTGGCTTTTGATGGCTGTGTTTCCAGTTTCCCACTCACCAGCTATCTTCAAGACCCTCAGGAATTCCTTATTTATGTCATAGAACACATGGCACAACCATTGGGAGGATGTGCTGCCCCGGCGAAGGAGCACTTAAGTCCCTCACTCACTGAAGAGGGCTGACCATGCCCACCATGGGAAGTCCAGAATTATCTTCATTAATCCCAAACCAAGCCTATTTTACTCCAGAGAGAGAAAAAGAGAGAGAGGCCCATAGATAACTCAAAAATTCCTTACATATAAGGGCTTAGTTACTGATGATGTAGTTTCTCCTGTGGGATGTTCTTAGCTGAGTGAAGTCCTGCTTGATAAAGCTTGCCCTGCCTCTTTGAAAATGTTGATCTCCGGTGTTGATTTTTGTCTGCCTTTTCTCTAATGCTTTAAGTCAGACCCATTATTTCCTTCCTCATCTAATTCTATCTAGCACCACAGCATGTTTCCTTTACAGTGTCCAACTTCTTTATGAATTTGTGCTCAGCAGAGAGGATGACAAGGGTAAATAACATGAGTCCAGTACTTACAACAGGCCAGATATTAAATCCCATTTCAAATTTACAACCACTTCGCTAGGTGTTTTATGATTATTCCAAAGTTACAGTTTAGGAGCGTGACTCTCAGACAGGTCTTGACATTGGTCCAAAGTCGTGTGGATGGAAAAGCCTATGTTCAATGCACTATGCCACACTGCCTCTCGGAGAACCAGACTCCCTATCTGATTCAGGCTGGCTCCTCCCTGGCTGGTGCTTGGCTGTCTCACCTTTAGAGAGTCTCTGCATTGTTCTAACAATCTGCTGTCACCCAGTCTAGACCCAGCACGATGGAGACTCTCCAGCAACTCTGAAAGGAATGCACCTTTTCCTCCTCATTGCTTTTTATTTCCCTGATATTTGCAAACTCCCCCATTGAAGCAGAATGCTGTGCCCTATGTTACCCTGTATCCTTTAATACCATTGCTGTGACATCATCTGAGAACAGGTCCCTAATCTCTTCCAAGGCCTGTCTGTGGGCATAATGAATCCTGCAGATTATGACCCGGTTAAATGAGTTCAGACCACAGAGCTCCATGCCTGCATCTGCAGAGGCTTTTCTGTTGGCAGTGGCACTCAGACAACCCCGACCTGTAGGACACTATAGGACACTCTTTACATCAGAAGCAGAACCAGGATGTACTAAGACCACGTTACTGGATCTCCCTGACCAGCTGTGCTAGACACATCTGGGCCCACACACAGGCACTGGCCCTGGTGGTTTCTGTACCCAGTTCTGTGCCTATCGCTGTGGAGTGAATATCCTTCCCAAACAAGACAAGGCCAATTCAGAGAGGCCCAAATCCTACTGTCCCAGGAAATGATGTCTTGAAGACCTCACTGCCATTTTCAGGGGAAGAGCGAACCACATCCATCTCTCCCAGCTCCCTGTCAGGGCACTGGGCCAGCTTCTTCTTAACTGGATAAATTTTACAGTTCTTCTCACACCAGCTCATGTTCTCTGTTTACTTTGCAACCATCTTTCTTGCTCAGCCAACAACAAAAAATTTAAAGTGATTGCCTGCTTCTATCTAAAATGGTTCCAGACTGCAGGCTTCTTTGGCGCTTGAGACTTACATGGAAAGAGAAGGCTGAAAGCTTTGTGAGTTGAAAATTCAGACTTATCATTGGATATAGTGCTAGTCCCCTGAGGTTCCAGTTGCTTTTAAACACAGCTCAGTGAGTTTTACCAAAATATATAACTAAATATTTCACCATTTATTCATCTTTCAACCTTTATTATTGGAAACAACCTGCTTAGTAAGTCCCTGGGCAAAACTTGTGATTTGGGAAGTCTTACCCTTAACTCTTTGGGTGAATAAGCCATAATATCTTCAGAGGTATAACAAGAAAGTCTAGTGACTTTATTTTCAAACCACTCAAAATGAGGTGTTTTATTTAAAGGCAAAGTGTATGTTGGTCTTTAGGGTAACTGAATCCTGCTGATTTTACAGAAAGAATTATGACTTTATCCATTGATTGTGCTGAAAATATGGGCTTCAGCCTCAAAGCAATGCCAGGGAGACAGGTTGTCAGGTGTAGAAAGAAAATTATGTCTGGACAAGTGTTTGCAGCTCAGCCTTAAGTTTTCCTTGCAGATGTGTTGAGTTCTGCATGGTAGCAGTTCCCTTTCTCACCATTATGAAATGTGTTCTTTTCTTGATCCACACATACCTGGATTACACCTTCCAGAAAACATGTACTTAGGGTAAACAGATGAAGGTTAAACTTTTATATTCCACACTTGATGGAATTAGAGATGACATTGCTTACTAAAAAATAAAAATATCCCCAAGAAAAAGGAAAATAAACTTTGTATTTTTAATTCATGTATTTTTTCCTTCAAAATTTCCATCTTTGCTCAAAGGAATGCTAGGCACATTTTACTTTTGGACTTTGCTGGAGTTATTACTAGCCTAGGTGTTCATAGTGTTTCCATCAAACCCTTTGACTGGCAAAGCCCCATAGACCCAATATCTGGGATGGTTTTTGTCTTTTCTTTTTTAACCTCCTACATGGTTGCCATTACTTTTTCTGATATGCTGCTCTTTTCTTGAATGCTTTATCCTAAATACTTCTGCATTTTAGACTTCCAGGTCCTACCGTAAGGGTATCCACTGCAGGCAGCGAGGCCAAAACACGTGGAGGGTCAGCCACTGCTAACAACCGGCGCAGCCAGAGCTTTAACAACTATGACAAGTCCAAGCCAGTCACCTCACCACCCCCACCCCCAGCACCAAGTAGCCACGAAAAAGGTGAGTCATCTTCTTGGGGATCCTTTACACCAGGTCTCTTTAGAGCTGAGCTGTCTCATTCCTTTGGGTGAATTTGGTAGGGGTCAGGGCCAAGTTTTCAAATAGAAAGGTGCAAATGGTTCACAAGGATATGCTTGACTGGCAGAACTCTGCTATTAAAAGCATTAATAAAGTGGAGGAAATATGATGTTCACAGTTGCCAGCAAGAATAACTATTTGTAGCTGAGCATGGAAGCACATGCCTATAACCACAGCACTTGCAAGTCTGAGGCAGGAGAACCACAAGTTCAAGCCCAGCCTGGACAATTTAGTGAGACCTGGTCTCAAAATTTGAAAGGAGTTGGGGATGTAGCTCAGTGCAAAGGCCCAGAGCCTTTTTGCAATCCCAGGGATTAACCCAGGGCTTGCAAAAAGAGTAAAAAAGAATACTTGTTTGAGTGGGGACCAATAAGTCACCTGCCTACAGACAGAAACAATACAGTGTTTGGAATTGGGGAATAAATTTTAATAGAATATGTGTTTTGCAATTGGCATTTTTCCAGAAATGCAAACTTCTTAGAACATGCCCCCTCGGAAATAAGAGATAAGAGTTTTCACCCTTTGAAAAAGCCAGGACCATGGGCTGGCTAAGTAAGACTGTGGCTACACACAAGGAGCTTTTGTTTGTGATGGTGCAACTTTTGCCATGTTTTTCTTTACATCAATGAGTAAAGGCTAATTTTTTTTTCAGTACTGCTATGTGCCTCATTTATCCCTATTTTGCAAAGGATGAAACGAAAGTGAAGAAAGTGAAGAAAGCTTAGGTAGGGCTGGATAGAGGCGGAGTTACATTGGGAGCCCAGCATTTTTGTCCCAGAACCAAGCTTCATGTTTGGCTTGCTTTGGAAAACAAGAGGTAGGAACCTTGGCCATTGAGTGCTGGCCGGAGATGTGCAGGTCCACAACACTTGGGGGGACAGCTGGGGAGGTGTCAGGACTAAGCTGTGCCGGGCCTATCCCCTGGGGGCTGGTCTAGCTTTGTCCCACGATCTCGGGGAGAAGCTATCATAAAAATATTGGATGGATGGATGTCAGACCAACATCCACAACATGGAGAAAATAAAGTGTTCCTAGTGGACGAGCAGGTGTGGGAGCATCCGGTGTCCAGGGCCCAGATGCAGGACTGCTCAGGCCATGGGCCAGGAGCTGCCCCCAGGGCAGGGGCGGCCACTCATCCACCTGGATGGGTTCCCATCGAGCTGCTGGGCAGCCAGAGAACAAGGCCAACCTTATTTGTGATATCTTACCTGATCTTCACAACCATTCTGTGAAGCGAATACCAGGAAACCAGAGTTACCAGTGGACACCCTGAGGCTAACTGAGATGAAGTAACTCGTTCTCACTGGGAATCAAGTGTTGGAATTCATATCCAGGTTTGTTTCCAGGATTTGAACCCAGGCTCTGTCCTGTGCCCTGAGAAATCCGTTCCAAGGACTTGGTGAGATAATACCTGCAAAAGTATTGTGTGCTCCTGTCCAGACTTGCAGTGATAAAGGAAACTGGCATTTCTTCCGAGCAACTCGAGGAGACTCTGACTCAAAATAAACAACTCTAAAAAGGACTGGGGCGGATGTAGTTCAGAGCAAAGGCGCTGAGTTCAGTCCCCTCTACTGAAAAAGGAAATGTGGTAAAATATACAGAGAATAAGATTAATCCTCTTACCCATTTTTGAGTGTGCAGTTTAATAATGCTCAGTTCATTTACCTCCTTGTGCAGCCAGTGTCCGGAACTTTTTCATCCTGCAAAACTGAAACTCTGTGCCCTTCAGCCATCTCTCCCCACCCCTGTCCCCAGCCTGTAGCAGACACTTCCTGTTTCAGGGACTTTGACCATGCTAGATGGATGCCTCAGATAAGCAAGGTCATACACAGTCTTTGTCTCTTTGGGACTGGATTATTTCACTTCACATGCTGGCCTCAAGGTGGCTCCCTCTTACAACATGTAGTTCCTGGACTTCACCTTGGGTCCCACGGTCCCAAACTCTTTGCACTCTGGAATTGATTGAATCTTATCGTTAAGTTAAATGGGAAACTTGTTATTCAATCAATGAATGGCAAAAATATTTTAACACCGAGTCCCAATTTTTAAAGAGTATTAAGAAGAATAAAAACTTGTAACAGGTGACTTTCCAAAACCTGTAGAGCTGTTTAGACTTCAGATCCACTTGCTGTCATCACTAGATTAATTCTGGTGACACAAACAATCAACTGAGATGAGAAAGTGAGTGAAAGTGAGACATTATATTCCCAGCTAAAAATATTCCAATGGCATAGAAATGTATTAAAAGGGAAAGAGCCAAGCCAGGAGTCGTGGCACATGTCTGTAATCCTAGTGCTTAGGAGTCTGAGGCAGGAGGATAGCAAGTTCAAGCCAGCCTAGACTACTCAGGAAGTTCAAGGCCAGCCTGGACTAACATGGTGAGACCCTGTATGAAAAACGAACAAAAAACAAAGAAAAAAACCTCAAAAAATAAACAGAAAACCCAAAAGAACCCTACATAAACCCAACTTCTACAAATAGACACCTATATTCTCATATATATATATTATATATATTTAATATGTATATTATATATATATTTTTTTACAATTTACCACTTATGTTCACCTATATTTTTTTCACGGACATGCTATCACATCTTGATAGATAAATTTCTCCTAGTGTTCACTGTGAGGTACTCTTCTAAGGGGCTTTATGCATAATTTATTGCTTAGTTCTTCAAGATTCCATAAATATACACATACTAAAATATCGATATGACTTTTCAAATCGTATTACTAAAATCACCAAATCGTGGGCAGCCTCTTTAGCTTGTACATATAATTTACTATTGTTGCAATACTGGTGTGATGCTCCATTGTATAGATTTTCCTTAATCTGTTTAACCACTTACATCTAGGTTGCTTAGAGATTCTTGTTATTGTAAACAGTACTTAGATGAGAATTCTTGGGTTTTTTTACACATGTACAGTCGGTTTTGTGGAAGTGCTCTGCTAAAGCTTATGCACATATTACAGTTGTTTTAATACTTCCAAATTTTGCTCCCCAAATCTTGTCACTTCTTATATTCCCGTCAACAATGTATGAAAGGACTAATTTCCCTATATACCTGATACCTTCCTTTGTCACTTTCTTGGGCAAAAATACTCTCACAGTTTGAAATGAGGCAAATTCTTTTAAGATGCTGAGATAGCAAGACCATTTGGTAAAAACTGGCCTTTTCCACTGGCACATTGCTGTGACAGACCACCGGTGGGCATGGCACAGTCAAAAAGCACTGGATTTGAGACCAAGCCCTCTGCTCTCAAGACCCGTAACTTCTGCAGCCCCTGTTTCTGCTCTGTGGGTCTGACATCTTCTGCCGCTAAATTGCTGAGGCATATGAGGGTTTCTTCAGCTTGCAGTGGCTAGAAGCTCTGTCTAATGGGAAGGCCCCTGTGCTTTCTGGGGTGTTCCATCCTCAAGTCTTTGTGCTCTCTGTCACTCTTGGCTCTTTGTCCTGCCTGTCGTGGGTGGAAAAGAAGAACCAGATATGGCTGGAGACAGATGTACAGCCTGCCTCACTTTGTCAGATCCGAGCAACATTGAGGCCGTTGATTGAACGTGCCACTTTGTGGTTGTTGAAACAAGTTATTTATCTGAATTAGGGACTAGGAGCTGGAACCTTGGAAAAGTTGGCCAAAGTTACAGTTGGACTACATGGAATTAATCCAGTGGTCTAAGCTATGGAGAAATAATGTGATTGGAGTGCCCCAGATCATGTTGTTTCTTTCACTTTGTGACCATTTGTGGAGCACTCTGATGGGCGTAGCATTGGACCGTGTCTTAGTTACTTTCCTCATCACTGGGTCACTGGCTTATGTTTCATGATCAGACAGCTCCAATGCGGGACAACATAGCAGAGGAGAGCTGCTCGCCTCATGGCGTCCAGGAAGCAGAGAGGTCAAAGGAGGAGCCAGGAAGAAAGATAAATCCTTCCAGGTCACACCCTCAGTGATCCGCCTCTTCTGATCAGACCTCCCACCTCCCAACAGCAAGTCACCTGCAGCACCCCCATAATCCAGTCCCTCTCCAAACACACGAGGCTTTGATCCAAAGCCTAACAGGCTGGTCGTAGTGACTGACACTGCTTCCCAGGGGCTCATGGCTTCCAGAGGAGTGGAGGTTGTGTATCCTATAACAGAGGTGCTTGGGGTTGCGAGGAAAAAGATGACATAACTAGGAAGGCTGAGGGAGGACATCCAAGAAGTGACATCATTTGCATTGATTTCTACTCCTAGATTTTTACTTAGTGTAAAAGGAAGGCTGGGAAGGATGACTCATCCTAGTCCGCCAGCCTGAGTGTTAATGGGAGAGCACATCTGTTAAGCTCCGTGCAGGATTACAGTCATGTTCTGTGTGGCCCGTGCAGGGTCACCTTCTGCAAGAATCACCTCCATGATGGAGTCAGGCCTCCCGTGGCTACTCCTGGGGCTCTGATCCCAGGTTGGGGAGGGCATGGGTGTCTGTGGCTTTCAGGGAGCGATAATCACTTGTGTTTAGGAATCATCTGGGTTATTGCTGTACCTCTGTCCAGAACCTGGAAAACCAGCTTGGGTGTCGAGGGGTCTGGGCTGGCGTTGGTAAATTCTCTAGGAGACTGTTTGAAAGTGGAACTCAGTGAACTCAGACCACCTGGTTTGGCTAGGTGGAAAGAAAGGATTGGAAGGCACCAAACTTAAGGACTTCCAAGATTGAAGGAACAACGCTTAAATGGGCCAAGTGCACAAATCACTCTGGCTTAAAAGCCGCATGAGCACAGAAGCCAGGTGTCTTGAGCTGTTAGTAGTCATAATATTCAGAGAAGTCCAAAATGATAGTGTCCCGAAGAGGCATTTACCCTACATTTATGATTCTTCCCAGTCCAGATGTGGTTTAACAGTCAGGGGTCATTTTTACCATGAGCAATGTTGCTTAGTAACAGAATGACTTTCTGTCTTTATCAGGCTTCCAGGGGAACAGAGTTGGAAGGTTAACCCAAGGTCACATTGGCATGCAGAGGTGGAATGGGTTTTGTTAATTCTTTTCCAGCAGCAAATCACCTCATCCACCAGAGATTTAGCTCATTTATCTATGAAGTGGCAACAGGCTGCCCTAGCACCAGTGAAGTTGCATGCAAAGAATTCTTTCTAATTTTTTTCTCCTAGCCTATTCCAAATTATTTGTCTTTGCCACCTCTGTATTGGCTGTAGACCTTTCTTTCTTTTTTTTTTTTTCACACTGGGCATCGAACTCAGGACCTTGTGCTTGAGAGGCAGGCGGTGGAACCACTGAGCTAAATCCCTGGCCCATGTAGGCATTTCTGTGGAAGGTATGGCTTATCATTTCCTGATAGGCTCTGGAGTTTTCTGACACTGGTATTGTTTGCATGGCATGCGAACACTGCTAAGTTCTGACCTTTGGGGCTTCTGTGTGGTCAGCTGGTTTGCTGACGGTTAACAATGTGCTTTCGAAAGTGAGACAGCAGAGGCTGTGACTCTTACAGTAAAGACAGAAGTGGAAATCAATGCAAAGGATGTCACTTCCTGGACATCCTCTTGAGCCTGCCTGGTTATGTCATTTTCCTTACAACTCCATCCCTTCAACCAGCCCAGTGCTGCACCCTGCTCATTTCTATGGTTTACCTTTCACACCGTGGTTTCCCTTTTGTTCTAAACAGATTACTGAGTGTGTCTCATTAAATACATGAAATCTCCAAATACATGCCAATGGGTCCAAAACATTGTGTAAGCAGTAACATTTTCCACTCTAACACTGCCCAGGTGTGATGGAAGAGAGAATAGATTCAACATGGATAGCTCTCTGTCCCATGTGAAGCACAGAACTCAAGTCTCATGACCTGGAGAAACCTTGGTAGATTCCAGATTCTAGATCATTGCTTCTCAAGGTGTGATTCATGGGCCATCATCACTTGCGGCTATTGCTACAAACACAAAGCCTGGCCTTTATAAACTGAGTCCTTCTAAATCAAACTTCTAAGTCAGACTTCTGATGTAAAGCTGAGAAGTTTAGATTTTACACCCATGTAATTCTTGTGGTACTGAAGTTAGAGAACCTTCATCGTAGCTGGTCTTGTTTACTGTTGAAAGGGAACGCTCCTTCTTATTGCCCGTCTGTTCTTACAAGTACAGTACTTGGTAATATCTTGCTATGGTGAATGGAGTTAATGTAGTTAGACACTCAGGCGAATGCCTGGCATGTAGCAGGAGATCAATAAGTGGGAAGCCATTGAAATTTACATGTGCATTGTCTTATACATATTTAAATTTATTCTCAGAGTGGTCTGTGACTTCATGTCTTGTTTTGGTTTTGTACAATTATCTTGAAAAACCTTTAAATTCTTATTACACTGTATTTTTCATTTCAAAATTTTCATTGCTGTCTTGTTTTCTCTGAGTTAATAGAAAATAAGGAAATAGATTTGGGTCCCGTAGTTAGGCTGGAGATATTCAGAGGGAGGTCGAGGTTTGGAAGTAGAGGGACAACAAGGCAAAGGGTGCTGTGAGGGGAAAGGCAGCTCGCCCCACCCTGGAAGGAGAATCCTCTCCTCCTCCACTTGGCTGTTTCTCTACTTGGACCTTGGAGAGTTTGGTGTCTCTCTGTGGAGGAAATGCTGTTGTGTTCAGAGGAAGGTGGGCACCATGAAAGCTACCTTGAGAGGAGCCTGAGGGATGCGCCTTCATCCCAGCTTTTGTCCCTGACCCCTGGCATTAAACTAATGTCCAACATCAAGGGGAAAAAGACACCGTACTTGGTGTAGTCTCTGCCTATCTTTCCAGGCCATTTTCCTGATCTACTGCATAGTTCTGAAGAACCTTCCAGGGACATCAAAAATCCCTATAATGTGTCAGACTAAGAACGTTAAGTGCTAGAGCCATACTTTTGACAAGAGAAAGGGAAGGTTGTAGCCATGTTCGCTTTTCTCTAAATACGGATGGATGTGTTTCAATACCAGCCTATGAGCTTACAGTTCTGCTATATACCCTTCCCAAAGTACAACGAACCTGGCTTTTTATAACAGGAAGAACCAGTGGAGAAAAGGGTGGAAAGAATAAATCATTCTGGAAGATGAAATATCTATTTGATTAGTCTTATGTCAGGAATAGTTGATGTTCATCCCATCTTCAGGTGATAAATCATGGTGTTTCTCTTGCCTCCATCTATTATGTGGAAAGTGTCACATATCTGTGAATTCAATTTAATTTCAAGGATCATTGGGAGGAGAAAGTATTTACATGTCTGGGTGCTCTAGCAGTCATTTTTATCCAAGTGGCATCTGCAGTCAGAGTTTAGCTTAGCCATTTATTTAAATGTTCTTCTTAAACAAATGTTTTTCTTATCCAAAGTTAGGTGACAGTACTCATCAGCATTTAAGAGATAAATGCATTTTGGAATGAATGAAATTAACTTCTCTATGTGCATATAAACTCTGGATTCACAATGCAAAGTGCAAGGACAGGATACTGGTTAAAATAAGAGAGCTCCCAAGCTATAAAACCTGACATTCGTATCATGGCAGCAAGTTCATGATGAAATTCTCATGGAAGAACAGTTGGCAGCTTCTCTATGCCAAGGACTCAGCATCCTCGGCTGAAGTGAGCCTGGCAGGTAGGATGCCCGTCTCCCAGTGCCACTTGCCTTCATGACTGGGGCAGTGTATGTGCTTTGCTAGAACAGGGACATGTAAGGCATGTGCAGGGAACCAGCTTTCGGAGAAGCTGTCAGCGGAGGGGTCACACTGAGAATGTGTGCCTCATGATAACGGTCACACTGTGTCTACTTTATGGAAAGAGTGACCCACAGGCCATCTGCTGACGTCATGCAGTGTGGATGAATGGCCATGCTGCAGAGCAGTCAGTTCCAGGGCATTGTGGACACAGGTCACATTGTTAGTGTCCTAGGAGCTCCTGCCATGGTTCCTTAGCAGCGGCCATGCCAGTTCTCTTGATTGGCAACGTTCCCTGAACTTTGTGGCAAATGCAAATACCCACTGCTGTGGACATCAGTGGCTGGCCTGTTTCTCTCATGAGAACAGAGGTAAAGAAGGCTTCTTGACATCTGATGCTCCCTTTGCCTTTGCTGTGATGGACGAATCCAGCCTTTTTCTGAAATGAAAACTGGAGTGGGAGATCAGTGACCTATAGTAACTCCTTTGGGGAAAGCAAAGTTTGAAGAGAAAGAGAAAAAAAAAAGTCCTTTGGTTCCAGGAAAGTGAGTCTCTGTTGCCCCCTGCTGTCCAGGCCTTGGTGTTGTGTCTCCTAGCCTGGCATCTCCAGGCTGGCTGTTCGAGAGGTAATATCTTGCAGATTGTCTCAGTGTTCGTTTCCAGACAGGGCCTCCCCACATTTGTTTCCTGAGTTTGGGAGGATGAATGGAGACTGGAGAAAACCCACAGTGTGGGTGTGATCGGATTCATGTGGCCTGGTGGAAAAACTTTCTCTTGAGTGATGAGGAACTGACAGCAGGCCTGAGCTAAACTGCGTCTTCACAAGGCCGTGCCCCCCCCACCCCTTGCTGTTGTTGGGGGGCAGCCAGATGGTGGAGTTGGAGATCAGATTTAGCTCTAAGGAAAAGGATCTCTGAAGGCACTCGTTGATTTGTGCTCTGAGAAAGTTATGCTAGATTTGGCTTCATTTTTAAGAGGCAGATAATTCCAAGCCAGACTATACAGTATGGAAGAAATGATTCCCTGTTTTCTCTTTTACACACTCATGAACTTGGAATTCAGCCCATCGTGTGCTTAGACCATTAATTGAGTGCCTTGTGTATGTCGCACATCATGCCAGCCATTAAATAAACAAAGGTGAGAAAACAGGTAGCAGTCCCTGCCCTGTAGAAGTCACAGCCTCGTGGAAGAGACAGACAGAAAAAAAAAGGCGAAGACTATCATTACATGTCATGATAACTACTCCTATGCAAAAAGTTAGCTACTGAGAATGAGTTTACTTTTTCTAATTAGGTGGATCCTCATCGTGATGGGACCCACAAAGCTTACATGGGTCTGCTTTGCTTGGTTTACCCATTTTTCTGCAGGGCTAAGATCAAAGGATATTTTAGAAAATGATTTGATGGGAAATCATTTTCCTTGTAGAAATCAAAGTCTGTACCTTGGGCCACCATTTTCTTTTCTCTATGGCCACAGAGAACAGAACTAAAAAATTACAGGAAAGCTCTTTGGCTCCATACTAGGGAAAAACAAAAGAACTTTCTTGTTTGGCTTCTTAGCTGAACAGGATCTCTTGGGAGTAGTGAGTTCCCTGACCTCAGAGGTATTCAAACAGGCTAGATTTTTGCATGGTAGGGCTGCTACAGGTGAGGTTTCTGACATTAGCAGGTAAATCAAAATAGATACTCTCTGTGTTTCCTTACAAACCTAAGGCTTGATTATGCCAGGCAAAGAATAGAGTTAATATAACTTTAGTGGGTCTAGAAAGGCCTCAGTGATGTCACACATGCTCTCCACAATTTACTAGCGTTCCCAAGGCCCCACTTTTGGGTTGGTTCCATTGAAGGCAGTCATTCATTCCGTCTGAAAATGTACTTTATTTGCAGTGGTCCTATTTATACTCTAGAATTAATTTCTGTGTTAAAAATCTTGCATCTTAATGTTTACATATAGTTTGTGATGCCTTCTTTTCCTCCATTTGCAAGCTTGGGACAATTTCTCCCTTAAGTTCAGATAAATTGTCTTGAACTTGGCAAGCTCTTACTCCACAGGTAAAGATCCCTGCCAGTGAGAAGAAATCATGGCAACTTAGTGAGAATATATGCATGGGTGGTTTCAACTACTTAATGCTTGGATTCATTTCCCTGTTCTCTTTTAGAGCCAGCGAAGAATGTCTTCAGGCAGGGATAATCCATGCAGATTTCCAAAAACCTATTTCACATACATGCTGAAGAGGGCAGCAGTCATTAAGGAAAAGCTGGGACAGATCCCATGGTAAAAGAGCAAGTTGTGTAGCCCTTATAGGGAAGAAACCGGGCTCTATTATCAAAGATTTCTCCGCACTGGTGACTCCCTCATTCTCTCCTGTTGTTTATGCATGAGTGAGGCTCTGCCCTTGAGTCATTAACCTTCTTAGGGGGCCAGGATTACTTTGCCTCATTAAATTCATCTGGCTAGGAATCAACTAGCAAGTCTCAGAGAGGGAGACGACTTCTCCACATAGGACCTGTGTGCCAAGGCAAGAAATCTGTTTGTCACTTTTCTTATCACTGGGACAAACTACTCAAACACCTGGAACTTAAAGAAGAGGTTTAATTTGACTCACATTCAGTCCATAGTCAGCTGGTTCCAAGGCAGGGTGGCATGGCAGAGAGGCATGGCAGAGGAAAAGCTATTCACCTCATGGTGACCAGGAAAGAAAGAGAGTGAAGGGAGGAACTGGGAAGGCAGAAACACCTACCAGGTCATACCTTCAACAACCTGTATCTTCTGACCAGGTCCCACCTCAAAACCACACCAGTTTTAGTACTCACATAATCCAGTCACCTTCCACAAGTCCCTTTTTTGAGTGCATGAGAGTTTGGAGAGAAATCTAGATATAAACCATAACATTCTGCCCCTAGTGCCCAAAAGATTCATGTACATCTCTTTATTCAAAAAGCATTTAGTTATTCTCTAAGAGTTGCCAAAGTCCTAACAGTTTAAACATTGCTAAAAAGTCCAAGTCCAAAGTCTCCACTGAGACTTAAGGCAAACTCTTAGCTGCCGATATACAATGGCACAGGGTAAACTTCCCCATTCCAGTAGGAAGGATTGGGGTAATAGAAACCAGTGAGACTAAAGCAAGACTAACACCCATTAGGACAAACGTTAAATGCTGTTGCTCTGTCCATCAGCTGGAGCAAGATGTGGTAGGATATAAGTTCCAAACAGCTTGGGTGGACTGGCCTTGATGTCATTGTTTTGTTTTGTTTTTTGGTACTGGGGATCGGACTCGGGACCTTTCGCTCGCAAGGCAGGCCATGGAACCACTGAGTTAAATCCCCGGCCATGATGACATTTTTGATAGTTGTAGGTATCGTGACTCTTTTTAGACTGGCTTTGTTCACTCCTTTCCTCAGAAGTTCTTTGTTCCTAGCATCTCCAGCTTTCTGGGTTCTCTTCTGCACTTTTGACTTCACTTTAACTACTTCATACTCTGCCCTCTCAGAAACACACCACTTGGCCTCCCAGGCCCTCTTCTGCAATCTGAGTGGAAGCCTCCATGACTCCTAAATCATACATTCTGCATGCCTGTAAAACCTGCACCATGTGGTGATGCCGAGGTCTGCTGCAAGCTTAAGCAGTAGCTGGGGCCTTTTGCATCATGAATGCAGAGGCCTCTGAGTACCTGGATGCTTGCATACTGTGAATTAAATCCTAAAAAATCAATTCCCTAGGCTGTCCTTCTCTAGAAAGTCTTTCATTTTTGCAAGCCAAAGGGTACAATCTTTCTGTTTTCTCAGATGCTCTCAAGGCATCCTTCCTATTGTTCTGATACAGAGTGCTTGGCTTCTTTTTAATGCTAAGCTAATCTTTTCAGCAACCAAACTCTCGGCTTCAACTTTATAGACCTCAACTTTACAGGAGCTTCCTTTCTGGTGAAATGAAATTTTTTTTAAATGACTCAGCTGTGACATTTTCTCTTGATTCTCAATGTAGAGCTGGCTAAAAGCCATCAACAGTACTCATTCCATAGCCTGAATTTTGGGCTGGCTTGAAATTTCCTCCTCCAGATTAATTAGCCCATCATTCTTTTTTTTTTTTTTTTTTTTTTTGGTACCGGGGATCGAACTTGGGTCTTTGCGCTTGTGCAGCAGGCAGCGAAACCACTGAGCTAAATCCCTGGCCCCTAGCCCATCGTTCTTAACCTCAATCTCCCACAAAGTCTCAGGACATGAGCAAAATATAGGCAAATTTTCTACAAGAGCATAATACACATGGGCTTGAGTGCAACTGCCAGTGGAGTCTTTGTTCCCAACTGAAACTTCTCAGGGATGGCCTTTAACATCTTCCTTTTTATCAGCATTTTGATGTTCTGTGCTCTTACCAAAATCTCCCATCGAGCTCAGTTTATAGAATTCTAGGACTGCTTCTTCAGCTGGCATCTCCAAGTCTTCCCAAACCCCTCCCTCATCCAGTTTCAAAGTCCTGAACCACATGATCAGGTAGTGTCACAGCAAAAACTTCACTCCTGGCACCAAAATCTGTATCAGTTAGGGTTCACTAGAGAAACACTTAATTATATACATAATTATATAAAGGATTTACCAGCTAGGCTTAAAATGGCCACCTGCAGAATCAGGGTGGAAGATTGCAAAATGGCCGTCTATGCGCTGAAGAGCTAGAGGACGCAGTTGAAGGTCAAAGGTCTGAACTCACTGCAGAGTCTGGTGTGAGTCCATGTTGTAAACCCTGAGGGCCTACGTTGGAAAGCTTAAGAGTCTGTGCTGGAAGTTTGAAAGAACTAGAGACAAATGTTTAAAAAGCAATGGTGAACACAGGATCCTGAATTTGATCTCCGGAACCAAAAATAAATAAATAAAAATAAAAATAAAAGCAAAGGTGAAGACCAGAGCTCCTCCAAAGAAAAAAAGAGAGTTCTTCCTTTCCCTTTTTATTTCATCCAGGCTATAAGTGTTTTAGTTGGTGCCACCCACCTCCAGGGTGGGTCTTCCCTCCTCAGACTGCAGCCTACATGTCAATCATACACAGAGACACTCGAGGCTTTGTTAATCTGCTAGGTGGTTCTTACAAGTCCAGGTGACATAGCACAATTAATAATCACAGTCTCTAAACCAGGTCACCTGATTCCAGACCTTTGCTTCTTTACCTAAGTTCTAAGCCATTTCAGTCACAAACTCTCCAACAGAAGTAGTGTTTGGAGCTTCTTCAAACCTACCACTGCCTAGTTGAAACTTGTGGAAAATAGCCTTTTTCTGGATTCTTCAGCCTCGATATGTTTTGTGAAACAAATTGTGACTTACCACTCCTTTCTCTTTAGCCCTAAAAATTGGTGGTTTTAAATAATAGCCACATATTGCTTCTCACAAACCTGAGGTTGATGTGACAATTCTGCTGAGGTTTCCCAGGTTTGGGTGTCCTCAGCTGGGCTTGTTCATGCTTCTGGGGTCATCTGGTAGGTTGTTGGGACACTGACTTACTATAGTCGTTCAGCTATGACAAGCTAGCTTTCCCTGCATGGTCCTTCTTCCTCCAACAGGCTGGTCCAGCCTGATTTGACAGTGGTGCTGAGCTCTGGGACAGAAGGTTGAAGTGTGTAGGACCTCTTGAGGTCTAACTGAAAAGGGACCTCAGTTCTCATCTTCATTTTGTTAGCCAAAGCTGGGCCCTGGCCTGCCCATATTCATCATGTTGGGGACAAGCTTCAGAGTCTCACCGTAATGCAAGTCTGACACAGTAAATGTGTATTGATGGACTGCTTTCATTTGTCAGCCTGCAAGTAGTCTATTTTCACTGCAGTCTCATGACAGTGAGAATGCTCTGAGCTCATAACTAGACATCCTTAGAGTTTCCTGCAAATATGGGGCATGTATAACTCTGGGTGGCCACAGAGTCTGGTTGTCTAAGTCCCACAGAAGGTCTCTCTGAGGGGCAGAAGCCAGCAGGCCAGCAAGGGGCCACAACTGACTGTGAAAGTGTCACTCTGCAAGCAGGGCCAGCTCTGCTTAAGCTTGTGCTCTAGCCTTGTGATCTTGGGCTTCATGACCCACATGACTGCTCTCCCTTCAACATCAACTGACAGGCATCCATTGTCTGAAGTCTGACTAGGGTGCAGGACAGCCAGGATCAGATCCCAGCAACTCCACTTGTGGCCGCGTGACTTTGGCTCACTTAGCACTTCTGAACCTCAAGTACCTTAGCTCTAAAATAGAAGCATGAGAGAACAGCACCAACCACGTAGATATGCCATGAGAAATACATGAGGTGAAACTCATGAATCCTGTGCGCACTATCGGTCGAATCAATGAATTTGAGAGCACACAAGCTCATAAATGACTACGAGGGACTAAGTGACCACAGCAGCTGAAATGAGAATCCCAGGGCCCAGCTGTGAACTCATGGTCTCCTGTGTGATCCCCTCTCCTTGCTTAACCTCATCTCTTGGATAAACCATAGAGGGGCAATTGTTTAGATGAGAAGACCAAGAAACACAGTCACCTTCACCCAAAGGACACTCCTAGCAAGTAGACTACCTGTCCTAGCTTGATAAACATCTATCTGGTTACCTTTTGCTCTTGGTATCTTTGAAATGTGACCTATTGATTCTTGAAATTGCCCCTCTGCCATTCACCGGGGGAGAGGGAATTTGAGACAAAAGTATTGATTGAGACAAGCAAACATTTTGTTTTTCAGAAACTGGCTGAAGTAGGTGAAAGAAAATATATCTTTCGGCAGAGTTTTAAATAAGAGGAAATTAGCCAATTTTATTATCCTCCTCTAAAACAACTTGAAAAGGTCATAATTAATGATTTTTCCACAGTGTTTTAGAACACAGGGACTCTTTGATTAGCAAATGATCTTTTTCTGAATGTGATTTATTCTCCTTTTTGGTTTTTTGTCATCCTTTAGCCAGGCTCTCTGATCATCTTAACACATCCAGACACATACTTTGAAGCAGCCTGCTGCCCCGTTGCTGGGACCTGGTGACCAAAGTGTCTCCAGACTGCGCTGCTAAACTAACAAAGGAAACCTCCTCAAGGAAAGGGGCGGTTCCAACTTGGCGGATGGGCACAAGAGGCCGCCCCTCTGGCCGTTGGGAGTTGGTCAGCATTAGTGGGTGTTTCTTGGCAACCTAAATGGCCACTGTTGGCTGGAAACTGATCAGAACTGTTGGGTCTCATTACGGAGTCCCTCAGATCACCTTCTGGCGTGAGCTGCCTGAGAAATCACCCCACAGCCAAGGTGGAGGTTGGCTTCCTTGAAGTCCTTCCAGAGGCTTTGCACAGGCGCCCCTTGGATGAGCTCAACTGAGCACAGAGCCTCAGAGGTCTGAGGCTGGCTGGGGCTGCTCTGCAGGTGCTGGGAGCCTCAGGAGGTGGGCGGGGAGCAGGCACAGGGCTCTTCTTGGCCTTCAATCAGTCCCTCGCCCCCTCTCACACCACTCTCCCTCTGCCACAGGTGACTCCCAGCGCCATTTCAAGGAGCTGGTCTGGCTGTGACCAGGCATGGAGGCCTTACTTCTCTGGGCCACACATCCATCCCACTGAGCTTTGTGTGGTGGTGGCAGTGATGTCCTCTCCCAAGGCTGACATGAGAGGTGCTAAATAAGCATCTGAAATGTGGTTCCTGTGGAGGGGACTGAATTTGTAGTGGCCAAAAGTTTCATTTTCTGAAATGGCGACAGATGGCCGGTGGCTCCGGTATTTGACAGTGAGCTAGAAAGTCTCCCGCTAAGTGGGTTGCCATGGTGCATTCAGGTAATCCCAGCACTCTGGGAAGCTGAGACAGGAGAATCGAAAGTTTGAGCCCAGCCTGGGCAATTTAGTGACTCGGTGAGACCCTGTCTCAAATACATACATACATACATAGGCAGGCCTGGAGATGTAGCTCATTGGGAAGGCCCTGGGTACTGGTTCATGTCATGGTCAAGAATATGGGGCCGAGGATTTAGCTCAATGTTGCTGCTGCCTGCCTCATAAGTGCAAGGTCCTGAGTTCAATCCCCGGCACCAAAAATATATATATATATGTTTTGGCCCCAGCTCTTCCCCTCTCCAACAGTGTTAGTACTTAAATACCTCCTTCCTAGGCCTCAGCTTCTCCTTGATGAAAAGAACAAAGAATATTGCTTTGGCCTTGAAGAGAGTCAAGAAGAGAATTCCTGGTCCTCCTTTCTCTGTACCGTATCTATTTCAGGTCAGTCCAGTGCAAATGGGTTGGTCCCCAGGGTAAGAAATGCACCCCTCTTTCCAGTTATGGAAGCTGTCCCTGCCAAGAGCACCCCTAGCAGCAAGCCTGTCACTGAGCTGATCCATTCCCTCGGGACAGAGGGCTTTGGTGCTGGCCTAGGGAGAGAGAGGGCTGAGACAGTTGTCTTTTGGCTTTTGATCCCCGAGAACACAGATGGTAACTTTTGGTGGTCAGCTGAGATTCTGGGGAGAGTGGGAGGAACACTCTGGCTGTGAAATGCCCCAGGGTTTTTGTGGGTTATGGTCGGGGTCCTGTGGAATCTCTCTGGGAAGCATGTTTCTTCAGGAGCAGGCTTCAGTTGGTCTTCTTCTCCCATTTCTCCCATGTTCTTTGTTGAAAGCAGATTGCAGAATTGGCATCAAGGGTGTAAGTTACCAGCTTCCCCTTCCTCTTCCTCCTCTTCATTACTGTCAGGAAGCCTTCTGTGTGTGTCAGTGGTAGATCTTATAAATGCTGGTCTCGTGATAACTTTACGTGAGGTGATGGGCTGTGTGCTTTTCCTTTTTTTGTGCATTGCTGGGTGTTGACAAGGGGGATTAAATGAGACTATGTAAGCAGAATGCCTAAAACACCTCAGTTATTGCTAGCATTAGACTTGATGGAAGCATGTGGCTTTCCTGGAACTGTATAGGCTCACCCTAAATCTACATGAGCGTTTGTGTTCTAATATATCAACATTTTAGAAAACAAACATCATGTGTTAAAAAAGATGGTGACTTCGTGTTTTTTTTATTAGTGTGGTGCTAGAGATCAGGCCCAGGGCTCTGCATGATAGGCATGCATAGCACAACTGAGCCACGATGCTCCAACCCAAGATCATGATCATTTGAATCCATCTTTGTGATAGGTGTTACCAATTCACCCACCCCATGCTCTTATATATAATCTCCATCTCATTGGTTTTCACGGTTTCATTATTTTACCAACACATTTTTTCGTCTTGATTTCTCTAAGAGCAAGGTCAGGGATCAGAAAATATTTGTGAGCAGGAGGTGTCTGCATTCAACTCTACTGGCAGTGTGGTCCCCAAAATCTCAGTGGGTGCCAGACACTCACTGTGCTTGGAACAGGGAGACAGGATGTGGCACCCCGAGCAGGGGACAGCTGCTGCTCCAAAGGGCTTACGGTCTAGCGGGGGCCATAGATACATGCAGTATCCGACGATGAGTGTCCATGAGATGCTCTGCAAATAGAATCCAGTCTAATTTGGGAGGGGAAGGAGTCAAGGCAGATCCTGGAAGAAGTGACTTCTAAGTCAAAAGACATGTGTTGAAGTAGGAAAGACTATTCCAGACAAGGGTGCAACATGTTCAAAAACCAATCGAGGACTGGGGATTTAGCTCAGTGGTTCCGCCGCCCGTCCCGCAAGCATAAGGACCCGAGTATGATCCCCGGTACCAAAGAAACAACAATCAAGTCTGTCTGAAGCAGTGCAATGACTTCCCACTTCTGCCCAGTGCATTGGTGCTTGACTCTACCTTCTCAGAGGACAGCGTGCCTGTGTGTTCAATAAATGCTCTTAAGAAGACAACGGCCCAAAGGGAGATTAGAACTCAGGTTTTCTGGTCACCTCCCTGAGAACTCTTGTTTACTTGCAAATGACCTTGGACTGTGGGTGACCTCGTGTGCCCACACAGGTCAGTCGGGACAGAAATCAATTTCACAGGGCTGCGAATGTTCACAGCTCAGGGAGCAGAGCGACCCCAGGGTGGAGAGACTTGGAGAGCTCTGCCCACGGAGCATGGCTTCCCTGGTTGGCTCACAGCAGTGGGGAGAGGACGTCTTGATCCTGTGACAGGTCTGTGGACACGGAAACCACACAGAGCTCTGCAATGTGAAGTCCTGGGCCGGCTCGATCCCAGTGAGTCTCAAGGTCTTAGCACAGGGCGTCCATAGCCACTGCGGTGATCCTAGTGGAAGGTGGTGGACCGGACCGCAGAGATTTCATCACTGAACTGCCACTGGGTCAGATCAGGGCTGAATAACTTCTTTGCATGCTTACATTCTAATCTTTAAGTAAAATGTCCATGTTTGGTAGTAAGTTCTTCATCTCATTAAATAAAGATTAGTGAACTGTCAAAAGCAAGAAGAGCTAGGGCCAACATTTTGAAATAGGAGAAATGGAAATGGAATTTACATCTGAACTCTTAGTAAGCTTTTGACTCTTCACTTGCAGAATAAGTGCAAAAACATGGTTCTTGTGTGTTTCTGGGTCTTTGGAAGCAGACTACTCTGCTTTCAGATACCTGCACATTTTTTTTTTTTTTTTTTTTTTTTGTGGTACCGGGGATCGAACTTGGGACCTTGTGCTTGCTAGGCAGGTGCCAGAACCACTGAGCTAAATTCCCGGCCCTACCTGCAAATGTTTACACTCCACATAAACACACTTGCACTTTGGTGTCTGTGGCTGCTGTTTGCTAAATATTAAATAATTTTAAAAAGAAAAAAATCATTCAAATGTAATACTACAGAATGCTTGAATCTTTATCTATCCCCATGAGATTCGTCTCTGCTGATATTTATGTCCCTGTCCTTCAAAATCTGTTTGAAATGACCATAGCCATGAAGATTTGTGTGTGAGAGTGTGTGAGTATGTGTGTGTGTATTTTGCTGGGAATTGAACATAGGGAGCACAAAACTACATCCCAACCCTTTTTTATTTTTTATTTTTTATTTTGAGACAGGGTCTCACAATTGCCCAGGCTAGCCTTGAACTTGCAATCCTCCTGCCTTGCTCTCCCGGGTAACTGGAATTGCAGGTGTACCAGCTGCTGTACCACTACACACCGCAAGACTGTCCTTCAACCAGAAAACTTCACCCATGAGAACCTGTCCTTGTGGGCATATTTCTTCTAACCCGGGGATAAATTTCCTGGGGTCCTACAGTGTTCGTTATTTCCATCCACCCCTGCAAGGAACACCACCGTACACATTTTGCTCACACAGCATGTTTGCTTACAGTCTTGCTTTCATGAGCGGGAAACTTTCTGGCAACAGAGAGAAACTAGATAAAGCAGAGACTCTGAGTGCATAGTTTTGCCAAAGTCAGGGACAGGCATGGAATCTGAGTTGTCCAAAAGAACCCCTGCATTCCTGGCTGCTATTTTAAGAATCCCCTCCTAAACTGATACCCGAGGGTTTATTTGGTTTAATTCCTGCTTGGGGAGTTTGGCTTGTGTCTGTGTATCCGGGTTTTCTTGAAAGCAGCTCCGCCAGTTTTCTGGCTGTACAGCTGCAGAATAGCTGGCATTTTTCTTTCCTCTCCTCTGTATTGACAGCAGGTTTGAATCACTCGGCCCTGTTTTGTGTAACATAACCAGGCCAGAAATCATTTGAAAAACATTTAGGATGCCTAATTAGAGCTTGTTTTCAATGAAAGGGAGACATGGCCCAGTACATTGTGTATTTTTGTGTTTGGGGCTTTATTAAGAACATAAAAAGGCCTCCCTGTCTGCCCCTCCTATTTCCTGCTGATTAACGTGGGACTGGGGAGTCTCTCGCCACTGGGAATATCCCATCAGCCCGCTGCATCGCATCCACCTACAGCATCCTTGGGCCACCTCTTTGTAGAACTGTTGTCTGCTCATCCTCTCCCTGCCGGCCACCCCGTGGCATCTTCTCTTCCTGTCACTGGGTCCCTGCTGGCTTTCTGAAGCTCACACCTTCCCATGGCAGAGCGCTCCCCTTCACACAGAGTCAGAAAGTCTGCAGGTGGCAAGGTCACTGTGAAACTTAGCCTGCAGCACCTGTGTGTACCCCTGCCCACTAACAAGCCTTGAGTGTGCTCTACCTTGGCCTGAGAGGGTGAGGCCAGGAGGCAGCCCCAGCCCGAGCGCCAGCTGTGGGACTCACAGAAAGAGCGAGCTTGGGCGGTAACTGTGCCTGCTGGACCTGATTCCACCATCACACTGACTAACGTCAAGGGCCTATTTTCTGCTCTGTGTGCTTTGATCATAGGGTGGTTGCTTACCTGATGGGTGGCAACCGCCTTGTACCTTTATATCCTTGTCTTCCTTGCTCTCCTGTCGGTCAGTTTGCAAAGCTGCTGTAACTCTGGATAAAATCTTTTCCTTGCAAAGCCAAAACAAAGACTTAATCCCTGGAAACTGCCTCGAACCTAGCTCAGCTGCACTCCCTGAGTCTGTGGTGTGCGGGGTCCAGCCTGTACCAGCTCCTCCTGAAAACCAAATGTTTCCAGCCTATTGATGCCTGTTGGTAGCTTGAAATCTGCCATGGCTAGAGTCTGTACACCACAGAAATAGGCAATCACTATAAACCTGAACTTTGTTTCCTTTTTTTCTTAGAGAGTCATTGGTTACACATGAGCCAGCCCAACCCTGCCCTGCCTTGCCCTGCCCTTCTCTCCTCTGTTGAGATTCTAATGACACTGATTCTCCAATTTAGACATGAGAGTGATTCTCCTAATATTTCCAGTGGTATTTTGCTTTGCTTATTTTGATTTGTTGGGAGGAGGATGAGGTTACATTACTATTGGTCATTTTTTGGTTCCTAGTCCCTGTTTTGCTCAACTTGAACTTGTAGACCATGATGTATCTTCATCCTGTGAGCAATATTCCTCTCTCACTAGGGGCTTAGTTTTTAGCGGGCATTGGGAAGAAGCCCCTGTCAGAAGTTATTTTCCTGAAGGGGAAGACAACTTGTTGAGAAGGGGAAAGTTAGAGTCAAGTGAACTTCTGTGACATGGCACTTGGGTCATTTAATCACTATCTATCTATCTATCTGGCATTTGGAGACTCACCACGTCCCACAAGACCCTGTGAGCTGGCTCATTCATTGCTGTCCCTTTACCCAACCACCTTAACTTGAGCTATATCTGGTAGTTTATGATGTCATGCAGGGCAGCTCTCATATCTGGCCTGGGTCAGTGCTGGTATCCATTGGAAATGCTTCCTGCTGGCTTCATCCTCCTTCCCCCACTGCCCCAAATTTCTAATTCATCACTTACATCTCAGATTTTGTTTCCAGAATTCCTCCCTTGGCCTCTGGAGACCGAGCTTGAAGCCCGCCTCTAAGAGTTCCCACAGCATGCTGGACTAATTCTGTAGTCTTTATACTCCGCCCATCTATCCATCCTGAGCAGATGAACACCCTCTGGCCAGAGGCTGAAGCTTTCGGGTCAGGGGCTGAAACACCTTCTCTTCTCTCTCCAGTACCATTGCAGAGCTTGGTATATGGAGGTTTTATTTATGTACTTATTTGTTTAATTTTTGTCGTACTGAGTAATGAACTCAGGGCCTTTACACTATGCTGCGTCCCCTGTCCTTTGTGTATTTGTTTGGTTGAGGGAGAATCTCACTGAGTTCCAAAATGCTCCATGGTCTAGAACTCGTTTTCCTCCTGCCTCAGCCTTCCAGAGTGCCGGGGTTACAGGTGTGTGCCGCCATGCCCAGCTGTTACAAAGAAATTTTAATAATACAGCTTTTGTAAAAGACTTTAATAAATACAGTGGTACCTTGGTTCATGAACTTAATTTCTTCTACGATTTTGGAAAAGATGGCCACATGTGTGTCTGTGTGGGACAGACAGTCATGTTTGTTACCTGATGCAGAGTTTGTAAACCAAAGCAAAATTTTGCCAAATGCTTTTGTTGGTGAACCAAATTGTTTGCCAACAAAAGCGTTTGTGAACCGAGGTAACACTATACCTAGTATTTGTTGATAGAGTAGATAAATGAATGAGCTATATAGCGATTATGTACAGTTGCGACCCTGGAGCCAGACAAAGGTATGTATGCCTGCCGTCTGGCATTAGATAGGCTGCTCAATCTCTTCAAGTCTCAGTTTTTTCATCTATAAAATCAGAGTGTGGCAGTACATACCTTATGGGATTATTGTGAGGGGTAAATTAGGTACTGCAAGTAAAGTACTTTGCATTAGAGCCTTTTATACAATATGTGCTTAATAAATTATTGAGCTGTTATTAATGATTCAAATCATAAATAGCAGATGATAGGAAAATGATATTTTCAACATATGTACCAAAAGACAGTACCTTCCAGCATTTAACGGGAAGACCAATTCTCCTGTTTCCAAATAATTTCCAAAGCTGTATCTGCAAGGGGCGGTAATGGACACTAATGTCCAGCACTACAGCCCAGAGCCTCACATAGAGCTTTCAATTAGATCGAAAGAAGAGAAATGGAATACCATCCTTTTGAGAAAAAAAACAATTCAATGTGCATTAAGACATGAGCAATCTTGAATTAACTGGCTTATAGAAAATGCACTTAACCTAAAACATCTCTTTTCAATTGTTTAAAGCTTTGCCAATTAATATCTTTGTCCCATTCAGTTGAACTAATGATGTCTATCAAACCCTCGTGTATACATTCACCCACTTAATCCAGAAATGTTTATTCTGTGTCAGGTACCAGAGAGAAAAAAAAAGGAATGAAATAGGGCCCTTGAACTCAATAAATTAATATTTTAGAGTAATAGTTGCTAAATTTTCTAATAAATGTCCAGAATGTAATTATTTTAGGCTTGGAGGGCACCAGGGTCTCTCTTGCAACTACTCGATTCTGCCATTGTAGTAAGAAAGCAGCTGTAGCCTTTAAGTAAGTGAATGAGCATAGTTGTGTTCCAACAAAACTTTGCAATGGCATGGTAGTATGCTTCTATAATCCTAGCACTCTGGAAGGCTGAGACAGGAGGCTCACAAGTTCAAACCCAGCCTGGGCAATTTAACCACTTAGGAAGGCACTGTCTCAAACTTTTTTTTAAAAAAATTTAAAAGGGGCTATGGATGTACCTTAGTGTATGAAGGCCCTAGGTCAGTCCCCGGTACCACAAACAAACAGGCAGTGGGCGGAATTTGTCATTCCAGCCCTGGTTTACCGATCTCCATTTTAGAGAAGTAAACTCAGTCTGTACCAGGCAAATACTGAGGCCAAAGGGCTCCGGTTTATGAAGGGCAGAGGATGGGGAGCCGAGAAAGAGAAGGTGTTGGCCGTGACCGATACAGAGAGGCACAGGTTAGCGCATGGTGCCCCTTGCTGAGGAAGTGGTGGTGCTGGAATAACTAGGAGATCAGCTGTCTTGGACAAGTGCTAGTGAGCCCAAATACTTGTCAGGACTACCTGTCCTCCAGACGGCTGGTGGGATGGTCTGGAGTGTCACAGAGAGGGAATGTTGCCCACCGTGTGTCTCTTACGATACCTTCTGCAGCATGGCTGCCAATCCCTAATGCAGCTGCTGACCCCAGTGGCTTGTCACGGATGTCCCTACTGGACAGCTCTTCCACCTCACTGACATGCTGTCACTCTCCTTATCCTAATAATAGGGTCTTCCCTGAAATACCCTGCTACCCTCTTCCATTGCATGTCCTCCTCACTCCATAGCTGTGGCCATGGATCTGTTCATTTTTACCAAGGAGGATGAGCCTGAGGACCTGGCTGTAGCCTCCACGATGGACAGACCTGGCTTGAATCCCACCCCTGCATTCTCCAGCTGTTTGAAATCAGGCCCATGACTCAACCTCCTGCTGCTAGAATTTACTTCTCTGTGAAACAGGCCTGAGAGCACCCTATAAGGAAGAGAACCTTGATCTCAGTCAATGTGGGGCCAAAGCTAGGTGTCTTTCCTGCCTTCATTTCCTCCTTTTAATTCCCACATTAGGAAAATAATATCGTCTTTGGGTTTCTGTCACTCATTTACATCTTTAGTTCAGAATATGACTCAAGATACAAGAAGTTTAGTCCTTTGCCGGGAACTGAAAGTATGTAGATTGACAGCTGGGAATGGCTGGACCAAGGTCAGTTTGAGATTGTCTGAAACCATCAACTTTGCTTCTAGCTTGTCAGTCACATTTAGGGAAGAATGAGGGAGTCGAGTCTGTGCGCCTGGTGTTTTTTTCCTAGCCTGGGCTGGGACTTGTGGAGGTTCTTCACTGTGGAGATACGTTCAGTGCACGCCACTGAATGGAGAGAGCGTATGCATGCGGGCTATGCAAGGAAGAACATTCTGGCTGAGTTATATGGCCCATTTTTTGCTGTGCTTGGGAGGAATGGATATGCCCCTGGAGTCCCTGGTTGTGATTAATATCATGAATATATTTGGCTGAGCAGATTTTACCCTGATTAAGTACAGAGTCTCTGTATTTTGTTCTCCTGAGTCTGATTTTAATCATGAGGCACGAGTGGCTGGACACTAACTTCCTTTTGCTGCTTTGTAAAGAATGTAGATCTACAAGTTCCATACAGGGACAGTAAAAGTGACTTAAATGACTTTCTTGACTTTCACTGGCTCCCAGACCAAGTTTTGTCCCATAGTTTCATCTCCATACCTCAGTACCAGCGGCCTCTTCTTCCTTTTGTTTTATAGTCTACTTGGAACCCCTTGAAAGCATAAACCGTAAATTCATTGTTCTTTCCTTAACCCCTGGGAAAGTACCTGCAACAAAAGAAGTGCCCAAAACAAACAAACAAACCAAAAACCCCTAAAAAGCACAGTTGGCGAGACAGTGGATGGAAGATTCCAAGGAGAAACATGACCAAAGAACGCGGAGCCCGCGTCATCTCCCTGATTACCATACATCCAGAGTTCGTTATTCATGGTGACAAAGATCCTCTGGAAGAGCATTTAAGAAGCTTAGGCATGTATGAGTTTGAATTAGAAGCTCCACCCTGGTTCGTGAAGGGACCAGGTTTCCACATTACGTCTGGCAGCCCTGCGTGCAGGGGGAGAAGTCCCTTGCATCCTCCTTCTACCTCCTTCATGGGAGGGGCCCTTTGAGTCTCACAGAAGCAGAACAGATGCTGCCAGGAGCGACTGAGTCACCTCTCCAGGCAGTGGGCTGTGTGTAACTGGGCTGCCTCTGAGCCTGGTGAGGGGATGAGCCCTCAGGCCAAAGCCTGCCTTATGCAGAGAGGAGCTTGCCAGCCACCTGGGGTCAGCCTGGGCTGCCATGGGAGACGTGGAAGTTCTGGGTCCTTTTGACTGCATGTGTGGGCCGGAAGGGCACCTCTCTCTTCTTCTGCAGAGTTAGGCCAGAAGGACTTCTGGGCACCCTCTTGTTTTATTATGCTTGTGAAAGACAACAGTTCCAGTAAAATTCTGTACAGCTCTGCCTTACTTTAAGAAAGCCCAGTGTTAGTAGGGGGAGTGACAACTAATCTACATGCAGAGCTTCTCGCAGTTTGTAGTCTGTGTTCACATCTCTGCCTCTGCTTCGAGAGGCAAAGAAGGAGAGCTCTGGTCCCCATCTCCTTGAGTGGATGGAGCTGACTGAGAAGAGCATGGGCTCTTGGTGTACAAATTCCTGCTGTACCACCAAGGAGCCGTGATTTGGATTAAGGTGCTAACATCTCTGACCCGTGGTGAAGCCACTTCATAAAGAACTCGTGGGAATTAGTGAAACCATTACTCTAAGTGAATTTGTTTCAGGAGATTATTTAAAACCCTTAGTACAGTGCCACTCAATAAATGATAGTTATTGGTGTTGGGTTTATTTCTACCTATGGAGAAATTGGAGCTTAGCCAGACGAAGCAACTCAGGGTCATCAAGTTATGATGCTGAATTTGGCCGCAAAGTTCTGTGCTTGCACAACTCTGAAGGTGCTCTGCACAGCACCAGAGCCAAGTAAGATGATTACCTTGGCATTGTCTCTCCCTCATCCCGATTATCTGGTTGTTCAAACCGGCCTGAGCGGTACACCGCGTTACTAGGCTTCATCTACCCAAGTGCTCCATTTCAGAGCTCATCCTACCAGCGGCTTGGCACAGCCAGGCCTGTTGTATAAAGCAAAACAGACACCTGGAGGAAATTGCTTCCCGATTTGGGTGAGTAAAGGCGGTGAGCTGTCTCTGGGGGCATTTTCTACCTCTGCGTATTTCATTTTTTCAGAAGAAGAATTCTGTGTTTCTGTTAAGAAGACAACTGTCAGGTGGAAAGGCTCAGAAGTCTAGAAGGGCTATGTGTGGATCAGTAACATCCATGACTCCCTGAAATTATTTGATCTATCTGATACCCAGTGTCTCTACACTTGGCAGAATGAAGATAAATGACTGCTTTTTTTCTTCTCTTCCTGCACATTTGCCATAATATAATCACAGATAGTGCATAATGGTCCGATTCAGCTCTCAGTTTCTGCACCGATTCCCCCTGAGAAACACAATAAGCTAGTTTTTTGGTTGGCTTCTGACTTTGACTGACAGGAAAAATAACAGCAGAAAGATTACATCTTGCCAGCATCCTCAGTTCTGAAGAACAAAAATCATAGTGCAAGTATTGCAAACAGTTTGCCATTCCCATTTTAAAAAAGAGCCTCCTGGAATGAAAAAAAATATCTTTTCCTCAAGGAAGGAGTTAAAGTTCAGCACATTTTGCTGTTGAGTCTCTAAAAGCCATTAACTGAAGACTTGGAAATGCTGTATCTTGTAACGGAACGGCCCCGGCTTTGAGAGTCCACTTCGTGTTGTCTCTGACGGTGGGTAGATTAGAAATGCAGCTCACTGTGAGGACTCAGCAGTACCGTTGCCTGGCTCTGATGTGCTGGATCATGGGCCCTGTGCCTCAATGTCCTTCTTGGTCAACTGCAATAATGATTAGCTACCTCGCTGGATTTGTAACACAAATGAAAAATGTCAACAGAATAAAAGGATCTGGCACAAAGTACATACTCGGTAAAGGTTGGCTGTTATTCTTCATGTCTAATGTTATTAATATTAATATTATATGTATACATTTGCCATGGAAACTTTTTGTCAAATAAAATCTTATATGCCAAGAGGACTGCTCTGAAGTGGAGCAGAGAACTCATAAAATCAAGTTGGCTCAACTCACTTTTTCCACAATAGCTGCAGATACTCCCAGCCTTGCCTGCCTCAGTGTCCCAAAGAGAGCTCTGTGGCCCCAGGGCTGTGAGGAGCCCACCTGTCCATGTCACAGGCCTGCTCGGACATGTGTTGCTTTAGTCTTTTTCTCCCCTTCATGTCATGAGGCAGAAAATCCAAAGGGAAGGGAAAGTCACTTTGTTCATAGAGCTCTTCCCTCGCCCCCTTTCCCTGACTCATCTCCCCTCTGAGCCCGATGTCTCGGTCATTTCTTTTCCTTGAGGGGACCTGGAGATCCTCACTCTGGTCCTCATCCTGGGAGAACTTGAGTTCCTCAGTGCAGTGCAGCAACACGTGGACTCTCATGCCTGGCTTCTGGCCTTCTTAGGTCCCTGCTCTGACTTGGTACATTAGGGGAAGCCATGTAGCTGTAGTACTTAACAAACACCAGGGTCCCGAGGTTCAGTAACAGCTGTGCCATTTGCACAATGTGAGACCTTGGAGAAGTCATTACTGCCCAAGTCTCTGATCCCCTCTTAGGGGAAAGAGTGAAAAAGTAGCTTATCTCTAAGGAGCCTTTCCAGGTCCTCGGATCCAGGCTTTCGCCTTTCCAGCTATAGACTTCGTTGTGAGCAGCTGGGAAGATCTTTGCCTTCCTTGTTGATGTCACTGTATCAGTGTGGCCATGGTCCCACTGGGTCTCATGCCAGCCATGTCCCAGTGATGAATCACAGTAAGCTGAACTGGTAATAGAAATCCTTTTTCCATGTGGCTCTATGGCCTTTGCTCAGAGCCTTATACAAGTCCTTTTGAAATGAGAGAGAGCAGGTACATACTAAGGGTATTTGATTCTCCAAATGCGTATCATGAGAGAATTCCACTCTGTGGTAATTAGGGTATAAGGTCACAGGGGAAATACAGGTGCGTGTTCTTTCCCCTTGCTCAACCCCCCTGGTTGGCACCTGTTGCCTGTGGACAGCTGCCTTCTCTGATTTGGATTTACACACATTTTGGTCCCCTTATTAGGAAAGTGTTTACCAAAATCCATCCCATGATAGGCCTTTTTCTTTAAGCCAGTCCACAAGATCAGTTCCATGGCAAGAATACATTTAAGAATCACACCAACCTATTAACCTTTTGGATGTTCCTGGCGCTAGTATACACAGTAAAGTCCCTGAGGAGTCTCAGGAAAAGAATGCCGTTTGACTATTATTTAGCCCTCTGTTTTCCAAACCTCCCTGACCATGGACCCCTTCTCTCTCTTACTGCCTGTTTGTATTGCTCAGTGCAAGGAATTCTGAATTAACACTGTTTGGGGGAGCCCATCTTTGCTCAAAGAGAGAGCAGGAAGAGGGGGGAACTGCAGGATTCCTTATCCAATTCTGTGACAGAGGGACATATTCATATCCATGCACAGCTGTTTCATTCTGCCAAAAGGGCTGTTCGTTGTATACAGTGCCCTGCTCAAATAACAGGATTGTCTCCCCTGTAAAGTGTTTCTTGTCCCTCGATGAAACTTCATACACCCTTAAGAGAGGAAGGGAGAAGGCTTTCTATGGCCAATTTTGTACTTTCTTATAGCCTTATATGGTACGGGATAGAGAAATGGCTTGACAAATGAAAGCAGAAGTTTTCTCCTTGGGATTTTGAACAAATAAGTCCAAGAGAGAAAGGGTGTATTTGGAGGGTGCTATGGGTTCAAGAAATGAAAGATAAGAATATGAATACCTCTTAGTTTTAAACATATCTTTCTTCAAATGCCAGAAGCCAAACGACTTGTCTCCTTTATCCAGATGAGTGGAACAATTTTAAACATTTTCGTGTGGGATCCCTTTTGATGTAAAGGGTGTGTGTATGTGAGAGAGATTTCAAGAATTTACTATTTTTAAAGGTATCATCATAGGGTCAAACATAAGCCCAACTGTAAACAAATCTTTTTAACAAGCTAACCTTTGCTTATCTCTGCCAGTTATTTATACTGTGAGTGGGATTCTAAAACACGCCTTATGAAATGCTTTGGAGAAAAGGGAGTAAAAACTACTTCAAAAAATGTACAGTACTTCCTTATTTTCTTTTACTGTGTTTTAGCTACCAGCAGAGAAACAAATGACTGCATTATCCATAGTTTCACTTGGTTTATCCAAAACAAGACACTGAAGGAAAGGAATGACCTTGTCATATATTTTTTAAAAACATAGGGGCCAGGGATTTAGCTCAGTGGCTCTGCCGCCTGCCTCACAAGCACAAGGTCCTGAGTTCGATCCCCGGAACCCAAAAAAGCAAACAAAAAAGAAACACAACTATGTATGTTTGCTCCAGCTGTTGGGTACCACTTCCCTTTCCTCTGGAAGGAAAAAGTCACTGAGTAGAAGTGGGAAACTCATGGCTCACGCAGGACAGAGAAGGCTTCATCTATTAGGTTTCTGTACTTTCACATTATACACATTTATTTTTGGTCACACCACCACAGGATACTGGAGTATGTGTACAGGAAATTTTAGGTGACCCAGTATAGCAAAATTCCCAACATACATAGATGAAAATACATTAGAAACATCACCAAGTTCTAGTCATTTGAATTTACTTAGCTTCAGACAGAACAACTGTGATGGACACGATTAGGCAGGAGGGGGACAAGTCAGAGGCACCTGATTTTAATTTTGAGCCATATGGAGAGATCCAGCGTGCGTTAGTTTCTGGCTTTTTATTGACTTTTGTGAGCAATCTTATCTAGGCACCAAATAGGACATCAGTCATTCTTTTAAGTCAGGCAGCTGAGTCAGGTGCAGCTACTAACCACAATGTGGGATAACAAGTGTTAGGGGCATTGTTTGTTTGTTTTTTTAAGGAACAGCCATTCTAAGGGTGTGAAGTGATATCTTTTTGTGCTTTTGATTTGCATTCCCTAATGATTCATGATCTTGAGTGCCTTTCCATGTTTTTACTGAGCATTTGTCTACCTTTTGAGAAATACAGTTCAAGTCCTTTGCTTGATCTTGTTTCTTGTTATTGGCTTGAAAGAACTCTATATATTCTAGATACTCATTCCTTATCAGATATATAATTAGTGAACATTCTATCCTACTTCATGGATCATCTTTTCATTCGGTTGATAGTGTCCTTAAATGCAGTTTTTTTAATCTTGATGAAATCCAACTTACCTTGTTTTATTCTTTTGTTGCCTGTACTTTTGGTGTAAAATCTAAGAACGAACTTATTGCCAAGTCCAATGTCATGAAGCCTTTTTCCTGTGCTTTCCTTTAAGAGTATTATAGTTTTAGCTGTTTTGTTTATATCTCTGATTCACTTGGGACATTTAGGTCTTTGATCCATTGGAGTTAATTGTTGTATACAGTGTAAGGTAAGAAATCAGCTTCCTATTTTGAGTTTTAGGATGAATTTATTTATTTCTACAAAAGATGCCATTAGGATTATAATAGGATTTGCATTAACAAAGCAACTTTTTAAATATATTTGGTTAGGGGGCCGGGGATTTAGCTCAGGGGCCCTGTGCCTGCCTCGAAAGCGCAAGGTCCTGAGTTTGATGCCCCGTACAAAAATAAAATAAAATAAATATATAATATAATATATAAATATATAAAATAAATATATATATATATATATTGGTTAAGTATATCATATCTTCACTCTAGGTTGGACATTCTAGGAGGCCGTGGAATCGTAGGCACAGTAAGATCATTGGAAACCACCCCCACCCCAGGCTCTCACTTTCCTGCCCACACTCTTGCCTTTTCTCCTACTTTCTCTGCCTTCTGAGATCCTCCCCAAGAAAGAACCTGAGCGAAGACTACATTTAAGTGCGTGGCCTTGAACTAGACATGGATTTAACAGTGGTGAGAAGGCTCCGGCGGGCGGCTAGCTCCAGAATCCTGCAGAACTGAATGGACGGGTCGGACCCCCAGGCCCCTCCGTGGCCCTCTCATAGTTAACAGGTTCCACAGAACCTGACTTGAGCAATTCTGAAGCATACTTCAAGAAAAACCCCCAAAACTGGTTTCAATTATACTAACAAATTTGAGAGCTCGAGATTGACACCTTGAGAAATGATAGGAAATCACACACATTTTCCCAGGCCCAATTAGCAGGTCTTTTCCCCAAAGGCTTTGGGGAGGATTTAAGCCGGAAACCTCCCCAGGGCAGGTTTAAAATCACAGCAGCAGTGACTCGAGCTGGGATCAGCCAGCCCCGGACACTCTCCCTTTGTGCCTGTTGGCATCAGGGCCAGACCACCAACGTCTCCTTCACTGAAAAGCTGGGGACAGGGGAGACCTGGGGCAGATGTTCATCCTCAAAGAGAGAGAGGGGAAGAAATGCTTATTTACCTGCTTTCCACAGTATTTTCACTTAGAAAGTATTTTTGGTTCCTGCTAGGGAAGGTTAAGGCTGGTTGCCAGAAAAACCAAACTTTTTCCCTCCCTACTAGAGGATTAATGTTCTCTCTAAACCCAAAATAAGTTTTTAAAAAAGGCTTTTCTTTTCTTCAAAGGCATCCTGTCTGTAGTGTTTCAAATGAGACTTTTCCTTCTTGTGGCGGTTTGTCAGTTGGTGGCGGGTGAACCTTGTAAGCTGGTGCTTTAGGGCTGAGAAGTTCAGACTGCTTGGCAGGACTCAGCATGGACTGGTTAGCCTGGGGTTGAAGTGGCAGGATTTATTGTACATAATGTATGTCATATTTTTCAGTTTTACACAGGGATATCTTAGCGTTGACTAGATCTTCACATACTGTACTGTTTAATGGTCAAAAAATTGTGAAAGCCATTATTTTAATTCACTCTTTTTTTTTTTTTTTTTTGTATAAGGTATCGAACTCAGGTCCTTGCACTTGCAAGGCAGGCAGCAGAACCACTGAGCTAAATCCCCGGCCAAAAGCCATTATTTTAAAGTTATCTGTGGCTCATCAAGGCCAAATCATGTTGCAGATCTGCCCGTTCTCAGCACAATATCACATGTTAAATGGGTACATAAAAATAAACCAGGCTGTAAAACGTAGCTATGTCAGATGAGATTTGAATCTAGTCCTTATTTGAGCTTTCTGATTTGATTTCTTCTTGATCATACATCTTCCAAAAGCATAGATTTAATATAAAATAAGTACATCTTGATCTAATATAACAATGTTTTCCCAACTTCCATCTCCCACAAACCTTCTGCATGATTTTTGGCAAGTCTGTGAACTACTTGTGGTTTTTTATTTTATTTTTTCTTAAATCAACGCAAATTTCAAATCTATTTATTATCCATGAATGTTCCTTTATGCGTGGGCTAGTTATTTTTTTCTAATGAGCAACTCTCTCTCTGCTTCTCACTCTCATATATATTTGGGGCGGCAGGGGGGACTGTACCTGGGGATTGAACCCAGGGCCTTCACACGGAGCTGTATCTCCAGCCCATTTCTTTTAATTTTTATTTTGAGAGGATCTCACTAAGTTGCTCAAGCTGGGCTTGAACTTCTGATGGTATTGCCTCAGCCTCTCAGAGTGCTGAGATTACAGCCCACCATGCCACCATGCCCAACTAGGTAGATTTTATTCTTCACTCATTCATTCATTCATTTATTCTTCATTCTTTTATTTTTGTGCACTAGAGATTGAACCCAGGATCTTTGCCCTGGGCTATATCCACAGCCCTTTTGTTTTTTCAGATTTTGAGATAGGATCTTGCTAAATTGTCCAGGCTGGGCTTGAGCCTACCATTCTCCTGCTTCAGCCTCTCAGAGTGCTAGGATTACAGGCATGCGCCGCCACAGCCAACTAAGTATACAACTCTGAAATGATAAAAATATTCATCCATGTGTCCTCTGAAGCAATTCGTCTCTTTGAGTGGCCCGTGTACCACCATTTGGGGGATACGTTGCTCAGAACATTCTTGTGTGCTTTCCTCCCTTCTCCCTCCTAGATTCCTTTGCTCTAACAAAGATTGATACACATGAGAAAAGAAACAAGAACTGTTAGTTATCAGGCAAAGAAGTTTTAAGAGTTTTTAAACTACTTACCCTGCCCTCTCTCCTCCCTTCCCTGGCTTGTTTCTAAGACACCAGCTTTCTGAATTCACAAGGAGACCCCTCCAAGGCTGACTGCCTTGGCCATGCCAGCTCTCTCCACCTATTAGTGGACAGTGTCTAGAACACTGGCAAGTGAATTTGAAGATAAAGAAAATCCCTGCATGTTACTACACAGAATCCTGATAGGAGGTTGTGAGTGGGGGCTGTGTTCGTGAATTCCCATGGAACAAGATTAGCCAGGGCTCAGCCCTATAAGGCCTCTTGGAGACCTGCTGGGATTTAGTAGGAGCAGAGCCAAAAGGACTTCTGAGAAATAGCTTCTCTTTTTTCTTACAAATGCAGTGGCGGAGGCCCAGAGGGGTCAAATGACATATCTAGGATCCCACCCTTAGAGAGTGACAACATTTGGGGCTTGGCCTACCCACTCACACCTCTCCCGAATTTATCTCACCATCTCAGAAGCCTTGTAAGGAAAGTCTTGTGCTAGGAGTCAGAGGACACCAGCAGTAGAAATGGCTTCTTTCAAAGAAAGAGGATCTGATCTCCAGCAGCCACTCAGGCAAGATCTGAAATCCTGGAAATGACTTGATATCCTAGAAATGACAGAAATGGGTCACATTACCCTGGACAAGACTGGTCAGGACTCAAAGCCATTTCTACTATGTGAGGGACTTCTGGCTGTGACATGAGGGCAGAGTTTCGATGACCCAGTCCTCTGATGCCCTGGTACATGCCAGCCCTCCTTAGAATGTTCTGCTCCAGAAACTAAGCCCAGAAGCATCTGCAGGTCGACCTCTTGTGGCTGTGAGAAATAGTTTAAAAACATCCCAGCGATTCCAGAATCAGAGGAGCCCAGGCTAAGTCCCAGGGAGAAACTGAAGCTCTGCGTTTGGATCTGTTTTTGACCTGCAAGGCAAGCTTCGGCTGGAAAGTTTTAGTAAAACCCTAGTGACGCCTCACAAATCCTACATCTCCATTGCCTTAAATGCAGTTTGCAAACGTGAAGGCTACCTACCAACCGGGGATGTGGAAAGAGGTGTGGGGAGGGGGCTTCCCCCGGACATCAGGAATGGTGGAGTCACAAACCAACCCGTAGCAGAGGCTCCATATGATGGTAACTCAAGGGTCACCTCCTCCAGGAAGGTTCCCCAAACTTCAAAGGGAAACCAGTAGCGCCACCTCTGATCTCACAGTACCTGGAAGAACCCTCTGCTCCTCTGCCTTGTTCTTGTGGTCTGTTCTGAGCCTGTCGCACCCCTTGTTGGTGAGTCACTAGAGGGCACCAGCCCTGTGTTATTCACCTCTGTGTTCTAAGAGTTTGGTGGACAGCAAGTGGGCCTCCACACACCCTTGGATGGGGGGCCACGTAGACAGAAACCTTGGGAAGCACAAGGTTTGTAGAAATACCTTAGGATGCAAACCAGGCAGCTGGAGGATCTCATATGGCTGGGCAGAGGAAGTGGCATTGGGGTGTGATGGACAGGAGAGATTTCCTGGGAGCCATTGTGACCTGAGAAGTGACTAGGCATGACCATCGTCCCCATCCAAGTGACAGCCCCTTCCCTGCCCTCGCCACCTTTTCCCAAAGGAGACACATTTTCAGTGAGTCTGGCCATTTCAGAGACAACAAACTCGCTGTGTTCTCCTGGGTCATCTGTTAGCTAGTTATCTGTCAAGTAACTTCTAGCTACAGTTGTGCTAAAAAATACCTAGAAGCGCTGGAGATTTAGCTCAGTGGTGCCAGCGCCTGCCGCAAAAGCACAACGTCCTAAGTTCGATCCCCAATACCAGAAAAAAAAAAAGCCTAGAAATGGTAGGAAAGGACGTTTCTGGTCAAACTGTTTCTGAGAAAGCCCCGTAACAGCTCCAAGTGAGGCTGTCATGTTGACCCACGTGCACAATGCCCAATACTTCTTCCAGAAAGAGGGGAAGAGGGACGCACCTCCAAATGTTCTCTCGCAGTTCCTGCAAGGACAGTGTTGCCAATTGTCCCAAGTCCTCTGACTTTTCTTTAGCACTTATTTTCTTATATGTGATATAATTAAGGGATAAAATTACTCATTGCCTGTTCCCCTTGGCTGGACTGTCAATGCCACAAAGCCAGAGACTTTGCTTTGGCATGGATGTGTCCCACGTACCTAAAACAGTGTCTAGCGTACATTAGGTGCTTGATAAATGAGTGAACATTGGTATGAACGGACACATTGAGTGAATGAGTGCTTTACCTCTCCCCAGATCTGATCCCAGGTAAAAGGAAAGGCAGTTTTCCTAAGAGAAGTGGCACTCACTCAGGCTTGGAGGGCCACAATTATTTGGGCCCTAGAGCCTCCTGCAGCTGCTTCCTATAGAGTGACTGGGCTGATTTGTGCCCGCCATGGACATCATCAACATACATAACATACATCAACATACATGCTAGGAGAAAAGATGCTACCTGAAAAGCATGCTCGTTATTTAAGTGGCTGCTGTTGGCACATGTTCTTCATCAAGGAGGTAGCTGTGGTCCTATGGGGAGACCTGGATTCAAATTTCAAGTGTGTCCCTTCCTAAGGTTGCTGAGTCACCCCACCTGGTGTCAGACCCCCATCTTCGCATGTGCCAGCACTGAGCCTCCTGACCCCCACACCCCTCTCCCAGGCTGATGGTGTGGGTGAGTTCCTGGAGCCCGTCCCCAGGCTGGTCTCTGGCTCTCCCCAGGAAAGGATCCAACAACGCTGTGAGTTTTGTTAGGGAGGATTTCGCGGCACCCTCCCCTCCAAACCCAAATCCCCAGTAAGTCAGGAAGATGTGTGTTTTAAAACACTGAGAGGTCTGTTTTGGATCAGCCCGAGCCTCAGCTTCCCGGCTCAGGGAGGCAGCTCCTCCTTGGGCGTGGGGCTCTCCCTGCCGCCTTCACTTCGGCCTCTGTGGCCGTTGGCTTTTAAATCATAAAAAGCCACTCTGTATACAGTTTACTCTGCTGCTAGAAGGCAGCGGAACATAGGTATTAGGAAGGGGAGAGGGAGAGAGAGAGAGAGAGAGGGAGAGGAAGAAGCAGCCGTTAATCCCGCCAGGCTTCTGGGCACTGGAGTAGTTGTGGATGACAAAAGTTAATTAGAAACATGAGCAGTTTAACTGAAAACACTTGTGACAATTGGAAGGGCAGCTTCTCCGCTTGGGGAAATTTTCCTAGGGAATCATTGCGGGAGAAAGTGGCTGCCACTAGGTAAGTCGTGTCACTGGCTTTGCAGCCGTGGATGCCGTGGGTGGGGGCTTATGGGGCACATCCTGCTTGCTCTGCACTTGGGGAGCGGGGTGTAGTGGGCACCGGGCTGCGGGCTCTGCCTTTCCCATCTCCCTGCCACTTTGTCCAGTAGCTGTCCCTCCTCGAGAGGCAGAGCTGACCGTCCCAGGGCTGCAGTTCCCATTTCTGTGACACTGGGGCCACCCTGGTGGCTGTGGCTGGGAGCCCCCCCTTTCCCAGAATAATGCTGCCTTTTATTTGGAAATATTTCCAGGCCTTTCGGAGAGAAGAATCTGGCCAGGGAAACACTCACTGAGCGCCAAGGGGAAGCCTGACTTTCAGATAACCTGTGGGGGTTTTGGTATTTTTTGCCTTGGGGAAGCCGTGTGCACAGATCATACTCTTTAACAACAACAACAAAAAAATTGCTTTTTTTTTAAGTCCAGCCTGAATAATTTCTGTAAATCTTTAAAAGAGCCAAAGTAGGAATAACTTACATGCTTTGATAGGATTTAGCAACTTTGGTTGGTAATTACTCTCCTCTAAAGATTTTTCTTCTCTTCTCCTTTGCATATTTATTTATTTTCTTTGGTAACAGGGATCGAACTCAAGACCTTGCACTTGCGAGGCAGGCATGGTGCCACTGAGCTAAATCCCCGGCCCGCCGTCCCTTTTTAAATTTCTTGTCTATTTTGTTTTAATGTCTCTGCTAATTCTTGATTCTTATCTGTAATTGGGAAATGGACTTGTAGGTTAAATAATGCAAAGCAATGGCTATCTCCTACACCGCCCAAGGTTTTTGCTTTTTTTTTGTAGACTGACAGTCTCGATGACGCTGTCACTGGTAAGACTGGTGTGCATTCGGAAAGCCTATGACACCAAAATGGGATGGGGCTGGGTAGGGAGGTATGAGCTATGCAGGATGGAGAGCGGGAGGAAGTTGAGCTATGATTTAACTTTTAAGCACAGGTAACCCCTAAAGCAGGCAATGAGACGTTTGGGCTGGGAGCCACTGGCCGTGTAGGTGCAGCTAGGCCGGCCCTCCCTCACCCCCAGAACAGGTCAGCAAATGTAACTCAGCTCCCCTTCCTTTCCCGGTCTCTGCAGAACCACTGAGGAGCTCGGCCTCCGCCCACCCCGGCATGAGCGAAAATGCAGCTGCTCCCTCGGACACCAGCAGCCCCGCCGTGCCCACTAACTGCAGCGCCTCCTCCGCCATCCCGCAGCCCTCGGCCGCCAAGCCCTGGCGCAGCAAGTCCCTCAGCGTGAAGCACAGCGCCGCGGCCAGCGCCAGGCCGCCCGCGCCCGAGGCCCCCAGGCCCGCGCCCGAAGCCATGAAGCCAGCGCCCAACAATCAGAAGTCCATGCTGGAAAAGCTGAAACTCTTCAACAGCAAAGGGGGCTCCAAGGCGGGCGAGGGCCCGGGCTCCCGAGACGCGAGCTGTGAGCGGCTGGAGATCCTGCCGAGCTGCGAGGAGAACGAGGAGCTGGAGCCCGCGGGCCGCACGCTGTCCAGCGCGGGCCCCGCCTCCAGCAGCCCCAAGATCGCGCTCAAGGGCATCGCCCAGCGGACTTTCAGCCGGGCCCTGACCAACAAGAAGAGCTCCCCTAAAGGCAACGAGAAAGAGAAGGAAAAACAGCAGCGGGAGAAAGAGAAGGAGAAAGGCAAGGACCTCACCAAGAGAGCTTCGGTGACGGAAAGACCGGACCTCAAGGAGGAGCCCAGGGACGAGCCCAGTGGCGCAGCCGTGACCGAGATGCCAAAAAAGTCCTCCAAGATCGCCAGCTTCATCCCCAAGGGCGGGAAGCTGAGCAGTGCCAAGAAGGAGGCCGCCGCCCCTTCCCACAGCGGCATCCCCAAACCAGGGCCGAAGAGCACGCCCGGCAAGTCCCCGAGTGCCCCCGCGCTGCCCAAGGATGGGGAGCGGAGCCGCGGCGCCAAGCCGGGCTCGGGGCTCCCCCCGCAGAAGCCCCCGCTCGATGGCCGCCACTCCAGCTCCTCCTCCAGCCTGGCGTCCTCGGAGGGAAAAGCCCCGGGCGGGGCCACTCTGAACCACAGCATCAGCAGCCAGACCGTGAGTGGGTCCGTGGGGAGCACCCAGAGCACGGGAAGCAATACTGTCAGTGTTCAGCTACCTCAGCCTCAGCAGCAATACAGCCATCCCAACACTGCCACGGTCGCACCCTTCCTGTACAGGTAGGCGAGCCGCTGTTGGCGTCTGGCCCTGGGAGGGTGGGATCCGCGCTGCCCTCTGAGGCGCCATGTGACTCCCAGGCAGGGAGGCAGGTGCAGTGTGCTTGGGCACACAGCTCTGCAGCTGGTCAGGCTCATGGTGGGTGAGACGTGAGCTGATCCCAGGCTGGGCAGGGCTTCACCATCCTGTGGGACTCAGAAGCAACAGAAGCATGAACACCCGCAGAACCCATCTTACATCGGGAAGATAAGCCTGCCATAGTTTTTCTGTCCCCTACACAACCACCCCCATCTCTCTGTCTCTGGTGGTGCATCCTCAGGACCCCAGAGCCCTGGGGAGCCAGGGGCTGCTCGCTTCATGTGGTTCTGCCCATGAGAGGCCCTGGCTGCCTTTGCTGGATGAGCCCTCCCCGGGTCCAGGTCTCTAGGCTGCACACGGGTGAGCAGTCCAGGAAGGTGCAGGCTCCCGGCTCTACTCCTGAGGGAACCCACAGCTTTTGCTCACAGTCCTCAAGTCAGTCCTGTGCTAGCAACGTGTGGTGCATTTGGCCGCACTCCATGGCTGGACCATAACTGTTACCTGTGCACAGCAAAAGGGCACCAGTGATCGAATGCCATGCTCTATGCATGTGTTTTGCAACTCTTGCCCTTAGTGCACTGACAGCTATACACATACACTCCTATGTTCACACGGTGTGGACACACGCAGACAGTCATCCGTAAGTAGGGACACAAGTACACATTCCCATACCACATGCAAATGCATATACAAATACATGCTTTCACATACCTGTTTGGGTACATACACTCTCACCCAAACTGTCAACTTCCTATGTCTGTATGGTTTCCAAAGAACCAAATATTCCCTCTCCCTGTCTGTGCTCTAGCTCTAGCGAGCTCTGCTTCACTTCCTGCCAGTAGCACTTTCAGAGTAAAGCTAGCCAGCGACCAGCCTGTGAAGAAATTTCAGGCTTTACCTGGTTCCTCCTTCATTTTCTTCTGGTTGTCCACTTCAGCGAGGGTCACATGGCTCTTTTTAACTGCGAGATGGTCATCATTTTAGTAAATCAAGCCATCAGCTACCAGTGCTAGCCCAGTGCCAAGGCTTCAACAATGGCTCAGCTTGTTACATGCACGACTTTTAATACAAATGTTCTCTGAACCGTAGAGACAACTGAATTGCTCCCCATGAAGGTTTTACGATTCCAGTAGCATTAATAGTCTTGTGGAAATGCATATGCAAACTGCCATTCACAGACCCATGGTTTGCATTTTCAAAATTAAAATAGCTGACAGTCTTTGATCACCATCCATCCCTCTCCTTCCCTGTCTGTTGTGACTGTAATCACTTGAAAGGTGGTGAAACGTTTCACGTCTTACTATTACTCTCTCTGGCTTTTCTATGGGAGAAAGTGATATGATCCAAGTGCCTGAGGAACAGGAGGGAGGGGAACTTCTGGGATGAGCAGCTGCAGGCTCCCTTTTCCTGTGATGCTCACCCTGAATGATGTCCCCTAGGAAGAAGGGCACTGGGACAGGGACGGCACATGGGCCCTGTCCTTCATCAGCTCAAGCTGTCCTCCGAGTTCACAGCCACTGGCTGCATTAAGAGCTGCTATTCTTGCACCGAGTGCGTCTGAAGACTGAGCTAAGTGCTTTCCACGTCTTTCCTCACAGAATTCTTTCCCCCACCCTGACTCCATGAGCTAGCTTATTTTTTAAAATCTCTATTTTACAGGTGTGCAAACTGAAGCTTACACTAATTAAATCACTTGCTTTAAGCTATAGAGCTGTAATGGAAGAGCTTGTGTTTAACTGGAATCTAACGAGAGGCACAGGGCTCTGAGTCACCTTTGTCCTGACTCTAAATCACCTTGTCTCTCTGAGCTTCATTGTCTTCAAGTGAGATTAGAGTGGATTCCAGGATTTTAAAGGAGGCTTACACTTCCTCTCTAAAATTTGCTGTCTTGTATTTATGGCTCCCTATATAGCTTCCAGGGCTTCCCCCCAACCTCTCTGTGTTAAAATGTACCGAGAGAGAGAGGGAAGGTCATTTCTAAAAGCCACTTAAGATCAGTTATATTTATCAATTCAGAAGTAATGACAGACACATGGATCCCTTGACTATGAGCTTTTTGGGTCACATCATGTTTGATTTTTGTCACCGGAGGGAAGTTGCTTGATGAGGGCTGTGGGTGACTTAATTTGTGTGGCTGCTGAGTTGTGGAACTTGGACCTGAAGCTACATGGTCACACCCCAAGTCTAATGTTCTTTGCAGTACCTGGCATCTTTCTAGACTTAAATATTTCTCATTTATCAATCAGTACTCCCTTTTGGAATACTTGTTCAGTAGTAAACTTGAACTGACCTTCGCCTCCAGACAGCTCTGGATCTAGCTGAGGAAAGAGGTATCGGTTGGATCTCACTGTAATCACTAGGCACCCAGAGGAAAAAGAGAATGCAGTAGAAACCCAGAGAGGCAATCCTGGCAGTCAGGGAGGGTCCAGCGTCTTGTAGGGAGCCAACAAGGAGGAACAAGGAGGTCGCAGTAACTGCCAGTTATGACCCAGGAGTGAAGTAGAAGGGAAAGCTGTGTCACCAACTGCAGCAGAGTTTGCCCCTTACTCTTGGTGATGGGAACCCTCCAGGGCCTTTAATCGGAGAGTGATGATATCACACCAGCATGCACTGATCAGGTAGTCAGCTTTTGGTACCAGGGATTGAACTGAGGACCTTGCAATTGTGAGGCAGGTGGCGGCACCAGTGAGCTAACTCTCCGGCCCACCTAAGGTAGAGCCTTAGCAAAGACGTAATAGAAAGGGCGGCCCAGGGGGAGCTGGGTGGAGGCAGAGGGAACAGCCACTCTTGTCACCAGCAGGTGGCGCCCTACAAGAGCGGGAGCCCAGTCTCTTCAGACTTCCTTCTTTTTACTTAGGAGAATTTCAGGTAATTCTCTCTCATTTTTAAATGGCAAATATCCCAACTTTTAAGCGTTGGGCTAATTTTAAAACTTTAAAATATTGTGCAGACCAATAAGAATACATCTGTGGGCTCGTCCCTATGCCTGGCTGCTCTTTGCAGCCTCCGGGCTAGAAGCAGGGTAACTGTTTCAAGGTGTTAATGCCTCTGACTGTGGGGTGCAAAGGAAAACTAGAATTATGTGAATCCTTTAAACATATCAGTTACAGAAATTGGAAAGGAATGGCCTCAGAAAGAGGGCAAAGGAGGGAAAAATTGGTGGATGCTTGAAGTTTATCAGTACCTCCCCCATGGCCCATTTACATGCTTGTCAAACACTTTGTTGGGGGTTAAGGGTGTCAGAGCACAGGTTTAGTACGTGCAAGGCCCTGGGTTCATTCCCCAGCACTGAAAAAATAAAATTCACTTTCTTCGTTCATAGTGAAATCTCACTGAATCAGTCTGGGATGCTAATAGAGTAATAATGCGACATGCAAGCTATGCATTTGAGCATAATTACATGTTGCGTGCTATGCCCAAGTAGTTGGGGCAAGAAAAACATCACAACAAGCCGTTGCCTCAATTTGCTTGACAAATAAGGGCATGGGGAAAGCTTGGGGAAGTACAGAGTTCAGTCAAGTGTTGAAATAATGATCAGTGAGATCTTTCATGTCAGAGATCTGACTTCTGAATCAGAGACCAGGAGGGCCAACACAGCTGCTCGGCATCCACTCCCGACTGAGTTTATAGTCACCTTCCAGCGAGGGCCACGTCAGGAGAGCCTCGGGGGCTGTCAGTCATCAAGCTTGACTTGGTGGCATTGCTGATTGCTTAAGAGTTGCTCTTTGGCACAGGCTAAATTATCCGAAGCACCCAGAACCCTGCAGCATGGGTCTGCCCAGAGGCAGCTCCCTGAAGGGGTTCAAAGGAGTGTTCCCCAGTGCAGGGTTGCAGAGCCTCCACTTGGGCGATGAATATTTCATCTTTTCCAGTCCGGTGGCTCTCTGTGTTCTTAGGACCTTGCTCCGCTGTGGCTAATGAATTATTAAGCATCACTCTGCTGATTTCCCAAGCTTGGAGGCGACGGTGCGTGGGCGGACTACAGTGGTCCAGATGTGGTGGGGGCCTCTCGTGACAAGTGCGTGTGCTTTGGTTTGTGTGCAAAGGTCCCAGACGGACACTGAGGGGAATGTCACTGCCGAGTCCAGCCCCACAGGGATGAGCACGGAGCCCGGCCACTATACCAAGAGTGGACAGCCTGCCCTGGAGGAGTGCACGGGTGAGTACGGAACCCTGGGGTTCCATCTGCGGGTGACGACACCTCCCTGCCACCACGCTGCCCTTCCCTTGATATTTTCCTTCCTCGCTTTCCTTTACTCTCTCATGGTCTCCTTGCTCCTCCTCCTCCCCCTATTCAGTCATAAACGTATCTCTAATCTGTTGGCAAGTCTGATGTTTCAGATAGATTCCATTTCATTCATTGCTGGACCCTGGATGACCCTGGTACTTTGAATCTTCATGTTTACTCTTCAGCTGAAGTTGTTTTTCACCAAGATTTGGAACCCCAAAATGCTGGGGGTTTTCCCATTCCTTATAGAAGCACAGATTTAAAATGTGTTTGTAGAATTTTCCATTCATTGGAAAGAAGATTGGAGCATGCTTCTACTAAAAACAAAAAACTCTAAATTTTATTTCATTATAACCACAACAATGGTGATTATAGGGATATTATGCTGTGTAAAACCATGAAATCCATGCTTGGTGTGGTGCCACACACCTGTAGGCCTGGCACTCTGGGAGGGTGAAACTGGAGGATCTCAAAGTCAAGCCAAGCCCAGGCAACTTAGTGATTTAGTGAGAACCCCCCTGTCTCAAAATTTTAAAAAACAAAAAGGGCTGGGGATGCAGCTCAGTGGGAAGGCCCTGGGTTCAATCCCCAGTACTGCAAAAAACAAAACTAAACTAAACATGAAATCCAGCTGTCCTATTGCTAACTGTGCAGATGGATTGATTTTACATTGAAACATTCTCCAAGGGGAAATACCAGACCTGAAGGAGTGTGTGTGTGTGTGTGTGTGTGTGTGTGTGTGTGCACGCTATGCATTAAACCCAGGTCCTCGTGCGTGCTAAGCCTGTGCTCTACAACTGAGCCGCCCTCTAGCCGTGCATTAGAATTGGTATTAGTGGGTTCCAAGTGCCACTTCCTCCATCTCCTTGCCTCCGTGCCCCATGCTCCTGCTCCGGCAGCTTCCAGTCATCGAGGTAAGCGGTAAAGCACATGTCAGCAGTGGCTCTGTCCCACCTCTCGTACCGTACCACTTCCAGAGTGTGGGGAGAGATTGAATCCACGCGGAAGATTCTTCTATTAGACTCAGTGCCCATCAGCACACCCTTGTAAGAGCCACACTGCAGCTGTGGAATCGGTCCGCAGGCCGCGTGTTTGGACCATCCCTGTCTCACCATGAGTTCTGAGTATTAATTTCGGAGGATCGGGGGATCTAACTGTTTCCTTCTGGTTCCGCTGGCTGGGCGCAGTGACGGTGCTGAGGTTGCTCCAGCTGTTTGTAAGCAATCCATCTTAGAAGGGTTCAGGTCCCCAAGTTTGAGGTTGGTTTTACATTTCCTTCTTTCTAGGTTTGTGGCTGCCTTGCTTATGGATGTTTGATAGCAAGATAGGAAGAGGGCCAGAGGGAGAAGGGTGCAGAATTCAGGTGACTGCTCGGGTCTCCGCACACATTCCGGGTCGCCTTCTCGGAGCACACCTCCAGAGCGCCAGGCAGGATCAGCCCTGTGTCCCGTGCAGCAGCATGGGTGCCCCTCCCACGCTGAGTCTCAGCAGAGTCCGCATTTGAAGACCAAAGGCAGCATCCAGGAAACACTCGGATATCACTTAGATTTCAGAGCGATGACCATAGCCTATGCTCTTACTCTAATTTCTTTTTCTTCCTGGGTCTCCTATTCCCGAGACCAAATCACCAAGTCTGCTGCCAGTGTTTTTGAGCAGCAGACTGTCAGCTAAGTGCTCTTTGGGGTTGTGTTGAGTGAGAATCCCTCAAGTCGGGGTCACCTGTCTTTACATGCGAGCAGTAAAGAGGGTCCACGTGTGACTCTGCTGTGGATCTTTTTTATGAGGACCCTGGATAGCACAAGATTAAATTCCCACAGCCCTTCCTTTACAATGAGAGTGAACGGTGGCGCACTTAGAAATGAGCATTTATGAGACTGTTTGACCAGTGGCTTAGGTCTTCCCCTTGTCGGTGCAAATGGCTGGGCTTCTGCAGTGTGTATGGTCGCGCATCTTGAATTATAGAGTTAGAAGGAACCACTCACACCACCTTTTCTTGTGTCATTGTTCAGCCTTTACTTGCATATTTCTTGTGACTCATTTGTTACTCATCTTGTTACTCATATCTAAGGCAGCCTATTCATTTTTTGATTGTTGTTGTTGGCTTTAGCAAATAATAGAGTTCTTTATTCTTAACGTTTCCAGTCACTGGATCTTATTCAGCCTGCTACGGTCCACAGACAATTTCTGTCCTTTTCCATGTAGCAGCATGTCCTTCAGGCTTTCCTCTTCCAAGTGAAAATCCTAGATCTCTTCTGTATCCCTTTGTGACACAGTTATACCTATACACTCGGTCAGTGTGGGTCAGAATGCAGTGCTTTCTTGGTTGCAGCCAGTGGCTTGAGGGAAGACTTTCCTTGGCAAATTCAAGGTTGCTGTGGGTAGACAGGGCCTTGCTTCCCCCGTTTTTTCAGATTTCTGAAGGAGTTGAAAGGGCCTGCCTATTTCCCCAAGAGCTTGGCCATGATTTTACTTTGCTCAGTGTCTTAGTTACTTTTTCTCATTGCTGAGATAAAATACCTGACACCCAAAGTTAAAGGAGGAAAGGTTTATGTAGCTCACAGTCTGTAGAGATTTCAGTTCATAGTCAGCTGGCTCCAAGGCAGGGTGGCACGGCAGAGGGGCATCACAGAGGAGAAGCCATCCGTCTTCACGCAACTGCAAAGGCCGTGCCTTTCCGCCAAGCCCCAGGCTGACCAAACCTGTGCCAGGGAGCAAGTATATCTTAGGCACCTGAAGCTGTGTGTGGGAGTTGCCAAAAGTAAAGGTGGACGCTCCCCCCACTCAAAGATCTTTGGGTTTCTTTTGTTGTGCAGTGTTGGCTGTTGAACCCTCACACATGCCCAGCACAGACTCTATTCACTGAGCTACAGCCTCAGCCCCGGTCTTTGGATTTCTAAAGGAGAATTAAGTCAGGCAAATACCTCACTAGTCACAGCATGGATAAGTAAATATGCTTTTGCTTGTGATTAATGGGGGTAATTTGAAAACCAGTGCCTATACTTAGGTTCCTAATAAATGTTCACCATGGGGTCTAGAGTTAGCTAAGGATTGGTACCTTTTCAGCAGCCTTACAGAGATAAAATATGGCCAAACTGGCTCTGAAAGAGATTTAATTAATGGCCCAAAAGGTAGATGCAGTTCCATCCCTCCGACCCCATTAGGGGAAGGTAGAATGGATCTTTATCACTGCTTCCGTCACAAAATCCACACGTGCATCTACATCGTGTACACACTTGGGTGGGACATGCAGTTTGAGCACTGTTGAGATGAAAGTTCCCCCCAAATTGCTCTGGGTTAAAAGGGGCTGGAAAATTAAAAACATTTGTAGTTTCAAGATTAGAGAGTTTGCCACAGTCAGTTTCTTCCATAAAAATCAAATGGCTATCATTGACGCCGGCCTCCGGCCTCCAGGCGCCCCTGTGCCGAGCGCAACCCGAGGAAGTCGTTATGGATCTCAGAGGAGAAGTTTCGTGCTGTGACTCTTCTTTGGTGCCTACGGCCCCCTGAGTGATGGCTGTTGAAAGTTCCCCTCAGTGTCCACTGTAAGCCCCCCAGCCACTGCCCTCTGTAGCCCGTTCTGTAAGAAGATTTCTTTACAAACGTTGCTCAGCACTGGAAAGGTCATGAACTTTCCAAAACCCTTGATTATGGTTCCTCGATCTGCTCAGCCCTCCCTGAAATTACTCTGAGGAGGGGAAGGTTTGATTCCTTTAATCATTATTATAGTCATTTCCCTTCTCTTAGTCCTCTGTAAGGCCAAACGGAGCAGAGTCACCCAAAACCCCAAAACAAGGCTGAGGACGCATGGCTTCTGCTTGTGGGTGGCATAGTTCTCATGGTACATCAGCACCAGCTCGAACTCTGCTTGGCCAAGGGTCTCATGGAAAATCGTACCCAGAGAACAGAAGGCTGTGGTCTGGCTCCTGGTGGCTTCTTGCTCTACAGCACCGTGGGCTCTCACTGAGTACCTGCCGTGGGCACTGTTCAGAGGCCTGCTGCTGCCGTTCTTTGAGCTCAGGGCTGTCCCTGTGCTCATTTGAGGAACGTCAGGTAGAAGGATGGAGAAGGCCAGCACCCTGCCCACGGCCAACACACAGCCGGGGGGAGCTCGAACTTGAGGTGATGTCATGCATCTGACGAGGGACAGGCAGACTTCCCTCTACAGAACAAGTACAGGTCTTCTAGCCACTGCAGGCTCTTTTTGACAGTTAGGCTGCATCGCCAATAGGTGAGAAAAAGCATGCTGTGCACAATTTGGTATGGGCAGACAGACCTAACCTGTGTCTGTTTTCAATGGAGAGGGTATGAAAGTATGTTTGCATCTCAGACGAGGGACTCTGCTGTTAGACCTCACCCACTCAGCAGGGACCAGGAGGAAGAACTCCTTGGATGTTATCCCTCCCTCCCTCCCTCCCTCCCTTTAGCTATCCACTCACCCATTCACTGGTTCTCAAATCCTAATGAAGCAGCCACAGTAAGCCAGAAGCTGACCTGGTGGATTCATGGTCATGATTGACCATTGCTTTCAGGAAGCTTGCCATCTAGCAAAGGGTTAAAGTAGCCTTCACCCTCTTGTTTGCAGGGGAAGACCCCGAGGCTCGGCGGCTGCGGACAGTGAAGAACATCGCTGATCTGCGGCAGAATTTGGAGGAGACCATGTCCAGTTTACGGGGAACTCAGGTGACACACAGGTATCTGCCACACGGATTACTCTGCTGAACTAGCTGGGAACTTGATTTTCCCGGCTTCTCCTGTGTGTCTTCATGCAGTCCATAAAGAGAGTTGGTGAATAGTAGAATAAATAAACTTGCTCCCCAAATGAGCTAGAATTCACAGGAATGTCAGCAAACATGCAGGAGAGAAGCATAGCGAAGAACTATCAGCGTGGACAGATTCCTCCCCAAAGCAGAAGGTTGCTAGATTCCTTCCACAGGATATTGCAGAACAGCTCCATTTAAATTTCACTTCACTAGCATTTTCCAAAACTGTATCATGCTATTGCAAAGAGCAGGTGAACTGTGTTTGACCCATGCAATAAACTGAATAACTTGAATTCCTACCCGGTCTTCTGATACCCAACACCTTGTAATATTGTTAGTCATGCACGTGCATGAAACACGTAAGGAAATGTTTATGAAAACTTGCGATCATGTTTAAACTATGATTTAGTGGCATAGGGTTACATGAGAAATGTTGATCAGATTGTTTTCATTGTTCGGCAAGAAGCTGAGGAGGATGCACCCCTGAGCTGTCCTTTGTGATTTTGGCAGGGCAGGGCTTAACAGTTTGTGTTTGGCTTTGGGAATCAGAGAGAAGTGCTGGTCACCCCTGCTGAACTCCCAAGGGATCTCCATGGCTTCTCCAATTTCAATTTCTTTGATGAACCGGTACAGGGAGGCAACCTGGCTCCCCGATGTCAGTAGTTTGGCAGGTCCGGCTGCACCGCTGTGGGTTCTGTCTTCAGCTGGACCTAGGGGTTCAATATGCAGAAAGCGAAGCTACTTCCAGGATTGAGTAGGGGGAGTCAAAACCTCTGGAGGCATCAAATGGCTCTTCCAGAGGAAAGTGAACTTAGGGACTTGGGGTGAGACTCTGCTAAGCATTAGGTATTTGAAAGAGATGGAGCTATAGGATGCTGGGCCCTGTGATGCCTTGATTAGGTATGAAGCATCTTTCTTTGCACCATAAGCTCCAAAACTGAATTAATGTCGATACTTCATTTCTTTCTTTTTTTTTTTTTGGTACCGGGGATCAAACTCGGGTCCTTACGCTTGCGAGGCAGGCGGCAGAACCACTGAGCTAAATCCCCAGCGATACATCATTTCTTGATGAGTTTCTTGGAGGGTCTTTCTGATGCCCAGAGATGAGCTCAGTCTCCCAAAGATTGAGGTCCATGTCACTTGATTTCTTAGGGAGCTCAAGCCAGGCAGCCACCAGTCTTTCTGGTCTTTTCGGACAAAATATGGAAGCAGCAAAAGTTTGGGGGAAATGGACATGAAGGATTAGCAAATTGGAGCTCTCCCCACCTGCTCAGCCAGAGGGAGCTGTGGATGTGGGGTGTAACACTAGGAACCCCAGGTGGTCGGAGCACCCTGCCCTTAGAGCGATGGGTGTCCTGGCGCCCTGAGCACACAGGCAGGGGGCCCCGTCACACCCCTTCTCTGTGAGTCTGCTGATTCCTGTTTGACCCAGGCTGCTTTTATGTTCTCAGCACATTGGAAACCACGTTTGACACCAATGTCACTACGGAGATAAGTGGCCGCAGCATCCTCAGTTTGACAGGGAGACCCACGCCTCTGTCCTGGCGACTCGGCCAGTCCAGCCCCCGGCTCCAGGCAGGAGATGCCCCCTCCATGGGCAATGGGTACCCACCTCGAGCCAACGCCAGCCGGTTCATCAGCACCGAGTCGGGCCGCTACGTGTACTCGGCACCTCTGCGAAGGCAGCTGGCCTCCCGGGGCAGCAGTGTCTGCCATGTGGACATCTCAGACAAAGCAGGGGACGAGGTGGACCTGGAAGGCATCAGCGTGGACGCCCCTGGCTACATGAGCGACGGGGATGTTCTGAGCAAGAACATCCGGAGCGACGACATCACAAGCGGGTGAGTGCTGGGCCTCCACCCTCTGGAGGTGTGGGCAGTGGCTTGGTCCTTGGGTTCCCCAAGATCTCTAGAGATTGGTGCTGGGCTGGGAGTCAGGAGCCCCGAGTGTGCAGGCTTGGCGAGTCACCATGATGTCCCGCCAGCTGCCAGTGACAGTGGGAAGCCAAGCTGCTGTGTCTGTCCCGTAACCAACCTCGCGCTGGGGATGGAGTCCACCTGGTCCCCCGGGACCTGGCCCTGCCCCGCCCCTTGGATCTCACCCCTACCTCGCTTCCCCACAGCTGTCCTTCCTGTCCTCCAGTCTCCCTGAGCTCCTTCTGACCCCAGGGCCTTTGCACTGTCTTTCTGGACCTGGCTTCTTCCCCCAGATCCTTGCTCCTCAGCCGAGAGGGAAACCATCAGATTTGAGGCAGGCTGAGTCCCCCGCATCACTCTGTGTCAGGCACTTTTGAAAGCTCGTCGCTGTTTGAAATTGTCCTGGTTCTGCACTCATGTTTTGTCGTCTCCTGCCCTGCTCCCCGCTCGCAGCAGGAGCACATTGATCCAGAGCGTGGCTTTGCTTGTTCCCCATGGAATCCCCAGTGTACTGAACCTAACAGGAGCTTATGGCTATCGCTGAAGCCATGAGCATGTGGATGGGTGAGCAGAGGAAGCCACAAACCCGACTCCCTGACTCTCGATCTGTTCATGTGGAGAGGAGGCCAGCGAGCCGCGGGCTAAGGGCCTCCTAGGGAAGCAGCCGAGACTGTGCAGCACGGGGCCTGGTTTCCTGGTGGTGACTTCCCTTCGATGATCACCGTGTACACCTCAGATGCATCTCTTTGTTTCACTGGCTGAGATAGCTTCACCTCTATCGTGATTTGCCCAGAAGTTCTTCAGAGTCTTTTGAACCGCTAATGCTCTAGCAATGAAAATGACACAATACAAAAATCCAGACTAATAATCAGTCCCCAGTTCCCAGACAAACTGGTGACCAGGTGCTCCATGGGTGACTCGGTCTTTTCCTAATTGCAGCTCTAGCTGACTTCACTACTGTGTGCCAAGCACTGTGCCCCGGCTTTATGGGTATCGTCTTGCTCTGGCCTGAAGGCAGCCCTGTGAGACAGAGCAAATCATAGCCCCCATCTACAGACCAGGAAACCACAGCCCAGGAAGGTGACCTAACTTCCCCAGGGCTACGCAGCTGGTAGGAGGCAGAGCCCAGAGCCAATGAGTCCTTACCCCCCTCCGTTGGCTCCATCTTGTCCAAAGTCTTATTGCTGCACTGCAACAGCACAGCTACTAGAGGTCATTTCCAAATTATTTTAATTTTACATAGCTCTAGACATTTTTTTGTCTGTCTGTGTGGTTTTTGCAGTGCTGGAGATTGAATTCAGGGCCTTCACACTGAGCTACATCCCTAGCCCTGTTTTTTTTTTTTTTATTTTGAGCCAAGATCTTGCTAAATTGCCCAGGCTGTGGATGAACTTGGAATCCCCCTCCCTCAGCCTCCAAGGCTACTGGGATTACAGGTGTGTGCCACCACACTCAGTTTAAAAATATTGTTATTTAACTTAAAGGGTAGGCATAGGGGTGGTTTGGTTTTCTGCCTATCACTTAGAACCAACTTGGGTAATAAAATCTTGGAAAACAGGAGCCGCGGAATGCTCGCAATCCAACAATTTCTGTTATACAGAATGTCTGGGAAAGCTAAGGCATGGATAAATTAAACTACCTGATCAAATTGGAACATACTGGGGCTGGGGATCTAGCTCAGTGGTTTCACCACCTGCTTCGCAAACGGAAGGACCCGAGTTCAATCCCCGGTACCAAAAAAAAAAGAAATTAAATTGGAACATACTTTTGTGTTATAGTCTGCTCCAAACATAAGAAATAATAATTGCCTGTTGGTAAGACTGAATTGCACATCATTTAATCTTTAGTGTTTGGAAGACTTTTGGTATCCAGAATGATGTCGAGTTTATCATTACCAGTCCTCATTTTAATATACTATCCCTAAGTGTGATTATTTTGAAGTTTTTATCCTGAAAGAGCTTATGTTATTGTTGGATTGTCTTTCAATTATCTGCATGGGTAGGTGGTCAGTGAATTAATTTTTGCTGTAGTGCCGATAGTGATCACAAGGTGGAGACGTTGGGACGCTCCAAACTCAAGCCAGTCAAAGCTGCTGGTTTCTTTGGCTCCCCAAACCAGAGCTCAGAGGTGCGTGTTTTACATTTCAGTGTTCGCTTTGCAAGGCTGACATTTTTAGCTTGTGAGATAGCACTTGGAGCAAGTGTAGATAAAAGAGCAGAAATGTAAGCAAACCGCTCAGTTACTGAAATTGGAGAACTTCGGTCTGGTTTTTCTTCCCCGGTTCCTTTTTACTGTAGAAATTTACCTTTAAGTGAGGACAGCCGGATGTCATTTAATGCTCCTTCTGCTTGGAGTGTCCTGGAACTGTTGTTCAGCTTGGCTCTGGCTGTGAAAGCCCCCAGTGCCTGTCGGGAGGCCAGAGGACCAGTCTGCTTTTACATGCTGATGCCAGGTGGGCCAGTTTCTCTGCTCCCGCCTTTCCCTGTCTGTGGACAACATGAAGCTGTAAATATTGAAAAGCGTGTGCTTACTCCATGCCTCAGAATCTGCTAGAAGGAGAATGTGACCCCAAGCATGTCATCTACCTTCCGAAGCCTTGAAGCCCTCCGTGTGGGTCTTAACCTTCCATATCGGGATTTCTCTTGAGGTTGTATTCAATGTGTTTTTATTTTTATTAGTCCGTGTCTGCAGGACATATGATTACATTCCTCATGGGGAGCTGGTACATGCATGGAGCACATCTTAACGCTTTTTATGTCCTCAGCCTCTCCCTCCCCCTACCCCCATGTCTTGGTCCCCTTCTCATTTGCAAAAGATCTATCTCCCCATTTCCTATTATCTACCTATTATTTTGCTCTTTAGATCATTTATACTTTGGATTTCTTATATATGAGAAATCATGCTATATTTATGCTTGTGTGTCTGGTTTATTTCACTTAACATTATGGTCTCAAGATGCTTCCATTTTCCTACAAATACTAAAATTCACCCTTTTTCGTAGCTGAGCAGTACTCCATTGTGGATAAATACCACATTCTCTTTACCCATTGATCTGTTGATGGATATATAGGCTGCTTCCAAGACTAAGCGATTATGAATCGGGGTGCTATAAACATGGGCATGTATGTATCACTGTACTATGATGTCTTTAGTTCTCTCAGGACGATACCTAGGAGGGGAGGTTGTATCTGATTAATGACGGCTGTCTAACAGACACAACATTCAGCCAGGGCCTACATCTCATATGGACCTCAAATGCCCAGGCACCTGGAAACCATGAAATGCTGAGAGTTTGCATAAGATGTTTATTTGGTGTGGGGAAAACCTAGCCTTGATGTGTCAGTGAGGAAACTTGATTGTCAATGAGGAGACTTCTGGCAAAGGTGACAGAAAGTGCAACATGGCACCATGCCTTGGGTCGGTGCAGCAGCTATTTTGTGATGTCTGTACTTCGTGCTTGTCGCTGGATGTGGGTGCCATGCACTGTGTGGATCCTGCAGTTCTCTCAGGGTGGGCCTGAGATTTCTTTGTCACCATGGAGTTCAGCTAGAGCTTGCTGGAAAATGCTGTCGTGTGTGTGTGTGTGTGTGTGTGTGTGTGTGTGTGTGTGTATCAAACCCCTGAACTGTGCTGAGCTTACGCCAGGCCAGGCATGTCAACTTTACAAGTTGTCATGTGAGTTCACCACTTCTTTTTATTAGGTTGGTAAACTGAGCATTGGCTGTGGTGGAAAATAAATTAAAATGACAGACAAAGATGTCTCTTATTATTAGGTTTTGATCTCTGAATTCAATCCTGTGCTCATATTCTAAACTCAGAATACCATATGGAACAGAATAAAATTAAAGGGATAGATCTAGCATCCATATGTTTGGAAGGATTTTTTTTATTTTCAAAGGAAACACTGAGTTGTATAATCTTCCAATATATAAATATACAACTCCTCAAGGGAAAAAAATGATCATTTAAATTTAACATCAGAAGTTTTCTCCCAGACTCTCTGAAGACATCCAGGGCCTTTGGGAATGGGTTTGAACCCCTTGGCTGAGCAGGGAGGTGCCTCGTGGTCTCATCCACCTTCCCTGACACACCAGCCGCCTGCTCCCTCGCCGACTCCTCTCTGCCCTCTGCTGCCCCCGGCCACCTGCCAGTCACAAGGGCAGAGCCCCGTGCTGGGAACCTGCTGCTTTCTCCCTGGAGTTCCTGAGCTAACACCTTGATGTCCCCCTGCACCCTGTCTTCCGTGTGTCCGGTGGTCTTGGTTTATTCAGAAACAGTGTCTTGGCCTTTCACTTTCCATGTGAAGGGCAGAGAGCCAGACAGACAATATGGTCTTAAGGGACAAACAGACTGATCCTCCTGTGCCGGGTGAACTAGAACAAGTCTTAACCTTGAAAAATTAGAGCTACAGATTGGCACTTTGTAGAGAATCTGGAATGCTTAAGAAGTGTGTGTGTGTGTGTGTGTGTGTGTGTGTGTGTGTGCGTGCGTGTGTGTCTGTCTTTTCTCTACTGGGGCTCCACTCCTAGAAGGCATGCTCACTATTTTTCCAAGCCCAGAGTGTAAGATATAGTAGGTATTTATATTCTTGGTGCCCATCCTGGCAGAACCTTGGGCTTTTATAACTTGCCACCGCCAGCTGTGAAACTCAGCGGTTCTGTTTATAGGACCCTTGGAGAGAAACAACTCAGGCTACGATGCCCTCTAGTGGCCAACACAGGATATGATGCTGTGATTTCCATTGCTTTTGATTACAAAAGCCTTTGGCTATGTCTCTTGCTCCTGTAACTCAAGGGTATTGACTTTAAATGCCTGGCCAATAGCCTCGTGTGGGAGAGAAGTCAAGGTGACCAGTCTTGTCGTCAGCTTTTGACAGCCTAAGTCCATTAGTCCATCAGCAGATGTAGGTACAGCTGGGGGACTCAGTTCCCCAATCCCAGCCCTGCGGAATCACCTGTAATTCAGGATGTCGTTCAGGCAGCTCAGGCTGCTGTCACAAACTCCCCTCAGCCTGGGGGGGTTAAACAGCAGAGCTGGAGGCTGGAAGGCTGCGGTGGTGGGTTTCGGGCTCTGACTTCCTGGCTTGTGTGTGGCACCTTCCCACTGTGTCCTCGCATGGGAGAGAGAGCAAAGTGCTTACATGCTTTCCTCTTCTTTTAAGGACACTATGGGGCTTTCTCCTTGTGACCTCACCTAAACCTGACTGGCTCCCGAAGGTCCCTCCTGCAGTAGCAGCTCACAGGGGGCCAGGGCTTCTGTGTGGGAAGGTGAGGGGACACAGGCATTCCATCCACTGCAGGATGCCGCCTGCTGCTAAGCATCACTTGCACGCGTCGCCCTGAGCCCTTCCCTTTGTTGCCTGCCTGGTCACCTCCTCTCTGAAGCCTCCTCCGACTCCAACCAAGCAGAGGTAGTGACGTTTTCCCTCTGGGATCCCCTGATATTTGCTTTGTCTACAACAGTGCTGAAAGCACTACATCAGGATTACTGTGTGTGTGCTGTACATGTACATACACACGAGTGTGAGTGTGAAAGAGAAGCTGCCCGCTCTGAAGGTTAGGGTCACATCTGTCCTGAGTGTTTGTGTATCGTCACTGGCCGGCTTGGTACCTGTCCCAGGGTGCAGCCTTTGGATGTGCTGCATGGTGACTGATGCTGTAAGTGATGCTAACCCTAAATGTGGTGAGAGCAGCCCCATCATCCTCTAGATGAAGATGTGCTGAGATGGGAGCTCCTTTGACTGGAGGTGCCAGCCATGTGGCCTTCCTCCTCCTTGGCCTGTCTTGCACTCCGACACTCCCTCTCTCCCCATGAGCCTGACATTGGCAGTGCAGGAAAGAGACTGCTCAGAGCACGGCAGGCCTTTGCCCAGTGCAATAGTGGAAGACGGGCTCCTGTTCTGCTTTTCCTTCCTCCACTCAATGCAATGGAACAGATATTTCTCACTAAGTGGTTTGCACCTGGAATGTCTTCAAAGGCTCTTGTGTTGAAGACTGGTCTCAGCTGGTGGCACTACAGGGAGTGGTGAATGGTGGGACTTCCGGAAGTGGGGCCTGGTTACAGGAAGTAGGTCATGGGGGAGTGGCCTTGAAGCGTGCATTGGGATTCTGGTCTCTGTTTCTCTGTCTCTCTCTCTTTCTCTCTCTCTCTCTCTCCTCCCCCCACTCTGTCTCTCTGTCTCTGTCTCTCTCTTACTCCCTCTCCCTCCCCATCTCCTGGCCACCTTGAGATGAGCCAGTTTGCCCCACTGCATACTCCCCACCGTGATGTTCTAGCTCACCATGGGTTCGTGAACTCAAGTGACCACGGACTGGGACCTCTGAAGCTGTGAGCCAAAATAAGCTTTCTTTTTTTAAGTTGGTTTTCTCAGGTATTTTGCAATAGTGACAAAAAGCTAACAAGCCAAGGCACCCTAGAACACAGCTGGTGGCAAAATGGTATACTGACAGTGTGAAACAAAGGCTTTTTCTTATCTGATGACTTTTTCCCACTGGCTTTGCCAGCCAGACCCCAGGTAACCCTGCCAGGCTGTTGTTCCTGGCAAACTGATAGGAGAGGAAGCCACAATGCACCCTGGGGCTGAGGCAGGATTTAGGAGAGGCTGTCCTGAAAGTCCCGATTCACAGCAGGTTCCAGCCGGGTGTGGCAGCATCTCTGACTGAGAGAGGAGAGGCTCTTGTGTGGGCTGATCCTGCTGAAATGATCCCAGTTTGCAGGCTCTTGGGAGGCCTGGAGGCTCAGGCTGCCTGCCAGCTGGCAGCACAGCTGGTCTTGGTGGAATCGGGAAGACGGATGACCATGGAAAGGCGGAGACTCCCTCTACAGGACAGGCAGCCTGATCTGACCAGGGAGGCCAGAGGCAGTGAACGAACCATGACTCCCTAGCTGGGACATAGGACTGGGCTTTTTCCTCAGAGGACACATTAGTTACATTGTTGGTTTATTATAAAACCCATCCAAAAGTGTGCAAGTGGACATCCATATGGGGAAGCGTGCCAGGCAAGTTAAGGGGTGCATGGTGCACAGTTGAGAGATTTTGTGGCAGGTCCGTTATGTAGGCGTGATTGATTAGATCACCAGTTGTAGCGACTGAGGCAGCCTCCAACCCCTGTGCCCTTGGAGGGTGGGGCTGGGTGTCCTCTCACACGGGCCTTCTGCTGATTGTTGGCCCAGGCTGGCTGCATCACTCATCCCCAGAGGCATGTGTGTCTTGTCCTGTTTGCCCTGGACCCGCCAACTTTGCTGAGCTCAGGGGCTCTGTGAGCCTTATCAGCAGTGGGCAGGCTGTGTTCCCAGAGGAGAAAGAACAGTCGAGCTACCTGCCAGCTGGACGGAGAGCGATTTTCAGTGTCCCCAAGCCTGCTGTGTCCACCACTGGACAGGTTTGGCAGGCGGAGACTGGGATTAAGAACATGTTTCCTGGAGAATAGCCCTGTGGAGAAATGAAGTGTGATACACCTTTGACACAGGCAGCCCAGCACGTCACCCTGGTCTAGTGGCAAATGTTGGCTTGCTCATTTACGGGGAAGAGAGAAAAAAGAAGATTTGGTGTTTTTTCAGGAAATTCTTGAGAGTTTCCTGGTTTGGTTCGGGTTTGCATCCTGCCCACCTCCCTCCTGTATCTGATAGCAAAGGAAGGGGAGCAGGGAACAGAAGTGGGAGAAGGATGCCGTCCTCAGGCTCTTCCTGAGACCTGCCCAGGTGGGTGACCTTCTCCCACCTAGCTCCATCCTCCAAGTCCTGAAACTTTCCAGAGTCCTCGGATGGAAATCCAGAAACCCTCCCTCTGCTTACCGACTTGGGAAGCCCCATGCACAGGCAGTGAAATCCCATGCCAGATTGGTTCTGGGTTTATTGTGTGCTGAAGCCTGTGCCAAAGGCACTGAGGCCAAAGGAAGTGAGCAAGACACAGTAGCTAAAATCCCAGTGTTACAGAGGGAGGTCATGGGACAGGGTGGTGTGTGTCAGTCTAAGATTCGAGCCGCAGAGGCGGGGGAGGAAGCAGTGCATTCTGTTGGGACATAAAGACCTCACCCAAGCAGGGACAGAGCTCAGTGAGGGCTGCTCGGCGGCATGTGTTCTCCGTGAGCACAACCACCTCAGGACATTGTCTCGAAGCTGCAGGGAGCTCTTGCATGCAGCTCCGGGCACAGCACCCGGCAGGCATGCGCTAAGCAGGCAGCACATGTTCATACCACAGCGTCCACCACGGGGCCAGCACCGGCAGCTGCAGCAGCTGCAGGACGTGTGAGCTGGGCCTCACTGAAGCATAGACATGGTCAAGCCTGACCAAGGGCAAGGGCAATAGAGTGAGGATGGTGACAAGTGGGAGATTCGAGGTGTGAAGGCTGTGCTCGGATGGGACACTATCAGAGTCCAGAGAGCGGGCCCAGGGCCAGGCCAGGGGAACGGACGCTCAGTGGCATGAAAGAGACTTTTAACGTTAAACTCGCCTGACGTGGGGCCGGCTGGACCGAGGGGTGAGAAGGAGCCACAGAAGGGAAGGGCGGACACAGGCTCCAGCCTGAGAAGCACGTCATTCGTCCTCAGCACGCTTGTCCTGTCCCACCCCTGCTTTCCCGCCGGCACCTAGGTGTTTCCTTTACCCAGGGCCAGCTGCATGCGGAACCAGCCTGAGCGGCCGCCTGTAGGATAGAATTTGGCTGTGGGAAAACCCCGACCTCACTGCCTTCCAGCTGTGGCCTGGAGAACCCCCAGCCCCAGTGGGGGGACTGGCCTGTGTCAAGGGGTGACAACACGTGTTACTATTCAGAGGCGACGTGTGGGGGCCCCAAGGTAGGTCTGGAAATAGTGCGGTTCTGGGGGGGCCCTGTGTCTTCGCTTTGTCTTCCGGAAGCCAGCAACCCTCATCTGCGAATGGGGTGCTGGTGCCTGGGGCTGCACTGACGACAGATGGAGGAGACACAGGCAAAGTGCACCACAGGGCCTGGGGCCCTGGTCAACCCTCCTTCAAGCCATCCTCTAAGTGATGGCTCCAGAAGATGAGATGTGCTGTGCAGGGGAAGAGCACTTGATATAGTTCATTCTCTCCTGTCCTGGCTCATCCCCAGACCCTGGTTGGTAGAAGCCAATGAGGTTGCTCTTTACAGATAACGGGGTTGAGACACGACCATAACCGCAAGTCCTGTGGGAGATACAAGCACCGCACACTCTGCCAACGGCCACCCTCCTAGAACTCAGCCATGGCCCATGTTGCCTGCGAGCTTTCCCTTCCTTCCTGCCTACTGTCTCCGCTGTCTGCTGTCTCCCAGCACAGACACCCTCCCCTCTCAGGGCTCTTGTTTGGTGAACATCCAAGAAGCCCACGTCCACATCCAGGCATTGCTCAGATTGGCCCTGGGTGTTTGATCAAGGGGACTCTGCCTTGGGTCCCTCCAGCAGCACTACAGAGGCTGCCTTCCAGCTGATTCAAACCCACGGGCGTCATGAGTGTCTCTCAGCACCTGGCTGTGCCCCAGAGCGTGATGGACAAGAGGAAGCGGGCGATGATTTGTTCCTGAGCCTGGGCCATCTTGTATTCCTTGCTTTTTGCACCAGCATTTGACCCTTCAAGCTTGTCCCAGGGGTACAGGTGGGTGCCCTAGGCTCACGTGACCGACTGACTGGGCTCTTCTCATACACAGGAGAAACGTATTCCAGACCTGCTGAATGGCGGGGAACCAGGACTCCTGGGCATTGCACCCTCTGGAGTGCTCGGTATCTTACATAGCTCCCAACTCTGGCTTTATATGGTGCTGTCTTTGTTTTAGAAAAAGGAAAATAAAGATCCATGGTATGTAATTGTTTTAAGCCCACGGAAGAAGTAAAAAGGTGACCTCCGTTTTGTTGCATCTCCTTTCTCTACCTGATGCTTTGCAAATAAATGTACTTTAGGCAGAAACCGCCGAAGGGTTGCAGGTCATCCCTGAGTGCCCATGCTTCCTGCAAAAAGCGTTTGCATAGCTCTCATCTGCAGACACAGCCTAGTCCGTGTTTGTTTGTATCACCCAGCTTGAACCTTCCCTCCCAGTTAGTTCTCCAAGGGCCAGCAGCTAGAGGGGCTCAACAGATTTACGATGGCAGGGTTGGAGAACACCAAGTTCGAGGTGAGGTGAAGACGAAACATTTGGAGGAGGCTGGGAGTACCTTGGCCCTGAGACAGTAAGCCATGCTGAAAGACTCAAAAAGGCCCCATGTGCCTGGGCTCAGATCAAGACAGGGAACTGAAATTGCATTGGGGCCTCCTGAGCCCCATGTTTCCTGGAGGCCAGGTGCCAGGGAAGACACTTGAGATATGAGTAGAGAACCTGCGCTCCTTGTTTGGAGCCTCCCCCCTCCGGATGAAGTGGTAACCTGCCTTGCACATTGCCTTCGTGAAGAGCAGAGGCTCCTGAATCATAAAGTGTTCAGCACCCTTGGGACGGGGTAGCCTTTCTTGCATCTTTTTAATCTTTTCTCCTACTGAGGACATTTCCTAAGATGATGTCACCCAGTTTCTTATTCTTGAATGCAATGGCCAGATACTGGCTGGATCACAGTTGGTCTGTACCTGAGTTCAGGTTCCCCGGAGAAACAGAAGCAATGGGGAGAAAGATGAATGAATTTTAAGGCATCGGCGGAGACTGGCAAATCCAGAATCTTCGGAGGACGTGACAGGCTGGGAACCTGGGGAAGAGTCGGTGTCGAAGCTGATATCCCGAGGCAGCCTGCAGGCAGACTCTCCTCCTCCTGGGAGAACACTGCTCTTTTCCCCTTAGAGCCTTCAGCTGATTAGATGAGGCCCACCTGCCACCCACAAGATGGACATAACCTACTTAACCCAGGCTCTACTGATGTAAATGTTAACTTCATCTTTAAAAATCCCTGCATAGCATCATCCAGGCCGAGTGTTGGATATGGTGGCCTAGCCACGCTGACACATAAAGTTAGCCTTCCCAGGCTTCAGCAGGGCTTGCCGTGTGACAGTGGGAAGGGGTCATCTGAGACAGCAGGGTGCTTACCTTAGGCCCAGAGACAGAAAGAACAACACATCCATGTGCATAAACACCTCTGAGGGCTCAAAGCAGATGTGTCCGGTCTCTGGCAGGACCACAGATCAAGCATTCTTGGCAGAATCATTGCATTTCTGCCCAGGTCCCCAGAGTCCTGGTAAGAAATCTCCATGAGATATGGAGGCTTTGACCTTTCCTCTTAATCTTGGAATTAACTGCTGGGTGAGGCGGACTCTGGCATGGACACGTCTGGTGGGCTGGCGACTTTTGAGACCCAGAAGTGAAATCAGGTTCACAGACTGAGTAGGGGTCCCGTCTGTCTTCAGAGCCTCCCTGCTATAAATCAAGCCTGCATCTACTCTTTGATCTTGAGGACAGAGGGAGACGGGGCTCTGTGGTCATCTCCATGGTGGCAGCTGTGTCCCAGTTCCCAGAGCTCCGTGTGTGTGGCCGTCTGGTCCCCTGTCCGGAGACGAGACATCTCCCGTTCTGGAGCAGCGACGATGTTTTGGCGAAGCCAACTCAAGCTGTCAGAAACACAGGACAGAGTGACCGTGGCACTCACTCTCTGGCAAAGGAGGAAGGCCACAGAACAGAGGACCTCAGCACCTGAGAGCAGGCATCTCGGCCTGTCCTGCAGAGGTGGTGCTGTGATTCCCGGTAGCTCAGCTGCTCAGAGTATTTCTGTGTGCTTGGCTCTGTGTGGAGCCATCTACACCTGCTGTTCACATCACCAGTTCTTTGAGATAAAGGAGACCACTGAGGAGACCCAAGTTCAGAGAAGTTAAGCTCCCCGGCTGGGTCTCACAGGTGGTAACAGATAGAACCAGGCATCCAGCAGGCTGCATTCAAAGCCCAAGTCCATGTTCTCACTGCAGCTGGGCGCATGCTCAGTATATACGGAAGCGTGTGCACCCCCGGACACAGGAAGCCCCGAGGCACCTTGTGCAACATCAGGGAGGGATAGAGCTGGAAGGCTGTGTTCAGAAGGGGGAGGCCTGGGTGCCAGGTTGCACAAGGTCTTAGTAGTTGGGGAGCAGCGTGGGTGAGGGCCCTGGAGGCTGGCAGGGGGCAAAGGTGGGCATGTCTCTGCCTCAAAAGCATTCTGGCCGTTCAATTTCAATTAGACGTTGCAGGTCTTCACCTCTGCATTAGAAACACTTGTATCAACATCATCTTCCCCTCCCCTGCTTGTGCAGGAAAGGAGCTCGGCCCAGACTGGTTCTGTGTGTGCTGGAAATGGAAACCGATGAGCTGCTGGAGCGGCAAAGTTCAGATCCAGAGCAGGCCTCGGCCTCGATTCACTGTTTCTCGTCCTGCTGTGAAGCATCACCGAGGCAGCACTGCTGTCACTTTTGCCTCCCGGCCTTAATAGCTGTGATACCCGAGTTTCTGAGGAAATTCAATTCCCCGGGTCCCCCACCTATTGCAACCCAAGCAAAACCCACAATTATAAGCTCCGCGCCACCCCGAGACCGCTGAGCCGTGCACGGTCGGTCAGAGCTTTATTAATCTGGTGGCTTTTGGCTTCCTCTGTGGGAGTTGTTAATTAAAACCACTCAGCCATCGAGGGGAGGGAAACCGAGGCCAGACACAGCCCGTGTCCTGCCCCGCGCAGGCTGCTGTAGCTATTGACAACGTCCACATGGACCGCACAGTTGACTGACCATACTCCAGGGGTGCGTGTGCGGCTCCATGGGAACAGCCTTCGGGTAAAGCCCGGATACCTGCGCCCTGGGAATAAAGACCTGCCCGGCCCGGGACCGAGCATCCGGGATGGTTAATCATGCTCAGCGTCATCATCATATCAACGGCCGCACCTAATGTTGACTGAACGCTCCTGCAAGTCACAGTGCATGCCGCTTCGTGCTTCTCCCCTCCTGTCATCCTGATTTTAATCTCTGCGGCATCAGAACTCTTCTTCGCATTCTCCTCACGAGGACAGGGACCCGAAGAGCCTCTGCCACCTCGCCGCGGTGCCAGAGCTGCTGAGTTAGGGAAGCCACACTCAGGGGCAGGCAGACTGACCTTGGCAGTCACTTCAGGCTTCACCACAGCTGTACGATGTCTGACATCCAACTCCTCTCCTCTCCGAAAACCTGTTTCTCCTGTGTTCCCGCTTCCGGCTTCTTCCACAGTGGGAACCCAGAAAGAATGAACCCAGACTCTTCCGTTTCCTGGTTCGCGGCGCAGTTGCTGTGTCTGACGGCGTCTGTCATGCACAGCTGTGCGGGTTTTCTCTAGGCTCACAGCTCCTATTCCTCACCCAGGCAGTGCCTCCCACCCTTGCTGGTTCTCTTGCCTCTGATCTCAGGGCTCAGCCCTTGGATCCATCCTGCACATAGGTGCAGGCGCCTCTGAGGGGCACACATCCTGCTGTCTGCTCGAGCTTTCTTGGCGGCTGCATGTCGTTATTAATGCTGGCTGTGTCACCTTTTTGATGGAGCCCGGAAGTCAGCGTCACAGCTGTCACACTGTAGTGGCCACAGCAGTCTCAAACCTTCCAGGTTCGAGAGCAGGGAACATAGGTCCCACCCTTCCGTGGGAGGAGAGCGGAGTCACAAGGTGTGTGTGCTGCGGCCTCTCCTGTGACGCCTAGCACAACACACGTGGCCCTCCCTCAGAGGCTCCCACTCTGTGGCTCCAGAGAAACTCAGATCTTGTCTTCCTCACGCTCCACTGTGTCCTCAGTGCCTAGGGCCGTGAGGTCACCAGCACCGTGTTGGGGAGCTAATGAACGATCGCTCACCGAGCCTGGCTTCTTTCCAACACCTCCACCCCCTCTGTCCATAGAGCTGGCCTGTCCCTGCCACTCCGGGCCACAGACACTGTCCTTGGTCTGGACGCCAGGCCCTCGCCCCTCTGCAGCCTCGCACGGGTCTGCTCTGAGACTGAATCCTCCCACTGCCCAGTCCTTCAGGGGTCTGCTCTGGGCTCCAAACACCTGTGACGCCTCCCAGGTGGCTCCTGCCCCTTCCTTTGGCCGTCTGTTTGCATAACCGTCTGCCCCCCTGGCCACTGCATCCTGGACCAGGGCGATTATGTCTTCTTGCTTAGGGACTCCGGTAACGTGAGAGACAGGAAGAGGGTGGTGGAGCTGCTGCTGCTGCTGCTGCTGCTGCTACTGCCGCTGCTTGTCCTAACAGGCTCCCAGCCGTGCTCCCCTGAGGACTTTCCTGTGGCGGGTAGCTTTTCAGGGACCAGCTCCCAGGATTCTCAGGATGCATGGGGAGCCCTGAAACATATTGTGATCCCCTTAGGAGACATGGAACTGGGGCTGGGAGCTGCTGAAGGGTGCAGCCAGTTTGGCAGGCTTGAGGGCTCATGCTGCTGCCTGCTGGGTTTTAGGCTCCATGAACTGAGGATTTTTCTGGGTTTTAGAGCCCTCCACAAAGCCTAAACTTTATCTGCATTAATCAAATAATAATGTGGGAGGCGACAGGTACCTGCTGGCTGGACATTTCAAGGATCCATTTGTTCTCAGTGCCAGGTTGTAAGGAGTTCAGAAAAAAGGAGAGGTTTGTTTAGGAAAAGGTAATGATGAGCGTGCAAAGTTCAAAACCCAAGATACAATAGAAATGTTTGTAGAAACCAGATATGAGTGGCCTGGAAAATGCTTGGATGAATTCCAGAAAACCAAACTTGAAGGATATTTAAGTTACACTTAAATATGTCATTACCTAAGCTGGGCATGGTGGCACACACCTGCACTTCCTGCACTCTGGGAGGCCGAGGCAGGAGAATTGCACGTTGGAGCTCAGCCTAGGTGGCTTAGCAAGACCGTGTCTCAAAAAACTGGGGGCTGAGTTGGGGAGTGGCTCATTGTGAAGGCCCTGTGTGTCTGGTACCAAAAGAAAATAAAGCCTAAACACTAAGGTGGACATTAATCAAAATAGGTAAAAAAATGTGCTGAAAACCAGACCTTCAGGATGTGGGCAGGGCTGTTCAGAGGATTCTTCTGCAAGGGGAGGACAGAGAGCAGATCCCTTAAGGAACTTGTGTGTTGCTTTCTGGTCATGCCAGAGTAGGGTCAGATGGCTGCCAGAATCATTCCTTCTGAAGATTTTCTAACTCATGGCCTGTTCTAACCAACACAAAACTCATACGTGCCTACTTCCTGCCCAGGTTCCAATCAGAGGATGAGGGGCTTTGGAGACAGTGGACAGTGGCCATTGAGAATATGATACACTTACCGTCTACTCACCAGCTGAGACACTGGATGCTACCGTGGTTCCCAGCACGAGAGCAATGAGCAGTGGTTCACAGAGTGTAAAAATGTCACTGTGTTGAACATGCTCTCTAGCTATGCAGAGTCTGTGGACTTCAACTTGCCCCAGCCACATTTAAATTACGCCTTCAGCTGATCCGTCTACCATGCTTGTCAAAGTGGAAGTGTTTGAACAAGCTGAGGCGTGAAAAAAAAACCGAGCACAGTGGCACATGTCTGCAATCCTGCTGCTCTGGGGAGCTGAGGCAGGATGATCACATGTTTGAGCCCAGCCTAGGCAACTTAGTTTCAGAGTCTACAAAAATAAAAAGGACTGGAGATGCAGCAAGCCCCCGGGGTTAATCCCCAAGAGTGGGGAAAGAAAGACACACCAGGCACCATTCTTTGGTTTGTGCAGCATCAGATAGCTGTGGTGGCTGAGAGGTAATTTGAGCACCCGTAGGTACCCGGCTTTAGCTCAGTCCCACTCCTGGAGTCCCTGGCCTGTGTCTCGTTGCCCTCACAATCTGTCCTTCCCCGAGTGCTCGCCCGGCTGCCAGGTGCCCCCACTCTTCGCCGTTCGCGCTGCCCTCAGCTGCTCTTGCTGCAGGCTGCTGGCTTTGTCTGGGTGTCTCGCTCCACGCCCCCTCCAGAGCCCCACGTTGGCCGTGCTGCTGAGAGAGGCATCTCAGCCCCTGGTTTATTCTGCGCCTGCCTCGGGGAACCCCACTTGCAGCGCCCATCCTGGCCCGGGTGTGCACATGCGAAGGTGAAGGGAGAAGTGAGGTCTTCACCCTGTCGAGTTGAGCTCCCGCCATAGTGGTTTGACTTGGAATGTGTCGCCATGAACGCACTGCATGGGTCAGAGCCAGGAGCGGGAATACCACGAGAAGCTTGGCACGGTGCCTCGCCCCTGAGGACTGTCGTCTGGGTTTTGGTGTAGGTGACCTGTCAGGCCCCAGTGCTTTTCTGGGTGGAAGTGACTTCTACCACTGTTAGGGAAGCAAGCCCTCCAGGGCTCACTGCGGGAGGCCCCTGTTGTTTGGAATGTGCCCGGCTGTTGAGGTTGAGCTGCCTTTTCTTTCTTTTCCTGTGCCCCCTTGCTGTACCTGCGTTTATGCTCTAGGATTTTGTTTTGTGTTTAAGAATGGCTACCACAGCAAGCCAGGCACGGCAGTGCATGCCTGTGACCCCAGGACTCTGGGAGGCTGAGGCAGGAGGGTGCCCAGCCCAGCCTGTTTCAAAAAGGGCTGGAATATACCCCATGTGAAGGTGCTGGGTTCAATCCCCAGTACCACACACAGGAAAAGAAGGTTTACCATGGCCTATCTTACTGAGATAGAGCGGTGTGGAGGGCATCTTGGGTGGGGGAGGAGGGCTTGGGATGCGCGTTGAGGGTGTCGTAAAGCCTTTTTCAGATGTGAGATCGGCCCATCCTGGTGGAGTGCGTGGATCAGCCCATCTCTGACACCTCAGCCAGAGCCTTCTTTGCCCACATGAATACCCTGCATCTCCTCCCACGGATATACAGGGCATTTGGGAGTAGGAAGTCAGTGTGAGATTCTGTGTTGCCTTTAGTTCCAAGTCTGGACTTGCCAGAGAGAAAATGCTGCTTATCTATACATATGTCGGCTCAGTGGTTAGCAGACTTTTTATTTTTAAGCTCATGCCCCCTCTGAACAATATTATGTCTTGATTTGGCAGGGAATGAGAGGATGGGGGAGCTACAGAGAGGAAGGCTAAGAAGAGATGTGCCTTTGCAGAGTCACTGTTGTTCTTAGCCTCATGTGAACAAAAATTTTATGAAACGCTAGCTGTAAAATAGATCATTTGAAAAATGGGCCTTTTGATTTGTTTGTTCAAAATGATAAATCTAGCCAGCAAAGTGGTGCATGCCAGTAAAATCAGGGACTTGGAAAGTGAGACAGGAGGATCACAAGTTCAAGGCCAGCCTGGGCAACTTAGCAAGACTCTGTCTCAAAATGAAAAATAAACAGGCCTGGGGCTGTAGCTCAGTGCAGAGGCCCTGAGTTTAAGCTCCAGTACCATAATATAGTAAGCTTGTAACACTGAATATTCTTTCAAACCCCTGCCCCACAAAGCCCATGCCCCAGAGATGCAGCGGTGGGGCGGCCACCTGGGCCCTGTGTCTAAGCTGATGCTGCATGGGGCACAGGCAGAAAGGGCCCAGGCTCGGGCTTGGGCTCAGCATCGCTGTGCCGGCTGTGGGCTGCTGTGTCTACTGCTCTCGCTCCATCTAGTAGCAGGTGTCTGAGCAGCCTGCAGTCACCAGGCCTGGCTTCTCCCTCTATCCCTGAAGGCCAGAGTTGTATCTTTCTGCAGCTGTACATATGGAATCCCATTTAGAACGAGTGCCCGGGATTACAACAGCCTTGGTGAATGTCCCTGGGCAGAAGTTAGCTCCTGAAACACCCTGAAGTCCTTTTCCACACAGGTCCTTCTCGCTTGCATTTGCATTTGGTTGTCTGCAGGTGCTGACTCCATCCACACCCAGGGCTGCCCGGCACACAGCTCAGGGTGCCATCGAGGTTCATTCTGTCAAGAAGCCCTTTCTCCCTCTGCTTGCCTGGCCCTGATGAGCCCCTTGCAAACACTGACTCATTGGCTTCCCGCAGCCACACACTGAGCCCCCGAGGTCAAGGATGGAGTTGATTCTTGCGTCTCTAGCACACAGATAGATTAGTGCCCACCTCACAATCGAGCTACATGAATCCTTGGTGGGCAGATGCCTCCAGCTTCACATGTGCCCCCCACCCCGGAAAGACCCCTGAAAGTGGCTCTGTAGAGCCCTCCCTACTGCCTCCTGGGGCCTCGAGCAATGTGGCTGTTTGCTGGGGTTGGGTCAGGATCCCAGAGCCTTTGCTTTCTGCCTCTGTCTGCAGAAGGGACCTTACTCACCTTCTTACTGCATCCATTGTCAGTAAACCAAGCCTTTCAAGGTGTGGTTTAGATAAGACAAGGCAGAAGTTGTCTGAACCTGAGCCAGAATGCAGCAGGTTCGTCTCCATTTGGTGGTGACCGTGGTTATCCTGGGGGTGGCTGTGTGAAACCAGCAGAGAAAGAGACACTAGAAGGCCGGGTCTGTACCTAAGGACTCTTGTCACCACACACGGGGAACAAGCCATCCTCAGAGCCAGCATAGTATGAACTTAGTGTGAAACAGGGACCTCCGTTGTAGAGCCCTTTGGCGGCTGGGGAGCCATGTCAGAAACCCCAGGAACAAGCTGGGTCGGGTGGCGTGCACCTGTAATCCCAGCACTCAGGAGGCTAAGGCAGGAGGATTGCTGTGAGTTCCGGGCCAGCCTGAACTACATAGTGAGACCCTGTCTAAACAAAGAAGGAGAGGAAGAAATAACCCAGGAACCATAAGGCATAGCAGCCTACTGAATCAGCTTCAAGCTAGGGACTGAAGCTAGGGACCCCTTAAACTCCCCTGTTACTAGAGTCACATTATGGCATCTAATTGTTAGGGAAACTGAGGCAAGTCTAGCTGTAAGGCAGCATTGTTGACAGTTTTGCCCTGCAAGAGAAGTACTTCGTGTTTGTTTAGAATGTAGGTTAAGGGGGCAGGTTGGTAAGGTTAGAAGGTGGGTTGAGGAAGAGTTGGAGCACAGGGTATTTTGAGGTTGGAGTCACAGTCTATGATGCTATAATGGTGGAAACATTATATTTTTGCATCTATCAAAACCCATAGAGCTGTACAACACAAGCTGGGCGTGGTGGCACAGGCCTGTAATTCCAGTTCACAGGAGGCTGAGGCAGGAGAATCGAGTGAGTTGGAGGCCAGCCTGGGCTACAGAGTTAGTTCAAGGCCAGCCTGTACTGTATGGTGAGACCCTGTCTCTAAAATCTAAAGCTGTGCAGTGCAGAGTGAATGGTTGTGATGTAAATGATGGACTTTTGTTAAAAATCAGCAATATTGATTGGTTCATTGTAACAAGGCACCACATGAATGTAAAAATGTTAATAACAGGTCAGATGTTTGGGGAAAATAAAGGAACTTTGTACTTTGTAGTTTTCTTGTAAGCCTCAACATGCTTTAAAAAAGTAAGATCTACTTTCTTTATTTTTGTGGTGCTGAGGAACAAACCCAGGACCTGTGCATGGTAGGCAAGCGTCCCACCACTGAGCTACTGGCCCTTTATTTTTTTTTTTAAGACAGGATTTGTTTGAAGCTCTCTAACAATCTCCTGCATATCCCTTAATCCGGGGCCTGGGAACATGGATTTTTCCCAGATTCTCCTGATGATCCGGGCGTGCTCTGAAGTTTAGGCTTCCTGGATATCGGGCCATCTTCTTTCACCATCTGTTTTGTGCCAAGAAGGAGCTTAAAGGGGCTTTGTCCAGGGAGCTGCCTTCTGTGTGTGAGGCTGTGTTTCATCTTTCCGAGGTGGACAGAAAGCTTCCTGCAAGTGTGAGAAATATTTGCTGCAGTCCCATTCTGACAGCAGGACCACAGTGAAGAGAGTTGAGGCAGGACCAATGCCCAGACACAGCCTTGTTCATCTCCGAAGCCCAGCAAGGACGCAGAATGGTGCCCCAGCAGCTCCCATTTTAAATAAGCACAGTCATGGTTACAGTAAATCACAATTTTACATATGCTTTATTTTACATAGGTTTATTTAAGTAAGGGTCATCAGTGCCCTGTTGTTACAATCCCTGGCTCTCTGTTTCAGTACATATTTATTAGCACTATTATGGCTTTTTGAAAATTAAAATTCTTATGGCATTTTTACGTGTGTAGATCCTTAGGTAAGCTAAACTAAAATTAGTATTAGAAAGACTGCTGTTAGATTTGTAAAAGTCACACTGCATTTTGCAAAAGACGCACAGGCTTTGGCGGCATGTGGCACTGCCATGCAGGAGTTTTCCAGCTGGCTCAGTCACTCCCTTTCCGGGAGTTTGGCCAGAGCGAAGCCCACCAGTGACGAGACAGAGTCTGTGCGCTGTAATTCAGGGTAATGTATGAATCACAGCCATGCTGGGTGCCACTGATGGATCCATCTCAAGCAAACAAAAGTCTTCCAGTGTGGAGACCTTGGGAGAGTGTGTTGAAGCGGACACTAGGCCAGGGTTACACACTGGCCCAGCTCTGGCAGAGGCGTTGCTAACAAGGAGTCTGGGGATCTAGGAGGCGACTCAAAGCGGATGGGACTGTTGCACATATAAATGATTGGGGGCTTAGTGTTCACTAGCTTTTCAGAGGGCTCCATAATCTCAAAAGGCTGTAGGGATTTCTGCTTGAGACAGTGGTCTCTAACCTGTTTGGGGTTGTATTTATTTTGAAAAGGCTTCTGTGCCATGTTATTGAAATATTATGCAGACTCTAAGACATAGGCAAAGCACAGGAATCAAAAGGGACATGATCGAGAGGAAATACAAATGGGAGCACTTGAGTTTTCACTCCTGAGGGTCATCTTGTGCTCCCCCTGCAGAGACCACTGCCTGAGTCCCAGGCGTCTCGTTGTTTAATGTGTGTCCCACATCCCCTAGGAACCCTGTTGAAATCCAGATCTGTCTCCCCCCGCCTCTCTCTCTTCCTGTAGATTGAACTTAGGGCCTTTGTACTGAGCTACATCCCCAGCCCTTTTTAAAATTTAGATATTTTAAGACACAGTCTTGGCTGGGAATTTAGCTCAGCGGCACAGTCCTTACCTGGCAAGTACATGGTCCCGAGTTTGATAAAAAGGGACACAGTCATGCTAAATTGTCCAGGATGGGCTTGCACTTGCAAGCCTCCTGCCTCAGCCTCCCAGAATGCTGGGATTACAGGCAGGTACCACCACGCCCTGCTAGGCTGACTCCATTTCTCAAAAGCTGCCAGGTGAGGCTGAAGCTGCTAGTCCATGGCTTATCCTTGGAGTGCCAAGTGGAGGGTAAGGTGTGCTTCTCTGTGTGCTTTCTGTTCTCTCCCAAACTGCTCTTCCACACTTGGTTTTAGGAAATAGAAATGGCTCAAGTCTGTGACAGCAGTTTCCCCAGTGAGGCTTCAGGGGTCCCCTGGGACCTTCTGACTCCTCTTTAATTCCTGACTCAGCCCTGCCTTTTGCCACTGTGGCCTCTGTCCCCAAGGCCTGCTAAAGCTTAGCAACATCTTGGATGCTCCCCAGAGAGCTCTGCTCGGGTGATTCGGGCCAGCCGGAGTCCGCTGCAGACCTCTGAGCCATTCCTTCTGCAGCAGCCTTGACTTCGGCAGCACTGCGATCAGCAGGTTAGCTGGGCTCTCCCAGTCATCTGCTGTCCTTAGCCAGACTCTGTGAGATGGAAGGAAATGCAGAAAAGCCAGGGAAGAGGCTTGTGCCCTTTGAACTCTAACTGTTCCCAGCACTGCTGGCTCCTGGCCATTGAAGAAACTTCTGGGCAGTGACATCTATTTGCTGCGGTCGTGTTCTGTGCTCACAGCGTGGCCACGGGTGACTACTCCACTACTGAGTAAAGAAGGGAGGATTTTGCTAGAGATGCAAACTGAACTCTCCTGTGCTCCTAGAAAGAGCAAAATGAAAGACAGGAGCTTGGAGACACCCTGAAGAGCTGCAGTCGCAGGGGTCGGTGGAAATCAGTACAGACAGGTAGGGAGCAGTGGGGGTTTGAAGTCCGTGCTCCCCTCTGCCTCACTCCAGCAGTGTTGGAAGGGCTCTCCCAATGGCATGAATGAGAGCAAAGGAAATACGCTGTGTGTTGGAAGCACCGGCCACTACAGTGTGGCCGTGCAAGTTGAGAGCCTTTCTCACCCACCCTGCCCTGGGTGTCTGGACTGTGTGTGTTGTCCAGTCTGGGTCACTTACTTATAGTTGTCCTGTAACCAACCACAGGGGAACCTCACTGAGAAAGATATTCTTCCCTTGAACTTTCTCTCCAGAGGCTGCCCTTGGTTTTGCTGTGCCCTGTGTCAGGTTGGGGTGGCCCCTAGTCAAGAAAAATCATCCTGTTCTTCGGTTGCAATGTGCCTTTACTTAATACAGAAGCCTGGATTTGCAGTGCGGAGCGAGAGAGCTTGCTAGGTGAAATCTGCCACATTTGCCTCAACATCCGTGTCTAGGACCCCTTTCAGGGTAGAATGCTTTCCAAAGCAAAACTTTAACATTCCATCTAAATTTTAGTGCCGTAGTTTTATAATTATCCCTGAAAAATTGGACCCATTTTTCGCCATCATGTTTGCTTTTCATATGCATTTTCCTCCTCCCCAAAGTCGGGGAAGCAGCTGCTGCTCTTTGGTAAAGCTTGGCACTCTTCAAAGGGGGGTTAGCAGCTTTGCTAGACTCACTGCTCCTATGTCCCTCTATGACCCAGTGTGAGGTTTATTCATCTGACTTCTAAGAGATCCTAGACTAAAAGGATCCTTTTATAGGTTCATCTAGAAACTCAATTTACATCCTAATAAACTCAGAGCGAATCGACGTCCCGCTGTGCTGTACCCAAGCCAAGAAGCGCTATGAAAACACATGCCGTCTGGGGGTTGAATGTTGCTGAAATGTGCAGGAACACGGGCTTTTCATCCCCCCATGTCAGTTTTTTTCAAGCTTTTGCAACAGAGTATGTGTTAATATCCATGCTCATGTATTTATGTTGATATTGGCAAAAAGTATTACAGATGCTTAATGGCTTTATTCCATTTTTCTTTGCTGTGTTCATGTTTAAACCAAAAGTGTGTCCCAAAAAATACAGACAGGTTGACATGTCTTTGAAGAAAAGTAATCAGCTAGGATTGATTACATATTTTTTTCTTTCTACTTTCATTTCTAGCATCTGAGAGGATTTTTTTTTTTTTAATGTCACACTGTTAGAAATACACCCAACTAGAACAATTTGGTGCATATTTCTTCCCCTTCTGACCTCTCCCACTTCTGGGGACAGATGATTTCTTCTGAGATTAGTGACAGTCGGTCTGTGTTCCTTACACATGGCTTGTGAACTTCAGGAGTAAGATTCACCTTTCCCTCCCTCCACAGGTGACTCACACACCAGTTTCACTGGGTTCCACATTGTTGCATCATTACGTTTACACCAAACCTTGGGCTCAAATTCCAGTGTATTTGTTCTAACAGGCCCTATTGGATTCCAAAGCTTTTTCGTGCCTAGTGTCAGTTTGGTGCCTATTTTGTTGAAAGTTCCTTGTAATAGGCGTGTCAGCATCACAGGTCTGTCTTGGCTAAGGGTGTTGAGGGCTACCCTACAAGCCTGGTCATCTCCCTAAGGTCTGCGATGACTCAGACAGAATTCCAAGCTGTGTGTTCTGAAAAATCTTTAGAAGGAAGTATCATTGAGAACAAGTTCACCAGGAATGGGGTACAAAATGATGGAGGCGTGGAAAATTCACTGATCTGTTTGCAAAGGAAGCTGGAGCCTGTCACTGTTTTGTAGTACCTTCGTGTCTCCCTGGCATGTAGGCCACAGGGTCAACCCCACTGGTATCCATTCTCTTCCTGAGGGTGCCCAGGCCCCGGGCAGCCCAGATCCTGTCTGTATGCCCAGGCTTCCAGCAACAAGGAACTGTACGCTCCTTTCCCAGCATACTCACTCCTCCTGCTTCTCCCTGCTTTGTACATGTTCTCCATGAGCCTAGGTGGATACTCCTTTGCCTGGCAAACTCCAGTGCCACTTCAGGACTGGCTTGCACAGCCCTCCTCTGTGGCACCTGCCCCCATGCCCTCAGAGCCTGTCGTACATTCCTCTGCTATACCACTGTGCATAGAGTACAAGTTATTTGCGTGTCTTGGTCCCTAGTAGATTTAGGTCTGCATCTCCAGCCCAGAAATACAGTTTTCAAGATTGGAAGCAAGAGGCAGAGCATGGATTTGAAGCTCAGCCTCCTTAACAGAATCCCTTTCCTGACCCTGGAGCTCCTGGGCCACCTGGTCCCTTTAGCAGGGCAAAGGCTCCCATTCTCTTATCCCAGGGGTCACTGGGAAAGCTTTGGGGACAGAGAGCAGAGGCCCCACCTCTGTCCCAGCAGAACTCAGGGATAATGTGCGAATTGTTCAGGGCTTGGGGCTCAGGCAGGAACCTGCTCGGCAAACATTAGATGTTACCAGCACATCATTAGGCGCCACCACGAATTATTTATCTCCCTGAGGAGAAGGGAGGTGTGGCGCCAGGGCTGTGGGACTCATCCTGGCTGGCCGGGTCCTTTGCTGTGACCTTAGGACAAGTCATCTCCCGTCCACCCAGGTTGAGCTCTAGAGTCTGAGACAACTACTTCATCTGAAAGTTCTGCTTTCCTCAGGATTAACTCTGCTGGGCAGCCTATGCCAATGGCTCAGTAGCCAATCCCTATTTGAATTTAGGTCCTACAAAAACATACTTTCCACTGGACTAGAAGAGTTACTTAAACATGTATACACTGAGCTTCACAACTCTTGTCATTGGTAGATACTAATTTAGAAATAAATATTTTAAATTCGCTTCTTGAAGGTGAGGCAGGTTCTAGTGACAACTGTCTCCAGTGCTGGGCTCTCTCCCAGGGAGAAACACACAATAGAATTGATCTTGAAGGACATTGATTAAAAATATGGTTTCCAGGCATGGTGGTAGATGCCTAGGATCCCAGTATTCAGGAGGCTGAGGCAAGAGGATCGTCGTGAGTTTGAAGCCAGCCTGGGGTGAGTTCAAGGCCAGCCTGAACTACTGAAGACTCTGAAAAAAAAATTATATATATATATATATTTGAGTACATTTTTATAAACATCTGGATGAAGAGGTAATTTCCCCATTTTCCTGGCCCCTCTGCTTTGCTCCCAGACCCACACCTCAAAGAAAAGTACTCGCAGCTGGTATCATCAGGTCACTGTCAGAGCAGATGCACTGAGCTCCCTGGCTTTCGCTCTTGATGCACATTTGAGAAGGAAGAAGACCCTGGACTCTCCTTTACCTTCCCCTCCACTCTGCCACATAAAGTCACAATTCCCCGCAGCAGATTCTGTCCCATCTCTCTGGGCCCTCCCTCTGCCACTGGTTGTCATTTCTCGGCGACACCACACTGCACCTGAGTGTTACAGGGCAGGGTGGCAGCACACTTGGCTTTCCGTCTCTGGCACAGCCAGCTCCCCTCCACAGCCCCAGCAGGGAGCCCAGGTCTGCACATGCCGACCCTCTCCACCCCCTGGGTGCATGTAATTGCCCAGCCCTATGTGTTGTTCCCCCAGCAATAAAAACCCAGCAGGGAAATGAATGCTAAAATTAGTTCGTTTGTCCTTTGACAAGATCTCCCCAATCAAAAAAATTTTGTTTATCTAACTGGCTGGCCAGACTTTGCTAAAGTCCAAATGTAACTGCTGTGCCTAATGGCCCATGAGATTGTGTTCTGAAGAGCCGTATTCTTGAAAGGACGTTGGATATCAAGAGTGCAGCCTCTGGCATTTTAACGGAGAGTTTTTGCTTTTGCTTTTGCTTCCTCTCTGTGCACTCGCAGTGGGCTGGATGCAGCAGCCCATTGCCGTACCCTGAGTCACTACAACTATCGGGGTGTGTGTGTGTGGCTTGATAGACAGATGGAAAAATGGATGCATGATAGATACAGTGGCAGGTAGACAGTTTGGTTTGCCTTGCTGTGTGTCTTTTTTGGAGACAATGTCTCTCTGTGTAGTTCACTGACCTTGAACTCAGTATGTAGCCCAGGCTGGCCTCAAACTCACGGCGATCCTCCTGCCTCAGCCTCCTGAGTGCTGGGATTACAGGTGTGTACCACCAAGCCTGGAATAGCTGTGTATCTTAAATTTCAAGTTTGCAACATTTAAGAGAGAAAACCCCTATTATCGCTGTCCTTGCAGAAAGTTTTTGATTAACCTTGCTTTGTGGCCAACGCTTTGTGTTTCTTTCATCCATGTGTTCATTCACCCCACATAAACAGTGTGAGTACCTAGAATCAGCTGTGCATGTGGGATGTAGATGTAAACAAAATATGGGTACGCCCTGCTTTCCAGGAGCTGTGAGGGAAACAGTAAAATGCAGTTATACAGATAATTACCTAACTATAGTTGTAATCAGCAGCTTTTATATTGTAGTTTTTATTGAGATATAATATACATACCATAAAACTCACCACTTCAAAATGTACAGTTCCAGCTTGATTTGGTGATGCATGCCTGTAATTCCAGCACCTTGGGAGCCTGAGGCAGGAGGATGGCAAGTTGAGCCCAGCTTGGGCAACTTAGCATTTTAGATCTTGTTTCAAAATAATAAATTTTAAAAAGGATTGGGGATGTAGTTGCATGTGAAGGCCCTGGCTTCAATCCTCAGTACTGCAAATAATCATCATCATCATCATCATAGTGATAATAATAGTAATGATAAAGTGTACAATTCAGTGGTTTTAGGATAGAGTACTTTTTTGTTTTAAAATGATACCATTGTGTGAAAAACTTAGTCTACCCTACTGTTTTGTTGGCACAACCACCACCACTTGTTTGACTTATGGGAGCAGATTTTTTATTATGTTGGCGTTGCATCATCCAGGGTCACTAATGTCATAAAGAGAGGGAGAGCACACAGGGACATTCAGCTGGGACTAGATCTCCAGGAAGCTGCCCCAGGGGGGTTCCTGCAAGCCACACTCGGAGCTGCTCAGCACACAAGGTGGCCCAGTGAGGCTTCCTCCCTGCCCTCTCTTCGGCCATGCTGCCTCTGGCAAACTCACAGTGTCTCAAAATTCTGCTCCTCCAAGAAGAAATCTCCAAGGAGCCGCAGCCACGGGTGGGAGAGACTGCAGCCTCGGAAATGCTCGGGACCTGCCCTGCAATAGCCAGGGCTTAGCTCAGCTGACACTGTTGAAAGACAGGGACACTGGGGCTTTGGCAGCATATTGCTGGACTGGAGATATAAAATGCTGTGCTTCCAGATACCTTGCAGGGGGATCCGAGAGGAGCCAGGCAGGGATTGAAGCGGGTAGGCAGGAGGGGCCGCGGCTTCTAGGGGCTGGGATGTTGGGATTCATCTACTCTGGGCCAGTCAGCTTCCTATCAGACAGTTCCAGAGGTCCTGTAACAGACAGCTTTGGGCGCCTCCAGAGATCTGGGAGAGCATGTTAGCAGCAGTGCTGTTCCCAGGCTTTGGATTTGGTTATTAATGCAAGTTTGCAATACACATTTACGTATGTGATCCCATTCGTCATGGGGAGTTGGTACAGGCGCGCCACACCTCTCAATTCTTTTCTCACCTCCTTCCCTTCTCCTCTCTCCCACCTCCCTCCATCTGTTCCCCCTCCTTCTCCCTACTTCCTATTATCTATCTTTTTTTTTTTAACAATTGTTTATCAATTTATTAAAACAGTTGCCTTAGGCATCTGCGATAGTGACGTCAACCTCCACTCCTGGCTCAATACTGATGGAAGTAATCTGTTTAACAATCTCAGAAGGACTGTCCAAAGCAGTCAGTCGCTTGTGGATTCTCATCTGGAAATGATCCCATGTCTTAGAACCTTCACCACAAGGCGTTTTTCTTGTAGTGGTTCTCAAGGTCTTAGTAGGCATGCGAACAGGTCCTTTCACTTTGAGATTCTTTTCCTTGGCACCTCTGATCAAGTCAGCACACAGCTTCTACAGGGATTTCACCTTGCGACTGGTGAGGGTAATCCTAATTCGGTGAATCGCCACCTCAGGTTCCATGGGTGTCTTTCCAGTATCTTTAAAAGCCGTGGCGGCGGCGCGGCTTCCTGACCAACTTATTCCTTGGCGAGCGTGAACAGCCGTGAGTCAGGAGCGCGAGCGGACGGAGCCAACAAACGCTGCCCCATAGACGCCTCTTCCTCAGAAAGAAACTTATCTATCTTTTATTTTGCTCTTTATTTATACTTTTGAGTTTTTCATATGAGAGAAACCATGCGATAGTTAAACTCCCGTCTCATTTATTTCATTTAACATTATGGCCTGGAGGTCCATCCATTTTCCTACAAATGACTCAAGTTTATCTTTTTTTGGTACTGGGGATCGAACTCAGGACCTTGAGCTTTCGAGGCAGGCGGGGGAACCACTGAGCTAAATCCCCGGCCCCACTCAAGTTTATCCTTATGGCACAGTACTGCATTGTCTGTGAACTCCACATCTTCTTTTCATCTGCTGATATTCACAGACTATTGTGACAAACTCTTAAGATACCAATGCCAGAGGGGAAACTTACCATTGTAGATACTTCAAGACCATGACAACCACAAAGTGTCTGCTATTTGCCAGATGTAGTGTCACACATCTATAATCCCAGCACTCTGGGAGGCTGAAGCAGGAAGATCATAAGTTTGAGCTCACCCTGAGCAATTTAGCAAGTTAACAAGACTATCTCAAAATAAAAAATATAAATAATGGGGGGAAGGGCTGGGGATGGAGTTCAGCACAAGACCTTGAGTTCAATTCCCACTACCACCACTGATATAGGGCATCGGGTAATCCAAAAAATCATATAGGGCAAGTAATCCAAATAAGCAAAAAAAAAATACAAACAAGGGAAATATTATAACTCTCAACCTGCTAGATATCCAAAATACAACTTTGTGTTCTCTATGATTGAAGAATGAATTCTAGGAACAATGAAGGCTAAGAGTGGGAAAAATTCATTGAGAGAAAGATAGCTTCTATCTAAGAGAGACAGAAGGGGGACTGGAAAGTGGGGTTTTTATGTCACAAAACCACGAGATGGGGCAGGTACAAAGTGGGACAAAACCATAGCAAACTAATGAAATCCAATGGAAATTCACAAGGTGGTCACGAGGTGGGACAAAACCATCATCAACCAATCGGATTACAAATGCAGTCACCCGGGTAATATTGATTAAATAGGAATCAAATGGGAAAACAAGTCACAGAGCAAGCATAGGCACAAATGAACAAGGAATTTCTGGAAAGGAAATGGGCTAGGGAGATTGGGGTCTACTTAGAATATCAATCCCTGCTATTCATCTCTGCGGGAAGTAGGCAAATGTAGTACCTTTTGTATTTTTTATAATGCTGACCTTCAGTGAATGTGTCTTGATTTTCTTTCCTATTGACTACTTCAGGGCCCAGCCCTGTCTATCTGCAAGACATCTAATTAACTTACCTATCTACAATACCAGCACCACCACAAAAAACCCCTACCACTTATCCTGTCTTATACAAATTGCAGGGCACTTTCGTATTCATCTGACTTTGACGCCCTGGCTGTGATATTCCCACAGTTGATTAAAAATCCCAGGATATAGAGACACAACTGCCTCTGATGGTAAATAGTCTCTTCTAGCCTTCATCTTTCCTCTTAAACCTCCCCGCACTTACCTGTAAGAGTTTTGCCTATGATTTGTCAGTTCCATTTGTACGACTTAGCTAAAACACCTGCTTGTATAACTGCTGACATTAAAAAGTATGTCATGAATACATCCAACAGCTAATTTTATTCACTAGCTTCCTTCTGCTTCATAGATTCCTGTGAGTTGGGGTTAATGAACCTGAGTTCTTTCTTTCTCTCTTTCTCTTTTTGCTCCAGCAAGCTGGTGATTGTCTAGTCTAGGCTGAATCAGTTTACCTGGGGCTGTGCTTGGTGGCAGAACCTCAGGGAATCCTCAGCTCCTTCCCCCTGGAGCCTTCTGCAGGGCTTCCCATTCGAGGGACAAGGCTGTGTGCGGTGTGTGTCATCCTCTTCTCCTTTTAAAGGTACATGACCGATGGTGGACTGGGCCTCTACACGCGTCGCCTGAACCGGCTCCCCGACGGGATGGCGGTGGTGCGGGAGACCCTGCAGCGAAATACCTCCCTGGGCCTTGGTGACGCCGACAGGTAAGCCCTCCAGAGGCTGGCTGAGTCGAGTGGCCTGAGAAGCGAGGGTCATGCCAATGGGAGAGTGGCTCTCTGGGCATCTTTTACCCAAGGAAAGGCCAGGTGGCTGTGCAGCCATACCTGTGCCTGGGTTCCGGAATTGGCACTGCAGGCAGGAGAGGGCTGCTTTTGTTCTCCACCCTGCTTCTGTTAGGCTGGGCCCCTGACAGTGCGAGCTCAGGCACTTCAGGCTTGGAGAGTTTCTGTTGTTGTTTTGACTGTTGCTACTGCATCTTTGTCAGTTCAGCAGGCCCCAGGGATCTGCCTTATTTCCTGTTGCATTAATCAGCTTTCTAGGCATTGTACCTCCCAATGCACAGGAGGCCTGTGTGCAGAAAGGCATTCTGGCCTTGGCTGAGCAGGCTTTACCCAGGTCTCCTGTTGCCTGGTCATAGGAGGCTGGGTCTAAGGATGCAGGTGTCTGCAGCATAGAGGGGTTGAGCGGCCTTCACTGTTATCACAGTCAAAAGAAAAGAGTTTTGGACACATTACATTCCAGAAAGAAGACTGTTGGCCTCCAAGTTTGTAGTCCTGACTCTCACACACTGACTCTATGACCTCAAGCAACCCCTATTGAAGGAGGAGCGATTTGAACGGTATGATTTCTAAGATCCCTTCCAGCTCCAGTGTGCTCTATTTCTGGATTCCAGTACAGATTTCTACTACTCCTTGGCATACCTGACTTCTTTCCACTTCTGAGTTGATGAGACATAACATGGAATTTAGATGTGAGCCGTGAGTGGTGTGAAATGACCATGTGCTTTTAGGGTGCTCACTCTTGTATCAGAAAGCTCAGTAGTAACATAAGGTCAACTTCCTGCTGCTCTCCTGGCAGCACCTGCTTTCTACAAAGAGCTAGGGGACTTCTGTAGTGCTTGGCTTTAGAGACACGGGCAGCATGCTAAAGAGACAGACATTAACATCATACCCAGAAAAGGAATTTGCTGAAGAGGAGTCTTCTCATTCACATTGTGAGCGGAAGGCTAGAGAACTTGAGCTGGTGCAGAGAGGACTGGATTTGTCATCAGGAACTTGGGACCTGGCCCAGTCTCTACCATGGACACACTGTATCTTCCTCAGAGTCCCCGTGTCCAGGTTGCCCATTTGTATCAGCAATAAAGAAAGACTGCCAAAGTTGTAGCTCAAGCTGTCATTTTTCCCTCCTGAAATTAATAAATATTGGTTTGAAAATTGCATAGAAACACAAACTATTTGAGAATTGCTCTTCTGAAGGCTTAAAGTCTTCATAACTAAAACCTTTGTAGTAAATATTATCAGGGGAAAAAATCAGTTGCTATGACACCCCACCCCACCCCACCCATCCCTGAGTTCAAGACTTGCTGTATTATTTTGCTAATTTGTGCTCTCTTGTAATCATGTAGTTGGTTAGTAAATCTATTAGCATAATAAGCATAGGCCTTAAGGTGCGTTCCCCTTGTAGCAAAAGAGGAATCTGAGCTGGGCTGTTTAATTTAATGCTTCTTTGCAGGGTTAATGGAATTATTGTGGATCACAGCTGAGCTAGATGGAAGATTTGGAGGTGGAGTTGGAAAGATAGGTAACATTTGTTATGTCGCCTGTATATTTGAACCAAATGGACAACAATATTCTCTTTTTCACATACACTATACACACACACACACACTCAGGTGTGATCATTTGAAATTGAATGGTTAACCAAGATTTTAAGGAAGAACTCAAGTGGCTCTTTAAAAAATATAGTATGTAATATTGATTATAATTTTCTTCCTATTTTATGTAAGTTCAGCCTATAGAAAGGGAACTATTTTACCTTGTTCTAAAATATGCTTTAGTCTTTATTCTCCAAAGTTATTGTGAACAGACCATAATAAGGCTTCCTCTTTGGCTAAGGTGAAATAGTAATGTGTTTATTTCTATGAAATTCTTTATGGAAATTCCTTACAAAAACTACATCCTGTATGAGTGTTTCACCAAGTGGGAGCTACTGTTAGTAATACAGGAAATAATTTTAGATAAGTAGATATAGAAGTATTCCTTTTTAACATTTATATTTTAATTTATAATATTGTCTTTTAAACTTACAACTAGCACATCAAACCCATGGTTTCACAAATGTTGCTTAAGGCAAGGCTAGTATAGTGTGAGAAAAGTGAATGTAAAGTATTGAGGAAGAATATCACACATAGTGAACGTGCAAATGGCTGTAATTTGGGCAATACTGTTCTTGTCACTGTAATTGGAAAAATGTTCTTTACACAATTTAAATTAGATAAGTAACCAGAATTCTTCCCTTTTAACCTGAAAAAAAAGGAGGTTCCCAAACCTAAGATATTTCCAGGAAGTTCTACATGAAAAGAAAGCCCAGTTCTGCTGCTTCACAGGAAATAGGAAAAGTACTGAAAGATTAGACCTGACTAGGTCCCAGCAAGGGGAAGAAATGCATAAGAAAGGCAGAAAACCATTAACCCCAGCATTGCAGAACAGGGGGACAGCAGCCACTTCCCTAAGACCATAAAGGACGATGACCTCGCAGACAGACCTGGGCTGCTTCCAGCTGGATGTGCCTGGGGTCTCTTTAGGGTTATTAAAAGCAACTGATAGCAGTGTGTACCTTCAGAGCCTGGGAGATAGACGGACCATGTCAGTTTGTGAGTCTTGCGTGTCACCAGCTGGCTTGTGAGAAATAATAAATGAAGATAGCAAACTTGAAATGCCAGATCTGCCCTTGATCTCCCATCACTCTTCAGGATGGCCAGCCTAGCTCTTTCCTGATAGTGATCCAGGGGCTACTTCCAGCAAACCAGAGCCAGCCGCCTGAGAAGGGAGGATCAAAAGGAACAGTGGAGGTGCTTATGACGCCTCATGGCTCCCAGATAACAGGCACAGGAAGGGCAGTTGGGGAGGAGGAGAAATGTGGCGAGCGGGGTGAGAGAGACCGGCGCAGACAGTAAAAGGGCTGCTGAACACCCGCCAGCTCCTAGCTGCACCGTCATCCCCGGGCTCCAGCAGGTTGTGCTCGCACTGCAGGGAGAATGCTCAGCTCGGGGGAATTTCCACTTGGGGTCACTTTCCTGTCACTCTAAACTGTCACTGTGCTCATCTGGCTTTACCCACCTTGTGTTTTAGCACAGGATGGGCAGAGGCAGGGAGTTGGTCCCTCTATGTGGCACCCCAGGGTCAGCTGCACAGCACTGAGAGAACAGGAGACAGAAGTCAGGCTGGATGTGAAAACTGGGCCGGGAGAACTCTGGAACTGCTTGGTAACTGTCTTCGGAACCATTCAGTGCTCGTCAACAGAAGTGGCTTTTACGCACTGGGGCAGTGAAGCCATATTACTTCAAGCCTCCTGGAGACCAAAGAGCAGCAGCCACTTGGTAAAAAGTTGGCCTGCGACTTGAGCAAAATGCAAATTGCCCTCCTGCATCAGTCGAGCACACCAAACAGAAAGGAGAGATTTTTGTTTCCTTCATGTGACAAGTGTTTGATGGCCCTTCTGATAGGGAACATCTGGGGCCCTGTCAGTTACCAAATCAGTTGTAGGACAGACTTCTGTGCCTGCACTGAGGCCCTGCCGGCCACTGAGAGCCACCCTAATTCAGCCTGAATCAGGAGGCAGTTCCCGGGGCAAGTCCCACGGTGCCAGGATGTAACTATGCAACCTGGTATTTGAGCAGCCTGCCAAACCCAGCCCTCTGTCCCTGCCAAGTGTCACAAGAGCTCCTAGAGCCCAGGCACCGCTTGGCTTTGTGATTTTTTAAAACAAAGCAGCCCTCCTGGCACTGAGCAGTGCCTTCATGGATTCAGGCCCGATCTGAGGGAGAGTTTAATCCAGGCCAGAGGTCCCCCCGCCAAGAGAGAATGGGAGAGGAGTCCTGACTAAGCGGTAGGTCCCCAGGGCAGGTTTTTCTTAGGACTGGTTGGTGCTGGGCAGTGACTTCCCAAGGGAGAAGCGATGCCTCCCCTTGCTCTCCATCCTAAGCCGATGGAAGATGTAATAACCGGCCCCCAAATGTCTCTGGAACCCATGGCTATGTTATATTACATGGCAAGGGGGAGCGCAGGTGTCTTTTTAGCTGACACTGAGATAGGGAGCTGTCCTGGCCCCATGAGATCACAAGGTCCTGAAAAGGGGAAGAGGGATGCAGAAGACAGGTGAAAGTGACACCAGGCGAGAAGGACCCGGCCTGCTGGTGCTAGCGTTGAAGACGAAGAGGAAGACCACAGCCAAAGAATGCAGCTGACCTCAGAAACAAACACAGCCCTGCTGACCCCACTGCCAGCGCACAGAGCCATGGCAAAACTAGCGAGTGATCCATTTGTACTGTTTGCAGCTAGTCAGTTTATAGAAATTTGCGATGACAGCGATAAAAAATGAATACAAACTTGGATCAGAAAGCTACTGAAATAAGAGTTGCCCGTGTCCTGATGGATTGCTGCAGACCCGGAACTGTGTTGAGCTCCATACAGAAACTAGGTCCTGGTGCCTGGCCCTGAGTCTTTGAGGGTACAGCGTCAGACCTCTGTAGACTTACAGCAGAAGTGCTCAGAGAAGCTGAGCAGACTCAGCCAGGGTTGCACAGCTAATAAATGTCCAAGCTGGGATGCAAACCCAGGCCTGGCTGGCACTGACCACCCCCCTCAACTTGCTCTGATGATCTGAGCCCTCACCCAGTACCATCAAAGGAGCCCGTGGCCACTGAAGATACCAGCAACACCAAGGTGGCTGGAAAGGTGAACACAGTGCAGTGAAGGACCACGTAAAGCAACTTGCTTTAGGAGAAAGGAGTATCTCTCAGCGCGTCTCTGCCCAGATTTTTGCACGCGGGCACCGCAGATGCTTTTGCCTTCCCCCTTGTCTCACCGGTGAGCTCAGATCTGGGGGAAAGGGCCCTTGTGCGTAGAGCTGGGCAGCTTCCTCCTTGGTCTCCTTGCAAGTTTACAGTAGGGTTGCCCTTCGGTGAATTCCCACTGACCGCAGTGTTCTGTTGTTGCTTGGAGGAGGAGTCTACTATTTCAAGATCCCAGATCAAAGCTGGTGCTTCCTTTCAGAGACCTAGGAAACCCAGGGCCCCCAGAATCTGCAGACTTTCCAGTCATGCAGAAAATCCCCCTCCCTGGTCTCAGCTAACCACTGTAGGGCCCCTGTGTCATTCCTGGAAGTCTCTGCCCAGAGCCGGGGGTAAGGGCACAGCCCCAGAGGCTGGACCATAGTTCTAGGGGCCCCCCAAGGCACCCTCCTGCTCCTTCCGAGCCTCTCTCTTTGCATACTGTGCTCCACCAGCCCCTAATCTTCCCACTGCCATCAAGAAAAGCAAACGGGACCCCACTCTGTGACCACTGATCCATCGCCAGGAGAAAATAGAAAATACATATATGCAAACCAAAATGTGGGAAGCGGAGGCAGGAGGATCACAAGACCGTGTGCAGCCTGACATTGTGGCAACTTAGCAAGGGTCTGTCTCAAAATAACAAGTGGGCTCAGGATGTAGTTCAGTGTGAAGGCCCTGGGCTAAGCTCTTAGTACATACCGTGAAAGGAAATACAAAGCTCCTACCTGGTTATGTTTTTCAGTGGTTATTCAGCATTGAGCTTCCTGGTGGCCCAAGTGAAAATGAAGTTTGTCTTGCTTTTACCCCCGCCCCATAGTATTCATGGTCTCATGCTTGGGTCTGTCAGGTGACCTCCTGTGTACACCCATTCTCTGTCCCCTTCCATTGACATTTTCCTCTCCCTCTCATTCTCCTTGCTTCCTGCTCTTCAGTGCTCTGGCTCCTCGTGATTCCCATTAGTGTCCTGGAGCCTTTTCTTGGTCCTGTGGTCAAGGCTTAGACTGCTCTTGGGACTAAGAGCTGACTGCAGCACAGTGCCCAGCGTTCCTTTCCACCCCCTTCCCGTACACAGCCAGGAGAGACAGAGTAGGAGACGGCGAAAGTCACATTTTAAAGTTTGTAAGGGAGCCTCAGGGCAGCACCATTTTTACTACACTGGCCTTTCCCAGGCTGCTTTTCTTCTGCGGCCATGGGCTTCCTTTTCAAGTCAGAGCTGCTGCTTGTGGGATCCCTGGGCAGGGGTCACCTGGGCTGAACAGGGGTGGGGCTGACAGGAAGCCAACCCCCTGCACCTTAAACCACAGAGGAGTTCTGGAGACACCGTAAAGAGCAGAGAGGTAACCACCCCACCTACAGGGTAGCATGTCTCCCGGGTACGAGAGAAAGAAAGGATGGGCCATGGGACGCTCCCAGTCTCTAAGGTTGCCCAACCTCATGACTTTGTCCCCCAGTTTCCTTACCCTAGAGTAGCCCCGCTGGGGTGGGGGGGACATAGTCACACCCCAGAGAATGTCTTCTGTAAGTGGTGCCTTCTCAACAGTTGTTTAGAGGTCTCTTGTGGACTTAAACTATGGATGAAAAGGTGTGAAGCAATATGAAAGCCAGAAGGAGAGGCCAAAGAGAAGAGGCCAAATGGGGAAACTTCCTCTGTGTTTACTTCCTCAGCAATCCAAAGCATAGGCCCTAAACACCACTCGGAATGTGTCCTGCAACAGAAAATATCTTCGTCTGGTGTAATCCAGGTATCTGGAGGGTCTGTGTATCAGTTAGGATAGGGTAGGTTATACTGCGTAACAAATGACTCCAAAAATCCACCCTCACTGCCTGGCCACTGTGGGTCACGAAAGCGATGTTGCACCTCATTTTTACTCTGGGACCCACATGCCAGAGCATCACCATTTAGAGCACCGACAGGCCCACCACGAGGAGAAAGACAGCATAGTAAGCCACAGGTTGTCTCTTAAAGCTTCTGCCCGGAAATGACCCCAGGAACTGCCACGCCCTTGGCATTGGCCACAGGAAGTCCTATGGCTGCTCTTAAATTCACAGGTGAAGAAAAGTACAGCTCTAACATGTGCCTGGCAGGAGAACAGAAGACACCTGGTGAACTGCACCAGGGCCTCTTGCTGTTTTATTACATATGAGTGACAGCCTATGCTCACAGTTCCCAGAGGGAACAGGTAGAGTTGCCTTTTTGGTAGATGAGCAATATACTAGCTGAATTGGTTGAAGAGTTTCATCCAATGCTATGGGTCAGCTGCGTGTCAGCAAAGCATTTGACTGAGTTTTGATCCGTGACGACTTATAGAAAATGCTGGTGGTTGTTTCTTACTTACCCAGCACCTGCTCTGGTCAGTAAAGGCTCAGGCCCCTGCAAAGATGAGAGGACATAGTCGCTCCTCTCAAGAAATGTGCAACCAGGCAGAGGGGATAGAAACTTAAATAAGCCCTCGAGATGCCATGTGCCACGTGCTGGAGATGTTTGCCATGTGCTGGCGGCTAACTGTGGTCCCGTTTTGGGCACTTGCTATCCCAATAAAATGCAGGCTTGTTTGTAGCCACCTGGGATTTCTTTTTGTTTTCTCTAATATCCTTTGTCACTTTCAAAGAGCACCCTGAACGTAATTCCTGTTACTGAAAGTAAGGTCTGACTGGAATAAACCCTGTGTATAAGGCAGCCCTTGTGCTGGCCTAGGAGAAGTGTCCCTGGTCAAGGTGACCTTTACACTGTTCCCTGCACAGCTGGGCCTGCCAGAGTTTCCAGGAGCCAGACTTTCTCCCCAAGGCCACCTTTGCATGCAGATGTCTTTTCCCAGTCTGCCTCTCCCAAGTCAGTTATGTCACCAGGACACGCTCGGTGCCAGGCCTGCGTTTGCTCAGTCGCTACTTGTAACCCTCTCACCTTGCCAATGAGGAAATTGAGATTGCTAGTGACCCGACAATGACTGTTTGTCCTCCAGGCTCCAGGGAACAAGTCACCTCCGTGTGGGTTTGGAGAGCATGAACTCTGAGAAACACAGGCAGGAGACTGCACACGCTCTTTGGGGATAATGCATGCAGCCACGCAATAAGGGAGCGAGTGCAGTGGGAGCCACGAGACATTTGCTAGACCTGGCTCTGCCTCCCTCCCGTGAACATCTTAGAGGAGATGTGTCCCCTGCCTGTACCCCATTTCCTCATCTGTGCGCTCGGTCAGGCTGGCCTTTAGGGTCTCCAAGCTCCTGGGAGCCAGAAGGCAGAGTTCACGGAATGTCTCATCCTGGGAGGGCAGGGATTCCATGCACTCACTCATCCCCTGTCATAGTTCCAGTGACTCGTGTTTGTCCTGTGCTGGTGTTTCAGTTAGAAGCAGGTGCTTGCCCAAGGCACCTGAGGTGTCCAGACACGAGAGGTGCAGCCGCCTTGCCAAGGGGCCCCTCACTCGCACAGGTGACCTCTTCTGAGGAGGAGGCCTCCAGGTGTCAGCTCTCTGAGGAATTTGTCGGGTGGGTGTGGCTGTTGCTGATGGCAGGCACAGAAAAATGCTGGGGGCGGGGGGGGGGGGTAGACCAGAAGGGGATCTTCCAAGGGTGAAGGTAGGGAGACAGCTCTGTGGGTGACAGACAGTACTGGCCCTTGGAGCTGTCTGTCGCTTCAGAGGAAATCTGCTATCACACATCGCAGTGGATTCTGTTTCTACTGGCGCCTCACCCAAATTTTATTAAGACTTCAAATTGTTTCGTTTTCATCGTGATTACAAAATTCCTATGCTTGTTTTGCTGGGCGTTTTGCTTTAGGATTAAATTAGAGGAGCGGAGATGTAGCTCAGTGGCGCCGCACCTACCTAGCAAGTGTAAGTTCCTGAGTTCCATCCCCAGTACCAGAAAATAAAAAAAGGAGGATTAAATTAAATTTAGATGTACATTGTTCCCTAAGTCAGTACTCATGGTGGGCATAACCTGTCCAGAGTGGGGTGGGTGGTCGGCCTTGGGAACAGCAGAGCCAGGGGGCTTGGGGGGATTTCCCTGTGCTGTGACTTTTCATGCAGTTGACACATTGCCTAATCCAGCAGAGTCCCAGAGGGCAAAACACCACTTGGAATGAGTTTGAAAGTTCTGCAAGGAAAGAATAAGTTTCACATAGTAGGAAACCAAGGCTCAGAGAGATGACATTCCTTCCCTAAAGCCATGGTGCGCAAGAGCCAAAGTTAGCATTCAACTCAGGTCTCTCCGGCCACAAAACCACAGCTTTCAACCTCCCTCTTTTTTCAAAGGTTCCATTGTTGTCCCCCCAAAAAGCGAAGCTCGCCTCGAGGTACCTGAGTGATTGGCAGGAGTCTTATTAGGGCCTGGCACCAACTGCAGCACTTGCAAAGGGCGCTGCCTCTGGACTTCTAGGGGCAGTCTCCTTCCTTCCCAGGTACCCCACTTGGGAGCTCTATGAAAGTCAGGTCCAGCTGCTGCTCACGCTCAGTCCAGCCTCTGCTGTGACCCAGGAAATCCTGTCCCTCGGCTAAGAGGACTTAGGGATGGGTGCTCAAAGCTGCCACTGTAATATGGTTCTCTGAAGAACATTTAGCTGTTCTGTTGCCAACAAAGGCTTCCGACGTGACTTGTCCTGTTGAACACACCAGCTGACCCTTGGGGGTCTGCCTTCGGTTGGCCTCTGCTGTGGACCCTTCCAGCGTTTTTGTGTCTCAACAATGCGGGAAAGGGAGGAGGACACTGACCCTGTGTGCTCGGGCTGCAACGCTGTTGTTTTCCCTCGTCTGCTGGGCACTTTGATTTATCTCCCTCATTAATCCCTGGTGCTCAGAGGTGTACAATGCCCTGAAATGAGATCTGAAGAGAGACTCTGACACTTTGCTGCAATCTAGTGTGGAGGAGATTAAATGGGGACCGAGGGAAATGAAGTGGTTGCATGGCTCAGTGAGCTCCACCCCTCACCCCAAAGGTGCCCATTATCGCTTCTCCCCATGGCTTTCCCTGAGATTTGGGGAGCAGGATTCACAACTGTACGGTTTCTTGATGGCGAACAAGAGTTGAAAAAGAAATTCTCCCTGGCTGCTTATTTGGGCTGTCTGGATATGGTTTGTGGGTTTCTCATTTGTATGCAGCGGTTGAGGCCTCGGGAAACATGGGCAGCAGAACCCCAGGCACTGTGGTTTGGGTGGGAGTCTTGTGTCGCCTTTTATGGGGTGCAGAAGCCCCTTGGGAATCTCTGCAGTGGCTGAGCACTGAGCACTACTCAGGGGGATGAGGGTGGATCTCCAGGTCCTATGCAGGGAAGGGCTGATTTTTCCATCGTCAATGTGGTAGCAATTCTGGGGACACCAGAGACACATGTTCCTTGGGGACTGCTTACTGTCCCCCACAGAACTGAGTGGTTTGCTTGGAATTACTCAGGCAGTAGGTAGCTGAGCTTGTATTCCAAGCAAGGTCTGCCTGACTCCAAAGCCACCATTATATCGGAGACGCTCCACTGGCTATCTCTAAAAGGGGAAGGCAGGACACGGGGATTAGTCCATGGGCCAGGCTGTCCCTCAGGACAGTCAAGAGTAATCTGCCTTCCTCTCTCTCAAGATCCCTGACAGACTCCCGGATGGGCTCCTCCCCTCACCCTTACCACATGGGGTCCTGTGGGGCAGGGTCCCCATTACCTGCGCTGTACTCTTTTTATTTATGTATGTATTTATTTATTTAGGTACCGGGGATCAAACTCGAGTCCTTGCACTTGCAGGGCAGGCGGCAGAGCTACTGAGCTAAATCCCCGGCCCTGTGCTGTGCTCTTGAGTAGCGCTAACCACGTCTTTGGGGTTGTGGGCAGCTGGGTGCCATCTTCCCTTCTAGGCCGAGAGGGAGGGACATGTATGGTACTGTTCTCAGCTTTCTCAGGCTTGCTTGGAGCCTGGCACCTAGAGCAGAAGATGTTTGGTATGTATGTAATTACTGAACGGATGTTAATAAGATTTCCTGAATATTTAGTTTCTCTCTTCCTTTTACCATCCAGTCCACTGGCAAGTCTTAGCATGTACCCTTCAAACCAATGTCTCTTCTCCCCTCCACCCATCATCACAGCAGTCCAGGCTGCTGTCAGCTCTCATCTGATCTCCCCCCGCCTTCCTTGCCTTAGTGGTCCCGTCATGCTCTTTAGTTTTTTTATTTTTTGGCACCGGGGATTGAACTCGGGTCCTTGCGTTCTCAGGGCAGGCGGCAGAACCAGTAAGCTAAATCTCCGGTCCCCGTCATGCCCTTTAGATGCTACTTTCTCCACCCAGGAGCCACTGCAGTCTTCCTGCCACACGTGTCACATGCCCTCTGCCCCTGCCTGAAACCTCACTTCCGTGGATTTGCACTGAACCTAGAATAAACTACGGCCCTCACCAAGGAAGGCATGTTGTGGCCACTGGCCACCTCTCTGGCCTTACCTCACCCTGCTCCTTCCTCCTCCATCATGTCTTCCTGCAGTTCCTTGAACTCACCAGGCCTCCCCTCCCTTTAGGACCTTTGCACCTGCTATTCCTTGTGCCTAGAACATGGTCCCCACCTCTCTCCTTCTGTCTTTAAGAGGCTGGCTCATTGTCCTGGTATCAACTCCAGTGTCACTTCCGAGAGGCTGCCCTTGACCATTTGCTTTTTTTTTCATCTCTTTTTATTTCACATCCCTTATTTTCCTCCCTGTTAATTTTCCCTTCCTTGTTATGTCTCCCTCCTAGACTGTACGCATCAGTAACACCTAAACCGGGTCAGTTCTGTTTATGGGTGAATCCCCTCTGCTAGCACAGTGCCTGGCTCAGAGCGACGGCTCCTTATGTAGATCATGAATGAATGAATGAATGAATGCGTGCATGCATCATTCACAGGGCTGATGTGCAGAGCATTCAAAACCAGCATGATGTACTGGTAACCGGAATCAGGTAACCAGAACGAGGCTGTGACCATCAGAACGAGCATCCCTCCCCTGTGAACCACCCCTCAGTCCTTACACAGTCCTCAGAAACAGCCATGGCTTCCACTGGCCCTCCAAAAACCACTTCATGATGTCTAGGACCCTCCCTTGAAGGACAATGATGGGTTTGACCTAGCCCGCTACCATTTTTGGAAAAACCCTTTCAACTTGTGAACCCCTGATGGGTTGAGCCTCAAGCTTTGCCTTTTCCCTTGCATGATAGAGGTCATGGACCTGTCCGTGCTGAGTCCTGCTGTGTAGATGCAAAGCCTGCCCCCAAGTCCCCTTGATCCGTGGCAGCGACTGTCATTTCCTAATGGATTAGAAGGCTGAGGTCACAAACATATGAAGAGAGCCAGAGACGATAGGCCTAGATCAGGAAGCCAGGGTTCCACTGGGGGTCCTTTCAGCCCCAGGCCCTTCTGTGCACGGTCCTGCTGTGAGGCAGTCTCACTCAGCTCTGGTCCCCTACTTCTGGACTTTGGAAAGTCTGCTAGGAGAAAAAGCGGAAGTTACTTAAGGCCTGAGGCCTCCCTGGGTAGGCAGCAGAAGCTGAAGTCGTCACCACGCTCGGCTTCCCGGAAGGCAGGAGGGTGTGCTCTTCAGAATGGGCACCGTGTGACCACAGCGGAGGCGCAAACCTGTTAAAATCCCTGGCAGAGTCTTGAAGCAGAACATGAAAAGGGTTTATGACCCTGTGGATTGGAACTTCTCTCGGAGCCAAGCTATAATTGCAGCTCTGCTTTGGAAGTCAAGATCACAACCATAATTTGAGGAGGGCCTCTCAGTACAGGCGCTGATTAGGTTTCAGGACACAAGCTGTGGGGTGAAGCTGCCCCGGGAGGGAGGGGCGCCTGGCGGAGACCATGAAAAGGACTTGCTTCTCATCTGCAACCAAGGCGGGAGGAAGTGGAGCACTTAATAATCTGGAATAAAGGGGCAGTGGGCAAGGCCAGCAAGCAGGAGGAGCTCCTGGGGGCCCCTGCCTACCCTGACTGTCCCAGCAGGAAGTCGGCCAGGGGCCGCTAAGTGATGCTAGCATTGTCATGCTAATGGCCCAGCCTCTCTGGTGCCACCAGGATCAGCTCCTCTGGGACTTCGGCTTGAAGCCCGCTGAGCTGAGTGCTGGGACTCTTGTTCCTCCCCTTCCTTGTCCACTATCCCTGATGTGTCCTCCTGTCTGCCTCTGCAGTCTTGTCAATGTCCCTCTGCTCTCGGTGCCACTGCCCTGCCTCTCAGCCTGTCACCCCCAGCACAGCCTGTGACTCTCCAGTGCAGATCTGACCCCGTGTGTCACAGGCCTGCTGGAGCTCTGTGGCTCCACGTCACAGAGAGGGCAAAGTGCTACAAAGAACGGCCCTCCCAGCCTGGCTCTGTCACACGAGCCTCCTCCGGCCTCACCCCGGCAGCATTTGACAGACACCAGCATACTGGCGGCTGTGTGGGTCTGCTTTTCTGTGACACTCCCTCTGCTTGGCCTGGCTTCACCAGGTACCATGTCCTCCTCTCTCTGCATTCTGCTCAGGTGGCCCCTTCCAGGGAATCCTTGCAGCTCCCAGAGGACCCTGCACAATCCTTTATTTTAACTTCTAGTCGAAAATCTGAATTTTTTCTATTTTTGTTATGCTAAGCTTACCAACAGAGGTTATCTTATTTATCATGGATTCTAGGACCTAAGTTACTTAATGAACTGAACTTCAGGTCTAGCGGGATGAATTACATCTCCACCCACAGGCCTTGGCTTTGCACCTAAAGTACGTGCTTTTCTCACTTCCAACACTGATGCAGCCCTTAGTGCAGTCGGTGATGCAGAGCAGGTCTTCAGTAAAAGTCGGGTGCAGGCCCTGAGATGGCGTGGGTGTGGCCGTCCCACCTGTTCTAATCTGCTTGAACTACTCTGACAGTCCCGTAGAGTATGTAAACACCAGACATTTAGACATTCATCCTCACAAGTCTGGAAACCGGAAGTCCCACATCAGGGTGCCACCGTGGCTCGTTCTGGGGAGGCCTCTCTTCCAGGTTGCCAACTTCTTGTATCCTCACTGGCAGAAACAGGACAAGAGAGACTTCCAGTCCCTCTTAAAGGTCATTAATCTCATTCATACAAGCTCTGTGCTCATGTCCTCATCACCTTCTGTATTCATCTCTTTCCTGTTGCTGAACACAATACCAACACCCACAACTTAAAGGAAGAGAGGCTTAATCTGACTCACAGTTTTGGTCCATGGTCAGCTGGCTCCAAGGCAGGAGGAACATCATGGTGGAAAGGCTTGGTAGAGCAAAGATGCTTGGTCCATGGCTGCTGGGAGGTAGAACAAGAAAAAAGTGCCAAAGCAGAACAGGTAAAGGACCAGAGATAGTTCTCTAGACCGCACCTCCATAACCCCCTAGATACACCAGGAGTGTGCTCTATTAATTTGCTAGGACTTTCTTAATGAAGTTGACATATTAGGATGGAGAGACACTTTCCAAAGGCCCAACTTCCAAACACCACCACATCCAGGGTTAGATTTCAACATGAATGTGGACAGAACACAGCCATCAGACATAACACAACCAGGGACCCCCTGTGTAATAGGCGCTGTGCTAGCACTATGGGGACAGGGGTGTGGACTGGAGGTTTCTTCAAAGACCCTGAAGCCCTCTCTCCATATCAAAGAGCAAGTCATGAGCACCTGAGGAGAGGGCCAGTGTAGATGGGGTGACAGATCTTTCAGATTCAGATAGCAGCCCAGGAGCTCTGTAGCATAAGCTAGACCAAAGGATTTCTGCAGGAGGTAGACTTTCTGCTTGACCTTAGAAGACAAGGGGGAGCTCTAGGTGGTAGGAAGGGATGGAGGAAGAGAGGAAAGCCAGGAGTTTTGTTCCCTGGGTCTGGCAATCCCATCTTTGATGGCTGGCTGCTGGCTGTCCAGTCTGTGGGTGCTCCACTGTAATGCTAAAAGCATTGCCTCTAGCAGCCTAGTCCCCCTGTGCGTGGGGAAGTAAGCTCCCCCAGGCCCCTGGGAGCTGGCTGTGTCAGAGGTCAGCCCTGTGTCCTTGGAGAGAAGCCTTCTGCAAACAGTCACTGACAGACAGAGGCAAATGGCTGAGATGCCCTGGGGCTCACGGTGTTGGTGCTGCCACCTCCTAATGATTAAACACTGCACAAACACCCAGGGACCAGAGTGCCCCACCATCAGCGGACTGTAAAGCAGAGAATGCAGCAGTCATCCAGCAAGTAGGAGGAAGCCAGGTTGGAGACATGCTTTCCTTCCTAAGCACTGTGTCCTTCCGTCAGAGCCCGGAAAGCAGAACCAGACTTCTGCTTCCGTGAAAAGAACATAAGAAACGGGCAAGGTAGGCCTCTGAGGTCCCTGACAGTGGAGAATGAATGTGCCTCCCCGCTCACGCTCGGCACTCTAGACAGGCTGCACATTGTTTCACATCACAGCCCACCAGTGGTTCCATATTCCAGACCGGGAACTGGAGCTGGTACTAATGGAGGAGGCTGGATTCTAGTGAGATCCGTGTGATGGTCCATCTCATCTGCACACTCACCTATGAAGGAAAGACCACCGCCACCACTTTCAGGTTGCTTGGGCAGCTGACTCAGGCTAGCTTGTTTGTGTGGCGTCACACAGCAAGGAAGGACTAGAGACAGGACTAGAACCCACACCTCTGACCTCCAATGCAAGCCCTCTTCACCATCTCATATGATGACACTCTTCTTCAACAACGTCCAGGGCCCATGTGACTCAGGGTGCTAGGTGTAGGACAGACATTGCCTCTGGTTCTATCTGTCCCCACTTCCCTCTGTCTCTTGAGAACCAAGGTCAGAATGGAGTCTCCTTCCCTTGTTGACCACCATCTTGAATTATTAGGATCCACTGCTCCTGTTCTTCAGCAAGAAACACTCTTCCACTGGGTTGGCTTTTCTAGCTTGTAGTATTGTTGTGCTCTTAGTGGTAATATCTAGTCACAACTAGACAGTACAAAGGGCTTGTTTGAGCTTAGGAGTACTGGAGAAGAAAGCATAGTGGAGAATCCACCGTTTGACCAAGCCCTCAGCCTGGCTTGTTGGTGAGCCCCAGAGGCCATGAGAGCTGGTCCAAAACACCAGGACTCTGAGCTCCAGCAGTGAGACGCCCCCAGACCATCTAGAAACTCACCCAGAGACCCCAAGTTCCAGCAGCAGCTGTTACATTGACCCTACATTCCCCTTCCTGTCCCCTCAAAAGCCTTAACCTGCTTCTTTGGTGTGTTCCCCAGGACAGTTAGAAGCATGGTGCGAAGGCAAGGTTAATGCTCCCTGGGAGGAACCTTGAGTTTCAGAATCAGTAACCCACACCTTCTCTGTGCCTGAGGTTCCCCTACTGTGAATTGGGCATGTGAAGGCCTGGTCTTCTGAGTCAGATGTGGCTGAGGAACTCGCCACACACCCACGAGCCTGGTGGCTTTGGGGCTGTGAGGCTCTGGGCAGAGCAGGGAGACCCAGTGCCATGCAGGAAGAGACCACCTGGCTCTAGTGGAGCATAAAGCCACCGGCTGTGCTGCTGGGTGGTTTTGACGTCCAGTCAGGTTGCAGTTTATTCTTCCACAGCTTCCTTCCAGGAGAGGCTCAGCCTTGCTCTTCTCGTAAATCACCTCTCTCTGCCCTTACTCGGTGTCTCGGTGTAACTTAAGGTGGTGCTGACAGGAGACAGCATCTCCATCCACTGGGTCGCTTTTCAGACACCAGCACTCAGCCCTATCACCAACGGCACTGGCCATGCATGGTGTTCAGATGCCACCAGATGAGTGCAGCTGGGAGCCGGGGGTTTTCACACCTGCATTTCTTTCTTTCTAATGCTTCTTTGGGTGCAAAATCTTGAACCCAAGGCAGTATAACACAGTGGTTCAAAGCAGATTCATCAGGTGTGGTTGTGCATGCCTGTAATCCCAACACTGTAGGGGGCTGAGGCAAAGGAGTACAAGTTTGAGTCCAGCCTGAGCAATTTATTGACTTAGCAAGAGCCTGTTTTTAAAGAAAAGGGCTGGGGTGGGGTGTTGCTCAGTGTGAAGGCCCGGGGTTCAATATCCAGTACCAAAGGGCTGGGGCAAGCAAAGGCTGTAGAATAGAGCTCAATTCAAATCCGTGCTCGGCCCCTAACTAGCCAGATGACTTGGAGTAACTCAGTGATGGTAGCAGAAGACCCTTCTTGGTGGAGGTGCAGGGCTTACCTGTGGTAATCCCAATAAATAATAGCTACTGAAAAAAAAAATTATAGCTACTGTTGGGAAGGAAGCCTAGGCTCCCAGGCAGGCAGGACCAGAAGTGTTTCCTGATTCCTCCTCCCAGCCTTTCTCCTAGCTTGCTGGTAATAGAGGCCCTCTCTCTCTGACTTAACACTTCACATGCCATGGCCTGGCAGTGACCATCACCTGATCCAAGTTCAATAAACGCTTGTCAGTGATTGTAGTCCCAAGCGGTTCTGCTCAGTTTTGATCATTCTTTAAAAACAGAACAAGCAGAAAGTGAGTACCATGTGGAATGAGAGAAATTTTCAAAGATGCCAGGAACACAGGGAAAGGGAGCCAAGATTTCAGAGCACGTTCAGAGTGTGCCAGGCAGTGAGCTAAAGACTCTAAGTGCTTCACTTGGTTACAGCCTGCTGAACTCTTAGGTAGTCAGTGTGACCTCTTATTTTTCCTGTTAGGAAACTAAACTGAGGCTCAGAGAAACAGAATTCCCTGAGGCCAGACACCTGGAGAAGCTGGGATAATGATAACAATACCCGCAGCTGCAGTACTAGTGGTACTAGTGGTAGTAAAAGCAGTAGTAGCAATAGTAGTACCAGCAGCAGCAGCAATGGTAGTAACGGTACTAGTAGTACCAGCAACTAATATCCATGTAGTACATATTTTGAGGTAGGCATTTTACCTACATTTACTCATGGAAATGTAGACATCTAGATTTTAAACATGAGGTAATTTATATGTAGTTGGAGGTAGAGCCGGGACTAGAACCCTTAGTCTCCAAAAATGATTTTGTTTTATGTCCCACAAACCATTAGTAATGACCTTATGGAGAGGGAGCTGTCTTAAAGGGGACAATTAGATCACTAAGGAAAATGGTGGCTCTTCTTCCCCCAGAAGGTTTTAAGAGAGTCTCACTGAGCTGGGCGTGGTAGTGCACACCTGTAGTCCCAGGTACACAAGAGGCTGAGGCAGGAGGATCACAAGGTCAAGCCCAGCTTAGGGAGCCTAGCAACTTAGTGAGACCATGTCTCAAAATTTAATAAAAGAAGGGAGGGGTGTGCTAGGGATATAGCTCAGTGTGAAGATCCTGTTTTCAGTCCCCAGTCCTGCAAAGGAAAAAAAGTCTCACCCTCTATCTATGCCCAGGAGGCATGGTGGGAACTTTTCTGACGCTGCAGGGCAGGGCTGTGTGAGAGAAGCTTCAGGTTCCCTGGGGCCCAGGTCTGCACATTGATGGGGCTGCCCGTATTCTTTTCAGCGAAGAAACTGGTCTGCTTTTCTGTGGAAAGGACAGGCTAGAGATGGCAGCCAGAGTCTTTATCGGCTGGCAGAGTGTAATCGTGCGCTGCATATCCGGTCACCAGGAAAAGACAGGTCTGAAGAACCAAAGCCAGCCCGTGAAGAAATCAGTTCTCCTTGGAAAGTCAGCTCAAGCTAATTACTGGTCTGCACCGAGACTGGTGTATGAGCCCGTGGATCAGCTGAGCTGCAACACAGCCCAGAACAGTCATACCAAGAGGCACCTCAGTCACCTAGCTGGGGTGGCCCTGTGGTCCCTTCCTACTTCCCTAGCCCCTCAACACAGGCCCTTTGGTTATGGTGTTGCTCAAGGTTTGCAAAAGCTTTTATGTCTACGAAATGGGAGATAGATGTTCTTGCACCTCACAGTCTTGTAGGATGCTCAGCTTGAAGCCTGTGCTTGTGGAGGCGAGGACGCAGACCTCGTGTGTCAGAACTCTCCACTTCAGCTTAAATCCACCAGGGTGCACATGTGTCTTCATCTGTCTCTGTACCTTTTGCGCTTTTTCTCTCTCACCTCTACTCTGCTCAACTACTTCTTGGGGTCCAAAACCTTCCAGAGAGCTTTCCACTCGCAGACGCAAGCCCAAGAGGACACCCACAGCCAGAGTCTCCAGCGGGAGCCGGGGGCTCTGCACAGAGAGACAGCAAGGTTCACATGAAAACCACCAGGGTGAGAGAGCACTAAATTCAGCCTGGTGCACTGCATTTTCCTGCTACTTTTCTGTCTTTGATCCACTTGGCAGTTGAAAAGTGAAGTTCCTCAGATCTCTTCTGTCCCCTGGTTATTTTGCGAGATGATAAACCGTTTACCCAGAATGGTGTGTGTGCCTGCACATGCTTAATTTCCCTGGCATCTGATAAATGTGTGGGGATAGGATCATGCTGGAAGTGTTTTTCATCACCTCAACGTGTTTTACTTAAATAGAATGGATTCTTTTCCTCCACTGCTGTTACTTCTTTTTAGTTTTTTGAGACAGGGTCTCCGTATGTAGCTCAGGCTGGTGTTAGATTCACAGTGATGCTCCTGCCTCAGCCTCCTGAGAGTTGGGATTACAGGTGTGCCCCATCACACCTGGCTTTTTTAAATAAGTAAGATTGCTCTGTTTCCCCTTCTTGTCACTCCCGCCCTGTCCAGCCGTCTTCCTTGTTCCTTCTTGTAGTGTTTACTGACAAATGAGCCTCATACCCCCACCTGCCTGGACAGATGTCCCTGGCTTTGGCTTGGGAATTTGGAATTCCGGCTCTGTAGAGGACACATGGAGGGAAAGCAAAGGCGTGTTTTACGGGTTGGGGATTGCGGTTCAACCTTGAATCTGCCACTAAACTCTGTGACCTTATACAAGGTACCTCCTTTCCCACTGAGCTCCCCAGGGAATTCAGCCAAATGGCCCCCAAGTTGCTTTTCAAGTCTGAACATCTAGGGTGACTTCACTTTGCCCAATCTCCTGCCCCGTCTGTATAAAATTTGGGATTTGATGGTTGAAAGTGAAATGCAGGGAGGCAGAGGCTTGTTAAACTCTGTGTTCTCCATGGGCCAGGGATTTAGCTCAGAGGTTTCGCTGCCTGCTGCGCAAGCGCAAGGACCCAAGTTCAATCGCCGATACCAAAAAAACCCCTCAGTGTTCTCCAAACTAGGACTCTGAAGAATCTGCGATGGGTAAGCAGTAAGATAATGTTGTAACTTCCAGCTTTCCTTGGGGTGGACATAATAATTTTTAAAAGGCTCAGGTTCTCAAAGAAAGTGGATAAATGCAAGCCACAGAGTGAGTTTCTTGAGCTGGGAGGCCGAGCAGGGTGATATTCCTCTGGCACGGCTACATCCCAACCGCCCAGGGCTCCTCCAGCAGCAGAGGGTGCTTTCGAGCTCCCAGTCCCCTTGGGATCAAGGTCAGACTCTGTGATGGGCTCTGAGGTTGGACTCCTGCTGTTTCTAACTCCTCCGTGCCTGTAACTCCTCATTAGACGTCGCCCGCCCCTCCAGGAAGCCTTCTCTAACTGTGCTCCACCAGAGAGCAGATCAAGCTCCTAGCCCCAAATGCAGACTCTGCAATTCCCACCCCTCTCTGCTCTGGAAGAGTCCCCTCGGACCCCATCCTCTCCTCTCTGGGAAGGCATCTTTTCTCCTGGGACACTTTCTGTGATATCATAGGAAACAGTGGGGGAATGGAATTTGTTTTGCAGACATTTGATCTAGAGCTCATTTAGAAGACCGTCCATGAGAAAGCTTAGATGCATTGGCTTAAGCCACACCGTGCATTGCCTGCCTGCAAATCGGGGCTCACCAAGATGAGTCCCCTCCTCTCTCCCCTGAGTCTGACACGACCTTCCCATCCCAGATGCATTCGAGAGATATGTGCAGCAGGCTCTGATTGTCATTTTAGTTTGTGAATTTTGAAATTCAAACGTGCCTTCTGCCTTGTGGACCCCAGCAGCTTTAGAAACATCCTTGGATTTTGTGGAAGGGATTCAAGGCTATAATATCTGTTCAGCTGTGGCCCTTATCAGAATTCAGGCGTGCCTCTCATTACTGCTAATCGCTGTTCTACCACCGAGGGTCTTGGGCTAAGACTCCCAGTCCTGTGACGGGTGGCCTATTTCGCAGCATTGGCTCAATAGGATACATTACAGTATCTTTCAGGCAGCTGCTGTTTGGGTAAATTAATACCTGGGGGTCTTTTTCCTTCTCCAGGAAACTTTGAGTATTGTAACAGGCTTTCATTTAAGGCTGTACAAGGCTTATTTCACGAGATTGCTATTTGGAAGTTCTAACAAAACACCTTTATGAATAGTGACTGTTAATACCCTTAATCCGCTAAACTTCCTGACATTTTAACTAAATGGATTGCCTCGAATGAAATCAGGTTTTCCCATCTCTCTGCTCTCTTCCTCTCCCCAGCCCTGCCTGCCTAATAACCCTCTTCAGGACCAAGGTGTTGGGTGTAAATTCTTTCTTGCTTTTAGGCTACCAAAGTGGCAAAAGACCAGGAAACAGGGAAACAATGGGGTACTTGCCCCAGGCTCCAGGTTTTGTGATTACCTAGTCTGACCCATAGCCTCGTGTGTGTGTGTGTGTGTGTGTGTGTGTGTGTGTACATTAGGAAAGGAACCCAGGCTCTGCCACTGAGCTACACCCTAGCTCTTGAGCCTGTTCTAGAAATAAATTTTGGTCGGGCTGGGGATTTAGCTCAATGGCACCGTGCCTGCCTCATAAGTGCAAGGTCCTGAGTTCGATCCCCAGTACCAAAAAAAAAAGTTTTGGTGACTTTTTGTTTCTGATCAAAGCTTAGGATTTGAAAAAACTGTGAATCTCTTCCTTGTTGAAAAAAACCCCAAACATATGTTTTATTTGAAAACATAGAACGTACAGATAAGCAGACAGTAGGGAAGTAGGGATAGAAGGAAAAAGTTAATATGAGGCAGAGAGATTCACTCTTAAGTTCTTGTTGCTTTGCAGAGTTTCTTATATTCCTGTTAGCACTTGCACATTTTATTTTGAAAAGATTAAGCATTTCTTGACCATATTCTATGAGCCACACACTCTCTACATGTCTTGATTTATTTAATGTTTATGCCATCTCTAGAAGTAAGATCCCACTGTACGGATGAGAATCAGATACCTGGGTTTGAACCTGGGGAGCGTGTCTCTTTAGTCCTTCATTTTAAACACTATACCATGCAGCCTCTGAACAGTGAGAGATGTTTTATTATCTCCTTTTGTAATTCGACACTACAGCAGAACCATCTTTTTGTATTAGGATTCACTTGCATGGTTTTGGTGGACAGGCAGTATTCCATTTTCCAGAGGCGAGTTTGGAGAACCCTTTCCCTACTAGTGGATGTTCAGGGTGTTTCACTCCTTTTGTTCTTAGGAACAACAATGCAAAGCCCATTCTTGGAGCTCACTGTGTGCACACTACTGTGGGCTGCCCATAAAGCCTGCATTCTATATTTTCCTTACAATTCTGACACTTGTGCCATCATGCTTTTGCAGCTCTGTAGTCTCGAGTATGTGCTGGCTGCTGGTGACAGGGCTGCCCTGAACCATTCAGGCCCCTTTTGCATCCATCCTCCGTTGTCCCTGGTACAGGGTTTGGGAGAAGATTGGTTAAAGAATAGAGTTTCTGTCTAGGTCCAGCCAGCCACTTGCAGCTGAACCTCCAAACTTAGCATCAGTTTCCATTATACTGTGAATTGAATGAGAAGTTTTTTATCTTTCTCTCTGAACTTAAATGAAAATACAGAACTAGAAACTAGCATGATGCTACCCAATCATGGAATCACTACTCTTCTAGACAAGGGGGACAAAGGAAGGCCATGGGTTAGGTTGTGGTCAACATGCTGTAATACTGTGCCAATGGAGTAGCATCAGTGAGATCAGAATTGTCCCCAGTGTGCCAAGTGCCAGGGTCACTGCAAAAATTCAGAGGTGATTAAGATTGGCTTTAAAGAGGGGCTTTGAAATCAATGCCTAAGTCATAACAGCACTGTGGCCTTGGGCAAGTTACCAAACCCACTTCTGCCCTGTGTCCTCCAATAAGTTGGGGATAATAATATCGACTGCTTAAGGGATATCAGAAAGATGAAACAAGACCAAAGAATTTAGCGCGGTAGCGCCATGGCAAGAGCTCAACATATGGGACCTTTAAAGTTACCCAGAAGGAGCTGCTTTGTGAGAAAGGCAGACTGGTGTGCACATTTGGGCCTTAGCAGTCAATAGCTATGTGACATTCAGCATCTGACCTCTCTGAGTTACAGGCCATTTAGAGCTGGAGATAATAACATCTATCTTACCAGGGCATGATGAGGTTTGTTTTGCATTACTGGGAATCAAACCCAGGGACGTTCTATCCCTGAGTTATTCCCCCAGCCCATCATTCATTCATTTATTTATTGACAACATCTTGCTAAGTTGCCCAGAATGGCTGTGAACACATGATCCTCTTGCGTCAGTCTCCCAAAGTGCTGGGATTGCAGGCGTGTGCCACTGCACCCAGCTGGTCTGATGAGTTTTTATATCAACATGGTATGCAGGGTTAGTCCCTGGCACGTACTGGTTTTGGTTTCAATAACAATAACAAATTTCATAGGTACTTACTACCTGCCAGTCACCTGTTCTGCTTTTCTTCCCCCATTCAAAACAGGTTTTCTCTTGGAGATTAATGGGCAAAGGGAAGGAGTTTAATTCTTAACCAGCCTGTAACTCTTCAGCTAGCCTTCCCCCTAGGCAAATACCTAGAATGATTTGGGCTCTGGGCCAAACTTTTTTTTCCCTTTTGACTTAGACAAGTTTGTGGTTTAGAGATTGTGGAAGATTTTATGAACCTATTTTATAGTTCCTATAAACTCCACAGGAAACAATGAAATGCCAAAGCTAAAGGACAGAACGGGTTTTCTTAGAAAAGAAACTCTTACTTCATAGAGTACAGGAGGGTTCTGTGAGGTTAGGTGTGTACAGGGTTTATAAATAGCGCTGGGCACCTAGAAAGTCTCCGCGTGAGATCAGGGCTGTCCCTGTCAGAGGACGGATGGATCATAAGTCAAATTCACAAGGAAGTGGATTTTGTTTTGAGAAGCAATTTCAACAGGAGACCTCTGGCTGTAGACTTCGTGCTTGGAGGAGCCTTAGAGCTTAGGGACAGGGTCACCCTGTCCATTGAGCAGCAGGTCATCTGTGAGCCCCAGGCAGGAAGCAATCCTGCCGGTCAATATGGTGACAGACAAGGCCAAGAGTCTGTCCCCAGGTCTTGTTCTGCTGCTTTCTCTATTCCACAGTGCACCCCACATGTTGGAGCTGCCTGACAGGGGCCAGCGCAGGAGCAAAAACAAGACCAGAAGCCCCAGACTGTGGGCTTAAATCACAGTCTGCACAGGGATGCCCGTAATGAGCACCCCAAGTTTCCTTTCCATTTGTTCCTCTCCCCATTTAAGCCTCTCACCCCTCAACCTCAGCCCACCGTTCTCTCCTTGATTATCCCAACCTACAGGGAACCCACTCAAGGATGTCCTCGGAGCTGGAGCCCATCGGAAAAAGCCAAAAACTACCTTTGGAATATTTTACTCACTATCCATCCATCCTAATAGAGATGACAGCCGAGCTGAAGAAATAAGTATGCGCCACCTCCGAATTCTCCCTATGCACCCACAACAGCATTATAAATACCAACCATCATAACCAATGGTGTTCTTTTAAATCTCTTTAACTTTTTGTAGTTTCAAAGGCCTAATTGCTACATAGATTTGCCTCTTTGGATTTTTCCATGTTTTCTTCTGAACAGCAAAGTTTACTGTCATGGTGGAAGATAGAGGAAGGACTAGCTCCAAATTGTCCCCTGAAATCTGCTGAACTTTCTCACCCGCTGCTACTGCTTATGACCTTGGAAACAATGACAGAGGAATTTTTGTGGCCACTGCTGTTAGCCAAGGGTGTTTGGGAAGGGGTTTTATGGGGCACTCAAGTTTTACCATTTAGACAGCAGGCACACATTTTAATGTTTTCAACAAAATTGTCAGCTGCCAACCTTGAGAGCATTCTTATATACAAGCAGACTGAACACAGATTTTCTGACTTTATAGACTGACCTTTTCTATAATATACTCTCACCAGTTATATTGTGGTTTCCAGTGAAATATTTTGGTCTGTATTTGACTGCCTGAAAACCACATGTGTCACAGGGTAGGCTCCATGAGGAAAGAGAGATATTTTCTCTTTTACATATCATAGATAGTACAATGCCTGGCATATAAAAGTCAACATTCAGCCAGTATTTTATTTTATTTTATTTTATTTTTTTGGTACTGGGGATCAAACTCCAGTCCTTGCGCTTGCACAGCAGACAGCAAAACCACTGAGCTAAATCCCCATCCCTCAGCCAGTATTTTAAAGAAAACAGTCACTGGAAATATAGTAGGAGCCATTACAACATGACATTTGGTAAAAGGGTGTACCTAAATTGGAGCAAGCCCAAAAGTATCAGAAGCAGCCAAAGAACTCTAGGATAACCTTTCAATAGCCCTGGCCCTCTGCATGTCTTAGTGTCCTCTGCTGGCAATGACCTAAGGTGTTCACGCCTGTGAATAGGGTGGTGTCATGGAAACGGAACAGGATTTGGCTCCCATCAGTTGTGGATTAGCCATGTATGGGCAGATCATTGACCTCCTCCAAGCCCTCACTTCTTTTTCTGTAACATGAGAGACACAGTGTGTTTTAGAACAGTTCTGGCAGATGAGCTCTTCTGAGATGAAGTGAGATGAGGTTCTCAGGCAATAAATTGTAATTATTGTCATCACCAAGAATAATTTGGGCCTCACATGTTCTTTGTTAGAGATGCCACCATTTTGGAGTTGATGCAGCCACTTGGAACCTGTCAGAAACAGGTTGATGCTGGGCTGAGAATAGAAGGTCTGGATTTGTGGTTTTCAGGTGAAGGTGCTGGGCCCCATATAGGCACATTCTTCTGCCTTCTCTGCCCAAGGTTTTACTCACAAGCCTCTGGTTCCTGACCTGAATGGCAAGTGCCTGAACACAGAGAGCAGGCTGGCTACTCTTCCTGATGAATGGAGCCTTTTGTTTAGAGATTAAGGAGCGTGTGTGCTTTCACGGGTGAGTACCCACAATTGTGAGCCTCAGACAGTCTCAAAAATTAACTGGAGGCAGCAGGAACTGCAACTCCATGAGTAAAACAAATGCAGATCATTGGAGATAGTTTCACCTCCTCCTGGGAAAAATAGAGGGGGATCCACAGCCTGTGTGAATGCAAATAAAGTGGTCCAGAACCAAGGGGAAGTGGAGGTTCTGCCTAAGAACCTTGGCAGGATGGGAAGCCTCGTCCATCCAAATGTCCTAAGGCCCAGAGCAGAGTGGAGGAAACGGAAAAGGAAGGCGGGCGATACAGAAGCACATTGGCTATGTCTCCAGAGGCCTGGACTCTTTACTAGGATCAATTGCTACTACTGGTTTGGGGTCCTCCAGCGAGGAGACTTTGTTTTCTCTGGACCTTTCCCCACCCACTTGCGAGGCTCCAAGCATGGTGGTCACCTTTCTTCCCCACCATATACCCAGCTCCCCTGTCCCCATGCCCTGCACTGACTTCCCCTCATCCGTTCACAAAACCTGGCTGCCCACCTTCCTGATGGATCGCTGGCTCCCTCCCTTCTCCTGCATCTTCCTTTAAATGTCTCTTCTTTGGAATGGCCTTTCTTGGTCCTGCTGTTTAAAGTAAAGGCTTCCTAGGACTCTACTGATAGTACCTTGTTTATCTCAGTCATCACCTTCACCACCAAGCCCATAAAGATTTGACTTGCTTGTCTTCCTTTGTAAATAGCTCCATTAGGGCTCAGCCATATTTTTTACTCACCTTTATATTCCCAGTACCCGGTGTGGTGTCTGGTGTTTCAGTGACTATTTTTTTACCTCAAAGCTACATAGTTTCTTATTTTCGTGGAAAATCCCAAACTCCTATACTTGGGAGGTTTTGGTAAAGAGTTCTGGAATATATTTGTTCCTTCCACTATCTACATCATACCCAGTGCTATTCCATGAAAAGCAGTGGTGTGTGTGAGTGTGTGTGTGTGTGTGTGTGTGTGTGTCCATCCATCCGTCTGTCTGTCTATAGTGCTGGGAATTGAATCCAGGGCTTCATGTCATATACTAGGTAAACGCTCTACCACTGATCCACTCCTCAGACCACAGATCTTCTTCTAACTCTTTCTCTTTCCATTCTTACTTGTTCTTCCAGGAGCGTTTTCCTTTCTCCCCTCCTTTCCTCCCTCCCTCCCTTTCTCTGTTTTGCTAATAGCAAGCCATAGAAGGGACCCAAGGTTCACTGGTTCCCTAGTGAAGGAAGCAAAGCCACCCTGTAAAGCTAGACCTTGTATCAACTTCACGCCATAAAACTCAGAAGCAGCTGCCCTTAACCTGGGGGGTTTATGGACAGGCTATAAGGGGTCAGATCTCCCCAAATTTGTATTTAAAATTTTGTTTATGCACCTTTTTTCCTATGGGGATGCAGCCCTGAGTTTCTCAGTCTCTCCAATGGGTCTCTAACTGAATAAACAGCTATGAGGAACCTTTGGGCTCAAGTCCTTGGAACTACCAGAGTCCCCAGAGGACTGCATGAAAGATCCATTTCCACTTTGTCCCCCTGTTGTCACTTGGCCATATTAGTAGTGCTTCAGGCACTGGGAGAATCCAGCTCAGAGCAAAAAAGCAAACAGCACTCAGGTCCCCTGGAAGCCTCCTGTGTGGGGAGAGACGCAGGCTATGGTGGGGTCACAAAGATCATGTGATAGGCGGAAGCCCTAGGGAGGTGACATTCCAAGCAACACCCAAGACGTAGGTGGTCATGGGGAGATAGATGTGGGGAGGAGCTGTCCAGGCAGAAGGCAGCGCAGGGTAAGAAAAGACACCAGGCATGTGGGCAGGCCCCAGAAGTGAGCACAATGAAGGGCAGGGCCAGAGCGGCAGGTGAGAGAGACAGGAGACAGAGCACCTAGGCCCTTCTAGGCCAAGGGAATGAATTGGCATTTTATTCTGAGTAGCTTCCCTGAGACGCCGTTAGAGGGTTTTAAACGGAATGTGACGCGATCCGATGTCCACATAAGAAAGATCACCATTGCTGCTTTGTGGAAGACAGAGCCTAATAGGGCAAGAGGGGAAGCAGGCAATTGGGAAGTGGCTGTTTGCTGGCCAGGGATGATGGTAGCTTGGACCAGGGTCATCTTTGTGGAAAGGCTGTGTAGTGATCAGGTTCAGTTTCTTGGGAGGGGCAGCAATGAGGACTTGTTAATGGGTTGATTATATAGGAAACAAGAAAGGAAGAGCAAATTAGGGTGACTAATGGACAGTCATACACCGTCTGAAAGGAAGTGACAGTGCAGACAGATCGGCAGCTGGAAGTATTAATTTTGTATAAGGATAGATTTCAGATGTGTTGCATGCCCAAGGGGGCCTGGGTAGAGATTACAGACCATAGCATTCTGTCTGTACCTGGCATTTGAAGTCCTGTTGAGGTCACCTAGGAAAAGACCAGGTGGAGCAGAGCAGGGGATTAGAGGTGGAGCCCAAGAGATCTGCAGGAGGGTGAGCGGAGGAGACTGCAAGGCACAGCAGCCCTCGAGGGAGCAAGAGCCAAGTGTGGATAATGGCATGGAGACCGGAGACGCAGCCACTTGGGGAGGAAGAAGCAGGTGCTACCTGCTCCTGAACACTCAGGTAGGGGGAGGCCAGAGGACTGCCCACTGGCTTTGGTGAAAAGAAGCTCTTGATGTTCTTGGGAGAAATAGATGGTGGCCTAGGCCTTGGAGTTGTGGGGACCAAAGTCAGGGCTGAAGCAATACCAGGACAAGAGAAGTGCCAGAGGCTCCTGTGAGGTGTTTTACTGTAATAGGAGGCAGAGTCTCTCCATATTACATATTGCATAACTGTGGAAGGGAATATGGACAGGGAGGGCAAAGATTTAGTTTTGTTTGATGAGACAGGTGGTGTATTTTGCAGCTTGTGTGGCAGGAACAAGTAAAAACAGGAACTGACTACACTGGAGGAGAAGCAAAGTGTCTTCACTACCACTGTTTTAACATAGTAACATGGTTTTAGAGTCATTTCAGAGCTTTTCTGTTTTCTGTCTTTATAAACTGTATTTCAGAGTAAACTTTCCTTCTACTTTTGGATACCAGAGTAGAGTTTATCAGCTACTCTTTGGCTTGAAAAATCCAGCTAACCTGGGAACCTTGTCATCATTGGTAACAATGTTCCTATGGCGGAAAATGTTACTGGTTCTAGTGGGTCATTGGAATTTGTCCTGTGCAAAGGCCAGTCTCAGAAGTGACAGGGGAGGCCAAAGGGTGCTGGCTGTCATACAGTGGGTTGGCCTACCTTCATTTTTCTCTCTGGTTGCCTGGATCAGCCACCCTGATTGCTATCTTTGATAGGATGGAAAAGCTCTGATTCAGCCTGAGCCTGTAGCTGCAAGGAATAGAGCCTTTCATGACAAAGGTGTGATTGTTTTAACCACAGAAAGCTGACTGAGACCCCCTTAATGCATGTTGTGTTGTGCAATGGATTTGCCTTGTGTATAACCAAAATGACCTAGTGTTGTAGATTTATGTGAACATTTGTAAAAAGGAGAAACTCCATTTATTAAACCCTCATTGTTTCCTCTCACTCAGACTAAAAGCCAACAGACTTGCAGGGCTCCAGCCTCCCTGTACCTCAGCCCTCTAGCCTGACCTTCTCCTAGGATTCCTTTGGTTCCCTGATCACTCTGTTGCAGCCATGCATTTTAAAATTTCATTCATTCATTTGTTCGTTCATTTTATGGTACCGGGGATTGAATCCAGGGCCTTTACACTGCACTACATCCCCAGCTTGAGACAGAGTTTTACTAAGTCACGAACTTGCCCAGGTTGGGCTCAAACTTGCAGTTCTCCTGCCTCAGCCTCCCAGAGTGCTGGGATTGCAGGTGTATGCCACTATGGGTGGCTAGCTATGCATTCTTGGACTGAATGTATAGGCTGTATTCTGTCTCCTGGCCTTTGGCATTGGCCAGTTCCTCTCTTGGAAGGATCTCGACCCCGTCCACAGATACATAACCAGCTCCTACAGTGCTTTCAGATTTGGAAGAGCCCTTCCTCCCTGCTGGCCTTTCCTATCCACCATCCACCTCATGTGTAATTTCAGACACCCTTCTTTACATCATTTTTTTGGTCTGTAGCATTAATTGGTTTTTTTTCTGGTACTGGGGATCAAACTCAAGACTTGCACTTTCGAGTCAGGCTCAGTGCCACTGAGCTAAATCCCCAGCCCCTAGCATTTATGGTTAACATACTGTATAACTTACATTTAGTCTAATTGACACTCAAAAATAACTTCCCTTTAGGGTAGGGATTGTCTATTTTGTTGACTGCTGCATCCTCAGCACTTAGAACAGAGGTTGCCAGGGAGCAAGGACTCTGTACATCTCCCTCAGCTGAACGAGTGGATGAATGAAGGGAGAGATGTCCCCTGGTTTGTCTTGGTGACTAATTGGGATCTTTACCTGCTAAATGTGCTTAAGGCAAAGGTCAGTTGTAGGAAACAGTGGGAAACCATATAAATGTGCACGTTTCTGCCTGTGTATATATGTGCATACACGCCTGCGTGTGCGTAGTGGCTGCTCTGTTTCCAGATGAACCCAGAGCTCAGCCAGATGCTCATACACTCGTGTTGTAAAGATAAATTTAATTCCGGGGGTCGCATGGAAGGGAAGAGTGCTGTGAAGCATCCTTGTTCACCAAGGACTGTGTCCATCCTGACTTTACTCTTTATGCATCTAGACTGTACCCCTCTGCACCCCAAAGTGATCTCTTCCTGACCCCTCACTCCCACTGCGGACACAAACAGCCGCTTCTCAAGTGGAGGAGGCCCTGGGGATGAGAGTGAATGATTAACTTTCCTCGGGACTCCTTCGAGATTACAATCTCTGCTCCTAGACGAGCTTGCCTGTTCTTTCACCTGGGAAGCCCGAGCTCCTACAGCCCGGCTTTTCCTGTAGGAGGTCCGCTTTATTCCCTGTCCCGGAGGGGGAGGAATGGCTCTTCCTAGCCCCTTTGAAAAGCTTCTATTTGCTGAGCAAACTGACCACACAGAGACCCCCACTGGGAGGCAGTTATCGCTTCCTTTTCTCACCACCCCACACCCCCAGCCCCCAGGAGAAGCAGCCAGGGGTGGGGGAGAGCTCGGCCCAGGGACCGCCTTTGAGGGCTGCCAGGTACCAACTGGTAAGATCTTTGTCGAGGAAGTTAGGGGTCTGGGAGAGCATCCTTGTCCTTCATTTTGAAACAAAAGCTATAACCTAATTTAACTTTTGCAAGTCTCAGTAGTAATACAGTTGTTCATTGTTCCCAGCATCAGTTTACATGGTTCCTCCTGAGTTCCTTGATTACCGGTTTTATAGAGATTAGCTGGGTGCACCCCCTTCCACCCCAGAACTGGGCGTGCTTCAAGCCCACCTCCCCTTCCAGCTTCAGTACCATGGTGCTTCCCGTAGCCCTGCTTCGCTGGCTCTCTTTTAAAAGAAGCACGAAGAAGAACTCATGCGTATTTTCATTGGCACTGCCTCAATGTGACATCACCGGAAATGATGTCCTTTGTTCGTTGTACAAACAGGTATCATTTACTTCCCTTTTAGGTTCAAAAGTTTTTGCTGCAGCATTATCACTTTCATCAAATGCTTTGTGGATGCCAATGAGCTAAGCGATGTTATGGTCTGTAAGCTTTGTGCCGTTAAAAGTAGCGCCCCGAGGGCAGACGCTTTCTTCATTGTTGCCGCACAGTCTGTGGGGATTGAAGATATTTCTCCGCATTCAGATTTTCTCCACCTTGGCCCGCTGTTACAGACTCCCCTGGGCCACCCTGGGCCCTTGTATTCAGTGCTTTACGGTAAGGGCTTGGGAGTTTGGTGTTAGCTTTTGCCCGGCTGAAACTTCACAGCTGACTTGATACCAGCACTCAGCCCTGACCTCTCGCTCCTCCAGCACTTTAAAGGTTAATTTTGTTGGGAGATCGGGTTTCTTTCCTGGGCTGGGCTTCAGTGAAGTCTGCTAGCTAGTCCTTCAGTAGCCCGCTTTGCTGGGTGCCCGGGATTCCCTGACCCCGTGGCTGGGCTGGCTCTTCGGGCTGAAGGAGTTGCCGTCCCACGAGATTCATTCAGCTTCTTTGTCCCATGTTCTCCAGGGACCGCAATGTAGGGAAATGCACTGGCCTGGAGACTTTACCAGGTAGGAAGACTTCCTGAAGATTCCAGGTCCGGGGCGGGTGCGGGGCATGCGTTGCGTTATTGCTCCCTGACTGGTATTAAAAAGCCAGTAGGGCAGCCGCTGAGTGCAGCTGCCAAAAGCACCCTGAGCTGCGTGGTTTGCGTGCGTGCGTGCGTGCGTGTGGGGGGGGGAGGACTACAAACATTCAGCACCTTCCCACCTCCCCACCCCTTTCCTTCTCACCTCGGTGGAGTCGGTGGAAGCCCAGAGGCGTTACCCAAATGTCCTTGGTCCACCACGATGCTTGAATTCTGTCAGTATTTCCAGACCATCCTGTCCAGTTAGGCTGCCGAGCCTGAAAAGCTGGGTGTTGGTCACCCAGCTGTCTTAAATCTTCATTCTTCTTTCCAGATCTTTTGGGGAGCCGCTTCAGCTCTGGGGGAAGGGTGACCTGGAGAAAGGCAGTGTGGCCCCAGGCAAGGGCTGCTCGAGGTTCGGGACCCTGATTAAAATGACTTGCAGTTGGAGGTTTTGTTTGGAATCTACAGAGTCTGGTGAACTTGTGGTTGTGTTTGCTAATACTGCAAATTGCTGGGTGGTTTGTTTGTTTCTGGAAACTAGGCTCCAGGAGAGACGGCCTGGGGGGTTTAAGGACAGGGACTTTTTTTGCTCCATTAGGACCTTGATAGCTGCCCAGGGACACACATTTCTGGGTTTTTTGGGGTTTTTTGGTACTGGGCATCGAACTCTGAATCTTGCGCTTGCCAGTCAGGCGCTGTGCCGCTGAGCTACATTCCTGGCGCACATTTCTGTTTTTCACCAGACAAGGGAAGAAGAAAGCAATGCTCCTGATCACCTTCTCCGTGCTAAGCTCAGTGACTTGCTCAAGATCACACAGCTAGCTAATCGGAGGCAAAGGTGGAATGGGAGCCCAGGCCAACTCCTCAACCCCGCCTTCAACGGTGGGCTTGGCAGATGAGCTCGGGTGTTTTCCTCTGTAGGTGCGACTTGGGTTCCGCTGGATAAAGGACACTGTTGTGGAGGACTGGCCAAAGTGCACATGGTGCTTGCATGGGGCTTCTGCCTGGCCTGGGTTCTGCTTGTTTCTAGGAGGGAGGGGGTCTATGTGCTAAGAAGCCCTAGGATTTAGCTGGCAGTTCCTGGCTGGGTCGGCAGGGTGGGGTCCCAAGTGGAACTCAGATCTGGCAAGGCTGATGATGACCTTGGAGCCTGCCTTGGGCAATTGGGGCTGTGCCCTGCCTTTCAGGGCTGCCTCCCAAGAAGCTGGATTTATTGAGTCCCAGAGGGAGAAGATGTGCACCCAGCGTGTTATTCATGCTGACCCAAGCTGTTGGCAATAGTTCACGTGTGTGTCTGGCGTGCCTGTTTAGCTAGGCTTGAGCTGCTTTTGGGTTGCATAGCTGATTTTTGAGAGGTTGTTTCAAGACCCAAGTTCCCTTCCCTTCCCCTTGGCCCCAGAAAGGGGAAGCTTAAGGGCAAGCCTCTGACAAAGGGCAAAATGAGACAGCCACCTCTTGGGCTGTCCGGAGGCAACTTTGTTCTGTTTTATGCATTCTGGTTCCTGGATCCCTAAGATCTATTGGGAGCTCTGTGTATTGGGACCCACATCCCATTCTACCTACTTAGACTTAAGGTAGCCAGCAATCCCATATATGGAATTTGTCCATCATCCCCTTTTCTTTATTTTAGAAATGTTTTAAAACAACTCTATTCCATTAAGATGTCCTGGGCTTGAATAGCGAGTAGAAATTCTGAGTACATGTATGACCCCGGCCTGTGTAAAAGCATCTCTACTTCTTTCCTTGCATTGAGTCAATGTAGATAAGAAGAGTTTGAGTTTCAGAGTCAGACAGATCTGGATTCAAATCAAGCTCCATTTATGAATTCAGACACCATGAGCAGGTCATTTAGCTTCTACAAGCCCCAATTTCCACACTCGTGAAAAGGGGACGTTAATAATTTGTTCCTGAGAGGATAATGAGAGGAGTTTGTGAGATGATGTACATGAAGTACTTAGCATGGCGCCCGGAAGCTGCCATTGAAGTTCTCTGTCCTGTGTGGTTGCCGTCATTAGCTATGATATGCTGAGTTCTGCCCATGTTTAGTGGAAACATCTCTTCTGGCAAACAGAAAACCAGGGTGGGTTTGTTAAGATCCTTGGTGCTGGCAGGCAGTGGCCCAAGTGTGGGCAGTCCTCTGTGGAGGAGAGAGGGCTTTGTGTAGCTGAGGTCAGCAGACACCCTGGTGCCTATTGTAACAATGAGGGTCTAAGGCATCTGGACCAGAGCTCTGGGGTTTCTAGCCAGACCGGGCCCCTGAAGTCAAAGGGAGGAATTTCACGCTTACTCCAGGGACCACCTACGTGTCCAAGGGGTAAGTTACCAAAATGGGACAAAGGTGCTGTGGGGTGAAACTCAAGCCCTGCGCATTCTGATCACTGCTAAATCCCCCTGGAGCCCTCTTTATGGAGTTCGTGTTTCCCTCTCTCCACTCCGATGACTGGCCTTGCACCTGGCACGGTCTGTAGACGCTGCTTCTCTCCTGGGACATTGTCCATTTATGGCAGCAAGGAGCAAGTTCTCTCACTGGACTTTATTGTCTGTTTATGGCATGTCCTGCACCTCCTTGCTGTAGTCATTGCTGCTCTCCTGCATCCTGGACTGCACCTGACAGAGTTGGTTATCTCTGACAGGCCCGAAGAGGGCTGTGTGCACACCTCCCTGCCTGCCTGCTCCCACAGCGGGCTTATGAGAACTGGGTGTCCCTTCACGGCACTGCAGCACAAGGGGAGAAACTGGGTCTCCCAGAAGTGGAGGTGCTCTGACCAGGTAAATGACAGGCGACAGGCACAGGACTCAAACAGGAATCGATTTTACTTTTTTCTGCAGAGCTAACATTCCCTCCATCTGGAGCCTCCTGAGCTTAATGGTGCCCTTGTCCACTGCTAGGTGAGACTAAATTTGCTGGCATTCATGTCTAAACGCTGTCCTTGCATTAATTCTGATTTATACCCTGGGTCATTCTGCACTAGAACTGTTAGCCGTGTGTGCAGGTCTGAGAGGGGGAACCTAGAGATGTAGCTTGCTTGTGCTTTCTCTCTGTTTCTTTGCTGTGTGTGTGTGTGTGTGTGTGTGTGTGTGTGTGTGTGTGTGTGTGTTGCTGGGGATCAAACCCAGGGTTTCCTGCATGCTAAACAAATCTACCACTGAGCTGTATCTCTAGACCATTTGTGATTTTATTTTTGTAATTCAAGTTACCATATCTTTTCTGGTGCAGAGAACTGTGACGTTCTTCCAGTGCACATGGCACATGTCTATTAAAATGTGCCAGTGAGTAAATGCTGGCTGGACACTCGTGGAGCAGCTTCAGGACTCCCAGCTGTTATGACTCTTGGGCCTAGTTTCTACACACCTCAGTTTGCTCATCTCTACAATGGGTGTGATATTAGTATCTACCTCATGTACCTGGAAGAAGATGCTGAGTAACAACAGGACCAGACATAAAGGAAGCTGTTAATCAATGTTGGTTATTATTTTTATCATAGGGTTATAGGATTAAATGAAATACTGCATATAATGAAAATAGCACGTGATCTGGCAGGACTTTAAACCAATGACTTTAAACCATGTCTGCTACTGAGCATGGTGATGCACGCCTGTAATCTTAGTACTCTGAGAAGCTGAGGCCAGAGGATTGCAAGTTTGACCCCAGCCTGGACAATTTAATGACATGGTGAGACCCTGTCTTAAAATAAAAAATAAACAGGTATATGGAGGTAGTTCACTGAGAAGGCCCTGGATCCAATCCCCAATACAGAATAAAGAAAGAACAGCAAAAGAGAGAAAGTGGGCTACTCTGTTCTCCTTTCCTGACAGACTGTGAAAGTTCAGTCTCCGAAGGGGTCCTCTGCCTTCTTGGAAGGTAGATTTTTCTTGATGGGCACCAGCACTGGTTGGAGGAGGATGCGCCAGGTGGAGCCCGCTGGGGGAAATAGTTAACATACCTGTAGGGTGGGAATGGAGATACCCAGACCATCCCACCCCCAGGGTTTTCTCCTAAGCCTATGGTTGGGCGGGCTCACTCAGCCGCACCAAAGGATCTCATTCCGCTCGGGCCCTGGGCTTTCAGAGGAACAATTGCCTTGAACAATAGCCAGCAAACAAGTTCCACCAGTCTGAGTTTTTTGTAACTTGAATGCAGCTGTCTGGTAGGGGCCTGGAGCACCACCGTGAATGGCCCCTGTGAATGATTCCGGGCCCCAAAGGGAAGATCCGGCAGGTAAGGCCTGGTGGGCCAGCAGTGGGAGTTTAGTCACCTGGAGAGAGGCTGAAAGAGGGTGAGGGCAGCCTGGACTGTTTACAAGGACACCGAGTCCTTGCGAATCTTTGCCCCGTTTGGGGAGGATCAGGAACTTCGCTTTCTGAAGATCGCTTTTCAGAACTGTCCTTCCAACAGTTGTGTGCTAGCCAGCTGCAGTTTTATTAGGGAGCAGAGAAGAGCAAATATATATGTGCAGTCTGATTTTTCTTTTTTTTACATCATTTAGCTTGTCTTCCCTTGAATAAACAACATTATCTCTCCGGGAGTCCATTTAAAAAGCATAATGACCCTCCCTCCCCCTGGAGTCTTCCATAACTCCTCTTCTCCTAGTCTTGCGAAGAGCCAGGGCATAAATCCCAGTGGAAAAAATCCATTTAATCATTTCTCTAACCTTGGGATTCTGTCTCGTTGCTTTGCTTCTGGGAGATAAAATTGTGAATTCAGGACCCATACAGATTCCTGCTCCTTTCAGCAACTCTGTCCCCAAAGAGCACAATATTAAAATGTGTCCAAGCAGGAGATGGCTTGGTTTTATGGAATGTTCACTGTCAAAACACGAGGCAAGGCAGGATTTGTGTGTGAAGCTGGAGTAATTTATAACTCTCTCACCTGCGTTTTTCCTAGCAGATAGCTTGTATTGGGGCTGTTAAAATTGTACTTTAAGCCCTGAGTGGCATTTGAATTCCTGACACAGTGACGTCAGTGGCTCTTATAAGACTCTGAAACTGGATCTCCTGGTTTAATGGCCTCTTCTTTTCTTTCTTTTTTTTGAGGGGGGGGCGTGGCACAGTATTGAGACTGGACCCAGAGGAACCCTACCACTGGGCTACATCCCTAACCCTTTTTATTTTTTATTTTTCTCTTTGGAGACAGGGTCTCACTAAGTGGCCCAGGCTGGCCTCAAACTTGCCGTCCTCCTGCCTCAGCCTTCCTCAGTGCTGGGAATGCAGGCACATGCCAATTCACCCAGCTCCTATTCCATTTTTGAGTGGCTTTTCCGGAGACTTTTGTGGCCCCTTTTCCCTTTACCTCTGTATTTCTCCAGGAGGTGGTAGACTAACAGTTGTGAATTTGAAAGCCTTGGTTCTGGTTAAAGTGCTAGGAGTTGGCTGGGATAAGGTATCTGCTTGGTATGCTTGCCTACCGACTACAGGTGGAGGCTCTTTTGCTACTTGGCTGGTTAGAGGGTGTAGATTTCAAAGCTCATCTCTATATCTATATGTACTGTCTTTCTGATGAGGGCTTCGAGGAGTCATTATACCTCATCCTTCTAGGAGGTTCTGGGTCCCAAGCATCGACTCATCCAGGGGGAAATGCATGTAACGTGCCAAGTACAGTTCCCAGCATCCCTGGCAACACTGTTGGTGGTGACTGAATGCCAGGCAAGACCGAATCTGTTTCTCTGTGGCTAGGTATCCTGATCTGAAAAGCATTCTTGGGTGTGAGTGGCTTGTCATGATTCCACATTAGGGTTTTGCAGACTAAACTGGGGCCACACAGGTAGCCTAGGTGAGCAAGAAGGCTTGTGTGAGAGTTGTGTCAAATGGAAGAGCACATCTGTGTCTCAAGTGGCAGTTACTTAGTGCACACAGCTGGGTAACTGTCATATGTAGAAGATTTGGGAACCTATTTCACATAGTGAAAAAATTCTGTGTGGGCTTCAAAAAATAGTCTGTGGAGTAAAATCAGCAATAAAGAAGCCTAGAGATTGGGAAATGGAGTTGCGAAAAGCTTGCAGGGACCTTTGATACAGCAGAAGAAGGGAATGGAGTTTGCCTGGGGTGCTTCTGGCTGTGGTGATGGCCAGATAGCAGACAGAAGACGCCAGCCCTGGCCCCTCCAGGTCCCTCCCACTCCTGCTCCCCTCCCCTGTGCGACCCTCCTGCACAGGCAGGTAGAATGAAGTGGCCTGGGGCACCTCTAGGTTTCCTGTCATTTTTGCATTTTCCACTCCCAGGTGTGGACCTGTAAATTTGGGCAGTGCTACTTAGGCAGTCAGAGAGCTCATTACTGGGTGTCACAGCGGTGAAGGTGTTTGTAAGAGCCATGAACCTCTAAAAGCATGGGAGTAGCAGCATCCCCATGTTTTCTTGTTTGCGCAGAGCATCCCATGGAGCTAGTTTTCCTTAGAATGCATCTCGGACTCATTGTCTTGGATTTGGGAGATAAGCCAGGAGGGAACGAAGTGATTTTTGTATCCAGAGAGACTTCTAGTGTTGCAGAGATCTGAGGAGAAGGAGACCTGGTGGTTTTCCAGGTATAGGCACAGCTTAGGTTTCTGGCACACTGACTGCTCTGGGGGGTATTGCGGCCACTCCTGCACAACGTGGGCTTCCCTGTGTCACTGCCCCTCCATCACAGCATGCAGTTCCCCTTCCTCTGTTCTGTGGATTACACCGCTGCTCTCCCCTCCTCTGGCTCAGTTGCAGGGTTTCTGGTAACTCAGGGCGAAACTCCCAGCACTCCGGATACCACTGTGGTGGGACCTGTGTGCACCACAGGCTCCTCTGGAATAATATCACGGTGTTGAAAGGCCACAGGGATGGACAGGTACAATTGCAAAGCATGGACTTCTGAGCTTGGATTTATGGGCATCTGTTGCTAACTTCACTTCTCCCTCCCACCAGACCTACTCCTCTCTTGTCGGTCCTCTTTCTTCTTCATAGGATTATAAGAAATTTTAGATACACTAAATTCCTAACCCAAAAGAGCAGACGCAATAAAAGACTTGTGGGATTTTCTCATAATTGCAAGAGGAAATTTGAGACCTTTTCCATCTGTGATGCGAGCTTTTCCCAATAAAGCATTGTATGGTTGCTAGTCTGGTGAAACTGAGGCATAGGAGTTGTGACCGGTCAAAGAATTTAGTAGGAAGGGAGCATGCTCAAAATCCACTTCCGGTGGTGGTGTACGACAGGAGCTTGTCCTTCCTCTCCTGCACCTGTGAATTCAGTTAGGAAGCATCTACAGCATCCATACTGTGTCTCTGGAAATGGAGGGACACAGCACAGAATGAGCTTGGCACCGCTGCAGGGTTGACCTGATGCTTCTCGCAGGCCCAGTTCCCGATCATAAATAAATACTAAGCCACCACAGGGTGGGGCTGAGAGCAGAGAGAGTATGTGCAAATGTTGAATATTCAACATGTGGCTCAGAGAGCCACCACTGTCATTGTGAAAGGCACAAAATACAGACTAAAGGACCCTGTATTTTGAAATTAAACAATTTTGCCTTTTTTATTTTTGTTGTTTGGGAGGGAGGTATTGTAGATCGAACCCAGGGTGTCGTACATGCCAACCAAGCACTCTACCACCGAATACATCTCCAGCTTTTTTGAAATTTTATTTTGAGACAGGGGTTGAGTTGTCCAGGCTGGTCTTGGACTCGTGATCCTCTTCCTGCCTCAGCCTCCTAAGTAGCTGGGATTACAAATGTGCGCCATCATGCCTAGTGACAATTTTGCCTTATGAATTCTAACATTGACTCGGTGATATTGGTTGGGATACTTATTTTTTCAACCTTGATTTCCTCCTTTCTAAAATGGGTAGGATACCTACCTTGCTGGTATGAAAAGAGGATTGGAGAGATACGTAAAGATACATGCTAGCTGTCTGACGCATTGCCGTGAGTCCTCCTCAAAATACTTCCCTTCACTTTGTATGCACTTGTCCCACCATCCCTACCACTTCCTGAAGGAGTTTGGGAAGTCCTTTTCTGTGAGCGTCTTTACATGGCTGCCTCAGTGTCCTGAGTCAAAGCCAAATGTTTACCTTTCATGGTCATTTTGACTGAGGAGCAGCCAGCAGTCGCATGATGCCAGACCTGGTGGATAAAGTGGAGGCAAAGACATTGTAATGTTTTACAAGCCTGCCTTTCCACGGGATGCCACGCAACAGCAGCAGCAGCATTCACTGGATTTTTTATCACACCTTGTAAAACTCACTGAAGAGGACTCCTAGAACTGGCCCAGAAAGTAGCAAGAATAAGATAAGCGAGATAAATGGCAATGTGTCCTATACTGTAATAAACTTAAAAATTTAAGCCTTCACCTACATTGCTCTCACCCCCTTGCATCCCTGCCACCCCTCAAACAATTGGTAAGATACAAGAGGGTGGGACCCACGCACAAACCAGGGTGGCCACTGTGAGGAGGCGAGTCTTCAGCTGAGATTGAGAACATAAGGAGGCAGAGACAGTGTCTGGGACTGGAGACAGCCGGTGCAAAGCCTGGATGAACTGGGACGAACTCCATGTGACAGGGCCCAGCGTACATTGGAAAGGGGGCTGTAAGACAGGACTGGGGACAGAGGGCTTTGAGGGCAGTGTAGGAGTTTGGGCAGTAAGTACCTGAGTCATTCTGGCTGCCGTGGGAGAATGGATCATTAGGGTGCAGAAGCAGCACACAGAGACCTGCTGGCCTTTTTGCGGTGACCCAGGCAGAGCCCCCTGAACTGCAGGGTGACTGTAGATGCAAAGAGCTGAGCACATTCAGACATATTTTGCAAGATGAGATCCTAGGCCCAGGTGCTGGATTAAGTGTGACCGTGACACTGGGACCTGGGAGCTGGTAAGAAGGAAAGGGGAACAGAGAGCCCTTGCTAGGAGATCCATGTGAGCAGCTAGGAGATGATCCCAGTGAATCCGAAGGTTGGGAAATGAAGGCCTCTATTTTAGGAATTCAGGGATATTAGATTTAGAGCTAAAAATGGACCCGGCTGGTTTCTGCGGCTTCCGGGAGTGGTGTCCGGAGTCCCCTCTCTGTGTGCAGTGAGCCTGGGGAGCGGCCGCCGGCCAGCCTGCCCCATACGCCTGCAGCTTTGCCCCTAAACTGCCTGTTCCTGCTCTGGCCCTGGGCCTGGAAGGAGCTGATGATGTGGAAAGGTCCCGAGGCTGAAAGCAGACCTAGGAGGGCGAGGCTGGTGTCGTGGCCCCTGCTCGTGGGAGCCCCACATGCAGGGCCGGCCCGGGACAGCAGGACGGGGTTGCTGTCACCTCCCAGGCAGACGCTGCGCCCGAGTGGACGCTGCACACAGGTGGACTCCTGTGCCACGGCTGGAGCTCGCCGTGGCGGGGGTTTGTGCTCAGGCTTTGTTTGTCTCAGCAGCTGGGACGACAGCAGCTCCGTCAGCAGCGGCATCAGCGACACCATAGACAACCTCAGCACAGATGACATCAATACCAGCTCCTCCATCAGCTCCTACGCCAACACGCCGGCCTCCTCCCGGAAGAACTTGGATGTGCAGGTATGGAATGTGGGCCCCGGGGCCTTGGGCTGAGAGGACCATCTGGGGAGAGCAGAATCCAAGCTGAGAAGGGGAACCCCAGCCTGGGGAGGCTGAGGCAGGAGGATCACCGAGAGTCTGAGGCCAGCCTAGACTACATTGTGAGTTGAAGGCCAGCCCGAACAGCATAGCAAGACTCTTGCCTGAAAAAACTAACAAACAAAAATGCCACCTGGGCCAGGGATTTAGCTCAGTGGTCCCGCCGCCTGCCTTGCAAGCGCAAGGTCCCGAGTTCGATCCCTGGTACCAAAAGAAAAAGGAAAGAAAAGGATGTCGGGCTCTGTTGGCAGACTTTAGCCTAGAGTGTGTCCTCTCTTCGTTCCTGTGAGCTGCTGCTGTCCCTGGACACTCATCCTGTCTCTCAGTGATGGGTGGGAACAAAGGTTGGGACCAGGAGACCAGTGTGTCCTGGCCTGAGGCAGGGGACAGTCCGTCCTTCGGTGGCCCCGCCATTGTGTTCTGTGTAACCTGCAGGATTACGTTACTTGTAAACATGATTCCAGATCAAAAATGTTTAAACCGCATTATTTCACATGAAATGCGTTTCTGGTTTTTCTTTACAAATCAAGAGCTATTGCTCCAGGTGGCATCAGTCAAAAGACGTACAAGTGTCTGTCTCCTTCATGTGGGTCCCTCTCCCCAGTGTGCCTCAGATCTGCCAGCCAGCTGCACAACTTTAAAATACCCACCTGCCCTGGGGAAGAGGCATCTTTCAGCTCCCCCTAAACTCTCAGGTTTTATGTTTCAAACACAGGGCATTTGGTGTGGGCACCAGCGCTCACCCGCCCGCTCAGCCTTCCCGGGTGCTCAGCAGTGGTCAGTTCCAGCAGCCCATTTCCCTACTGGGAAAGCAAGTGCTGCTCTGAGAGGTGGGGGAGTTGTCCTCACCCAGAACGGTCAGCAAGGTGGTGCTGGCGGAGACAGACCTTTTGTACCACTGGGGAAGCCTGTGTTGGTGAGGTATGGACCCCGGGGGACATCTGCATGGACCTTCTCCACCAGGTCCCCAGGGGAGGGCAGAGTACACGGCCCCTCCCGTTCACACCCCCTCTTCTGGCTGCTCTGACGCTTGGGCTTGGGGTCTCCCGGGCCTTTCCTCTTGGGAGCAGAGCTGAGGGGAGGGCATGTGCTTCTGTCCTGTAGACAGTGGACCCAGCTGCTGGGGATGGCGTCCTGAACCTCTTCTGCAGTGACATTTGCAAGAGGCAAGCGCAGGTCGAGGAGGCAGGGCATCTTGACGTTACCTCCTATGTTTTCACTTGAGCCAGAATTTTTAACTATTCTAGTGGAGCAAGAATGGTTTGTGGTGGTTGTATTAAAAAAAAAACAAAAACTACCCAATAAAAAGAAAAGGACACAAAGTATGTTTATTTTGTAAAATTTACACAGGCTCCCCTTAGCATTGCTCGATTCCTTATAAGAATATTCCATGTCATTAAGCAAGTGTATTTAACAAGACCAAACTCCAAGCCACACTGCCTGGGAGCAGTCCCTGTTAATCAGCGATTAGATACAAATTAGAGACACCCAGCCACCCATGTGAGCCGTACGTCAAATGTCCTGTCCACCAATTTTCCTTCTGGCTCTTTTGTTTTCTCCTGAGACTCATCCCATATTGAAGATGACAAGGAGCACCCAGCACCCAGGCTGCCCTTAGATAGGGGTGCAACACAGGAGAGGTCAGGGGGGACTGTCCTGTCTGCACCCCCTCCCGCAGAGCTAGCTGGAGTGAGTCCCCCTTGGTACCGAGTAAACACCCGCGCTTCCCAAGGATTACCTGTCACCGCCCAGTTGAATGTGGGTAAGGCCAAGGCCCCCATGCCCCTTTTCAGCCCTTTCAGTCCCATCAGAAGAGGTTCGGGAAAGCTGGGCAGAGGGCTGTAGATCAAGAAGTGAGAGGTTTGCTTTCCCTAGGGTAGTTCTTTCCTGTCAGTCTAGCTGTGCCTAAAATATTAAAATAGCAGAGCGTGGTGGTGCTTGTTTGCAATCCCTGTGGTCTAGACACTGAGGCAGGAGGGTTGCCGTGAGTTCGAGGCCAGCCTGGGCGACGTAGTGGGACCCTTTCTCGAAAAAAACAAAAAATTAAAACTGAAATCGCAGGTCTTGGATAGCAGAAGCACACCGCAGTTAGGGAGTTCTCTGCCGTTGGTGTCCTGAAGTGGATTTTTAGCGCGGGTCTCTTTGTTCCCCAGAAGGGAGCATCTCACAACATCCGAACCAGTGTAATTCTCAGCTTCCTGCCTTCTCCCCTCCAGCCCTGAGGAAGGTTAAGGGCCATGACTCCTCTCCCAGCCTCCTCCACTCCACCTCCAGAGGGTGTGCAGTGCACCCTGCCCAGGGCCACCCCTCTGCAGCTCATTCAGTTCTGTCACCTGCTGGCTCCCCCGGGGTGGCCTGGGACCAGGTGAGGAAGCCAGCCGAGGCCAGGCTGCTGTCTGGGCTCACATGTGGGGAACTCGGACATTATTGTCTGGCAAGACTGGTGCAGGGATTGAAGGAGCAGGAAGAGGCCCTCAGGACGGAGGGTCCCTTTGTCTGGGACGTCAAGGACCACTGGGGTGGCTCCAGAGGGTTTGCATGGCCAGCTGACCCAGTCCCCGAGGGCTGAGGCCCCCGAGCTGAGGACAGACCTCCTCCAGGGCAGCTGGTGAGTCCAGGGACAGCCAGACTGGTGTCTCGGGAGTCACTAAGTCAGGTGTGACATCCTCGCTTAAGCTAATCCGTGTGTCCCTAAAATAGCGGAAGTAGACTGAGCTGGGTGAGCTTGAGAGCAGCTTGGAGACTCTGTATCTGAATGTGTGTCTTCCAGTGCCTGAGACTTGAGGTTGTTCAGCAGTTCCTCACACCCCGTCTCCATCCATCCCTTTCTGCTCTCTTTCCCCTCCCCCCTCCCTCCCT